>PVKB01000123.1:0-725540 GCA_004027205.1 Ctenodactylus gundi
AGTCAGCCGTTCACGTGGTCTTCTTTAACCATGGGAATAGGTTTCATATGCATTCGTCATTTTTGAAGGCAAGTTATTTAGTTCTAACAATACCTTTAAAAGATTATATTTTGAAATAATATTTAGAAATTTCTGTTTATCTTTTGTAAGCAGCTTAATGAAATTTAATGCCACTCAGTAATCAAAACTAGGGAAAGGCAAATATTAAATGCAAACTCTGGGGTAGTTCTAACATCAGTCACAATTAAGCAAATTGCTTAAAACTTATGAAAATAATAATTAATATTGGTAATCATGCCCTGATGAGTGATAATGATGATATTGAAGAAAAATAAGATCATGAACATTAATATGTGCCTATTATGTAAAGAAATTCATTTGACATCTCCCATATATTAACTCTGTGCTTAGATACAATTAAGTTGCAGAAACAGATAAATCTCCAGTTCTCAGTGTTGTTAAACAATTGTAGCTTATTACTACGCATATCAAGGCCTAAATAAGTGTTCTCTTTTGGTGGGAAGACTCTTTCGGGCTGCGATTTAAAAACTCCAGCTCCTTATGCCATGAAAATTGTCTTAGACACTGTCCTACCACTGAGGTAAAATGCCTGATATTCACAACTTAGGAGGTGTTTGTTTTGGCTCAGGGTATTAAGGGGACTTTCCTTACAGTGAGCTGCATTCAGGCGTAAAGGGGACTTGGACCTGAAACAGAGAGAAGGAGCGCTGAGGATGAGAATGCAGCCTTCCAGGTCACACCCCTGATGGCCCTTCCCTTCAACCCGATCCCATCTCCTAACAGTACATGACGTCATCAGTCAGCTCCTCCACTGAGGAGAATGGCACACCTACAGTCCAAAAACCCTTCAAACATATGAGGCTTCGGAGAATATTCTGTACTAAAACTGTAACAAGAATCTACTATATTGAATTTGTAGGATCTGAGTCTTCTTATGTTTGGGGTCCAACAGAGTTACACATAGCAGAATGCCTGGGATAGATCGTCACTTGATCATTTTTGAAAGGAAACCTTTTATTTGAAATTATTTAATGTTCATGCTGGCTGATAAAGGAGGCAGGCAGGGAACAGATGCCACGTGTGTCCAGCTGCAAGGGCTGCATGCAGCTGACTCATCCAAACACAGGCAAGTTTTAATCCACATGACAGTCTCTGTCCTGAGATGCTTTCTTATGACATCCTTCACTGTTCTCAGAAACACACAATTTTATCACTTGGTAATAACAACTTTACAAGCATTTGCAATAAAAATGCTTAGAGAGAAAAATATAGCTTAGATATGTTTTTCAGATATATTTTTCCATCTCTTATGTGAATATTCATGCGAAGATATATACATTCACAGTTTTTGATTAGCTTGCTAATGTTTTTGGTTATGAGCAGCATTGTTATCCAGTCTCTCTACTAAAAAAGTATATCTGAGACTGAGTAATTTATTTTTCATTATTTATTAGTACGAATATGTTATACACAATAGTTTCATTGAACTTGATAATTTTGTGAATATATATATCACGTCAACCTCACATTCCCTCCCTCTTTCCCTTTCACATTTTCCCACAACTCCCTCATAACCGTGACTCCCAACGTATCACTCATCTGACTCTATTACTTATTTGAACTTTGGGTTTCTCCTATTAGAGAGGCCATATGGTATTTAATTTCCTGAGTCTGGTTCACTTCACTAAGCATAAAGGTAGCAAGTTGTATCCATTCACATACAAATGACTCAAATCTATCTCTCTTTATTGCAGAATAATATTCCCTCATGTTTATGTATATATCACAGTTTTTTATCCATGGGTCTATTGATTGATATTTCAGCATCTTCCACAATTTAGCTATTGTTAATTGCACTTCCAAAAACATGGATATACGTGTATCTCTGTTATATGTTGCCTTTGATTCTTTTAGAGATGTGCCAAGAAGAGATATCACTGGGACAAATGGCATCTGTCTTCGGTTTGCTAAGGCTCTCCATATTGCTTTCCATAGAGGCTGTTTACAGTCCAGCCAGCAATGGAAAAGAGTTTGTTTCTTCCCTGGATCCTCACCAGGATCTATTGCTTTTCAGTTCTTGATAGTGTTATGGTTAAGAACGTTGAACATTTTTAAATGTATTTGCTGGTCATTTGTATTTCTCCTGAGAACTGTCTATTCTTTTCAATTGCCCATCTTTAATTTGGTTTTGATTTTGAAGGGTCTATTTTTCACAAGTTCTTTGTATATTCTAGTTCCTAGTCCTCTGTCCTCAGTGTTGATTGTAAACATTTATTCCCATTCTGTCAGTTCTCTCTTCAGTCTTGTTTCCCTTAATATGCGTTTGTTAATTCTGGGTTTTGTTTTTCTTTTGCAGCACGTGTTGTGCTGAGAAAAGTCTTTGCCCATGCCTGTATAGAATCATCCATTCAGCCAGGTTCTGCTTTCTCTAGTGAATTTTCTTGGCCCCTTCGTCTCTTTATCCTCAGTTCTAGCCCATTGGTCAACCTGTGTTCGTGCCAATACCACACAAGTGTTATCACCATTGTTTTTTAATACAAGACGTTGTGCAAAATTCTGATGCCACCTCTTTTTGCCTCATTTCTCAGGATTGCTTTGGCTTTTCTGGATTTCTTTTGGTTCCATATGACTTTTAGGATTGTTTTCTCTGCTTCCAGGAAAAATGTTAATATTTGTTTAGGAATTATATCGTATCTGTGTGTCAGTTTGGGCAGTATAGCCATTTTGATATTAGTTCTGCCTATCCAGGAACAGAGGGTATCTTTCCATTTTTCTAAAGTCCTCTTCAATTTCTTTTTGCAACATAATGTAGTTTTCACTATAGAGGTCCTTCACTTCCTTGGTTAAGTTTATTTCTAGATATTTAATTGTTTGAGGAGCTGTTAAGAATAGGATCATTCTTCTCAGCTCTTTTTCAATGATTTCTTTGTTAGCGAAGAGAAATGTTATTGATGTTTTGTATTAATTTTGTATCCTGCAACTTGCTTGAATTTGTTAATTATTTCTAAGAGTTTTTTGTGGTGTTTAGAGGTCTCCTATGTACAAAATTATGTCATCTATGAACAAGGATAATTTAACTTCTTCCTTTCCAATGCATTCTTTCTTTATTTTGTTCTTTTGCCTGATTTCTCTGGCTAGGGTTTCAAATACTATACTAAATAAGAGTGGTGAGAGTGGAAATCCTTGTCTTTTATTTGATTTAAAGTGAAATACTCTCAATTTTTCCCCATTATATATAACATTGACAGTAGATTTGACATAAAGGGGTTCTGTGAGTTTGAAATAAAATTCTTCTATAACCTATTTTCCTCTGGGTTGTTATCATGAATAGATGTTGAATTTTATTAAAGGTTTTCTCTGCTTTAGAGATGTCATGTGAGTTTTGTCCTTACTTTCATTTATGTAATGTATTACATTAATTGATTTACCTATGTTGAGCCTTTTTTGCATCCCTGAGATGAAGCCAACTTGGTCAAGGTTAATGATCTTCCTAATGATTTGCTGAAGTCTATTTACCAATAATTCATTAAGAAATTGTACATCTACGATCATTAAGAAGATTGGACTCTAATTTTCTTTCCTTGTTAAATCTTTGTCTTGTTTTAGTATTAGGGTTTTAGTATCAGTAGCTTCCATAACCACGTTTGGTAAGGCCTTTCAATTTTATGGAATAGTTTTAGAATTATTGATGATAACTCTTCCCTGAGGTACTGGTAGAATTCTGCACTGAATCTGTCCAGTCCTGGTCTTTACTTTGTAGATAGAGATTTTATCATTCCCTCAATTCCTGTGCTATTGTTCTGCATATGTTTTTTTCGTATCTTCTTGGTTCAATTTTGGTATCATGTACATGCTTAGGAGTTTATCCATTTCTTCCAAATTCTCCAATTTGTCCGAGTATAAATTTTCAAAATAGTTCCTTATAATTTTTGAATTTTGGCAGTGTCTGTTCTAATTTCCCTTTTTTTCATTTCTAATTGCATTCGTAAGATATTTTTTTCTTCTTTTGGTTAGTTTAGCCAGAGATTTATCAACCTTATCCATTCTTTTGAAGGTTCAACTCTTCAATTTGTTGATCTTTTGTATTCATTTTGCGTTGATTTCATTATTTTTTCTGATCTTTATAAGTTCCTTTCTGTTATTTTTGGGTTTAAATTATTTTTGTTTCTCTAAAGCATTGAGGCACAACATTAAATTGTTTATTTAAGATTGCTTGGTTTTTTAATGTGTGAATTCATAGATAAAAATTTCCCTCTTAATTAGTGCTTTTATTGTGTCCCACAGGTTCTGATATGTTATACTTCCATTGTCATTTGACTCCAAAAAGCATTTAATTTCTTCCCTTGTTTATTCTGTAGCCCATTGATTGCTCAATAATATATTATTTAGTCTCTCTGTGTTTGTATAGTTTCTGGAAGTGGTTTTGTTATTGATTTCTAGTTTTATACCATTATGATCTATTTTGGAGAATGGCCCATGTGCTGATGAGGAAAAGATGTATGCTGTTGACATTGGATGGAACACTGTAAATATCAGGTAAATCAACTGTTCCCTTGTTTCTTTGCTGTATTTCAACTATTTGACCTGTCTATTTGTAATAATAGCATATTAAGTCCCATACTATAATTATAATCGAACCTATTTGTCTTTTCATATCTAGTAATTTTTGTTTTGCAAAATTGGGTGCCTTGATCTTGTGCACACATATATTGATAATGCTGACTCTTTCCTATTGAGTTATTCCTTTCAGCAGTATATGTTTATCTTTTGTCTCTTTTGATCTGTTTGGCTTGAAATCTGCTGTGTGTGAGAATAGTATAGCTACTCCTGTTGTATGGGTTGTTTGTCTGTAGTAATAATTTCCATTTTTAAATTTACAGATTGTGTGTTTGTTTATGGTAAAGTGTGTCTCTTGAAGGCAATAAATTATTAGGTTTTTAGTCCAATCTGCCAGTTGGTGTCTTTTGATAGGAAAGTTGAGACCATTAACATTGAGCATTATTATAGTGTTATGTTTGTTGCCTCTCATCATCATGACAATGCTTCAGTGTTGACTATTTGGTCTACGATATTCTTAGATCATTCTCCTTTTTTTGCTGTTTTCTTTTCTTTGGAATATTTGTGCTGTTAGGCTCCCTATCTCTAAGATTCTTTTCAGTGTTTTATGCAATGCTAGTCTAGTAGTCATAATTTTCTTTTGATTTTATTGTGGAAAAAATTTAACTTTTCCTTCTGTTTTAAAGGAAATTTTTTTCTGGCTGCAACAGTATGGTTGGCATTTATTTTGTTTTACCACTTGAGTGACTTCACTGCATGACCTCTTGTCCTTTAAGGTCTGTGTTGAGAAACCCTGATGAGCTTGTCCTTGTAGATTACATTCTGTTTTTCTCTATGTCCTCTCCTTGTTCTGGCTGTTTAGGATTGTGATTATTATGTGCCATGGAAATGCTCTTTGATGGTCAAGGTTATTTGGTGTTTTATATGCTGCAGTAGCTTAATGTTATTTTTTTCCTAGACATGAGAATTTTCCTGTGACCATTTTGCTAATCGTATTCTTCACACTTGTGCCCCCATCTTCCATTTTCTCTTGCAATCCTGTAATTTTGAGGTTCTCTTTGAGATATCCATCAGCTGTTTCATCCAGTCCCTTTCTTATCTTTTTTATTTTTCAGACCTCACTGATTGTTGGGTCCAATTTGTCACACTTATCTTCAAGATCAGAAATCTATTCTCAAAATGCTCAAACTAATTTTCCATGTTTTCATGTGAGTTTTTCATATCCTGAAATTTAGCTTGGAATCCTTTCAGTATCTCTACTAAAATGTTCCTTCATATCTTGTTTGAACTTATTTTTTTAAATTTGTGTTCCCATTATAATCATCAATCTTGTTACCATTTATTAAAACTGCGGTTAGTTTAATTAGATCCCTGTTGACCTTGCTGAGCATTTCTTGAGATTGTTTAAGCATATCTTGATTGAGCTCTATGACCACTAGGTCCAGTTGTTTTTGACTTCCTTTCCTTTAGACTATTCCACTTCAGGGCCCATCACATCTGCTGCTGGGAGATCAAGAGTTTTTGCATGTGACTCGCTGCCTCGTTTTCCCATGTTCTGCTGCTGTGGGTTTTAGATGAAGTGGTGTCTATGGACTTTTTCTCTACTATGTAGATTTCTTCCATTGGATTATTTCTCTCCTTAGAATTTTCTTGCAATCATTCAGATTTTGATATGGATGCCTGTTTTTAACTTACTCATCTATCAGTTCTGGAGATTTTCTCAATGACCTTATTCTGTTTGCCTAATCTCTTGCAATTTTTAGTGTTACACAAATAGATCACAGTATGTGGTTTAAGAACAGAATACATGTTAGCATATTTTGGTAATAAAGATCAATATCTGTATCTCAACCATAACATGAATAAAAATCTACAATAATATTATAGTCAAAATAACTAATTATTGACAGGACTCATGACCAGTTTAATATTACAACTGTTCTACCCTTAACATTGACAGGCACAGACTACGCCATCAATATACCTGTCTTAATATATCTAATATTGACTTATTGAAAGGTTCTACTAATGTCAATTGTATATCTTCATTTATAATAAAATATATCTTTGTATTGTTTACTTATGCTAAACCAGACCACTAGAAGTTATCAACCCTTAGTAAGTTCCAACTGCTATCTCCTCTTTAACAATGGGACAGATATCAGTCTCAATGGTAATATGTCACAACTGGCTATTGACATATTATAACTGGTTATCAGCTCATACAAGCATTATGCCCTTAATATTACTAATGAAAACATCTATGCAGATTGTCTAGTATTGTATTCAAAGAGTTGTTACGTGGTAATTTAGGAAAAAGCTATCTTAATGACCTATGTCTAACCAAATAGTCAAAATTAGTGATTTCTACCAGGCTATGAGTTATCAATAGTAGTATTCTATTAATAAGATTGGGAGGAGTAGAGAGACAGCAAACTGAGATTGAGGATTAGCTTTGGAAATATGATAGAAAACAAAAGAAAGAGAAAAGTTAGATGGAGCTACAACCCCAGGTCAGAAGAAAGTGGATGCACTTCAGTGGTAGGAACACAAGTAAGAGGCAGCTAGAAGAGTTAGGAGTGAAACAGAGAGGGTATAGTTCCAGGATCTACAGAAAGGCTCTCAAAAGGGGACTAAAGTGGTACTTGAGAAAGAAAGAATTGTGGAAACTAACAGACAACAACAACAACAACAACAACAACAACAACAACAACAACAACAACAAACAGGAAGAAAGAAAAGAAAAAGAAGAAAAAAAAATTTAAAAATCAATACTAGCAAAAAAATACAATTCCAATATACCAAAATAAATAAATAAATTTGAATCCAAGGTAAAATAAAGAGAGAGAAAAAAGAAATGTTTTTCTGTGCAATTTAAATAGGAAATCTCTATACCCGATACTTTTAGTCTTACCAACTGAGGGGAAGTATAAAGCTCCTTTCCTCTTTTTCTGTGTCTCAGTCTGGAAAAATGTGTCTCTCCATAGTAGCTGCATGCATCCTGCGGCTACCATGTGGTCGAGTTGAGCAAGGAAAGAATGGTCCTATGTCCAAAAGTACTTCCCCCTGGCAAGCCACACCCAGGTGCCCTGGTTCTTCTCCTACCTGTGCTTTGGGAGTTAAGAGGTGAGGCCTCTGCTTACTGAGGCTTGTTTTCACTGGGCTCAATTCTTTCAGAGAACCAGTATTTTCCCCACTTCTGCTGCTAGCACTCTTCTTTCCCTTGTCACCAGAAAGGAGGGGCCCCAAATCCCCTGGGGGTGTGACTTACCCATAGTCTATCTCCTAGAAGAGCTCACAGTGCACGGCTGAATCACTTCTTTGGGATTCCAGTACCGCGCTTTCATTCCACTATACTTAAGCTCTGAGGACTTGAAGCCACAGAGTAACCAAATGACTCAATGTTCTGGCATATTGTAGCCAAGGACCATTTTTTGTCTTTCACTTGCTGCCACAAGGCTGTCCAGAACCCTCTAGGCTAACCCCAGGTTTTGCCTTCCTAACCAAAATCAAAACCCTTCCCTTTGTCTGGGCTATCTGTTCACCTGGGTGGTGAAATTTATTGCAGGTGTAGAAGTGACCATTCAGGTGCAGTTCCTCTACCTCTCTAAGCTAAGCCCTAAAAGAATTTCCTTCACTAAATCTCAGTCTTCCACCCAAAATCATGCGGAGCCACTGACAAGTGATCCTACAACGTGGGCATCTCGATTTCACTTCCCCTTGAGACAGAGATATTGATAAATAAACATATTTTGGGTTATGGTTCTGAAGGGTAGAAAGTCCAATATCATGGTGCCAGCATCTACTAAGTTTCTGGTGAAGGCCTCATGGTGTGCAAACAGATACCTGCAGAGGAAGAAAAACTCAAGAGGTTGCTTCACTTAATAACAGCCAGTTCTCATGGTAACTAATCAAGTCCCACGATAACTGCCCTAATCCCTGCTAATAATCTAACCATTTCTTAAAGCTCTCACCATCTCTCAATACTGTTACAAAGAGAGTCAAATTTCAATGTCAGTTTCTGAGGAGACAGCCAAAGTGGAAAGGGAGGTGCTAACCAGCCTTCATGCCTCAGGTGTTATGAAAAACAAATTAGCTCAGATCTATCTCCGCCATTTTCCTCGTCTTTCCTATAACCTTGCTGCAACACAGTCTAAGTCAGAGGGACAATCTGTATCTACTGGCAGGAACAAAGCTCAATGATCATCCAGATCTCATTAGCACATGTCTGAATGTTATGGTCAGTCATAGTTTTCCTGGTACTGTAAGAAGTTAATCATCACAGACACTTCTCAAAGACATTATGCCCACCTGACAATTCATCCATAAAAATCAAAGAGTCTGTAGGTTTTAAATGAACAGAATGCTAAGTCATTACATCCTGATTTCCAAATGTATCCTTTTACGCTCCAATCTGCCTTGCAGCACCTAAAGAGAAAAGATAAAGATGAAACTATTTTACTGTTTACATTGAATGCTCATTATTTTCTCTCACTTTATGAGAGAATAGTATACTTCACACAAGGAAGTTACAAACCTCTTAGCTCAGAACAAAGGAGGCAGCACTGAATAACAGAAAATGGTGTGAAGGTGGCAGTGACCTTGAGTAAGTCATTTCATCTCTATGGGGCTCAATTTTCTCTTTTGAGAAAATGAGGTCAGTAAGACCTGCCTGCTGGTCTCTCAGATACGTTGTGAACACCAAATGAGTACGAAATTTTTTTGCCAATGTGAAGTTTAGGAAGACAAAAAATAATGTATTTTCAGAAAAATAATACAATACTTTGGGGAGATACTTTATAACTTTGCATAAGTAAATATTCATTTTGTTCCCTGATCTTTCTCAAAGCCATAAAGGCTGTTTTATAAAGCAGTGAAATGGTTTTAAGCAGCGTCTATGACAAAAAACAGGCTCTCCAGTCCAACCATTTGACCTTGAATTAACTGTATTTCCTCTCAGCAATCTAAACTTCTCATGTAAATCGGAAAAGGTAGCATGTTCCTCATAAAGTTTTATGAAGATTGTATGAGATAACGTATGTAAACTGCTTCACGTAGAACCTGGCACATAACAAATGCTGGCAATTGATTGCATCTACTTTTAGAGGAGGGGATTATGTACTATTTATCTGGGACTTGCTTCTCCCCACTTCTCACTGCTCTATGACTACAAAAAAAAAAAGTTATACCAAGCAAGACAGAAATGTTTGGTTCATTGTGGAAATAAAGGATTTCAGGGAGAATTGGGAATCTTGTTTGGAAGAACTCTTCTCTGCTTTACAAGGCCCTTAATTCAAATTGCTTAAAATTGTTCCACATGCTACTTACCTACCTGGCTTCCAATGTCTTTCTTTTGAAAAGCTTACTCTATGGGGCTGGATGAATAGGACATCAGTTAAAATGCTTGCACAAGGTCCTGAGTTCAATTCTCCAGTCCCATATAAACCAGGCAGAGTGGTGCAAGCCGGCAATTCCAGCACTCAGAAGGCCGAGGCAGGGGGATTGTCATGATTCCAAGGCCAGCCTGACTGTGTCTCAAAAAAAATTTTTTAAAGGAAAGCTTTACTTTATATAAATTTTAAAAACCCTTCTGTAGCAACTAGACCCAGATGTCTTAAAGTGATTTTCTCTTTGCTATATATTAATAGCCTACTAAAGATAAAGCAGCTGTTTAGAAATTCTGGAGCTGGGGGTGGGGGCTTGGGGGAGTGGGTAGGGGTGGATCGAAAGGAAAACGGGGAAGGTCTTGTTACCTTGACTAGATATGTATGTGCACAAAATGCCCCAAACCAATATAAACCTTAAATTTCGCACTTATACATATCAATACAAATGGGGGGCGAGGGGAGAAATTACTTCAAGGAGTTATAGGAATGACACTTTCTCCCAAAATGGGCCAGGAATTACAAATTCAGATACTAATAAACTGGCTGAGCAAGAAGCATAAGGGAAATATGGCTTATCTTCTTTAAATGTGGCTGTCCTTTTTAGTAAATTAAAACTAAAGGGCTATTCCTCATTCCAAAAACGTGACCTTCCTATCTGTTTGTGAAATCTGAAGATATCTTGAACTTTTACTTTCTCTCACTTTAGATAGAAATCAGGTACTGAATCAGAAAATCAGCAATCCCCCTGGGTAGTGGAACTGTTGATGTCATTCAGTTCCAGCCTCAACCAGGTTACAATGCAAAGTGACAAAGGGAGCGAAGAGCACAGCATCTGAAGTGGAGTCATCATTCTGCTCTTGTCAATGATCGTCTTGTGAAAACATGTGAGTGATGGTAAGGTTTACGGTTACTGAACAGAAGGACAGAAATCTGATTTTTAAATAAAATCTCCCAATCCTTAAGAGTTGGATAGGGGAAAAAATGTAAAAATATAATGCAGGTCAACAGAAAGTAACTGCAAGTCAAATACACAGGTGTTGAGATTGCTGACAATTAAAAGAACTGTCCTTGCAGAAATTAACTGATTACAAAGGAACTGAATGACTTAGTCAAGGTCATATTGAAGTTCCCAAAGACAGAAGTGGAATCTGTATCTCCTGATCATTCCCCAACCCAGAAAAATTAGTTTGATTCCATGCATCCAAAGCAGCCACCCTATTGGTGATAATAGAATGCTTGAAAGTAGAACAGAGCAGTTATATATGTGTTTTTATTATTTCTGCCTCTCTTCATCTCAAGGGATTTCTTCGTTTTTTTCGTGTATTGTCTAGGACATGATAGAATCCCCTATCTTCCTTTCTTAGTGTGATAATAACTCTCACGCTTTAAAGAAGCAATCTTCTGCTTGGGAGCTAATCTCTCTGTAGATTTAAGGAAATATACTATCATCAATATGCAAAGTGATTTGGTACAAAAACACACATTGTATCATTGAAATCAATGTTTCAATGATGTATTCATAACAAAACCATGCATATGCAATGTTTTTAATTGATAATTTGTGATGTATAGACCACATTCTAACATTCTGGTCAAAATGCTAATTTTCATAATGTATAGTAATTATAAAAATACTCATTGGGTTACTAATTGACATCAAAGACAAATGCTAATGAAAGGAATTTTTTCCTTTTTCTTTTTTGTATATGGCCCGACCTCTTACAATCTGATGCACCACAAGTTTTAAGTAAAAGGATTACTTGTGGTTACCTGGTGACATACTGCCACCCAACCCAAAGCTGTACAACAGCAGGCGCTGAAGAGCAAATTAGCAGGTAGTAGGGAAACAGTTATTAAAACCTGAAGCTGGCCTCATTACATCCATAAATGTATTTATTCAGTGCTTCAGTGCATCTGAGTGAGACACTCACATTTCTCCTGGCCATTCTATGCTCTCTCTTGTCTTTTCAAGCTATTGAAGTTTTTTTGACATTTCAACAAGTCATTAATAATGTGGAAATTCAAAAAGAAAAGAAGAACTTGAAACATTTATTTTGGCCATGACTTATGCAGCTGGAACCAAGGAGTTCTCTTCAAATGCAAGGATGTTGATTAACTCCCCTGAAGAGTCTGAGCCCTTTAGAACCTTGTACTCAGGAAAACCAGCTCTTATGCTGTGATAAAATCAAAAGTTCTGAAGAGATGAGGTACCGATTGCTGATGTTAATTTTATCTTTCATTTGGTAAAACTATATGACACCTCCAGCTAATAAAAGGTCTTTAGAAGAACAGAATCATCAAAAATATATATGCTAAGTAAAAAGAGACAGATCTCGATCAGAAAATGCTATTAATGTGAACACTCTTCTGCCCAATAAGGCTGTGGATGGAGTTCTTAGTATTCAATAAGAATTTTGGGACTTTCCGCCAAGCTATGGAAGAATCCAGATGTGCTATCTTTCAACACTCATTTCCTTGAAAGCTCATACCTACGCATTCCTATTTCAGTCAAACCTTGTGTCTTTTTCCAGATGCTTTTTGTTTCCACCACAAAATTGTAGTATAGTTGTTGCAAAACTCTCCTGATTCATAAGAATCTCTTCTTTACTCCCATGACCTGATCACAACCTCTGAAACGTGGCAATGCCTGACTAGTATCATTGTTATCACTGGAATGATAACAATCAGTTAATATGTGTGGAATGCTTAGTTCTTTGCAAAAGAGCTCACTTAAGCCTCATAAACCTTATGAAGAACCTTTGATTGTTATTATTTCCATTTTACAGCTGAGAGTACAATCTGTAAGCATATTAAGATTCTGCAATCTGTAGGTCATACGAGAGGGGTTAAAACTAGGTCTTTTGCTCTTAATTTTTGTGTTGTGTTGAATATGCGACGATGTTCCTCATTTTTCTTTGGTGTTCCATTTATTGTAAAAATATTGAGGGAATCCTTGGAGAGAGGAAAGACTTTTAATAGGTCACTTTTATTCAGATGGTGTTCACATGTAATTAGTTTATTGGTCAAGCTAACATGGATTATGAACAAGGGCATCTTTCTTCTTTATTCTTTCCTTCTCTTCAGACTTCTTCAGTGGGAGAAGTTTTGTTAAACACATGAATGAAAACTCAGACAAAGCCTTGGGCATTTAAGTCCCCAGTATAATTTCAACTTAGCGCTAGAGTGTCTAGTGCAGATATTAATGAAAATTCCAAACTTTACTTCATGTCTGATCCCTTCTTCCCCAGCCTTAGCATATAAGCCAGACACAGATGAGACGGTGTGGCCCCCCACTCTTTGTCGTACTTACATCTCCCTCCCATATTGTTGTTCCCCAAATGGCAAGGAACACTCCAGGTAACACTGCTGAGCCAGACCTCAAACAACCCCACACAACTGTTCCCTCTCTCACATAGCCCACAACTGTGCAGACAGAAATACCCAAGCCCGCTTTCGTATGGACGCATATCTCCAAGCAGCACTTCCCTCCTGGTTCTGCCACAGAAGGAGTTAGCCGGCCATCTGCTCAACCTCCTTCTCCTATTCTTTAATCCCCAAACTGCATTGGCTTCCCCAGGTAAAGGAAAGGCATCAGCCCACTGCGTCTCCCAAAGGCAGAAAACACATGACAAAGTACTATAGCCGTTCATGAGGCTTGGGATCAAGTACTCCTACCACAAGAGAAGCGATACACAAGATTTTGGGCTGAACAGCTGTTTCCAAAAGTCTATGAAACAGGGTTCTGTCTTGATGCTGATATTATTTTAGAGCTCTTCTAGTAAACTTATTTTTTTTTAAGAAAACCAAGAATAACAGTACAAGTTGCTCCCCTTGGAAATTCAGAACATGGGTGAGGCCATCTCCAATCAGTTTTGTTATCTTGATATAATTGACGGGAGAAAACTCTCCATCCTAATTATATAGTGATAATATTATATTATTTATTAAAATTTCTATATAATCACAGTCATTTTGTTTATCATCATAATAAATGCATAGGATTTCATTTTCTTAATTTTTTTTGTATTTACCCACTGGTGCCCTTTTGTTGGGGTTTCAGGTTGCAAAACTGAATTTTCATGTCTTTTTGCATCCACAGAAAGTATGCAAACAAAATACGAATCCATTTAAAGTATCCACTTCCTCAAGGAATTGACTGTACCTAAATTGAATTTTTATAATCTGAAAGTAGAGCAAACCAGTAAGAACATGAGATTCAATTAAACTGTGTTAGTTTTTATGCTTTAGTATTTAAATGATAGAGACTAGCTCCTGATTTTGCATTCTAATAATGCGGCAGGATAACTTGAATTAACAAAACTAGAGAAAGTCAAAAGTCCTTGGGATTGGCAATATGTTTTGAAGTTACGGTTGACTAAGTGCAAAGAGGAAGAAAATTAAGTTCACTTCCCTTCACGCTATCAAAAGGTGAACAGACCACTTGGATCCAGCACATTCAGAATGGCTCTGTAATTATAAAATGAAAGGAGTCATATTAGCATTCGAGGTTTTTTGGAAAAATTTGAAAACACTTAAAGAATCACACCCAATTTAGAAATGTATATTTCTTTCACATTCAAGAAAATTAGAAGACATCACTCCAGCATTGTCATACCAGTTTTTGGAGTCAGAGACGCTGTCTCTCTCTTCTTGCTCCACAAAATATTATGGCTTTTCTGGGATCATTTTGTGACCTAAGATGGCCATTGGATCTTGAGTCATTCCATCTATACTTCATACGAAATGAGGAAGCAACAAATGTAGATATATTTTGTCTCTTAAAAGCACATGTCATCAGCCTAAATCCCATTAGATAGAAATTATTCCATTGGCCACATTTAGTAGATTAGGAAGCTGAAAAATTGGTCTTTACTCCAGAGGTTTATGTTTCAAGCGCTAAGAAACAGGAGATTTACTTCTGATGAGGAAAAACATAGCGAGCAGGTACCTGTACTTGGCACCAGAGGGGAAAGTTATTTGTTTACTATTATTAATTAAAGCCAAAACACGGAGTACTGAGCCAAAAAGTAAAACTAGATATGCAGTGACAGATGCAACAGTTAAAAATGGGAATCAGCTTACAAGATGGTGATGGAGATTTGCAGTAGTAAGGCCTACATCCTTCTGTCTATATGCTTTTTCAGTATAACGCTGATTTTTCTCTTTAAGTAGACTTGGGGTTCCTTTCTCCAATCTCTGAATCTAGGCTGGGCTACGAATTGCTGTGACAAGTGGAATGCAGTGAAAGTGACGTCGTGACACTCCTGAGATTAGGTCTTCAGGGGAATTGTAGCTTCTTACAAACTTCTATATTTATGAAAGGATGTCCAAGTAGGACCACTAAATTTTGAAAGGCCACAAAAGTAAAAGGAGCCAGGTGATAGCTCCATCACAGACTTGTGAAGGAATCTATGTTTAGACCTTCCAACATCATGAACAGAGGACTGACTGAACCTTGTGTGTGAGCTCAGGAGACACCTGCCCAGTTAACCCAGAACCATGGGAAATAATAAATCACTGCTGATTTAAACCGTCAATCTTGATATTGTTTTGTTATATGGCAATAGAAAGCTGATACCCTGCTACATTTGAAAATCACTACAAATATTACTAAGACATTGGACACCTCTAGCTGTTGGCTTTTAGATCTTATTTAAAAAATATATTCTCTTCATGTTAAGCAAACTATATTACAAGTATGAAATCGCAACTTGAATTATAATTTTGTAATATAGTATGATTAATATTATCAAATTTACTTTCCTGAAAAGGCACCACATAACCATCTTTGCTGAATGCTTAAAAATAAAAATAATTGCCTCATTACCATGTATGCAAGACACCTATTCCTAGCTACTTGTGTCTAGCAGTATATCTTGTGTAATGTCTTTGATGTATAAGGTGAAGAAATATTTAATGCAAGAAAGGTAGTGAAATAAGCCAGGAAAATAAAATATAGTTAAAAAAATCAACCTTGTATTTTAAGTTAATTCATATCCCAAAGGGAATACAAAGCTGATGAATAAAACTTTAGCAAAAACATTTTTAAAAACAAACACAACAAAATAATAAAATAGATAATCAAGTAGCAACAGTGACCAAAAGTCGTGTCTCCGGGCTCACAACATGGTGCTGCTTTGCACAAGATTGAATTATCGTAACCCTTCATCTCTGTCAATATTCACCAACATAATCTGATACTCTGTGAAAAACAGATTTTTAGTAATTTTAACAGTTATAAAAAGGGATTTCAAGGAGATACGAAGCAAGTCAACTTCCTCTGGAAGCATATTGCTCGACTTTCCTTTCTTCATAACCTCTTGTCATGCGTGTGGGTCATCCCCTCTCACACTGGACACCGTACCAAGTTGGACATGTGTTTTTCCCTCTCTTATAATACCTTACTTTTCAAAAAGCAAAACTGATTAAAAATAAAATGTAAATTTCATTTATTAGTAATTTTAGTCTGCTCAATGCCTATTAGGCCCAGTTTGATTTTTTTGTGTGCGTGCATTCTATTTCTCCCTAAGAGTTTCTGCCCTGGATTTGCAGCATCTATCACGGGGCCTGAGGAGGTGTCAGAAAAGACCATTTGCACCAGAAGCACTTGTGTGTACCATCCCAGCCCACTTCCTCCTCTCTCTCCTTTGATCACAATTAGCGGTATGTAAGCACTGAGCTTGAAATCGATACACTTTCCCTTCCCAGCAACCCCTTCACAGGAAGAAGGGGGCTTGGAGTGTGATGATCTAGCTGGCTAGTTATTTATGTGGCAGGTCAACAACACCTAAGAGCAGCATTTTAAAGTGGTGTTGCTGGTCATGGGGCCTGGGTCCTCAGTCTTCCTCCCTCCTGTCTGGCTGTTGATTGAGTGTGAAGTGAGTCTGTGCTATAATGTCCAAGCAGACAAATAAATGTGGAGCAGGGGACGAATTTCGGCTCTCAGGAGCTGTAATATAATAATCTGAGTTAATGGTACAATACTCTTAGGATTTTTTTTTTTCCTGCTAGGTTCTCAACTTCAATTACCATGAAAAAGATCAGAATAACCTACCTGGCAAAAAATGGGGGAAGGGACTTGAACATTGCAGTGTGCGGTTAGTTCTTAAGTTATTTAAGCGTTTAGTGCTGAGAAAAATCAGTATTTCTCTCCCTCTAACCTCTAACAATCTATGCTAATTTGTCCAATCCAGATTTGAGGACCTACTATACGTGGAAAATAATTTCCCCATGTTCTATCCCTGTCTGGTACAAAAACAAGCAGCAATACCTTTACGTTGAATTTAAATAGATCACTGATCCTGTGATGAGATTTAAGGTGACTTGCAACTAATTGGAACAAAAACAACAGTAAGTGTGTTTGTCAGGTGCAGAGGGGAGAGCTGTTCAGTTTCTAGAGTCAAAGGAGGTGGCCTTCCTATTGTGAAATGGGACTCTGCCCACTGGCAAGGGCAGCTCACTTTTAGACTCTTTCTCAGTCAGGATGCACAAGATGAGCTATGGTTAAGCAAAAAATAATAATAATAATAATAATTTAAAAATAAGTGTTTTTATTAGTTTCCTACGATTGTCATATCAAAGCACTACAAACTGAGTAGCTAAGAAAAACAGAAATCTGTTTTCTTACAGTTTTGGAGAATGACGTCTGGATCAAAATTTTGAGACTGTAGAGAACTCTCCCTTTATCTTCTCATTTCTGCTGAGTCCAAGGAATCTTCGGTTGTTCTTTGGCTTATAGAAGTACACCCCAGCCTCCTCTCTCTTCACATAACCTTTTCTACATCCACTACCATCTCCACCTCATGTGCTTGTGTCTGCTTTCTCTTCATATAAGGACACCAGTTGATTAGAACTCACTGTTAACCAGTATGATAGCATTTAAACTAAATACATCCACAAAGACCTTACTTCCAAAGAAGATCACAGGTTCTAGGTAGATATAAATTCCTAGAGTATATACTGTTTAGCCCAGTACATGGGTTCTAAAGAGAAATAAGGTAGCTTATGACTTC
The DNA here is from genome assembly GCA_004027205.1 of Ctenodactylus gundi. Classification (NCBI taxonomy): domain Eukaryota; kingdom Metazoa; phylum Chordata; class Mammalia; order Rodentia; family Ctenodactylidae; genus Ctenodactylus; species Ctenodactylus gundi. The sequence continues at coordinate 17,978 of PVKB01000123.1, forward strand.
TCTGAAGTTTGTCATTAGCTAGACATCATCACTAGACAACCTGTTTTACCACTCCATTTCTAAACACCATACCTCAAAACAAAGACCTTCAAATTAGGTCTTCTCTGGAAGCCCTCCAAACTGTCCACTTGCCATTCCCTCGTGTACACAGTTTTATATCTTCCATTTCCACCAATAGGCAATGGCAAGCATTTTCCAGCCTGCAGGCCACCAGGGGAGAAGCAATAGTCACACAGGAAAACATGGTCTCCTGGTAGGGATCTCAGTCAAGGAGAGCCTGCATTCAGTGAGACCTACTTGTGGGTTTCTTATGAAGATAGAGAATGAAGCAAAAACATGAAATTCGTGAAGTGCGAGAATTTATTTCTAACACAGTTATTTTAAAGTTTTTGATAGACTTTGAAAACGTTTTGTAAGATGTAACAAAGAATGAGACAACATAACGTTTGTGTTATATTTTTCATCATTGAATTCTATTTTTGCAAGCTACACAGTACCGCAAATTTTTGGCATCAAGTTAGTATTAATGTCAAACAATGAGCTTTTTGGCATCTCGTGTTCCCAGCTCATCTATATTTTCACATGAAAATATATCATCTTTAAAATTTAAAAGAACCATTTGAAGCGGAGACAAGAAGAAGAAATATTTTTTACCTGTAAAAGTCTGTATCTTAAAAACAGGTTGATAGCAAAGAGAATGCAATGGTAAATTGACAGGCTCTGGGTTTGATTTCTAGCCTTGCTATTTGTTAGCTTTACAGTTGGGTTACTTGATCACTTTATTTCCTTCTCTAAAAATGAAGCTAATGAGAATATCTCCCTCATAGCTGGGCCAGAGAGATGAATGATAATGTATAAAGCTCACTTGTCTCAGTACATATTATGTGGGAAGAAAAAGAGATTCCTGCTGAAAAATGTAGTGAGAAAGTAGGATTCACACACTTGCCTCCTGGCCCTGGAAAATGTGCCAGTTTCTTCCCTCATGCTACCACTGGCTTACATAAATCTCCATCTAAACCCAGAGGTCAGTGTTGAGGCTATTTTCCTGCATTTCATTCTTGAAAGCTCACTGAAGACAATAACCATGTTTGTTCGTCTCTCCCACCCCAGTGCCTAGCCAACCTGGCACTCCAGAATGAATGAATAGGTGAACTACAAACAAATAAGCAAATAGTAAGGGAATTCTAGTCTCGTAGTTAAACATTAAAACATAATATACTCTGAAAGGAGTTTGTTCATAGAAATTAATTATCAAAGGTAAAATACATTGGATTCAGTCCCTAACGAAAGCAAGTCATTGCTGTATCAGGCTGTAATTACACGCCCAAACCCCGGTTAAGTGCTTATTTATCACAACAGCCTGATGAAGACTGTCACAGACACCATCGTTCTGCTCACAGAGAAGACCCTGAGCCACAGAAAGGTTTAGTGGCTTGGTGAGGTGCTTACAGTGGATCCGTGGAGAGCAGGAGATGGAGCATGCAGCCCGGGTGTCCCCTCGCCACCATGCATGAGGAAGCACTATTTGTAGCAACATGTTCTTACAAGATGTTTTAGGAAACTAGAGGGATGAAAATGGATCAGAAATAGGTCACCATTTTTTATTCCTTTCTGTGCCCCAAGCACACTCTCGTGATTATGTGGCAGCTTCATAGGGCTGCTCAGTACAGCACCTTACCACAGTGGTGATTACTTGTCTCTGCACCATTGTGTAGAAATTAGTCATTTATGAGGAGTCTAGCACCAAGAACCCTGCTGCTCCAATATACCAAAGGGCTGGAGATCTTGCTGCTGTTGGACTCAAATCACTGAGCCTTTCGCATGTATTGCATTTTATTATTCCTTCACAGCCAGAGGCAAATTCTGACAGTGAAATCCAGACTATCCCTGGATCGGCTTTGAGCTGCTCTTTCTTTGCTTTTAATTTGCTTCTTACTTTGAATTGAAACAGAACCAAGAACTTCCATGGAAAGGATTTAGCAGATATAGCAATTAAGTGTCATGAGGAAAACTGGGTCCTCCCAAAATCCACGTGTTGAATCCTCATTCCTTGTTCCTGAGAATATAACTAGACGTGAAATAGAATCTATCAAGAGATACTTGAGTAAGGTGATCAAGTTGGATCTTACTCTATTACAGCTGGTGTCCACATAAGACAAAGAGATACGGACAATGAGAAACATAGAGGGAAGAGTCTTTAAATAACTTAAGGAAAAAGCAGCTATCTATCATCCAAAGAGAGAGGTCTCAACAAACACCAACCCTGTTGGCAATGTGACTGCAAACTTTTAGCTTCTAGAATTGTAGCAATATAAATTTTTATTGGTAAAGCCACGTAATCTATTGGTTTTAAAACATTAAGTGATACTTGCATCACGTTCATTATTAATCATCAAATATTGGCTTGAAAATCTGAAGACATGCAGTCACCACTCAGTAATACCCTACCCTGTGTCAGGCACCGTCCAGTCGTTTGCTTTACAATGGTGAATAAGATACACCAACAGCCATTACAATGTTTGTAAGCCTGCCAGGCAAGACAAAGGGAGGGAGGATTGTCGCAATGTAACAAACAAGCAAAAAATAAAATAAAATAAATAAACTACCATGTTACATAGGAACACAGAAGAATGTGATACGATCCAAAGCTTGCAAAAGAGAGTAAGGAATCAGGCAAGAGAGTCAAGAGATGATCGCACCTGGACTACATTGTGAAGAATTAATAGAAGTTGGGCAATGATGCAGAACCCTTCTATGAAACAAGGAGCCTCGTTTGAAAAAGTAAGAGTCCCTGGAGCTCAGAGCTTTTCAGGAACACTGTACAATCCACCAAAGTTGAAACTTCATACTTGAATGGAGGTCCTAGGAGAGGGGCTGAGGAACAAGCACAAGGAAGCCACGATGCTTTGGAAACCACCATGTCTTGTGGTTCCACATCACCAAGCTGCGACACTCAGTTTAATTCCAGTGACAGGACTTTATTAGATTAAAGGAAGGAGTGGAGAAACACAGAAAACATCTCATGAGCCAAACAGTCAGGTCTCACAGAAAAGTGAACTATTGATTGGACCCCGACAGCTCTAGGTTTATCGATGTCTGACTACTCAGGAAAGCTCATCCTCTCTAAAATGGCTCTGTGACTCCTACTTTAGGGACTCACGACACCTTAGATTTATATTTCTTTTGGTTTTAGATTTTACTGTGCCTGCATGTACATCTTCTGACCCATCAATACTTTCTTCTCCACACTTCATAATTCTGTTTACTATAGTTTCTACAGAATCATAGCTTGCACTTATTGACACCCTCATTTAACAGGCTTCATTATGCTTTTATTTTCCGGCGATTCTATTGCTATTTCTTCCTTTCTTTTTGATCACACTTAAACTCTCTAAGATAGATAATTTGATCAAGAAGTCATAACACAACATAGAGAAGGTTTGTTTGGCCAGAGTTGAAGCCCAAGACACTTTTAGTGCCTAATGCTCATCTGAGGGATATTCATGGTTTAGTCTTTTTTTGTTCATCAAATTTGCTTTAGCCAAAGTTGCATCCCACTGTCATGCCAATTGAAGCTCAAAGAAGTAATTTTGATTGTGACTGACTTCAGAGAGAGGCTGTAATGACACACCACCATGAGAATGGAAATCTCATGGTCTTTACCAAGAAGATTGTAAGAAGAGAAATAGAACACAGTTTTCTCAAAACTTTACTATAGTAAAAGAGGAAATGATGACTTAAAGTGATATTACCTAGAACTAAAGAGAAGAGTTATGAAGTTTTTATAGAAACCCAACCAATGACTAGAATTGATAAGGACTAGAAGAAGACAAGGAAATGACAGTAGTGTTGACAAGAAGAGGATACAAAAGTACCTAAGTACTGTGGTTGGTGAACAGACATACATGCAAATTATGTCTTCCACAGAAGGTGGAAGACTCAGTCTGATAACTGGTTTTCTGGCTTCAGGGAACTTTGGAACTACTTACCAACATAGGAAATATTAGAAAAAGAAGATTATGACTATGGTTTGGAGAATATTGAATTTGAGACAACACATTAGAAAAAGTAGTCTTTTATAACTACTGTAGTTAAATCTGCCAAATCCCGTATGTTTAATGGCAGGACTTTGATTGTTGCTCAGCTGGTTTTGGGCTTAGGGGTGAGGTCCTCTGCTCCATACAGTTATTTAGGACCTTCCACTGTTAACAGGTAGCTTCAAGGTCTCCTTGGCACTGCCCAACATCAGATAAAAGAAGACAGAGTATGAAGAAAGCATGCCTACTTTTAAGCCACTAAGCCCACCAATTACACATCACCTCCAGTCACATTTTCTGGCAATAACTATCCTGAGTTGATGACACATTTTGGGAAATTATCAATTGTGACTCAAGGGGTAGAAGGCAGCCAGGCTCCACAGCCAACCAACACCTGGACTTGAGCAGACACTCTCTTATGTCAGCCTCCTCCTTGGTTGTGTAGGGCACATGGAAAAACGTGACTTCAGATAGGTACTAGCCTCATTTGTTTCTGGAATGGGTACGTGAAAAAAGACTAAGTTTTATTCTCTTTTTTGTTGTTGTTCTAATCACACATCTCTAGGAAAGCTTTCTGACAGGGTCAGTGTACTTTGTAAATCTACTTTCTAAATGTTTAATTGGCTGAATCATATCACAGGAGTTTGGCTGCTACCAATCACACTGAACTCTATGGACAGAGGAAGAATAGGAGAAGCAAGCCCAAGTTATGCAGGGCGTAAGGACAGGGGCTTTGAGATAGGAACATGGTTAGTCAGACTGCCAGGTGAGTAGCTACTATGCAGACTGACTAAAATATGGGAACGGAACCAAGGAAGAATGCAAAGGACAGAGAAGAGAATGCAAAGGGAAATGACCTCCAGCAGGAATCCTGGAACTATCACTGTGTAAGTGCCAGGAGGAGAAAGAGTGGACTCTATGGTTTACATGAGGCATGCAGGTGTGTGCAATGTCTCAGCAGGGAGATGTGCAGGAAGAAGGAAGACCAAGAGCCCAGCTGCCGCACAAAGGTCACGCCACATGTGGGCATAAAATGGAGCTAAGGAGCTAGAGTCGGGAAGAATGGGGTACAGACTTTAGAACTCTGTCTTGGTCTGAAGAATGAACCTCAAAAACAGCATTTTAAGTAAAAGAGCCAAACATAAAAGCCTAAAGCCTACCTAGTAAATTATCCTATTTCTCGGACGTTACCAGAAAAGAGAAACATGTGGACACACACACACACACACACACACACACACACACACACACGAGCAAAGACCTGTGGTCACCAGGGACTGGGGAATGGAGAGTTAGTAATGACCACTTGAGAGGTATGGAGTTTCTTTTGGGGTGATGAAATGTTCTGCAATGAGGTAGTGCTGATGGTGGCAGAAGGCTGTAAATGCTCTAAAAGCCACTAAATTGCACACTTTAAAATGGCTAAGATGGCAAATTTTATGTTATCTGAATTTTACTCCAATTCAAAAAAAAAAAAAAAAGGCTAGACTATGAATGCATAGAAAATGACAGAAAGTGACATAGCAATGGGCTAGGTATGGATTTTATTTAAAGGGAGAATCTTGAGTGTGTTATACACAGAACAAAAGACATAGTAAGAGGGGAAAAATGTGCGGAAGGGAGTGGTGTCTAGTGGTATTTCCACCTGAATGGTAAGAAGGCAGAGCATAAGCCATGGGTTAAATTTGGACTAAATAATAAAACATTTTTCTTTTCACTAAGGCACAAGACAATAAATTTTGGAGCCAGAGTTGGTGGGAAAAGAACATATATAGTTAAAGAAATATCTTTGACTTTCTATAAACAAAAATGAAGTCTACAGATTTTCAGGCAACCATTTTAAGATTGATGGATGTTAAGATACAAAAGAGTAAATTTTGTTCAACTTTTCCATTAACTAGGAAGGCTAAGTAACTTGCCCCAAGTCATGTATTTTGGTTCATGCTCTGAGTCCTTTATCATTTAATTCTAAGAAACAACATCCCAAAGAGGAACACTGGAGCCAGAGGGAAACAGACTGTTGCCCCATTTGCACTCTCATCTGCTGTACTGCCATTAGGACTGTTCTCACTTCTTGTGTTGCATTTCACAGGCAAAGTGGGATAAATAATACGCACTTTTCAGATTTTTACAATTCCCGTCCCAGTAAGAAGCATGTCAAAAATCATTTTTTTTCTCTTTCCCACCGTTCTCCAAGCTTCCAATCTCACTTTCTGGTTCCCGCCTACTTACAAGATATTTGAAATTTAGGGGAATGTGAAACGATAAGGAAGGCATTGTTGTGTTTTAATTCGACACAAATATTTTTACGCCAAAAATGTAAAAAGGAAAGTAGAAAAGCAGAGTGGTTCAAGACATGACATGAGTGTAACAGCAGAGGGCGACAAGTATGGTAGTAACTCATCCAAGAAAACAGACGCGAGGGACAAACCCATGAGAGAAGTCACACACGATGCTCTGCATGCATAGCACCTGCGGAAAGCACAATATGGGGCAGAATGGCCTCTGCGAAGCAGAAGGCCTTAGGAAGCAAGCGGACAAGTGAGCAGTAGCCCCAGAAACAAGGGTTGGGATCAGGGGTGCACAACACTTAGAGTGTGATGGGGAGAAATAGGCAGCAATTGTTCAAAGAAGTCCATCAACCGTGACCTCACAAGGCTATAACAAAGGAGGTACTGCTGCGATGACTGCCCTGTCTTGTCCCATTTATTGGCAGAGATGCTAAGGAACTGTCATTTAGAACCAGGATGCGTCACAGAGATACACCGGATCCACAGTCCAGTCCATACAGGCTACGTTACCCATGAGACTCACGGAACAACCAGAATCTAGAAATAACGCCCAAAGAATAAACTGAAGAATGCACAGAAAATTGAGAAAGACTTTACAATGAGCTTTTTTTTTCTTTTATCATGGGTAATTTTTAAAGTAAATTGAGAATTATAAATGTACCAGATGAATTTTGATTTAAAGGAGTCATGCATTCCTAATATAAGTCGTTTCTTTTGAGTATTTTTTAAATATCAAGTTATGATAAGCCTACTATAAAAATCAGTGTTTACTAGATTTTGCTGCTGTAACAACAACAACACAACAACAAAAGGAAACACTCTGAGGCTTACAAAAAAGGATTAAACTTAAATTGGACAAGAGTCAGAGTTTCTGCTCAGGGTGCATAGCACTGTAAATTGATTGTGGCTCTCCTCATCATGTCTGAAATCTAAGCAGAAGAGGAAGACTATATCCAGAATATAAACTTTCCCTAGGAGAGAGAGTAAAAGAACAACTGAGGCACAATGTGATTACAGTTCTGCCCACACAGAGAAGAATCTCAACAATTCTATTTACATTCCATTGGCCAGAGAAAAGCAAAACTGTGTTCATAGGCCAAGAAAGAGAGAATTAATTTTCAGAGAGAGGAAGAAAGTAACTGAAAACAATCATAACTTATATTCCTAATGGGGAGTGTGTTGGCACATGTTAATATGTTACTTTTTAAATTACACTAACGCAGATTGGCTCAGATTGATTTCTCTGAGAAAACCAGGCAAACTATAACAATACACTATCACCTCGAAAGAATCTCAGGGTAGAACTTACGGCTAGTAAATTCAGTATCATTTCTTAGTCCGCAAATCGTGTGATTAGGCAGCCATTTTGTGCAAATGACAAAACCCAACTTGGTGGTGACAAGATCTAAACAGAAACTATTGGCTCAGAAAACTGAAAAGTATAAGGACGGGCACAATTTGGGGGCATGGCTACACCCAGAGGCTCACAAACACCTTGATGATTTCGCGTCTCTGTTTTTCCACTTTTGGCACAGCTGTCTTCGTTAGTCCTTTCCTTCCTACACACACTCCCCACCTTCACCCACTCTCAAGGTGAAAGTGGCCAGTCTCAATTCTACATCCTACTAGACTAGTGACTACAGTGAATAAGGTAACATCTTTCTAGTAGTTCTGGAAATTTTCGAAGGGGGATTAATTTGGTATAGTTTAGGAGACATGTTTAACTCTGAAAAAAGTGGGTGTTCTGAGTTCAGTCACCTATTCCGCTAAGGTACTGAAGGGAATAAGGGAGCAGACAGGGTCACCAGGACTTCTTGGACAGATTAAGATTGTTGTAAAGTTCACGTAAAAGTAATTGGCCAAAGAGATGCTGTGCAGATAACAAGCAAGGAAGCAGGAGAAGCCAATCTAACACCTACCTGTAGACATTTCTGGGGTGAGGTTAGATCATTCGTTCATCCCGTGTCAGCACTTGTTGGGCGCTTTTTGAATTCTTTCTTGCATGAACCAGTTCAGTGCCAGCAGCTTCTAATAAACAAGCTAAAAAATAATATATACAGTCAAATTGTATAACCTTATTTCAGACTTCAAAAAAAAAAAGTCAGTGGAGACGTCGACTCCCTTTGGCCGTAGTTACTGTTTTTTATGCTAACTACATCCACCATATCCTCATCAGTACATAATGAGACTGTGGCAACTTTATTTAGCATAACTTCATTCCCATATGAACTGAAGACACTATAATTGCTTATCTAAGGGTTTTATTTTTCCTTCCTACAATGCCTTCAATTATTTATCTGGTCCTAGGTTTAATAAAATATTATAATTTATTCTCAAAGGCGTGAAGTAACTTAACTCTTCAATTATTCTTACTTGGAATTCTTTTAGCAAAGAACGCTATTTTTCTATGCAAAGTGAAAAAAAGGCTATCAGGAGGACTTCGATAGATAAATTTGCCCACCAAGCTGCCAAAAGTGTTCTTAAAGGAGATGGAGCAATGAGATCCCACCTACATGTCCCTGAAGACTTAGTTCCTCAGTCGAGGATCAGGAATGACTGAGGCCTATTCGCTCTTCCAATGTCTGCTTCCTTCAGCATCTCCCTTGTGTGATGCGTCCTTCATTCTGAAGGAAAATCTCTCAGCTTGTCTTTCAGTCTCAAATTCTCTTCAGCTTAGAGTTGTTTACCCCTTTCTCCCAGAGGTTCTGAAAGTCAAATCAGAAATTAAAGTTTATCAGAAACCAGGCAGGTGTCGCCTGCCTCAAGACTTGAATATGCTTAAAATTCATCCTTGAAATGTTACACAACTATGTTTTTTATAGCACTATGTACTTTTTTTAAAGTTTCTAATTTGGAGAATTGGGTGTTTTCATCCTGTTTTTTTTCCTTCAAAGGCATACTTCAAGTAGAAAACTTTCTGGAAGAGTGATAAATATGCCGTGCCTCACATTTGCCCATGAAACAAAGTTTCCATCCAGGATCACCCTCCAATTTCCAATGTCTTTGCATTACTTTGTCTCTGAACTATCTTCTACCATAGCAGTCTTTAGCTGGTCCCTTGGAAGTAATCTACCTCGTGAAGAATTTTCATAAATAGCTATTTTCTACCTTCTTGTTGATTTCTGGTTCCATGCTTTTGTTTGTTTGTTTGTTTGTTCTTGGTTTTTTTTGCATTTGATCAATTTTAAAATTCTCTATATTGGAAGATGTTCCAATACAGAGATATTGTATCTAGAAGATATTCTGTTAATGTGTTCTCTTCTTATTGCCAAGTCACAGACTTGCAGAAATTATAAGATGAAGGCAGCCAAGTTAATCCTGGCTTCTTTTCCTGTGCTAACTAACATCCATTACCGTCTTCTTACCCAAATGTGCCATTTACCATTGCTGAGCCAGTTTTGATTCTTGGTCTGTACTCCATGAATACTGGCTTTCTTTCTTACTTCATAGCACCGTGACCATCCGAATGGCAAGAATTGGTCTTTTTCAACTTGTTTAGCCCAAATGTAGTTTATCAAACAACATTTCATCACTAAAATGCTTTCTTTTTTTATTAATTGCTAAGACAATAGGTCAGGGGGCTCTTCCAAATTTCAATGTTTCCCAGTCTGCTAAACGCTATTTGAGTACACTGAGAGAAAACCCTGTTGCCCAATTTTCTGGTTTCGCTATCCAGTCATTAGCAGATCTATTAACTTTTCTGTTTCAGTTTCTTTACCTAGAAAATATAAACCAGTATATTTACACCAACATGCTCCCACAGGGCTGCTGTGGGAATCAAATTATCTCTGTAAAAGGATTTAGACCCATTGAAAGTACTGGCCATTTTTCCTAAAGAAATACAGGGCCCTGAAACACTCACTCTCCAACTACATTTTCTGCATAAAGATATATTCTTGAATATGTAGCATAATCTTTTTCTAAAATCCTCCTGGCTACTTTCAAAATTATAGAAAATAATATTTCAGAAAAAAGCAGTCATTTTGGACATTTCTGACCTTGATATCATCCATATTTGACAAGAAATATGCAGTAGGATAGCTGTAACTGTATCAAAGTTCTTCTCCATTCACTGGTTTTAAACTTACTCGGGATGTCAGACTTCTTCAAAACGTGACATCCCTTTACAAATCTCAGTTATGCTTAGGTCCACAGATCTGTCAATCTGCAAGAGTACCAGCTTTCTGAGCACTGATCGACCCTCTAATTAATTTGCTATTTCTAAGAACATGCTCAACACTCTGCTTCGTCCACTTCGAGGTTTGATGTCACTGGTACAGAGCAGAGAGGTTCCTCTTAACTAGAACACCTGATTTCCCAAAGGAAATGATTGGAAGAGAAACTCGAGGCAGTTGTATACTATTGCTTAAAGTTGCTGCTGACCAATTAAATTGTCACTGTTTGAATAGTGCTTCTTTAATTTAAACAGAGAAGGCATATATCTACCAACTTGTTTTTCAAAAGTTACATTTCTTTCAGTATCACTTTTTAACAAGGCACTTGGTTCTCCACACAGGGGTGGGCTGGTGACAACATATAAGTGCATCATGTGATGCCTCTAGTTAACCAGAAATGGAAGAGCATTTTTCACGTACCTAATGTGTGCATGTGTGTGTTCACCACTTTTCACACCTTGCAGCCATCTTTCTTTTATATATTCTAAAAAACTCTTTTTCCCTCCTAGGAAACAATGGTGTTCTCTAACATCAAGTGAGATGCAGAATTCTCATTAAAAGGCAAATTCTATATTTCAAAAGGTTGTATAACCTGGCACTTAAGAATCCCAGCTGGATAAAATTAGAGCACTAGAAAAAAATCAATCCAAGGATAATCTTTGGCATTAGGCCTACAATATTTGTATTTTATAGTGTATTGAAAAAGAAAAAAAATCACTTTGATGTGTTGTTCTTCTGTGATAGGCAAAGGGGTATAGATAGTAGAGTTGGTCTCAAAATCGTTGCTCCCTTTACATACTGTCTTTCAGTTTTGTTATGTCAGTTCAAAGGTACTTTCTGTTTGTAAATATTTATGCTAAAATTATCCTATTAGGCAACACTGTTCCTTTCTTGGCTTCAAAGGATTTTTGAAGCTTCATCTTTGACCAATTATCCTTCCTAAAATACAGCAGTCACATAGACCCCAGGTATTATGACTCCTGGACACAGTATGGAACTGTTCATTAACAGTTTTCCTATTTACTCACTGATTTCCGTTAATCCAGCTCATATTTTGGCTCAGATATGAGCTGGGGCCCATTTCTAAGTTTCAGCTGCCATTCCTACAAGTCCAATTTATCTGTTAGTATTTTTGTAAAATGTACATTAAATCACCCAAGGTGGTGATTAAAATGCCAGTTTCTGGGCCTCATCTCACAGTTAATGAATCAGAATCTCTGGGAACCACGTCTTGGGGTTTGCATATATAACACACTCTTCTACAATTCTGAAGCTTCAGAGCTATTGCTCTCTGCTACTCAACCAACTTCCTGTAATGACGGTGACATTATAACATCTGTTAATACTAGAGCATATGTGCACTAGGTAAGGTAGTTCTAAACTTAAAAACAAAAAAGAATGAAATCCTTATGGCTTAATCCACTAGGAATTATTCCAAAATCATATTTCCATGACCCACTCCCTTCAACTAGATGCTCATCCCAATAGATATGTGAGGAAAAGCCATTCTTTATTTCAGGCAGCGATAACCTGATAGAGCCTCCCCCTGCTACTATGCTATCTCCCAGGGTCACCCTGAGCATGAAAAATCACGCATGAAGAACAGAATAAAGGAGGATAGTGCGTCACCTAGAACTGAAATGTTATCACTTCTGCCCACGCTCTCATAGCAAGAACTGGGGCTTCCACGTAGATGTGTCTGAGGCTCTAGGAAATGTAGGCCCTGGGCAGCTGCTTCCCATCAACCCCTGTGCAGTAAACATGCAGAGGAAATAGTCCTAATGGCTCTCGCACCTGCTGCAGTGTGACACTCAGAGAGCACTGACGTGATAATCTTGGTTCTGAGCGCGGTGTGGGGAACCAGTGAGGTTGCTGTTAAAGACTCCATATTAGCCAGCTCTCCATCAGGGTAGCAAGATACGTGAGGAAATGCAATGTAAGAGAAGAAAGACTTATTTTGGTTCCTGGTTTCAAAGGTTTCAGTTTGTAGTCCACTGGCTCCATGCTCTTAGACTTGTGGTAAGGCAGAAATAACAAGAAAGATGTGGCAGAGGAAAGCCCTTCACTGTGTGTTAGCCAGTAACCAAAGAGAAAGGGAGATGAGCCAGAGAGAAAGAGGATGGCGAAGCACGCACAGTCTCCAAGGTCATATTCCCATAACTCCCTCCTTTGACCTCCTGTTTGCACCACCTCGCCTCGGTGCAGTCCTACTGTGATCTTGTCAATGGATTAACTCACCCATTTTTTTGAGTCCTCATGATCCACTCACTTCCTGAAAGCCTAATATTCAACACATGACACTTTGTGGGATGTTATCATATCCGAATCATAGCCTCTATTTCTGGAGCTTCCCACCAAAACTGAAAAGATTGGAAAGAAGAGATCCTTCAAGATTTGTTTGTAGAGCATTTAAATATTTCCCAATATTTCTATCTGTCCAAAATTCACAGATTTTTTGAGCTTTTGGGACCAAGAAATATGAATGGTATAAATTAGTAGGTGAGACTTTCAATATACTCCTGGAATTGAACAGAAAAATATATATCTTTGTATGAATACTTATGCATATATAGACATATCTACACACAAATCTATTAACATATGTATATTAATATATACATAGCCACATGCACACATATGAATATATACTTGCCCCTATATTTTGTGTACATATGTAAAACAAAATCTTATGGCATATTTATTTTTACAAGTACTAGCAATTGTTTTATGCTCATGTTACCACTAAGAAACATAGGGTTTGTTGGCTTTTGAAAAATAGTCACTAGGTAGCCAAATGAACACCAAGGCTATTTATAAGTATGTTCATGTGCCTTATAAGAAATATATTTCATCGTTCTATGTCAGATATAATTGAAGAAGAAATCATCAAGCTTGAAAAATTGCCATCTAACTTAAACAATACCAGTTCCATTCAACAATTGTAATAGACATATTATTCCAGCAGGTGCAGAACAATCGAAAAAATTTACCAGTATATTTTACACTTTCAACCTGCAATGAGTTATGAGTTTGATTTTTGCACCTGCATTCATTGGTGGTTTCCCCTAGAAAAGAAAATTCAGAATCAAATATACATTAGTTTTTCCTTCACTTACTTACTTAGTCATATCACATGGATTCTCTGGGCAACCACTAAATAGCAGATACCCTTCTAGACACTGAAGAAACAACAACATTCAAGCCACTAAGAAAGAAAAAATGGCCTGAGGGACTAACATGCTGAGGCTCTGGTCTCAATCCACAGCGCTACAAAATGAAAATGAATAAAAAGCTAAAAATCACGAGAGATTATAGAAATTGATAAGGTCATTACTTCCTGTACATAGGATGCCTGGGAAACACCTCTTTTAGCTGTGAACGTCGGAGCAGAAACTTCAGGAAAGGAAGGAACATGCCTTGCGAACATTCATAAAAGTGTTCTCCAGGCAGAAGTAAGAGGAAAGTTTATGCTGTGATGAAAGGGATTATCTTACATATGAAATACCTAAATATGCACATGTAAAAATTACACACGCAATTTTGAATAACTGTTTCACATCAGAGACATCAGTCTTCTTGGAAAAAGTATCAACTGCATACTTTCATTCGTCTACTTCAATAAAATGGTCAGATAAGAATGTGTTGAAGTGAAAAGCAATAGAATATAAAAATAGGAATCTAAAAGAATAGGCTGTTTTCTTTCCCTCCCATAAAACAAAATCAGAGAGCCAAAAGTGGAGGGCGGGCTCAGGGCTTGGTGTCAAGGCACCCGAACTTGCGGCTTCCTATCTTTTTATTCTGCCCTTCTTAAGGCGTGGATGGTTTCTGTCTTCACATTTGCCTCATGGCTGTTACATGGTCACTGCAGCTTTGAGCGCCTTATCAACATTCCGGGTGAGAGAAGGACCAGTAAGTCCTTCTCAATCCCCCTACCCCAACCGCCTGCTTCTGAAAAACTTGCACACATTTCATCTAACCATTTTTAACTCTCCTGACATTAGCCACCTTTGTCATATGATTCTGTCATCTGCATGGAAGGCTAGACAGTGCATTCTTTTGTTTTCCCCCATTTTCTGGACATGTATAAGCGCAAAACTTAGGGTTTACAATGAAATTGAGCATTTTGTGCACCTACATATCTTGTCAAGGTGACAAGGACTTTCCCACTCTCCTTTTGTCCCTCTCCCTACCGCCCCTTCCCTCGCTCCCCGCCCTACCCCCCTGGTTCACTTTGTTTTTCATTTTAGAGGCTTTTGCAGGCAAATGGTGGAAAATGAATTCTTACCTGAATGTTTTGTTTTTCTCAGCAAGATTAGAATTTTATTAATAAAAGGAATGGGGATAATTAAAATTCATAATCAATATCAATAATCCTAAATAATACATGACATCAGTTATCAAAAGGTATGAACTAATTGTTATCTTCCATTCTATAACCAAACGCGTTGAGAGGCTTCAGGTTGCTTCATACATTCTGTGTGTTCCCTAAGTGCTGTCCCCATGCTTTCTCCCAGCGCCTCCCTCACTTACTTCCCTCTTCCCTATGTGAGAGTCTCCTAACATATCTCATACTTTGCAACCTCTTCAGATTAAAGTTTCTGAGGAAACCTACAAACTATGTCTGACTTCCCTGATTTAAGGAATCAAACAGCACAGTGGCATATAGTATCCAATTATCACTTTAATTATTTATAGAGAGTAGGTCGAGGGTGTGGTTTCAGGATTTTTAGCCAATACCTAATACTAAGCCCTAAAATATGCAAATTTACTTATAGGCGACATTGGACCTTGTGATGAAGAAACTTCACTCCTAAGAGGGAAATATGTCCCATTATTTTTCAGAAGTTTGGCGATCAATCCATTCCATTTTCCCCACAATAGAGGCTTTCACTGTCATCACCACTTGGAAAGAAAATGAAGATATCGGAAAATCTTTGCAACACTGGTGGTATGTGTTACCCAGGTAGCCTCAGAAGTCATTCTTCCAGAATTTATGCCCTTGCATATACCTTTCCCATTGAATCTGTTTGGCCCAAGAAAACATGCCATGAGTAGGCCCAAGCCTTAAAAAACCAATCACAGCTTTCATTGCTCCCTTGGGAGCTTTGAAGCATTAAATAAATGCAAATATCCTGCTGGAGAATTGCTGTAGGAAGGCCACTTTTAGAGGGAAGGGATCCAGAGACGACACAGAGAGAGAGAAGTCCATCCGTCCAGGGTACCAGCAAAGCTCAGATCCTTGCGGGCTTGCCTGCCGACTTGCAGCCACATGAGCAGTGTTTTCGTTCCCATTTCTATCGCTGAGAAATGATACCCAAGAGCCACAGTTTAAAGGAGGAAAGGTTTAAATTGCTCATGATTTTAGTCTGTGATGGGTTAGATGCCAGGCGGAGACACCATGGTGATGGTGAAGGTGTGCGGTGGGACAAGCTGCTCAGTTCATGCCAGCAAGTAGAGCAGGGAACCAGAAAGATGAGTGGCCAGGGATCATATGTAGTGCCAAAGGCCGCACCTCCATGACCCGCTAGACACACCCAAGGCAGAGATTTAACAATCTGCTAGGCATGTCTTAATCCAATGAAACTGACAAGTCACAAGTGACCACTTGCCAGACAGGACTGCCCAGCTAATTGGCTCAGAGGACAAAATTATGAAGAAAAGCATAAAATTGTGATTGTTTCAGATCACTACACCTAAAGACTTGGTTACAATCAATCCGTACTCAAAACAAATAGCGGCCATTTCTTTTTCTACAACTGTTTTTATAATTATTTTCATCTTACCCAATCACAGCTTCAGTATTACCCCTGAATTTGAAGTATGGGCAAGTTCTCAATAGATGTCAAATGTCATTGTGTAATTCATGTTATTAATGGTAGTGTGAGAGAAAGCACAGATATAGTAATGACTATTACTGATTGTTTGCTGCTCGCTGTGTTATCAAAACTCTGACATCATACCTAGTCATGCTCCAGAAAGAGCTGCAATTAGCTTCTTCTATCATTCACAGCCACTCCTCTGTTTTGTACAGTAATAGGTCAATGTTCCTCATTTGCTTACTTTTTGACATTCTTGGAAGCATCTTTCTGCAGTAGAAAATGAAAGTTCTTCTTCAATACTCTGCATTGTTTTGCGTTTCTTCTCTCTTCCATTCTTCTGCTTCCAATAAAACCTTGACACTGGGCCTGAACACTTGGTATTTCCACAGCCTAACATTTCATATGTTGACATTTCTAAGTAGATGTAGAAGGCATTTTTTAGTGTCACTTGTATAGGGTGGTGGTGCTTGCGACAAGCAGCCAAGCAGCAACCCACTGTCTTCCCCACTTTGGCATTTACTAGTCCTGAGAAGTCAGTTCAAAGCTAGCAGCCTGCCTATGGAGGCAACTAGCTTTAAACACAAGAACAACCCACAAATTATCCTTATGAAAAGCTGCATCCTCTGAGCCCAGAACTCTAGCAAAAGTTTTGGTCTAGATTTATTCATGGTATGTCAGAGAAATTATATCTCTAGAGCCTTAATTTTTATAGTGTTAGGTGCCAATAAGATGTCTGGTCTTGGAGTCATTTTGTTTTGACTGTGCCAAAGACAATAGGCGCCATGCATCAGAACAAAATGCTTTCAGGGACCAATGAACATACTTTATTTTTTAAATTAGGAATAAAAAAAAACGTAAAATGAAGTCAATGTTTTAATGTATAATATCAGCGTATTAATCTTGATACAAATGCAGCAGTAAAGTATAATTGCTGAAATTTTCATATAGAATGGGACCCACAAAGTCATAAGTGCCTGCAGCCCTTGGAAGCCATAATGTAATCCAAGATTTATTAGGCTGATAGTTCTCAAAATTCAGAAAGCATTAAAATTTTCTCGGACAGTTTTTTTTATTTTTTATAAAATAAACCAGACTTTCAGCCACAAAGCAATATTCTATAAAGGTTAGAATAAATTTCAAAAACCTGCATTCGTAATGAGCAATTTGGGTAATTTTACTCCACATTGAATTAGAGGAAAGCGAAGGAAGTCAAATCAGACATGACGGAAGTTTCTGTCTCTCTGCAGCAGGGTTGAAGATGGGCTAAGCAAGGGTGGAGACCGCCGCTTTCTGTGGGATCTTTGCCATCCTAATTGATTCTCTCTCACCACATGCACATGTCTGACATTAAACTGCTCGCTCTGTGATCAGCAGTTACCTGCCACTCCCTTGAAATGCTCTCATTTGCAGATAGATTATTCTGCAGAGAAGGAGCACAGTGCGTTGACTACAAGGAAAAAAAAAAAACACTTAAAATTGTATTCTGGTACCACAAGATATATCAGGCTAACCTTGAAGTCAGCTGGAGTCCAGTGGCTCATACAAATTGTTACGAGATCTGCATAAAAATGGAACCCTTGGGATAGAAGATTAAACTACTAAACAACAATAATAACAACGACCAAAAAAAAAAAAAAAGAATGCAGGTTTCTAAATGAGAAAATAGAAAGGTTCTGTATTGTTCATTTTGAAAAGACTTAAATGCTTCTCTTCCCCCACTGCAACCAGAAAGCTGAAATGAAAATGTATAAGACAAAAGGACAAGCAGGAGACAGTTGGGTTGGAAACAGCTCCCCCAACCCATGTCCATGCTCAGATGCGTCACAGGCCCAGCAGTGATGGATGGCTGTACATATCTCCGTCTCTGATGACTTACTGTGGTAGGGCGGGTAACAGTTCCTTTGTGCAGAAATGTGTGTGATGTTTGGAGGAGCTGAAATTTATTAAGAAGTTTAATCATATGGCAGAGCAAAAGTCAGCTTCCAGCCAGGCAAGCAACACAGAAGCCGGTGAGTTACTGTTTGATTAAGATGAATTGAATAACCACCAAACGATTTGTCAAGGGGAAGGGACTACACAAAGCTAGAAATCTTATCCCATTGGAAGCAGTGACATCTTCCCTGGAAGGGATGGTGACGTCAAATTGGCATGATTGGTTGTTCTCTCCCAGTCCTGCGAAGCAGAATCCAGCGCTTCACCATTGCCAAGTGCCTCATGACATTCATTATTTTATCTTCACCACAAGGCTGTTGGGCAGCCTGGGGACATGATTCCCATTTTACACCAGAGGAAACAATCAGAGAGAAAGAGAAATTAGGTAACTCACCCAATGTTCCAGGATGAGAAAGGACAAACAAGTCCAATTTTGAGCAATGAATTTCTAGTGCGTCATTGAGTCATTGCCTTGTTTGCCTAAAATCCCAAAATAAATTGGACTAATCTGAACACTTAAGAAGATATCATAATTTGTCAGATTTAAGATGTGTTTATGGGCATAAAAGCCATGTGCTGTCTACCCCGATCACCACAGACACATTCTGTAAAATTTCTTTTCTCAAGGACAGTGTTGATTTAATTGGAAAGAACTGCATTCTCATTTCCTATTTTGGCCACCACAGTACCCTCAGCCATATGCACAGTGGCCATCTGGAAAAATCACTCTTAACTTTCCGGGAGTATTGAATTCATTTGCCCTAAAACTGTTTACCTATTGGCATGGATCTTCATTTTTTAGAAGCAGTGTGATTTTTTTTTTTTAACTTGGGTTTACTCGAGACTCTGCCTAATAACCAAAACAAACAGTGGTACATAATCCTCCATGGAGAATCTGCACACAGATTTAGTGAATAGTCCCCCAGTACTGCTCTGAAATTTGTTCCCTTTTGGTCCCCCCACAGTTTTTGTTTTTTTTTTTTTTTTTTTTTTTTACAAAGAGATGTTGAATTCAGCTTTTGTTCATAGTATTCACGACTACAAACCTTGGGGTTTCTTTCTTTCTTTCTTTCTTTCTTTTTTTTTTTTGAGACTAAGCAATGCTCAAAGGTATAATCAGGTCCTTCCACAGTATTTAATTAGCCATAATTAAAAGACGTCTACTCAAAGCACAGTGTTTTCAAAGTCTTTTCGTCTGTTACATTGCTAATGAATTAAGAAATTAATTGGCATTGTGAGTTACAATAGAAAATGCCAGTGAGAAAATTTTGACTGTCTTATAAAATTATCCCTTTTTGTAGATCGTGTTCTGTCACTGTATCTAGTTCAATGTCATTACCAGTCATTAAAAGAAAAAACAAAAAGCAAAAGTGTGAGAATGGTGGGAAGAGAAACACAGATTAAAGATTAAAGAATAGTCTCATAGATCTGTACTCCAGTAGGCTATTTTTAAGTGATCAAATCTCCAAGTTATTGAGTTAGTTTTTAGAAATTCTTTTGACCTCCAAACTCTCAGGAGTAATGTGGTGCTTGAGGCAAAGTTGTAGCAAGGAGTGTTGGAAAGATGATGCACTTATTTTATGGCTATCAATCTGATTTTATTACTCCTTAATATATACATAAATAGTGCACATATGATTATTACAATAACAATAAAAAGGTCCGTGAAGGATAGTTTAATAAAAAATTGGAAAATATTGCCTCATTATATCATCTTTAGTCTTTCACAGGGCTATTTTCTATTAACATTTTAAACTTCATTATTTTATTTTAACTGATATATATTGATTTTTTTGAGAAAAAAGGAACAGGAACCAAACACTGTCACTGTAGTAAAAGTGATTTCAGGATTTCTATTTTTAACAGAGAGCTTTCACAAACAATCTATAGATTATACAAGATTTCAAATTTCAATGTAGAAAGGCAAAAGCATGAACCAACAGAATAATACATAAACAGCACTAACAGCTAATAAACAAAATAGTTGAATTTTACTAGAAAGCAAAGAATTACAAATCAAAATGAGTTAACCCTTCATCATATATCATTACTGAAGAGTTCTTAAGATCTTAATACTCAGTGTATTGCTTCTGGGACTATGAATTAATATATCTTTCTGGGAAGCATTCTAGCTGTTAAGTATCAAAGCTTTAAAATGTCTTATTTTGACTCAACAATTTTACTTCTAGTATATTTTTCTAATAATGTATTCAAAGATGAAGGAAAGCATCTGGATAGTAGATAATTTATTATAGTATATGTCACAATAAATATACAACACCATTACTATTATTAGAAATAATAATGCTGATAGTAAAATTTCAAATATATTTTATTTGAATATTAGAATATTCTGAAGCCAATAAAGTATTTCTAAAGAATACATGACTTGAAAACATGAAATACCATTTTGTGAACCACAAAAGATAAGACTACTGTCAAAAATATTTTTTAAAGTCTATGTCTATGTGCTCAGAAAGAGGAAAAAAATACACTAAAAAGTCACAGAAGTTATATCTGGATCTTTTATCTAACTGGAAATTTTATCTTCTACTTTTTATATAAAGTTCAACAAGGAAACGATGCTCTTTTATGATTACCAAATATAATTTTTATAAAGCAAAAAAGGAGGAACATGTTACTTTGAAGCAAGTACTGGAATTGGAATAGTACTTTTAAAATAAAATTATATTTTTGAAACCACAAACTTCTGCCAAAATTAAATTACTTAGAAAATATATATAATATTTAACTTACCACTATTAAAAGTAACTGAAAATATTTGTAGAATTAAAAGTTTTGTCTGACAATCTTAACTACTCAACATTCAAACCAAAGATATGCTAACATTGTTAAGAATTTCACTGATAAATTTATAAAGACAAATGACATCACCTGTCCAAAATAGTCAGTTAGTTTAATTGAAATTGATATTGATCTTTGTTTGGAGTCCATAATTCTGTTTTAAGTAGTTCATAAATTCACTAGTTAATGAATTAGAGCAATCTCATATATAAATTTTTTATGAATCAAGTGCAACAATCATTTCACATGTATCACTCAATTTAATATTCACATTTATAAATGAGAATAATATTCTTCTAATTAGTGATGCAGAGAAAGTTTCTAAAACATACCTAATGGCACTGCATATTGGTAAGTCAGTGATGGAACTACGCTTTAACTTGGTACCTCCCCCCCCCCCCCCCCGATTTATAACCCTGGATTAGTATCCAGAGTTTGTGCCAAGGTACTGCTCTGACATCATAAATTAATTAATACCTTTACGATTTCATAAAACATTTTTGCTCTTTTGTTACCTTATATTTAAGGAAGGGAAAATCATCTGTAACAGGTGAATTTGATAAATAATGTTTGGAACCAGTCGTAGGCCTGAAGGGGGCCTTGACCCCCACTAGGGGGCATGCAGCTTGCTTCTTGTCTGGTAAGTGGGCTTCAGGGGATTTGCAGCTAATTTGCTCCTCCTGGTTTTCTGTAATGTAATTAAGTAAAATCTTATCAGATAGTACATTCTCATCATTTAAAGAACCAGGTAGTATAAAGACTTAAGTTATCACTGTTTTTCAACTTACAAATGACATGCGTGGTTTCAGATAATTCCAAAGCACTAGAAATTGCCTCCACATTTCCAACTCTGGAGGAAGTCTGCGGTGTGTCTCCTCCGGTGCTTCTCACCTTTCACCAGAGCTCTCCTTGTCCACCCTCCACACATGCCGGGCTTTCTCCTACATTGTCTGACTTGATCACATTTACATCCTTTCTGCTAAGCTTTGATGGTGGAAGATGGAAGTGCCGGTGATTGATAAAATATCTTTTTTTTTTTTTTAACAAGAAGAAGCAACAACTTATTGCAATCACGTTTCCCTTTACTTGTAATTGCAAATTGTTTGCCTCAACTTGGACTTCCCAACTTGTTTTTCCTATTTTTTCTTTGTCTCATAAAATTCCTTAACTTTTCTTCTAATATTTTTATAGTTATTAAGTATCATTTGAGTTTTCCATTTTTCGTGTTCTCTGATTTTTGTTTATATACTACCCTGCTCTGCTTTTACTAATGAAGTTTCCTGGTTTTGTTTTGAAAATCCACTTAAGAATTAAATTTAGTTTTTCTTTTTGGAAGTTCTGATCTCTTTCCTGAAAAATCTCTCTTCTCAGAATGTTTTTGTTGTTGTTGTTTTGTTTTGTTTTGTTTTGTTGTGCTTCCTTTCTTCAGTTGCCTTGTCTTGTCTGGTCTTTCTGGCTCACTTCCTGGGCGTAGCCAGCACACTAGCCTCGCCACCCTCCTCTCTCCCTGTCACACACAAGAATCACTTGGAGGTGAGTTTCCCCACTGTATGCAGGAGTTCCCTGGTAAAATTTAGTTCCGTTTGTACTCAGGCTCATGCATACATTTTTATGGTCTCTATCCCTTTCTGTTTTGCTTTCCCTTCCCACGGGAATTGTCAGACATTGCCTTCCATGTAAACTACATCTGTACTAAATCCATGAACTTTCTAAAATGTGGTCTGTCTTTGCACACTAGTACTTAAATATGAAGCTATTGAGTAAATAGTGATAAGCCCACTTTGTTGCTCTTGTTTTACTGGCTTTCTTTGTATGGCTATACTTTCCACGTACCAGTCAGTATTCAGCTATTTTTGCTCGTAAACACTATTGCTCTAAGTAGCCTAGTCTCTAGTTTTGAAACTTCTGACCCTGCAGCTCCAAGGCAGTTATTTCTCTCTGCTGCTTTAAAGAAAAGCTTTATTACTTAGCAAAATTTGTTTGTTGACGGTGCTTTCTTTTGAGGTAAATATCGTGATTCTTGAATATCACAGATTTGAATAGGTGGGGAATTGTAGGGTGAGTAACATTGATATGAAGATAACCTCTTATCATCTTCTCTGTCTTTTCCAATCTGCTGATGTTTCCTCAAAGTAAATTGCTTAGAGTCCTGCAGGACAAACTGAATCTATTGAAAATCTACTTGAGAATTAAACTTGTAAAAGCTTTCTCCTCCCCTTCATAGTACTCACTTATTCTCCTCCCAGATAGGTAGCGAGATGCTCTACTAATGATGACCACGTTCCCTTTAGATGGTGGATTTCATTGTACTTTTAATCAGTCACTTTACTATCAATTTAAGGATACATCTTGAAAGAAAGCAAGTGAGTGTCATGAAAGCGCCGTGGTAAAGCAAAAGCTGACCACTTTTATAAAGGAAGTCAATGCCTAAGGGTGCATTAGTACTTGTAAGTATAAACTTAAAATCTCACTTGTAACCACAGATTATAAAATATATAATATTTTGGTACAAAGGCACATGGCTCAATGCTTTTTACACTTGCTTTTAATTAAATTTCTATTATCACATCTTTCACTACAATTTTATTTCCCTTCAGAATCAGAAAACTGTTTGATACTCAATTTGGAAACTTTTGAATCCTAATGACTTATTAATGGGATTCGGATGCAAACGAAATTAACTATCAGAGTTTGTGATGATCAATTATATTTGTTCTTTGGGGCTCTCCGTGGCTTTGCCAAAATGTTTAGAAATTACAATTCACTCCTCTTACTCATTAAGTAGTATGTACATGAAATATTTAATCGATGCGTGTGTTATCTGGTACTTCTTTATGGAGGGACTTTTTGTTATTCTCAGCAAGTCCCCTTAGAAAATCATATTATGCCAAGTTTCTCCTTCATTCCTGCCTTGAATGAAAAATTCCAGTGGATATTGTGGATACAGGGGTAAAGTGCAGTCAGTATCTTTGTTACTCACTTATCTTAAAAGAAAACATTTTATGCAGTGGATTAAGTTATTCAAAATGTTCGCTTTCACAGCTCTGGGCAAGACGTTTCCTCCTAATATAAGGAAGAAGGTCATCACAAACTTGCTGTCATGGTCTAGAGCCAGTGTGTTCACCTGAAGTGTGCTGGGTTTTCAGCCCCTTTTTTCTTCTTTTTTTCTTTTTTCTTTTTTTTTTTTTTTGAGTGAAGAGAAATTCTCTAGGGGCATACATAAAACGTATAATATATTTAATGCTCATAAGCAATAAATCTTCCTTTTTAACAAGCCTGCAGGCCTCAGGTTGGACATGCTTAGACTTCAACAGCTTCAACAGACAGTCACAATCTAGTGGTTTCTGTAGGCAGCAGGAATCGCAATCCGAGTCACTTAACAACACACCCAACAGAGTAGATTGCCAGGCACTGGTGCATTCCCCAAGAGATAATTACTGTTGTGTGCATATGTGAATTATGCACATAGAAGACATACGTACAGATAAATATAAAGCTGTATACTTGAGGGATCATGCTCCTTCTGACAGGTCATGCTCCCAGGAGATCATGATCCCAAGATATCATGAACCTTGTGCTTCTCTTTGCCATTTGAGTTTCTGTTTTTGAGACACTTAATATACAAGCCACTCCTATCTCAAATGTAGGAAAGCTGTGCCTTCAGGTAATGCACACGTGAGGAATTAAAATCACTTTTTATTTTAGAGCAGATATTCTGGGAAGCAACTGTATTGGTCACTGCTTAAGTACACATCCAGCCTTTGGCTTGCCATATTTACTGTATCATCAGAGTACTTACACTACTGTGATGTGTCCAGGGTCATTTGCATTTTAGAATCATCACTATCATTTTCTAAAACTCTTTTCCTCAGTGTGACAGGCACCTACTGATGAATAATAGAGTCTGTGCTACAAACGAAAGACCAAGACTATCAGGTCAAGATGCAAAATTCAAGAGCAGATACATTAAATTCAACATTCAAGAATCTCAAACCTAGGAGCTGTCAAAAGTAGCAGTTACTTTCTTCATACAGAAGTGATAGACCACAAGAAGAATGCATAAGTGGATGTAACTGAAAACGGAATCATTTATGACTTTATGCATCAAGGTTGGCATGATGAATTATAGCTAGAAGTAAAATGATCACATAAACTGTGGTATCTAAGTGAAATATGTGCTAAGAAGTTCTTCCTGAAACATCCCTGACTTTCAAGGCTGATTCCTTAGAGAATTTCCTGAAACTCAGGTAATTTTCAAGGGTGGGTGCTTTACAGAATCCACTGTAGTGATGATTTACCTACAAGCGTTAGGTAAAGCAACATCACCCTACATAGGAAGGAAGTGTTCACTTCCGTCATTAAACTCAGTTAAATAAAAGGTGCCTGCAGAGATACTAGCAAAGGAAAGTTAAAATATAGTTTAGTAGTGATGATAACATTTTAGAAATAAGTGTCATTTGGGCAAAACAAGTGATTCCTTTCAGGGCATGAAAGCCCGGCAATGTTCCCCAGTCATTCCAAACACTGTACCTTTATCATGACCTTCAAACCATTCTTTCATCTCGCAATTCAATCAGCGCTCCCAGTCAGAAACACCCAGCAGCATTAAGTGAGCCAAGCTAATGTGTTGTGAATTGGCTGTTGATGATGCCTAGACATCAAAATAACAGACCTGAGGAGCGACTCTGAAGATGTACAAAGTGTGATTCATTTCTCCATTAGTCCCACGGCAGACTGAGAAAGATCTTCATTAGCTGATATATAATCTTTGGGAAATAAATTACACATGAACATTCATAATGTAGCATAGGCGATTCTCACTATTGCTTTTTCTCAGAAATGTGGCACAGAATCCAATGTACTCTCTGTCTCTATCTGTTTTTATTGATTTATTCATACAAACATTCTACATGAAATTTTGGAATATCTATTCCATGCCAAATAACGTGTACTACTGAGGAACCCTAGGGAACCATGTGTCATTTTTTATGGAATAAAGAATTTTCAAGTTGCCAGGAGGGAGGACTTTCTAAGACATAAAACCAAGCCCTCTATCCACCACAAGAGCATCATCTTCAGCATCCCTAGAAACAGTCACCAAGTCTCTATCTCTCGGGAAACTGCAAAGATGCTCTCAGATGTATCAAATCTGTCTTCCAATGTGTTTACTCACAGTCACGTGGAGTTTTCAGCTCAGTCAGCAACTTCAAAAGAAGTCAGAGGCCAGACGTGGCCATTGGGGATGATAGTGTCCTGTTGGTGGAGCAAGCATCTTTGGCTCTGGGTTTTATTTATCAGGGAGATCTGATGGATGGTTCTGCATATACACACATGCTCATGCTAATGGCTTCAGCTTCACAGCGCTAAATGAAATACCATGTTCATTCGGATTAGCCAATGTTAGGGCTCATAAGGTTTATGCTTTTCTGTAATCATTTACTTAACATTTTAATTTTTACCTCTCTGGCCTTCTAACTAAAGTCATTTAAAAATAATCTCTGTGCTGATACCAGACGTAGACAAAAAGCTTTTGTATTGTGTCAAGTGCAAATAAGAAAAACAGAAAAGCATCAGTTTCTGATCTCAGAGTAATATTTTTCTTCCTCTTTCTTTATATCATTTTATGTAACAAAGTGAAATAATGGTATTTGAACAGCAGGGCACAATTTTGTAAAATATTTGAGAGTCTCTTCCTGTTAGTCTTTGTCTACATAAACATAAGAAACAGAATAATAAGATGGATTATTTCAACTAAATATTACTCCCCACTCCAAAATATTCAACTGCCACAAGGCTGCATGTTGCCAAATTGCTAGTGTCATAAGAAAAAAAATCATACATTTTTTCAATCATGTGTCGTGCAGCAATAGGATATTGAGTGTCCATAGCACTTTACCCAGAAATATTTTGTTGGGTCAACAACCTCTGATCTGGTGATGAGTAAAGGAGTCCTAGATCTTGTAAATACATACACATGTCTGAGCACTGGCAGTCGCTTTTTGGTAGAAATGTGTTATTCCAAAATTGGCATAATCACAGTTTCCACCACGTTTATGACCAGCATAAAAAATTGCATAAAATATCATGCACAGCTGTAGTCAGAAGGAAGATTCAATTTGGGCTTTGTGCAGACTTGACTCACTGCCAGTGCTGTTACATACATCATCCAGGCCTGCATCTAAAAGGATAAAATACAGTTTTAATTTTTGTGGCAAATTTATTTTTTCAAAGAGAAATAAAAATGTTAAAATAGATCATAAAAAGCATTAAGTCCCTCCCTGCCCCCATCCAGTCCATCTTTTGTTAATATAACGTTAAAGGGTTAGCAAAAGATGGGGAAGCCATAAAATTAAAGGTTAGGATTGCGGCTCTACGTAGCCTTTGGATGAGAATGTATCTGGTGGGACTGCAACCTCCTTTTCATTATTTAGACAGCCTCTTTGGGGATATTATAGTTGAACAACCTCAAACATCCCTGCTGGTTTCTTTGAGCAATCTCAAAGGCCACAGTGACAGAGAACAGCATGAGCAAGCTACTCAGGAAAGACAACGTTTTCATCTGAAACCCAAAAGCACAACATAGCACGCGGCTTTACAAGGAGCTTCTGCTTCGTCCCTGCAGAGGCGAGGGCTGACTTCTCGCAGCCCAGTGCCCCCGCATCACAGCCGCCTCTGAAGAGCCTTAAAGGGCTAGTTGTTTCATTTCCCGATCAGGGTCCAAATAGAACAAGGGAGGAGGCAAAAGCCCCGTGGCTGGTCATTGGCTGAGGCAGCATCAGAACTCAATGCTGTGGAATTTAAGTTCAACGGTCTTTCTCCCTCTTTTCTCTGTTCCAGCTAGCTGGTGTTACCCCTAAAGATGGTGAGAATTTTCACTGAGCGATATAAGTGAAAATGTTTTATTTCTTCCATTATGGAGGGATGGGTCCTCTTGGACAAAGATTGGAGGCTTGATCAGTCTCACTGCTTCCAGACTCATACTCAGCAACTGCACTTTGATAACCTAAAATTAGTCATGGTAGGAATACTGACATCACTGAAATTGGCAGAAGCTACAAATCCAGACTCCCTCCCACCTCATGCATAGATATTCATCAGCACATAAACATGTTAGGATACCAATCCTGTAGTTAGCATGTCAGTGACTCAGTGTAAAGCTGCTTACCTAGAGACACCAACGCCCTACCACACAATCCCCATTACCAACTCTCAGTCCTTTCCAGTGGTCTCCATCCTTTTTGACACCAGAATAGGTTTAGTTGAAGATCATTCCCTCAAGAAGTGGGAAGGGGTGGAACTAGGATGTGAAGCTCCACCTCTTGTCAGGTCAACAGAGCCATTAGAACCTAACAGGTGCTCGCTGACAGGTGGAGGAGCTTATCTCATCTGCCCAATAGTCCTATCCTTCCAAGGCCCTGGAGAGGTAAGACCTGCTGCCTGGGGACTGGGGAGTCCTGCTTTGCAGCACCCCTGCCAAGGTGCTGCTATAAACTCCTTCAAGAGCAAAGGGAGACCAGATAGTCACTTGTGTGTGGAGGTGGGAGCTATCCCTGAAAGTCAGCAGATTCTAGGGTAGGCAGATTCCAGATTTGGTAGTTTTTACAAGGATTTATACAAAGCTAACCCGCCCCATGGTTTTCTCATGACTTCAGTATCCAAAGATTGATTTCTTTCAATCCAAGGAGTACATTGATATCCTTAGTCTAAGTAGATTTTTTTTATAGTTCTTCACTAAGCAAAATCTTGCTACAGGAGACAGAGGGTATTTTAAATGCTAAAATATGGAAGTCACCAAAATACCCATCAACAGACCAATGGATCCACAAACCGTGGTAGTTACACACAATGGAATACTATGCATCTGTAAAGTTCAGCAGCGTGGAGGCTTTTACAGGCAAATGGGAGAAACTTGAGAAAGTCATGCTTAGTGAAATGAATGGTCTCTCTGATATGAGAAACCCAGATCACAACTCTTAGGGAACTTAAAACAAAAAAACAAAGTGAAACGGAGGGGAAGGGGGAAGAAGGGCGGGGAGGGTGGAAAGGGTGGGTAGGGGAGGGACAAAAGGAGAGTGGGAAATTCCTTGTCACCTTGACAAGATACGTAGGTGCACAAAATGCTCAACTACATAACCTTAAATTTTGCACTTATACATATCAATAAAAAGGGGGAATTTTTTTAAAGAGAAGAAAGTGAGAGAGAAATGTATATAAAGCTGTTTCAGCTGCAGCCAGTAGGATCTTTCTTACCAATAAATGGTAAGAAAATAGAGTTCTTAAGAGCCTTACACATAGGCACCCTCATGTTTGACCCAAGCTCTGACAACCGTGAACTCTGTGACCCTGTACAAATTGCTAACTTCTCTTGGCCTCAATTTCCTCATATGAAAAATGGAAAGAAAAATAACAGTTGCCTCTTAGGATTGGTGCAAAGATTAAATGAAATGAAGTACATTTTATTGTAGCTTCTTTTGTCCACCCGAGAATCTGGCTGTGGCATTTCTCCTCTTATTTTTTTTCTTTCTCTCTATTCTTTCTGTTTTTTATTCTCAGGATTTCATTTCCTACCACTGATGACTTTCATAATCTTGCCAAGGCTATCATTGGTCTCTGTGTTTCCAAATGAATTGGCCAAATATTTGTACTGTTCTTACTTGGCGTGGCATATGGTAGAAGTAATCAACACCTCCTTATTAAAGTACTTCCTTCATCTAGCGTTTAGTTCTCCAGACTCTCAAGGTTTCCCTCCTTTATATGAGCACTTTATTACTGCTAATGTCCTAAGGATAATAAAGAAGAACTACAGGTGTTGTGACAGACGGTAGCAAGGTTGTGGAAGCCTGTAAAAGGAGACGGGGATATAAGTAGGAGATATACAGGCCAGTGACTTTCAAATTTGGCTGCACATTTGAATCACTTGGGAAGATTTTGGAAAGAAGGATGGTCTAGTTATAGCAAATAAGTCATTTCTAGGGCTGAGACCCAGACATCGCTAGTTCTTAAAGCCCCCCAGGGAATTCTATTGCGCAACCAATATTGAGGAATTGATTTCAATGAAGCAAGAGGAGGAAAGACAGATCTGGGAAGAAGAATGTAGTGCGCTGAAGGGCTCAGCAGAGGAGGCAGCAGATACACGAACATAAAACACTAACAGTAATGACATTAGAGCAAGGAAAATAAGGAGTCTTTAATGATTACTATACACAATGGGCATTTTTGTACACTATGAGCACTTAAAATGCCATAGAAGGCATAAAGTATTATTCAAGAGACTCTATTTGAACTCAGTATGAAGTAAATAAAGATGATAATTAGGGAAAGTAACCGTATGTGCCAGTTGACAGGAAGACTAGAGTCGGGTTGGTTGAACTTAAAACCCTAAATCGAGTTTATTGTTTTTTGTCATAGGACGGTGTGCCTCATCTGTAATATGTAATAATAATAAGTATCTCATAAATTTCTAGGAGAATTAATTGATGTAATCTACATAAGATAGTTAGAAAATGTTATGCTGAGCATGTTAGATGATGATGATGATGATGATGATGATGATGATGATGATGATGATGGCCAAAATATCCATGGGAAGAGGTCAGGGAATTAAGTTGAATAATTGGTCCAAAGAATGGGCTTTCAACATGACAGAGGCTAACTCAGGTTTCCTTACTCTAGCCACAACTAACACAAGGAACACTGCATTGTGAAAACTTGTCTCAGACTGATGAGCTGTTTCTCCTGTGTAGCGCACTTCCCTTTCCCCGTCCTTCAAGACTAGGATTTCTCCACTTCTATGTACTTCTCAGTAGAAATGATCTGATAGTGGTACCATCTTAGGGATTACCTTTCTCGGCTTTATCAGAAATGGTGGAATGGAAGGGTTTATCCCCAAAAGGATATTAGCAATTAGTAAATTAAATGGGATAATTTAGATGAAATCACTTTAATTTATAAATTGCAGTGCAAATATTAACCTTCACATCAGGTAACTTTCTATAAAGCCTCGAAATTACTATGTTGGACATCACCTTCATTTACCATTGCCCATAAGAGAATATACTGGATCTTATCCCTCATGAGCAGAGCATCAGTCCCAGGACTAGTGAAAACGACTTGCTTACAGTAAGAACTTTAAAAAAATAAAAAACAAGATCATGGACTATTTGTAAAAGCTTCTTTTCTTTTGAAAAACTTTAATAATAAAAACTACGGTGCCTAACTCTTACTCAGTGTGGTAGAGAAGCAAGGAGATGGTTGGAAACATTTGGACACTCGTATCTCTAGAAGCACATGGCTTGTTCTTTGTCAGATCCGGTCCTTCCATCTGGAATTTCTACTTCCTGTCAGCGTATCACTGATCCTCTTCTTTTCCCTTCCCCTTCTCAAAATTTGAAGAGTACTCCAAGAACTTTTCATTAAATCTTTGTCAAAGATGAGAACATAGTTTCCCCCTTAAGTAGCTTGCAAGAGAGTTGAGTGCCATTTAAGTAAATAGACCATTTATCAATAGATATAGCAGGAGTTATAAAGAAAAAGTACACAAGGCTGTGGCAACACCACTCAGCTCACACCGGAAAGCGTTGAGTATTGAAAATTAGGAACCTGCCCAGGCAAAGAAGCCTGATAGAAACTTTAAGATAAAAGAAAAAAAAATATCAGCTGACCACAGCAATGTACTTGTTAAACTATTTCACAAGTAGTAATCACTCTCAGAATACTCTGCTTTTCAATTAGAAAAACCTGTCTTCCAGAAATGCCACATATTTCTTTCTATTAGTCTACAGTGGGGGCCCTTTGTTCTGCTCAGATCTGGCTCTGACAGTGCTGAAAAGGGTCAATGTTTGGTTGGTGCATCCAGCCCCCCCAACCCTCCCCCCCCCCGTGTTTACTTTTATGATCCAATGTCTGTGCACCACAAAAGAAACAGTCCAGAAATACAGAGATTTATTTTTGTGCAAAGAGGGTGATCTAAATTACTTGCATACTCCTAAAAAAAATCCCAAAATGTTCAAGTGCCCTATAGTATACTGACCAAATGAAACTTTCTAAAGTTATCAAAAATACTTTGTAAGGAAAATTTATGACTATTTATTGGCATGGAAAAATTATACGAATATAAGATTTGCTGATACACATACACACACACATATTTGCTTTTTTGGTTACCATGTTCAGGATACAAAGCTTGAGAAATCAAAAAAAGTAAATTAATATTTAAATAATTATATTATCCATCAGCCAGAGATAATCATTGCTAAAATGTTGGCATGTGCCTTTCCCCTTCGTTCTTCATACAAGCTTACTTTGTACAAATAAAATTGGAGTGACTTATAGTTTTACATCATACATTATGATCATCTCATGTAGCATCATGAATACTTTTCCACATAATTAATTTAAGAAGATTGTTTTAAAGTCTATAAATATTCTGGTTTTTTGAATGTAGCATCATTTACTTAGCAGTTTCCTTATGGGGACAGTAATGATTTCAATCCTCCTGTTATAAATGTCCCTGCAATGAACTTCCTTGACCAGGAGTCTTTGTTCATATATTCATTTATTTCTTGAGACTTGCGATATAGCAATAAAATTACCAGGCCAAAAGGTAAAAGATTTTTAATGCTCTTAAAATATATTTCCTAAATTGCTTTCCAGAAAGGTTAGATCAGCTGATCCTTTCACTGATGATGTACAGCCCTGCCCACTACTTTCACACTTGCCAGCAGGCAGTGTTATCTTTTACTGTCACTGCAAATGTGATGGATGAAAAATAGTATCGTTTTTTGATACTATATTATATTAAATAAAGCAAAGTATCCAAACTGGATAGGGAATGTGGTTGCGAAAGTGCAAAGCTATGCCTAGAATGAAATGAATGAAAGAAAATGTATGAAAATGTTAAAATTGTTAGTGCCTCATGGTAGGATTATATAACAATGCATTTTCATAGAGCAATAATAATAATAATAATAATAGTACATGCTATTTATTCAGAGGCTATCATGTTTCAGAAGACATACCAGGTAGTTCTCTTTTTTATGTAAACCTAAAAGGGAACCTTGAAATTTTCAATCCTAAAAAGTTTTATTAGCCCATTAATAAAGAAAATAATTCAGGTAAGTAAGCCAGCTAGATGGATGCTGAATTAGGACTCAAATTCCAACTTAATGAATTCCCCAGTTCCTGCTTTTTGTTGTATTTCTCCTAATTGCCATATTTTTGCCCTTTGTCAGTGAGCATCGCTTTGTTTTAAGTCACAAAAACCAATAAGTCATTTTTACGTACTGTCGCATATAAAGAAGCCTCATACGAAAGCCACGTCTGCAAAATTTGACCACTTCCACAGTAGGGAAGGGAGGCCACTGAGGTGCACAGTAGACGCTGTAGACGCTGCGGATGCTGTTCACCGGCTGTGCACTGCCCAAGCACAGGAGCAATCAGCACGGCTGCAGAGAGCATCAGGCCCTCGCGCTCCCCAAACACACCTCATGAGTGGCGGCTGGTCCCCGAAGATGCGAACTTGCCTCCCTTCGTATTCTGAAATTCTGGCTGTAGAAATGTTGCCTGGGAGGGTAAAGTAGCTACGTTAATGAGAGAGGAGAAGTCAGAATCTAACTTTTGCATTTCCCACATAAATAGCATGATTATAATTCTTCTAATTTTTTATTGATTTCAATAGCCTTTTAGAATGTAGAAAGAAATAAAGTGGTTATGATGTGTTCTTCTATATATCAATGATTTTCGACTGTTATTGTTATTAAAGTCCAGATAACCAAGTCGTTTGTGGCAGCACATGCCTGTGATCCTAGCACTTAGAAGACTGAGACAGCAGGATTGCTGTGAGTTTGTGGCCAGCATGGGTTACAGACTGAGTTCCGAACCAGCCTGGACTGCAGAGTGAGAACCTGTTTCTGGAAGAAAAAAAAAAAAGAGCCCAGATAATAGCTCGACAAATTTCATGATAGTCTTTAAACACATAGAGAAAGTTTAAAATACATGTTATAACTCTTAAATTAGCTATCATTTAACTTATAAAGAAATTGTAACTTATATTTCATTTGATTTTTAATGATAGATCACTTAAGCGTCATTATCAACTATACTAATGTGTTCACATAGATGACTATGATAGCTCTGTTATAGAATAAATGTCTCTTCATGTTATTATTTTTGTTTTGGATTTTTTGTTTGTTTGTTTTTTTTTTGTGTGTGTGTGTGTGTGTGTGTGTGTGTTTTGAAACAGGGTCTCGATCTATAGCCCAGGCTGGTCCTGAACTCACCATAGAGCCCAGGCCAGTCTTGGAGTCACTACAATCCTCCTGCCTCAGTCTCCTGAGTGCTGGGATTAAAGGCATGCACCACCACGCTCAGATTACAAGGTGCTGGGGAATCAAACTCGGGTACTTAGTGCTTGATTTATTGTTTGACTTAGTGCTTGCTCGGCAAACACTTTAACCACTAAACCATTCCTCCAGCCCAGGTTTTTGAACTTTATTAAATTTCAATATGTTACTGAGAACATAATATAAAAGCAATAAGGGGGAAATAAAGAATCCTTATATGAAAGTAAAAATTCTCAAAGTTAACTTTTCTAAATACATGTTGACTATGTGGGTGACACATTCAGACACATCATCAGTCATTTAGGCCAACAAAGAAATAGGCGTTATTACAAACCCACCTTTGTTAGATTTTCTAATGAAAAGGAAAGAAATCTGGTGAGCACCTGTTTACTTTCATCAGAGGAGAAATCGATGTTTATAATGACACTACCATGTGGTAAATACTCATGCCTGCTTCTAAGGCTTTGGTGCCTCTGCCCAGCCGCTTTGACATCACAGGTTCACCTCACTTCCACTCCGGCTGTCTGCTAGTTGTTGACCTCCATGACCCCACGCATAGATGTTTGGAGTTCTTTAGGTTCTCGGAGACTTTGGGGCATTTGTACTCGAGGAAAGTACACACACTTTCTTATTTCCTAAAATATTTTTCAAAATAATTTGCAATGACAGAAAGAAATGAATATAAAATTATTGTTTAAATCTGAAAAGCCTCATGTCCTGACAAATATTCTGCTCTTAATGCTAATGGTGCCTTTAGAGGTAAGATTTAACTATGAGGATCAGCATGAAGAACAGAATGAGGTTAGCTTACTTTGGACAGGAAAATTAAGAAATCCATGCCTTGTATACTCCGTAAGTTTATTTTAAATTATTGTTTAATTTTTATAAAAGACAAAAAATTTTTACAAAAAATTCCAAATATAGTAAAACATATGTATCATATAAAGCAAC
Source organism: Ctenodactylus gundi (assembly GCA_004027205.1). Lineage (NCBI taxonomy): Eukaryota > Metazoa > Chordata > Mammalia > Rodentia > Ctenodactylidae > Ctenodactylus > Ctenodactylus gundi. The sequence goes on from PVKB01000123.1 coordinate 53,328, forward strand.
TTAAAAAAGAGCATATTAGTATAATATGCCCTTCATCACTCCATAGTCATGAAACTCACATTATGAGCATTCATTCTTCATGTGACTTGAATCCCATTAACCTCTCAGTTTTCTGGCTCTGTCCATCTAGAGTATCTTCAGTTGCTAAACAATGGAGACTCAAAAACCAAATATCATGTTAACACTGAGAAGAGCAATATCTCAGTTATGTAGAGATGTCTAGGCCTGGTTGTAGAAGCATGTTTTCCCAAGACTTTCTACCTTCTGTAAAATTCTTAGATCTTTGCAAATTCCTGAGATATTTTCTCTCTCACTCTAAGTTGGACCTTGAGTTTTCTGACATAGAAAAATGAGCAGAATAAATCAAAAGGACTCTCTGACATTTTCATCAATAAAAAGTATAATTAATCCAATTTTAACCCTAGCCTACACTGTATTTATTTCCCAACATTTATTAAATACTGCTACACACCAAGCACCAGGCACCTTGGCAGGGGCTGAGGACACAATCCTGAGCAGAAGTCCGACTTCTTCCCTACTGAGGAAAGTGAAGATGGGCACTGCTGTCCCTAGGGGGTCTCTTTGTTAGGTTCCTGGTCCTTTCCAGTGAGGGTCTTTGTTGTTTTTGTTGTTGTTTGTTTTATTTTGATACTGGAGCTTGAAACTAGTGCCTTTTTTAACATGAACTACATCCCTAACCCCCTTTTTAATATTTTAATATTTAATATACCCCCCTTTTTAATATTAAGATGGAATCTGCTTTTAATTCTTACTTAAAAGCATCAAATTAGTTGATCATCAGTCCAAATATACCATAGGCAGTTAGTTATGTAACATTGGCCCAAACAAAGGTTAGAAGCACACACAGAGAGATGCCACTTCTGTTTCTCCACTGACAGCGTCAGAGTTAAGGGTGCTTCAGCTGACATCGTGCTTTCCACAAATGTCAAGTACAAGAGAAGTCCACAAACCATTTGAGGGGTTGGCTGGTCAGGAAAGCGTGGGCAGTGGGTAAAAGTCTCTCTCTTTATCTCTCTGATCTTTAAGTAAATAACGAGCTCATTAATTCCTCTCAAATTCCATCCTTTTGCATTGAAAAGGGATCTCATCCTACCTGGTCTGTTTTTCTACAAGGAAAATTTCTAGCTGGGATTTTTCATCATCTGAAGGGCCAGGAATTCCTTTGAGGATCAAAAGGAAACAATGAAGCCCATGTATTAACAGACTAAAGTTTACATATAATTGGAAAGTCCCTATCAAAGTGTTCAAAAGACAGCATTTCATAAAATGTGTCCTGCAAAAGGTTGGAGAAAGTTTTTTTAGTGAAAAAGTTTGCAAAAGGATGCAACTAAAAACACTTATTTTTCCAAAAATTTTTAACGTCTACCACAGCACAGAGCCTTAGTTCCCTAACTGCCCCAGGCATCCAATTCCCTTGCCACACACCTGGAGTTACCTCCCTCTTGACTATGCTTCCAAAAAAAAAAAAAAAAAAAAAAAAAAAAAAACCCTGGAGAATTCATTTTCCCCTCTCACTCCCATTGTGTACCTAGTTCCATCCATTGAAACTGGTTGAATCGGGTCCTCAGCTATGAAAGAAAAGTCAGCCTATAACGGAAAGATCATTTGTCAATGATTACTGGGACATGAGCATTAAAAACAAATAATTGCATTTGACTTGATGAAGTGTTTGCTTTTGGTGTAAGCCTTGGGCCCCTAAAATACAATGTGGTTAGAAAGCCTCTGTCTGCTTCAGTTTCTCTACTTGTTTTTAAATATGGGTATAAAAAAAAAAGTCTGCACCAATATCATGAGAATTAGATTAGTACATGTTAAGTTCTCAAAATAGTGTCTAAAATATAAGTGATTTTTATTTTCTGTGGTTATATTAATGTATTTTGTTGAGTAGACATCACTCAGTTCAAAATAAGACACACGGCCACAGACAGCTGATAAGTTTCAATACTTTCAAAAGAAAGCAATGGCTATTCTGTCTCTGAAAAGCTGACATAAATTGAAACATTTGGAAAAAAAGTCAGATATTTGGAAAAATAGCCATTTCCTCTCAGAGATGGTGATAGCTCCATTTTCGTCTTACATACTTACATAGAGCTACGTTGCCATTTAGAAACTTGACTACAGAACAAAGCAAGAGTGTGTCCATCTTCCCTGCAGCGTCTCTTCGCCCTTTCTGTCATTATTTACTTTCTTTTGAAAGATAAAGCTACGTGGTATAATTAGGAGCAGAAGCATTTTATAGCAAAACCACAGGCTCATGTAAAGAAAGTCGTACCAAATATTAAGGACAAAAGCACAAGATTGACAGATGTCTCAAAATTTATTTAATTCTGCCTCATTACCATAAAGTCAATTAGAAGAGAGATCAAAAAGCTTTATTGTATCCTACCAGTCTCCCTTTTCCAGTGCTTCCTTTCCTCATTAAAACCCGTGGACCATAGGCCAGCCAGCTTGCTCCTCTGCTCATATTTCGCCTGTGATGACCCCTTGAGCTTGGAATGGAGCCCTTGCCTCAGTCATCCACCTGCTGTGGACAGCCTATGACCTCTCGCATCTCACACCATTCTTTTCCATTCTTCCCTTTCTTTCCTAACATTTGAATTAAGCTCCTTTGGAGATGGTAAAACGTGGCAAATGATGTATCTTTCCACAGGTCTTCCTTGACAACTTTGTCTCAGGCAGCCCTCCTCTGTTGATTATCTATCATACCATCAGAGATAATTTCCTTAAAGTATCAACTTTTATTTGATATTGATTAATCAACTAATGTGATCATCAAAATTGTCCTATTCTGTGGCATAAAGAAAGTCTTCCACATCTGCTGTAATTTTTATTTAGTTACTGTTAATGACTTTTACTAAAGGCCAAGCCAATTAACTCTAACAAATATTAGCTTGTTTCTATCACAATAGGTGTCCGGGTATGCAACTGTACAATTTATTATAAAGCAATTCTTGTGCACAGGAATAATAGTGACAGTAGAGAAAGTTGCACATCATCCATTTGCACAGTTTGAAAATTCCATTTACGATTTTCAAAGAGTGGAGCTCTTTGCTCTCCTGGCTGATGCTGCCACAGCCAGGGAATGATTAGGAGCTTATGAAATCCATGCATTTTCAACACTGAAAGGAAACACAAAGGCCTAGTGCCAGCCAGTCATCTAGCATTTGAATCCCATCCATGATGCTCCTAGTTGTGGAAACCACAGTGTCTTAAGAAAGGCCTTTCTTCTTTGATAACTTCTTGTTTTCAAAAATCCTTAAAAGATGAGATAAGATAGGTTCAAACAACTTCTAGCCTTTGGTGCTGACTCACTATTTTAAACGCAAGTGGACCAAACCTAATCTGTCCTGTACTCAGCAGGCTTTCAGGTCCTGGAAGAAAGTTGTAATATCTCTCTAATTTTTTTTCTCTTGGGTAATATCTTATTTATTTCACCTATTCTTAATATCTTATTGTTTCAAATTCTCAACAGGAAATAATCCTCTTAATTTAAATGCCTATTTTTTTATTCTGCATGACAAGAGGTGGAGCTCAGAAATGAACCACTTGCTACAAGTAAATGGGTCATCGCAGAACAAAGCAGTTTGTCAAAACCCATGTTCATGATGTTAAAAAGCAGTAATAACAGCAACAACAAAACATGTCAACTACCTAGGAATTTAACACAGAGAGAAGAAGGACAAAAGGGGACAGAAGCCTCTGCTCACTGAACACTGACTATCCATTAACTCTTTTTGAGTCTTTCTACTTTGCATTGCAGTTAATTTATATAGTCTTCTACGCATTTAGAGGCAAAAAGTCTCTTTCATGTTGACTATAAAAAATTGCCAACATATGACTATTTTGTTCTATAAGATAGCAATTTCTTGGGCCTCAATCCAATATGTCAGATATATGTAACAAAATACATTGATCTAGTGAGAAGTTGGTCTACAGAGAGTAAGGAATTTGCCTAAGATCACAGCTACATAGTGACAAAACCAAGACCCGAAGCCAGACCCTCATCCAGTGCTCTTGTGAATTAGCTTTTTCATGCCTGGGACAAAAATATTCAACATTTGGAACTTAAAGGAAAAGGGACTTAATTTGCCTCACAATTCAGATTACTCCGTGCTCAGCTGGCTTTAAGGTAAAAATGATATAGAGAAGGACATGGTAAAGGAAAGCTGCCCACCCGTGGCCTCCACAAAGTGGAGAGAAAAGAGAGAAATTGAAGACACTTTCAGGTCATGCCCCCAGTGACCCACCTCTGAATAGGCCCCACCTCCAAACACCACATTCAGCTGTGAACTCTTCCACAGGAGTTTAGTGACCCTATGGGCCAATCAACTTCCAAAAGCTCCACCTCTGAGTACGTGAGGTTTAACGTCCAAAACAGCGACTTGTCACCACATCATGTGGCTTTGCCAAAGGCAACCTTTCAGATCTCTAAAGGGAAAGCAAATATATTACACTGTGGAGCAGAGAACATTCTTTTTTCTACATTAATGGTTTAGAAACTAAATCTTAGAGAACTTTATTAACCTAGTCAAAATCATATAATGGGGATCTGGGAATTTGATTGCTGGTTTTGAGCAAGGGGCTTTCAGTCCATGGACAATTTTAATATCCAAGACTACTGATTGCCTTTATTATTAGTAGGTCTGGATTTTATGGGTTTTCTGAATTTCTTAAAAATGTCAATAGAAACTAAATGGTTAACAAATATTTTCTTATTTCATGTATAAGCCATTTTTTCTTAAGTACATAAGAATGCATACTTACTGGGCATCTTTAGGCACTGTAAGTCATAAAGAAAATTTTAAAAAGCTACAGGAGCAAAAAACACTTATTCCAATCACTGCCAGGTCCAAGTTTGTCCCACTGCAGTTCCATAGCTCCATGATGAAGCTTTTCAAAAAACCTGAGTTCAAAGGAAATGAGTAGTTTTTGTGGTTGCATTGACCCTCCCACACAGGGATATCATAATGTTGAAGGAAGTCAGTCACTATATTTTCTTCAATTTATATGTCATTGGGCTTATGAAATCATCTATATGTGTCTGGTAAAGTTATTCATGCCTGTGCTTAAATATGTGGTAACTTTACCTCTCATTTTGTATCAAATGAGGGACCAATATTTCCAGAAAGTTTTCCTCATAAAGTTACACAATTCGGTAGATTCTACAGCATCCTAAATCTAAAAGCACAGTTTCTTCCAAACCAGTGGTTCTTCACGTCTTATGGCAGCAGCAGTAGCAGCTGAAATAACAATAACTATGTTAAAGCTGCGAGAATTATAATAGTTGAGAGAATAACTTGCCATGTGGAAAAAAAGAAAATTACTCTGTACTTAGATTTCGATTTTCTTCCCAAAGTATCTTTAAAGTGAATGTGCACCCAGTGGGCCCACACCCCACCACCTCTCCATCGCTGCTCACCTCTCCGTAGTTAAAATGTAGAACCCATGCCAGTGCTGTCAGTTCCCTGGCATTGTGGTAGGTGAGCATCAAAGACAATGGACCGTTACTTAGCGAGGAAAGAAAATTAATGCTGGAAGCAAGGAAGGTTCAGTTTATCTGTTGAGCCAACAGCAAGTAAGTATAATGAGTCTGATCTAAGGACGCAAGCCTGTAATCCGAGCACTCTGGGGGCTGAGGCAGGAAGATTCTAAGTTTGAGTTCATCCCAGACAACCTATCAACTTACGATGATTGTCACTTAGCAAAAAACATTTTTTAAAATGAGCTGGGAATGTAGTTCAATGTGAAGGCTCTGGATTTAATATCCAACCCCACAAAAAAGGTAGACTCATTTAGTATATAACATGTACTATTAATTCCCATTTGCTCATGTCTTTACAACATATATTAAATAACCTTTGTCTGTGCTCTGATGCCATGGAAGCTGATCTTTTATTAATAGCACGTTCTTGGCATTGATGAAGCTGAAGGCTCGTGAGCTCATAACTACCTCTGGATTCAGAGAAGAAACACTGAAATAGTAGAGATTTTGATAACCAGGAAGTGGAGCCTTCAAGTAGCGAGGACATGAAAAGACAGATTAGGGATGGAAAGAGATTTCCATACATTCTATGGAACTTGTTCATGCTCTGCAAACAAACTGACACCATAGGTAGCTGGTATCTGTTGCCATCTCACAGCAAGTTAATGACGTATGTATGCACAAAATTTGTGCACATTCATAAGTAAAACTAATTCCTAAAGAGTGTTAACCTAGTAATAATAGTGGAGAAAAATCCTTGAAGCCTCTATCTACTGTTTAAGCAACTCCATTACCTCTCTTTCTTTCTGTGCATACATACAAAAGTTAAACCCTGTGCTTTAGCTATAATAGTAATCACGTTAGGTTGAACAGGAGAAAATGAAAAATGCAGTAATGTCAACAATATGGGTAGTGTAATAGTTGCACCCACACAGTGAATATAATATTTCATTAATCTAGAATATTTTCATCTTCCACACACGTCACATTGTGTTGGCACCAGTCTGCCTACTTCTCTATATATGTCGTACGATTGAAAATAAAAATAGCTACTCCCTGAGGACCTTCCAACCAACATTCCTGTAAATCTTAACCATGTGTGTGGGGAGGTGGGTCTCAGAAAACATGAAAAATACAAGTCATGCAGAAGAATGAACAGAGCAATTACCTAGCCAGAAAATATTTGCAGGACCTCTGAAGTGCACACATTCTGATTATGTGTAGACTATGTAGTCAGGACAAATTTTTCTGCTGAGGATGTCAGGAAACACTGCCAAACAATTATTACTTGGAAGTAACAAATGCTTTTTAGATCAAGTTATTTTTTCCTTAGTATGACATTCCTTCTTCTAAATGTATGGAGGAAAAGGTAATTTGTTCTGGCACAGTGGAAAAATGTGAAACTAAAAGAAGCCATTTTGCATTTTCTCTGTATTGGAATATTAGGTCTGTTCTGTAGGTAATCAACTTTCCTGCGAGTCGAGTGTTCTGTTTTTCAGAGAGGGTGAACTCTCCGCTCATAGGTGACAAGCAAAGCCATTTCTTAAGTGGGCACTTTGCAGATGTACTTCGCTTCACATTAAGGCAGACTCAGAGCTACAGTGTCCCACTGCGACCAAAGCAATTTCTCATATGATTGACTGCTTGGGGGTTGGTTCTATCTTGTATGAAAGCAGGACTATCAACGTATCACTTTCCTTATGGAACAAAGCACATTTGAATGCTAGGGATTCTGGTTCCTACAGTTCTTGTCTATTGTACCTTAAAAGATGAGGGGAGGGAACTACATTCACACACCAATTCCAGTGCTACAGCTTTCTGTACTCATGCACTATTTGATTCTCTAATGTACAGTCTTTCTACTTTCCTCTCCAAGGGCTGATCCCACAATATTTGTTCTTTCCCTCTAGGCTTAGTAAGACTGGAGAAAGAAAGTCCATTTCTCTCAGAATTTCCAGAGACCATGATTACAAACATTAAGATTACAAAATCCAAAGGTAAGCATAGAGATAGGCAACATAGATCAGGAGCCAACAAAACTCTGCTCCATGTCTTGACATAGTCTACCCACGGCCACATGTGAGATGATACCACGGCAACTGGTCCATGGTAGAAAATAAATAGCTAGAATTCATAATGGCAGCAATAATATCAGAAGTACCACCATCATTATTGCTCCAGATTCTTGGTGTAAAGCTGGAAATAAACTTCTTGATTTGTTCTCATGGATATTACTGAGGTAAGAATGGGTTTTTCTGAGAAATATACTCTTTAAAAAAACTACCTTATTTTCTTGAAGCTGTACTGAGAAAAAGATACCCCATACTTCCCATGAAATCCTTCGTTGATCTGAGCAAAGAGTCAAATTTCTATCTTTTCTATCAAAAATTTTAATGTAATTGTATGATTCTGTTGAAATGTCTTTGAATTTGATTTTTATTCACTCTTGATATTAAAATCAGGAGACAAGAGGAAGTGCTAATAGCCTTTCATTTTTAGCTACATGGTAATTTTCCCCAAAATTATTCTTTTCATTAGTATATATTTCCAATATGTGATAAGTACAATCAACTTGAGGAACTGGTGCATGTCATATTAGATCTCATTTTTGCTTCCTTTTCCTCTTCCCATTCCCTTATCCTCCCCTACAGTTCCTGTCCCTCTCCACAAAATCTCTCTGCTTTCTGTCATCATTCTTTTATTTTTCTCTCTTACTCACTTATACTTTGGGTTTCTCATATTAAAGAAACCACAAGATATTTAGCTTTTTGGTGCCTGACTCATTTCAGTAAGCATAATGGCCTCAAGGTACATCCCTTTTTCTACAAATACATCTTTCTTTATGACAAAGCAGTACTATATATATATATATATATATATATATATATATATATATGTCACAATTTCTTTATCTACCAATCTCTTGATGGACACACCAGCTGCTTCCAAAATTCAGCTATTATGACATTTTGCAGGGTCAAAAATATCAAAATGTGCTGTGTAAAGTTGCCGTATGTTTGTCACATACTTACAAACAAACAGAAACCTGGCAAAGGGCACTTTGTCTCTTTGATGGCTTCCACCAACTATAAGAGTTATGAGAGTGGGAGATGTGTACAGAGAAAAGGATGAAACCTTTCTCTAGTGTTGGTATAGAAGCTTTTAAAGGTATCTCCTGCTTGAGTTGTACCATCTAGGACTGGGTGGAAAAAGCAAAAGTTAGTCACCAAGACACTAGGCTGAAAAGGCTGGTGCCAGAGCAGTGACCGTGTACTAGCAAGGGGACCCCCTCCCAACAGGCCCAGCTCTGTGGGCCTTCCTGTGATGTCTTTCCCTCAACCCAAATCCCTTCTGAAATCTGTACAATGTCCAAAGTTGTGGCATTTTTTTTAAGAGACTAAGACCCAGGAAAGCCTATAACCTCTACAAGCAAGCAGGAAATAATTCAGCTTACATCACACAACTGATTCACAGCTCGGCCCACAATTACCCAGCAAACTACTTAACCTCACCATGCCCCAGTTTCTTTTGTAAGCCAGAAACACAACAATGTGCAAAGCTTACTCGTGGGATCGTTCTGAGCAGCAATGATAAAGTACGTGTGTGTGTGTGTGTGTGTGTGTGTGTGTGTGTGTGTGTGTGTGTATGTATGTATGTATGTATGCATTATAGAACTTCGGCTTCATAAAGTGCCCTAGAAATATTTAAAGTCAGAGTAACTGAGTAAGACTGAAGCATCAATAAGCCTGATTTTCGCATGAAAGTGCTTGTGTTACACAGCAGGAGGCAGAGCTGGTCTCCCTCGCCTCTCCTCTTAAGCTCTGCGCTAACTTGCGACGTAACTTCCACCTCGGATTCTGTCTCTACATTCATCCTGAAAGCCATCTCAAGTGACGGCCTTTACTGAAGGGCAAAGAGGAGAACATGAGTGGAGGGGAAGCCAAGGAATTACTAAGCGTAATTGAGAAAACACAGCAGACAGGATCCAATTCTCAAATAGGCATTTGTTATTTCTCTCCATATAAATGCAAATTCAGCCCAAAAGAAAGCACACATGAAATTCTCTGATTTAGGGCATTTGCTTAGTAATATACATAGATTTTTTTTTCAGATTTTAGTCAACCAAGTGAAGAGCAGAAGGTTTTAGAGAATGCTTGTAATTCTGCCTTGAATTATTTCTATGTGACTTCTATAATTTAAATTGCTGGGGTTATCTATGGGTAACGGCAGGCAGAGTGTAGCCATAAACCTTCAAGTAACTGTGACTTCCTGAGCTCCTCTTCCAACAAATATTTCTGAACTGTTTTCCTTGACTCGTTGCCAATAAAACGGATGGAAACGCTTTCAATTCTCTCTTTTTCTTTCTCAGTCATAGCTTCAGAGCCCTAGCGCTGCTTGATTCCCTTCAGTTGCAGGTATTGGTGGCTGGAGTCAAGGGCCAGGCCCCAGAAAAGTTTCACAGAGGGACATACATAGGGCAAATTGGACCCTCCGATCCACACCATGTATCTCTGAGATGTGTGGTAAGTGTCCGAGGTACTGACCATGCCACAGCCACGTTGGTAAAACCAAGCCAATGTGCCACTGATTTGATCCAGAGCCATACCGCATCCTGGCGCCAATTGTGCCTCAATGCATATTCTTCCTGAGTGCTATGTGTTTTAATTGCACATGATGCAATTAAAATTTAGGGTTTAAAAAATTATCGTATGCTTTATATTCCAGGTCAATCTATCTTGCATTTCTTTGACAAAAAAAATTTAACAACGAAAGTTGTTGTAAGAATAGAGTCTTAGCGATTGTGTCCAACTTCCTCTTCAGCAGAAAGAAACACATCACCCTTAATGCAAAAGTGGGAGATTCGAATAATATGCACCTGAAAGCTTCTGCACAGCTATAGGGAGGGGCACCATTTACCTGCAACAGGGTGAACAGTGCCCCCTGGCTTTGTGCGATGAAAACATCTTCAAAGGTCATAAATATCCTAGAGAAATTTTCCAAAGAAAAAAACTAGAAATGTCCACTAAGAAGACATGATTTTCACTTCTGCCTCTGGGCCTGACTTTTCTTACCTTAAGCAGAAGATAACTTGAAATCTTCTCCGGTGATAACTCCAGCACTGAAAGTCTGTGGTTCCAAGTGGAGGCCAATTTATAAACATCAAGTGGTAGCTACTGATACAAATGTTTGCTTCTTTGCAACACTGTTCTTGTAGCTGTTTTCTGGTGTTCTATTAGTGAAAAAAATTCAAATAACAGTCATTTTGAAATGGATGTTTGGAAAGAAATCGAATCTTTGGACTTCCTCGCTAATTCTGTTTCTACCACAACTCAGGAAAATTTTACTAAAACAATGGGCAGAATAGAATCATTAAAAGATAGACAAGTTTTATTGCAACAATATAGTCAGTATTTCGAAGATGGTTTCAGATGTATTTCCACTAAGCTAGATACATTCTTTAAGCTCGATAATAAAGTCTATTTTAAGCCAAAGATAAATGATGCAGTATCATTGATTAGTAGCAGTGCTTTATAATTTTTTATCCAAAATATATTCCCTGTATTGGTTTTTGAAATTTTGCGTGTCACAAGTCAAGGTTTATGTTCTATCATTCTATTCATAATAGTAGTATATATTCTGAAGATGCTTTCATGTAAAATCTCCAAAAAGCAGTAAATATCTAGTCCTCCCTACTCCCCTGGTCCAAGATTCTCCTACTGGATGCCTCCCCACCACCTCATCAAGAATCTCTTGGGTCCACATTTAACTCTGAGCTAAGCTTGGCTTGCTGATAGGAGCTATGACGTTTATTGCATTCAAAAAGAATTAGCTGGCACTATAAAGTCTTTCATCCAGGAACTGTGGTTGTTTATAAACCATAAACTTTTGTTTTAGAATTCTAAACAGAAGGTTAACTTTTCAAATTGTGTAAGTCATCCCAATTTCAAATATTCAGCAATAACTGACATCATGACTTAGCTTGGAAATAACAACACAATACTCAGGTCAACTACATAAGTAGAGTTTTATAACAGAAGTCCATAAAGGCATGATAGAAATTCAAACATAATTACAACTATGATAATATACACATAAACACATGCTACCCTGTGCACACACTACCCTATGCCTGAAAGCACCTAAGAGACCGAAGAAGACACAGAGCTGCTGCCTAGTGAGACAGGTAACACGTGCTCCTTTCTGAAATAGACTAGAAATGCAGATTGCTAGGTTCTCGGGCTTTTGCATCCAAGCCTAAGCTTTACCTGAATAGTTACGTCTATCTAAGTAGTCTCTAGGGTCCCTCACTGGCACAGAGTGAAGACTCGTCTTTTTTCTAACTTGGTTCCTATCTGTCCAATGCACTTCACTGTGAGATTCATTCAAACCTGCTATTATCCTACATCAAAGCCTCAATGGCTAACATATTGCACAGCACGTAGTAAGCGCTCAGTAAATATCTGTCGGATTATGAAATGAAGGATTTTTTCCTTCAAACAGCACATATTTGCATATCTGTTGAGTGGCTGCCACAGTTCTTTCCTAGCATAACACAGCACTCGGTAAATGTATATGTAACCTGACGTCAGCTTTTAGCATGGGGGGGGGGGGGACCTTTGCCTGGATTTGCACTGATTTTCAACACAAGCACCCTTTAGGTTCCCCATGATCACTGTGAGTGGGTGTGAACTCTATGGCCATGAAAACTTCTTGTAATATTTATGTATTTTCCATTCATCTAAGAAGAGATTGACTTCTAGTTGGCACTTCATTCATCAAGAGGAATTTGGTACTTTGGTTCATACTTACAGCATTTGTGGGAGAATTTTTTTTAATCTTTTTTCCACCTTGTTTTGAGACAAGGTCTACTCTGTAATCCATGCTAGTTCTGAACTCACTGTGTAGTCCAAGCTGGCCTCAAACTCACAGCAATCCTGCTGTCTCAGCCTTTCAAGTGTTGGGATTACAGAAATCTGCCGCCACATAAAGCTTCTGTGATGCTTTCACCCCTGAGCTATGCCTCCAGCCCTGTGGGGGAAATTTAAAAAACGTTTTTTTGAAAGTGAGGTTTACCCTCTATTTATTTTTGTGGAAAAAGATAAATAGCTTTTCTCTCTTTCAGAATGAAAACTATTAGCTCTGTTCTCATATTCTTTCACATTTTTACTACCTCTAGTCTAGACAGACTTCTTTAAAGATATGCCTGGCTACTTTACTCCATGACTAAAGTACCCACAGAATACAGCATGAAGTCTACATTCATGGCAAGACTTACTAAAGACTTGACAATCTGACTCTTTATTCTACAATGTCATGTCTTACCCCTCTTCCCAACGGTAGGCATTGCCACCCTTAAATAAGCCAACATTCATCATATACTTATATGCACAATTTACCATAATAACTTCTACTTATATTTTCATTACCTCAGTGATAATAACTCCAAAACACTCATATTTCTCTCCCTATCACTGCCTCCTATAATCTGAGTTAGATGCTTTCTCAGTAGTGACTCGCTCCTACCCTAAGTGTCTGTGAGCTCTTGAAAGGCATGGCCTGAGTCTTAACATCTTTGGATCCCTAGAACCTGAAAAATTGTTTGGTACTTCATAACAACTCAATAAGAATGAGTGGCATATATCACATTTTCTTCATTCTTTCATTCACTGATGGACAGTCATGTTGATATCACATTACAGATGTTATAAATAATTGTCAGTTGAAACAAGATGAATGTAAAGAACATTATGCGGTGTGTGATAAATCAGGTACAGAAAAACAAAAATATGCAGTGTTCTCACCTGTATGTGAAATCTAATACAATCAAATTTACAAAAACAGAACATGATGGTGGTTACTACAGACTGAGGTGGGGGGAATAGCAAAAGTGTTGGTCAGAGGGTGCAACATTAAAGTTAGAAAGAAGGAAGTTCTGATTAGCATTCAAGGTGATATGAATATATTAATTAGCTTGATGCAATCATTTCATACTAGGTACATCTATTATAATATCACTGTGTACCCCATAATTATATGATTATAATTAGTTAAAATATTTGAAAATGCATGGAAAATATGAATGACTACATCCATATCTTTTTATTTTGTTTATACTTCCTTCATAAAGCTTCTGCATGAATTTAGTAATGAACTTATTAATCGAATTCACAAAGCCTAGTATAAGCAAATTGTTTCCAAATGGATTGATCCTGGCTGTTCTGGATAGACGTTCCATGGACGAGTTTCTGAACCTGATGCGGAATGAATACGCTTGCTCTTCCTGGTACTCCGAACCGTTTCCTCTTTCTCCAGCCTCCTGGGCACATGTATATGCCTACTGCCTTTTTTCTTGAGGGCACCATTGTGGGATGATTATGCTTGAAGCTGCCTCATGAGAGGAAGTGGCAAACAATGTGACAAACGTATATTCCAAAGCCTGTATGATATTGACAGACAAAATAAGAGACTGAGAGACAGTTTGACCACATTTCATTGACATCTGCTGGAGAGGCTCTTCTTGAACTATTAATTCCTTCACAAACCTAGAAGCTGTTATCATTCTACCAAATTAACACCTGGAGTAGATGCAACCATAAACAGCTTCCTACATGCTATTGATGAGGACAATTGGCTTCTTGTATAGAGAAGAAGCAGTGGGACCCTGGACCTATTTCATGCAGACCAAATGAACACTGCCATATTACAAATGTCTCTGATTCAATCCTTTCCAGAAAAAAAAAAAATATGTTAACTGTAAGACTTCAGGTGGTGTGGGAGAAAATTACCATTGACAAAAATTCAAAAGAAAGCAAATATTCTTTATTAGGTGACAATTGTAATTCAAATTAAAGTAAGGATGCAAACATTTTACAGTCTATTGTCAATATAATTTTAGAATAATTTAGTATTTTTTGCTAATTAAAATGTGTATTCATTATATAAATTAATATAACAGTGTAATTTTAAAGAAAGAAGTAGTAGAATGTTTTCCTTACCTTTACCCAAGGATATTTATAAAATAGTTCATTACCTAATACTGGAGTTTTGACCCCATGCTTTTTGAATTTAAACTGCTTATGAGCAAGAAATGGTTAAGTGGGTGAATGTATGGCTGATTCTTAAAAATCCACACAGTTTTGCTGTTGTTTGAAAGAAGAAATGGCTGTACTAGCCTTTTTTTTATACAACTCATACTAAAACCTCCATTGGGGAAAAGTCTCATAATTTCTAAACTGAGCACTTTTAAATTGCATCTATAGATCTTCCTTGCATGAATGGAAATCTGGCTTCGTATCTAGCAACACTAGCTGCAGCGCTTTCTCACAAAATTAAGCAACTATGTATTTAATTAAATTTCTTAAAAGGCAGTATGATGGCAAGCTCCTTGGTTGCCCTACTGCCTTTGATTGCTTGCAGACCATTGTGCTTGATTTAGACTGATAACACTTGATACCACCGCAAAGAAGGCAGAAATCCACTGAGAGGCATAACAAAGCATAACCCAATTGGCATCAAGGGAAACTATTTAGTCCTAAATTTGACCACTTCAGTAGCAGAGAAGTTTATAAAAATTATTTTGAGTTTTTTTAATTTTTAACAAAATTTCATTTCTTCCCATAAAATTTGCCACAAAATAGCCAAATAAGTGTTATGGTTAATTTACTGTTGGGAAAGTTACCACCGCTACTTAAACACTGTGTATGTATTCTATTAGTTAGAAAAAGGGTTCAACGAGACTGATAGAGATCTCTTAGGTATGTTTCTATGTGAGCACTGTTATTCTGAACCTACGGTTCCTATGATTACTCACAAACCTTGTTGATAAATAATGTAGTTAGCATGACACTGTAGACTAACTATATCCAGACTGAGGATTCTCTTTCATATTTTGTTTTCTCTTGATGTACTATTTTATTTGATAAGCAACTTGTAATTAGGTTGCATAAAACTTTTAAACTAATATTTTAACAAACTTACTAGCTTTTCTGAAGGAGATTATGTGTTAGTGAGCTTTCCCATTGCTGAGAGAAAATACTTGATACCCACAACTTAAAGAAGAGGTTTATTTGACTCATAGTTTCTGTAGGTTGATTCCATAGTCTGTGGCAGACAGAGTATATTAGAAGGACATGTTGAAAGAAATGAGCTCAACCCACAGAAGCCAGGAAACAAGCAGAGAAGGAGTTGGGAATGAACATACATCCTTCCAGGTTATGTGTACAATTCTGGTGACTCACCTCCAACTAGGTCCCCTCTTTTAATGATAAGTCCATGAATAAGCACAGAGACCCCAGGATGAAAATGCATTGCAAAAGTCCTGCTTCCAAAAATAAGACTTCTGAGGAACAATTTATATCTAAACCATAACATTTCACCCTTAGCCCCAAAATGTTCATGTTCATGTCATTATGCGAAATGCATTTAGTCCCTAAGAGTGACCAAATTGTTAATAGTTGCATCATTGTTGAAAAGTCCAAAATCTCCTCTCAGATTCAGGCAAACTCTTAGCTCTGAGTCCTAGCCCCTGTAAAACTAAATAGATAATTAAATAAATAAAGCAAAATAAAATGAAATGAAAATTAAATACCTTCAACGTATAATGGCATGGGGTAAAACATTCCAGAAAAGAAGGGGAATAAGAAGAATTGAAACCAAAATGAAACCAAAACCCCCAGAAAGTAGAAATTAAATCTTGTAGCTCGTTGCCCAACACCTAAGGTGAGTGGTGGTGATCTGTGAACTTTCTGGGGTATCTACCCAGAAAGATTCGCTCTCATAGCTTCACGCACTGGCCTCCTATGGACTCTTTGACTCACCCTCCAGGTTTTTTTTTTTTAATCTGAGTGGAAGACTTCATGACCCATAGCTCCTACATGTGGCTTGTCAGTAAAATCAGTATCACATGAATGATACCTAGCTCTCCCTTAGTGATGCCAAGCAATAGTCAACTCCTCTTAAACCACAGCCTCTGAGTGCCTAGATGGCTAAGGATGGTGAAATGAACCACAGGGAACAGATCTGTTGGGTGCTTGTTCTTGAATTATCGAGCAAAGGCTCCCAGGGCTCTTTTCTCTGTTTTCACCTTTAAACATATGATTGGGATGTGGTTGGGGGTGGGGGAACCCTGCTGACTTCGTTGACACCTTTAAGCCATCTTTCCTACTGTTCTGATGCAAAGTGCTTCACTTCTTTTTCATGCTAACATTTTCAGCAACTATACTCTTCATGGGCCCAACATGGCAGAAGCTTACAAGTTTATAAAATCTTTCAACTCTAATATTTCCTCCTGCTTCTCACTATAGATCTGACTAACAGCAGCCAGCAGTGATCATGACACAGACAAACATTGGGTTTCTCTGAAACTTCCTCTACTAGATTAATCTCAGAATTCCTCAAAGTCTTAGGACATGGGCAAAATAAAGACAAATTTTGTTCCAGAGCGTAACACACATGTCCTCTAGTGTAGCTACCAATGGAGTCCTTATTCCAAACTAAAACTCCTGAGCCTGGCCTTTATTGTCTAAATTCTTATCAGTATTCTGCTCCTCTAAGCTCTGACCAATGTCTCATATCCACCACTTCTTATTGCAGTCTAAGGCTTCTCTAGCCCACGACTCCAAGTGTTTCCAAATTCTCCTTGCAAATCAGTTCCAAAAGCTTCTGAACCACATGGCCAGGTACAATCACAGCAGCACCTTCATTGCTGGTTTTTGTTTTTGTTTTTAATGAGATCAGGTACATTCAGGGTGGTGTACCTGTACATTGTATTTTCTGTATTAGCCTGCTTTCCCATTTGAGACAAAGTACCTGATGTTTGCAGTTTAAAGCAGAGATTCATTTTGATTCAGATTCCTTGAATTTAGTCCATTGTACAAGGCAGAAACAGCATGAGCCCACATCATAGTGAAGAAAGGCTGCTCAGTGCATGAGGACCAGAAAACAGTGAGCAGAGAGGAGCTGGGGATGAGAAAACAGCCTTACGGATCGTGGCCTCGGAGACTCACCCCTTTGGCAAGGCCTCACTTCTAATGGGAGACTGTGGGAACAATTTAGTTTTAAACTATAACAGAAAGTTTTGTTTTCTTTCAAAATAAATTATGACTCATAAGTATTACAGATATTGGAAAGTACAATATATTATAAAATGTAATCAATATAACTAAAATTTTACCTCTAAAATGATTGTAAACATTTAGACTAATTTTGATCTTGGGTACACACTGGCTATTTGCATGTATGTTCTAACTGGTATAATTCACAGAAAACTTGAAAACATCATTCAAAAAGGTGATGTCAAATTTAGAATCTATGATTTATGATTCCTCTTTCTCAAGAAAACTTAGGTGCAAAAGAATATCATTTTGTGAGTATCTGTTTAAGGAGAATCATGAATATAGTAAGTAGTATCTAGTGATTATTAGAGCCCATATGCTAAGGTTACCACATGAGCTCTTTATATTAATTTTTTAAAAACTGTTGGCTTAAAAAATGTCAAAAAGGAAAATAGATTCTACCATGAAAAAATGAGATTAAACTTTCATTTGGCATTTTTTTCTTTTTTCCCATTTGATTGATACTTGCAAGTGCAAAATATAAAGTTTACATTGGTCTTGGGCGTTTTGGGCACATACACATCAGGGCAAAGTTACAAGACCTTCCCTTCTCTCCTTTTGGCCCTTCCCCCACCCACCCCTCCCCAGTTCCCATTATTTCCCACATTAAGTTCCATGAGATAATTGTGATCTGTGAGAATGTAAATTTGTTCAAGCACTGTGGAAAAGAGTATGAAAGTCTCTCAAAATACTGGAAATAAATATCCCCTTCAGTTCAGCAATGCCTCTTCTGGGAATATTTCCAGAAGAGTTAAAAACAACACATATAAGAGATACATGTATACCCATGTTCATAGCAGTGCAACTAACAATTGCTGAAATGGGGAAGACACCAAAATACCCATCAACAGACCATTTGGCATTTTCTTACATTTATACTTAAAAAAAAAATCTTTACAATGACCCATAAAGACAGAACTAGATTTTGCTCCTGAACACACTAAACATCAGAAAAGTTGGGTAATTCAGGCAAAATTTTGCATGCAGCAAATTTTGGAATAAAGTCCACACCCCAGCAATATGGCTGTGATGCCCCTGCCATGAAGCACTGAGTATCACTGCCTGAAATAAAGTACTATCATCTTCTAAGTGATGGCTTCTCTCCTTGTATATAGAAGACATATACCAGAGATGCAGCATCTTTAACTCTTGTATATGATCAATGTCTTTGCCCCTGGGTGGAAGGCATTATTTCTAGGATTCTACGGCTTTCAATGCTAATGAACAGTACATTCTTACTAAGATTTGAAAAGGAGTAGCACAGACCTCATCTGAATTAGAGAAATCCCAGGGAAATTAATTTGCTCTCTGAAAAACAGGTGATAAATAACAGAAAGCTTTTCTTCTAAAATGTTTAGCATCTGTCAACAATCCATTGAAAAGCAAGATGAGAGAGCTCTGAGATGGGTTTCATGATACTATAATATGTGACCTTCCAGCCAAAATGTTCTCTCCACAGAACAGTGACCCAGCCAGGTCAAAGCTTTTCTTTAGACAACATATGAAAAGAAAACAATGGCTATCCCTTATTTATTTTTGCTTTTTTTCTCCTCTAATGTCTCTAAATTTAGCTTTTTTCTATTCCAGGTGGCTCTTTTTTCTCTCTTTCTCTCTTGGAACATGTTAGTCAAGTGGTAATACTTGGAAGATATAAGACCACAGAAAATGAATTTTTCAGAAGATTTTATTTGTAACAACTTCAGAGAGAGTTTGTCACAAAATGGTGGGATGATGTAGGGGAGAATTCTTTGGGCTGAGACAGAGAACACCATGTTCTTTATTTTACCAATCCCCTGTCAAGGTTATTTGCTCTTCATAAGGTATACGGTCCACATCATGTAATTTCTTCACTTTGCTTTCAGTCTTGGTATCATACAAATAGAAAAACAAAAACCAAAATGGTTATTTCCATGACTTCCCTCTGCTTCTCTGAGTGACAGTTAGCTATTTGCACACCAGGCTGAGCCCCCAGCATGTATCTTTCTGTTAATCACAAGCCTCTAAATTCCATTGCTGCCTTGGCTGCCCCTCAGAGCATTAAGTCATTGATTCCATGCTTCCTGGTGTAGGCTAGGAACTGAACATTTGTCAAAGAAATGATTGAATGAACTTGAAATATGTAATGGAAGAAGAACTTGGAAAGAACATTTGAAGTAGTACATGAACTTTTTAAACTGGCAGTACACATAACACTGAAGAGTCTGAGCTTCAGGGTAAGGCTGTGTGCATTTTGCACTCTGCTCTGGCACCTTGCAACGGCCTCGAGCAGTCAGTCAACCCCACCAAACCATCGTTTTCCTATCTCTAATACTGGGACTGAGACAATGAGTGTGTACCAGGCTTAGTTCTGTGCTTGACTGCTAGCAGATACACAGAAATAATGCTTTATGTTTGTTTACTTATTTGAAGGTAAGCAAGTAACGCGTGACACCATTGCTAGAAGTCATTTTAATGTAAGTCATTGAGACTGATATAGGCTAGGCAAATTTTAGGTGGCGATAGGGTTCTGAGGAAGAGTAAGCACTGTTCACATGTCTTTTGTTCCCCTGGGTAAAAGTGTGGAATCTAATTCAGAATAATAATAAACATCCACCAGACGGAGAGCTCAGCTGCTGAAGAGCCACGGTAGTCGTTTTATTTTTGCTCAGGTGGAAGAGGTCATTCATTATGGGACCGTGTTGGCTCCCTGCGAAGATGTAATGCCTGGCTTTGATGGCTTCCTCTCATTGTAGGTGGCTCTCGTCGCTCGGTTATTAACAGGAACTGTTCGTCTTGTCCTTGTACACAGTGCAGGAAAATTTGGGGAAAACAAGCTATGACCACTGGGGACTATTTGCAGCTGATCATTTGTATAAAACCTACCAAGCTTCCAAGCAGCCTGGAAGATTGCACAAACACCTCCCAAAGGTACCAGGATGGCGGTGCCTCTCAGGTGCTGGGTACCAGCTGCCATGCCTGTCTGGGGAACCGGGTTGCCAATTGTCTTTCTGTCTTCCACACTTGCCGCATCAGTGAGCAATCATTGCTGCTGACAAGACCGTGATGGTCCTAACACAGGGGTGGGAGTAAAGTTGAAGTGACAGAGAACTTCTCCTGCTGCCACCTGGCTCAGATTGACCTTGACATCGTTCAGAAACGTGCAGTTAATGCAAGATGCAGATACGGGTGTTAGAGATGCCAAGGCCGGTGGAGTTCCTATTTTAGCTAATGTCCACCGCACAGTGACGGGACTGCTCTAGGCAAATGAAAATTGCTGCGGGCACCAGTCAAAACAAGCTCCCTGCATCTTATTATCCTACTAAGGTGCCTCTCCGATGCCCTTTCCAATCTTTCAACCTTCATACTCCCTCTGCCTTTCCTACTCCAGGAATGGATTTATCCAAGGGGTGATTACCATTTAATGGTTGTACAATTTTTATACATTTTCCACCTAGACATATTTATATACATCTTCCTATTACTGAAACACATTCTCAATTTAGAAACATTGTGCCTACTTGATGTTCATTGGTTCAGCAAACATTATAAACCCACCCCACTGGATTGTAATCCATTCACATTAATGCCTTTCCTGCGCAAATTTCCAATAGTTTTCACTGAATTCTCCTCCAAGAATGATTTTCTCTTGAAAGAATGTGGCACTCGGTTTGCATAGATTTCTTAGGTACATGGTCTTAATAGTAAACTATAACATCTCTCTTGGGTCATTGTAAAATTTTTCTTGCGATGTATTTCCTTGACACACAGCTGACCTTCAAATCTTAGGGTCAAGCAATCCTTCTGCCTCAGCCTCTTAAGTAGCTGGGACTTCAGGCAAATACAACCATGCTGAACTCCCCCCAAATTCTTTCAAATGATAAAGGGAGATGGCTTCACTAAGATGTGTTCAAACATAACTTCTAGTCCAGCCACCATTTGATTTTGATGCCTCTCGGTTTTACTGGGTGTGTTTTTACCTTCAGATAAATTTTTGTTCGACCATACAAAACCTAGATATTGTAATGTTGATTTTCATATGATTCAATTCAATAGAAATTACAGAGAAAAGCTAGTTTTATTTCATAACTCTAAAATAAGTCAAGGGTTTGGACTACAGCTCAGCACTTAGAGTGTTTGCCTAGCATGCACAAGGCCCTGGGCTTAATTCCTCTGCACCACATTAAAAAAAAAAAATTAAGCCAGGCACGGTGGTGCACACCCATAATCTCAAAACCAAGGAAGCTGAAACAGGAGGATTGCCATGAGTTCAAGGCCAACCTGGCCTACATCCTGAGTACAGTATCAGCCTGGAACTCAGGGCAAGACCCTGTCTCAAAAATAAAAGTGAAAATAATTAAAAATAAGTCAATACAACTAATCAATAACACAAGGCCCTTCTTCCAATATTTAATTAAAGGGGTCCTATCAGATATAAAGGGGTATTTATCAGATTAAAGGGATATTTATCAGATATAACAAATGAGAAGTATTTGTCTGATCCATGGTATATTTGCTTCCAGAAAACACAAAAATTAGTCATCCTCTATCTGAATATGCTGACCAAAGAAAGAAGAGGGTCAGAAGCGAGACCAAGAGATGAAAAGGAAGCTGCCCCATAGACTAGCTCCAAGAAACAAGGGAATTCCACACAGCACCCAACTGCCCTCTCCCAGCAAACTGCTCTGACTGATTCAAAAGTGCTAAGTGGTTCCTACAGGGCAGTAAGAACTTCCGGCTTTGGGCCACGTGTGCCAAATGGCTTCTCTTTCATGTTGCTGCTAAGTGAGAAAAAAAAACTAGTCTTTTATAGTGCACCCAGGGTAGGATTATTTGCGCATATAATCATTATGGAAGTAACAAGGAAATCAAAGGACTTTATAACTTATAGTAATGTTTCCTCATGCAATGTTCCATCTGGCTATCCTGCAACCCTCTGTAGACAAAGGTACGGGAATACTGTTGTCCTTGTCTGAAAAGAATTAGAAGTCAGAAGGCACATACACCCAAACAAGACACAAAACCAAACGTAGATTTCTTGGCCTCCAGCTCCAAGTCCTTTGCTCTGTGTTTTGCCATGGCAGAGATGTTGTGACTTAAGATCAAATTGGACATGTATTTACACAGGTAAGATTAGAACACCCCTTTTTGATGAAGAGATATCCTATACTCAAAGTTGATTTTTTTTTTTTAACCTACACCAAATTTTGTGATATCTGGCTTGTAGAGCCTTCAAGAAAATAGCAGCTGGCCACTGGCAGGTAGCAAACTGAATCCACGGACCCAAACTAGCCAACATAACCCACCTCTTCAGGTCTTCTGTGATTTGACAGTTCCTCAACCTGGTGGTCCTTGAGGAGATGCCCTCTATTCCTAAATATCTTTCCCAGAACATTTCAGCCCCAGAGCTAGTATGCTTGATACTCTCTGATATCAGACCCTACTCTCATTATGGGATAGTCTTGAGGTAAGACTTGGTAACCAAACAAGTCACTAAGTAGTGGTGAATAAGGCATAGAATTTGGAGTTGATTTTTGGCAAGTCTCATAAGCTCCTTGAGTTTTAAATTTCTTGTCTGCAATGAAAGACACTGCTTTGTTCATTCAAATTTGGGAAAATTAGTAAAAATTAATGGATTAACCTCTCATATTGAGAGGTACATGCACTATTCTATACTGTCTAACAGCCTGTCACGTAACAACTGTATTATTCCGTGTTGCGGTTGAGAAATCTACAACACAGAGGAGTTAAGTTAAAAGATAGGCAGCTTTTAAGTAGAAAAATTGTGACTTGAATTTAGGGTCCCAAATTTACATTGCTATTCTGCTGCTCAATTATCCTGATTCTTTGGGTATTTTTTTGTCACTTACCTTGCAAAGTCTTTTGTGCTAGCCTCTTTGGATAGCAGGGTCTAAACTGCCCAATCTTCCAAAAAAATGCATTGCTAAGTGCATCCTCTAGCAATTATAAGATAACTACTGTAGAAAGTATGCGGTGCTCATAGAGCTTCAAAATTGCAAAAGATAAGAGCAATGTAGTAAGACAGCCAACGTAAGCTTGAAAGTTGAGCCATTGGATGCAAAGCTACTTTGCAAAAATCGGTTGAATAGAGAAAAAACACTCTACAAAGATTAAATAAAAAATAAAATGAGATATTCAAGAAGCATTTGTGTGCACTATATATGTGTACATCCTGCCTTTGAAAGCCATTGTTTTTAATTGCTCACCTTTAAATAATATCTTTGCCAATGCACTGAATATTAGCCTTGAGCAAGCTGTCGTAGTAAATATAGAATGATACATGGCTGTTGCCTTTTTGAATGAAGATGTAGGGTTTTGTAACCAAGTGTTACAGTAACATTTGCAAGTGGTGTGTTTTTGGCAAGACAACTATATTGCACAAGATACAAAAAGAACTTCGCAACACCAATAATAAGTCTGAGCAATACATTTGGCATCTTATTTAACACAAAATATTTCAGAATATCTGTTGCCTCTTCAATTTTAGACCTAGCAAAACCTAAGAAAAATCATTAATGAATCTTCTTCAAAAAATGGTTATATATGACAATTTTATAGTTTCTAACAACTTCAACCAAATTTAAAACATGATTTTAAGGAACATCTCAGTGGAATTGCTATATTAAAAGAACAAGAAATGTCATAAAGATCCTTGGTGCCAGAAGGTAATTATAATAATCACACTCCTACTACTCAATTTAAGGAAATATCTGATTTTTCGCGATCTACATTAAAAGATCTTGAATGCATTTAATCATTCAACATCAATTGATTCTAATTTTGCATACAGGATCTAGAAAACAGAACCAAACTGAAGAATACCCACCAAAAATAATTAAGTGCATTTCCAAAATTAAATTCTGTATCTATTCTTCTTTTACCTCCAACTTTACCCTGGTCAAAAATTTCCAAATTTGGTTTAGAATTACATACCAGAGCATGAATGTTAGCACAAACTTAGATCAGTGGAGGAAGCAATTTATATTTTTTTAAAAATGTATGGAGAAAGGAACTAGTTTAGCTGTAGGAATTTGATTTCCCCCCCCCCCCAAAACAGTCTAGTGAGCTCAGCCTAAATAATTTCTACTTATTCACGGGGTTGAATCTTTCATTTTCTCCGATGGTCAGGCTCATTTCCTAAGCGGTGTGAAAGAATTGCTATGGCATGTGGTAGGTCGCTGCCACGTTGCACAGAACTTCCCTTTGATCCCCACACGTTCATTGTGCTCATTTGCTCCCTGGGTCTTATTTGCCATCTCTTTTACCTCCTCCTAGATTCTCCAGAATTCTAATGTTGTCCTTCCTTGCTCAATAATGCTGAAGCAGGGAGGGTGCAAGTGCACTGTTTTATTCTAGAAATGGCCACAGGAGTAATATCGCACTTCTATGCCACAGTTTTCTCATTGCCAATGACTGTTAGTTTCATAAAAATGAAGCATCATTCTCACAGGCAGGCCAAGCAATTATTGCAAAATCAGATTTTTAACAGCAGAAACCACATGCATTTTTCAAGTACCTAGAATGTTTATTATGTGATTTATTTTATAATGCTTTCATATTGGAAGTGAAGGCATTCCTCTACTCTTAATCTCCAGGTTATATATATATATATATATATATATATATATATATATATATATATGCAAACACTGAGAATACCAAGTGTTATAAGCCATGAAAGTGGCCACGTGAGAAGATTTCTCATTGGTCCAGTTGTCATGTTCAACCAATTCTATGCCAAAGGGATTTTATCACAGAGAGACTCCAAGAAAGATGATACCCTAATTTTAGTACCAGAATCAAACCTGCTTTCCAAAATGCTAATGAAGGAAATGCTACAATTATTTACTGAATTTCTATTATGCAACATACTGAGTGCCTTTTTGGGTGTTCTAGGTCCAGTGTGGAAATGAACATGTATGTGAAAGATTTTTGTGGCAGATTCTGTCACTGAAATAGCAGACTCAATGTAAGAAAGAGGAAGATGCTCAGCTCAAAATACATGGTATTTTTAAAATTCATATGCTTAGATGCCACTGTGTGTCCAGCAGGAGATGTGGGCTTGAGGAAATTTTAAGAAAACAAATCAGACACTTGAGGTTTCAGCCCTACACTTTAGAGGTTACATCTACCCCCGAATCCTTGAATCAACCATGGAAATAGAAAAAGGGTGATTAGAGTGGAATGGCTAGAGTAGAACAAGATAGATCCAGTTGCCTATAGGCTAAAGTCATCCAAGGAGTATTCCACACTGAATTTGAGATTCACATTGATTTGAGGTAAAATGTACAAGGGCTGAGAAGGCAAAAGACAGTCACTTCTTAACACATGATCTGTGATTGTTAATATCTATGTTCCTGGTATGTTTGTAAGATTCTCTTTAAAAATACATGCTATAAATAACTTTTAATAATAAAGACTGGACCATCATGTTAGCCAATAATAAGTGAGCAAGTGAGCAAGACTCATTTCAGATCATTATAAGGTGAAACTCAGCAAAGTTTTACCTGCCTATTTTCCAGACAGGATTCCATAGTTGAAGTGTTCTAGTGGCTTGTCATGTCATAGACACTGGAAATCACAGATTCCATCGGAATCAAGCTAGGAAAGCACATTTTGTGTCTTAGTGAAAAACAAATAGACCTGGAAGGTGTTAATTTTTCCTTAGCATGATTTTTCTCCCATTCAAATGGCTAGAAACAAATTATTTTGTCCTGAGCAAGCACCACGCATGATATATAATAACCACTGAGCACAGTTTGTTGAATCCACAAACACATAAAAGTTTGCCTTTAACCGTATGCATGAGAGTTTCATTTCTTTTTAAGCTTTTTTATTGATTTAGGTTTCACACTGAGTAACACAAGTTAATGTGGATTCTGCTTTCTTAGAAGGGTTCCTCAGTTTGGCAGCAATGCCAATGCAATTCCAGGGTTGTCACTAAATCTACAGAAAAGCATATGACTCATGGATATCTTCCTTTCTGAGACTCTTCAACAGTAGTGAACTAGCAGGATGATTAGTCACTCTTACTGTTCAGCCCCGTTCGTTAGTTCTGCTGGCCCACGTGGCTCAGCGTCTCTCCTGTGTCATGGGTGTTCTGTCACTGCTTGACAACACAAGGCAGGCAATTTACAGGCTTAAAACATTTACACATTTTTCCTATTTTTTGCCAATGCTCTCTAGGATCCATGTGGGCCTTTAAAAAAAAACTGCCTGTTGGCAGAGACGATGTACTTTTGATTTCTGAAAATGAACGGTGCAAGCCAGGACACACAATTCATAAATAAATTTCCATGTTTTCCCTGCAGGATATGAGTAGTCTAAAGCTCTGCCTACAAATTCATATCTGAGCAGGGAACTCAAGCAAATCTAGTGGATTGAGGTACCATTCTGAGAGCACCGAAGCATTCTTGGGTTTTAGTATACATAAAATCGTATGAGCAGACTAGAAATGTTTCAGTCAAATCCGACCAAGTTGATGACATAGACTGCTTGTCAAGTGGCTACATAGCAACAGCCTGCTTCAAGTGGGTCACAATTTTTATTTGTGCTTTGTCTGGACCAAACTTTTCCCCAATCCAGAGACTCATTTTAAAAATCACTAAGAACAGCATAGGAATCAATGTTTCCTTTGAAATCCCATAAAATCTATCGATACATTCAACTTTCATGTAAGCTCATCTTTATTGCATCAGCAATATCTACAGGTTGATTCACGGTGTGATATTTTGCATTTCTATTGCTTCTATAACAAACTATCAGACTCTTGCTTAAAAGACAGACCTCTGTGCAGTACCGGAGATTAGAATTTTGAGATGAAGGCATTGACATGGTTGCTGCATTTGTTCTGAAAGAGCTTCGTTTGGGGGCAAGGCAGCTGCTCCCTCGAACGTTCTACCTTCTAGATACTTCTTGCGTTACTTGGCACACAAATTCTTCCTCTCAGTACTTCCTTCCTCACATTTGTTAAACGGGCTCTGATCTTCCTGCCTGACTTTTGCACACACCTTGGCAATTACAATGGATTCATTAGGGTAAACCATGCCAATGTCTCCATCTCAAAACTCTCTTTTTTATAGTTACTATTTTTAATTAATTTATTTATTTTTGTAAATATATGCATTCCAAATTATATAACACAGTATAGACATGGAGTTTGGGGAATCAATGAGCATCTATGCCCATCCCTTTCTCAAAGGTTCACCCCTATCCTAGCTGACCATTTCCTCTCCTTCTGCGCTGTCATTCATGTTGGGAAATTTTTATGTTATTGCTTTTCTTCATTTCATAAGAGGGTCACCTGTCTATAGTCCAACTTTTGTACTTTATCTGCTTCACTGAGCATTATTGATTCAAGGTGGCCCTATTTGTGTTCAAAATCTTTACATTTGCCTTTATGACAGCATGGTGTTCCATTGTGTATAGTTATAACATCTTTTTAACCAGTCCTCTGTTGAAGGGCAGATAGATTGTTTCCAGGATTTGGCTATTATGAATTGTGCTGCTATAAGCATGGATATCCATACGTCTTTTTGGTGAGTTGACTTTATTTCTTTGGGAAAATGTCCAGTAGAACATTAGCTGGAGCAAATGGAGTTTCTATTCTCAGCTTTCTAAGGAATCTCCAGACTGCCCAAAATTCTCTTAATCACATGTGCAAACTTTTTTTTTTCCTATGGAAGTTAAAATACTCCTGGGTTTTAGGGAGTAGGATATGGACTTTGGGCAGCCACTGTTGAGCCTATCACGGGCGAGTGTACCAGAGAAGACACAAACAGAGTAGCTCCATTTATTTAGGACGTTATTTTTCTTCTTAAAGCATCAGGGGATCATGGAAGAAAAGAAACAATGAGGACAGCGTGAGGTTATGGAACTGCAAGCATGCTGCAAGTTGGCCTAGCTATATACTTACGTCACAAGGGATTGAATCAGAATAGAATTATGGGATACATTTCTTTGGTCTCCCTTTTTAGTTCTCAAACACAGTACCCTTTGTGCTTCTTTTATTGCCCTGGCTAAATATCTCTGCTAAGGGTTGCAGAGATGGATTAAGGACCTCCTGCTATCTTTCAGGATTGCTCTGCAGACATTCTGATCCAAAGGGATAGACACAGATATGCATGCAAAGGTTTAAAAAGCGCCTAACTCAGTGTATAGAACTCAGTTGGCTTGAAACCCTGCATGAGAAATGCAAGTGCTGCACAAATTCTCTTTATTGCTCAAATGCTCCACAAAGTACAATCCCTAGGGCTGTGCTGTGCCGTTTGGAATGACAGTGAGTGCAAAACGAAAACCTGGGTGTATCTAAAGGGCAGTGGAATTTCCACCAGATGTTGTGCTTCCCCACAACAGACTTGGCCATGGGAGTGGCTTATAAATTCCAGTTGGGGGAAATAAATGTAAACTTTTTAATAACATGTTTCTATTTCAACTGTGGCTCCTTCTTAAAGCTCAAAGCAGTCTCACATTCATTATTTTGTTTTCTAATGTATTCTGCCAATACTGACCACCAAAAGTAAAACATTTTTAAATGTCCTAAATCAACTCATCACTCCAGAGCCCCCACATGTCACCATCCTTTGCCTATTCCCCACACCTGTTTAGTTTCCTGTCCCTCCCAGTGAATGGTATTATCTGTCGCCTACAGACATCCTCCCCAGCTTCATTCCTACCCCCAATGCCATTAAGTCCTTGTACGTATCAAGTGATGACCCCCTTGTCCGCACCTGAATTCATGCCTTTTACTCACACCTAGACCGTCACATCTCTCACATCCATGCCTCTGGTGTTGCACACCTTTCCAGCCTTTGCACTCTGGACATAAGAAGTGTCAGAGATGTTAGTATCCCGTCACTTACCTAACTCAAGTATTTCAAAGACTCAACATCGCTCAAAGGTTAAAATTCGGAGTTTCAGTTTTGTAGCAAAAGGTATTTTGAAATCTTCCACCAGGCCATTCTCTAACATTAAGTTTCAGAGCCCACCTTAATTCTGAACCATCTAATTCAGCTATATATTTCTTCTTTCCCCAGCAATGCAAAAACAAAAAAACAAAAACAAAAAACAAAACAAAAAAATCACCAGGAAAACTCGTGCTATTCAGATTTTAAAATACTTTAGAAGGAATTAAAAAGTAAGATGGCTAGATAAAATTTTAAGGATAGTTAAATGGTTCTGTAGGGTAGGAATAAAAAGCTTTGAAGTTTAAAGAAACTTCTCACACACTCACAATACACTCCTAGTATAAATTTCGCAAGTGGTAATGAAGAAAATATGAAGAGTATTTATGATGGGAAAAAAACGGCATCTGGATCTTTTAATGGCTTTGGTGTGAAGTCTTCCCATTTTAAGTATCTGGAATCTCTCTTAGATCGAACAGGCAGAAGCTGTCTTGGTGGCTGCCTCCATGCTGGAGCAATCTCGGATTTCAGGATAGCCGGCCAAGAGGTGGGGGAGAAGGGTGAACACTTTAGGTGGGTTATTTGTAAGACATACAAACAAAAAGTCTGTCGGAGAGACACAAGAGCTGTTGGACGACATCTGCACTCGCCGGCAGTGTGGTGCTCTTCATTCCTGCCAATGTCTGTGATTGATCTCATTTCCTTCCCATCTATCAGTTCTCACTGATCTTCATTGACTTTCCTTGCTAACTTAGATCCTGTGGTTCATTAATTCGCCCTTTCTTGCTGAGTCCCACTTGCCTAGCAGAGCCCCATAGACACGTCAATCTGAGTGTCTGTCTCCTTCCTTTGGAGACACACATTCCCTTCAGACTCACTACGGTGTCGATGTCGGGCTTTCCTCTCCCACAAACTCTTAGAGCTATACCCCCTCAGACTCTAGAGCTGGGAGTTTCTTCCGCGTGCTCTCACTCCCCTCCGCTCAGGGCACCACTTCCTCCTGGTATCACTTCAGCTCCATTCTTTGCCAGCAGCAAGAAGCCTATCTATCTCCATCCTCACCTTCATCTCTTACAATTTCCTTCTTGTGAAAATTTGGGTCTGGTCTAGTAAGTTTTGGGTGGAACCTGAAGCGGTTTGTTTCTAGAAAAAGCTCTCTAGTGAGGCTACAGCTGCTCAAACCTAGCATCGTTGCTCTTCACTGAGGTCAGCAAATCCATAAAGTCATTTCCGGTAAATACACCTAGAGCTGCTGCCGTTTCAGCCTGCGATCTCTCCTCCATTACTTCCTGTCAGCATGAAGGCATATAGAAAACAGATGGCTCTGATTTAAATTTTTTTGAAAAGTTCACTGGATGAGTAAGTCCTATCTCAGCCCTCTCCCCTGCTATTTGCTCCACTTCTCAATTTCTCCTCAAAACTTTTAAAAATCTGTAGTCAACACATTATTTTTAGAGCCACTGAGGTTCAGATATCTTCTCACAATGACACAGAAGGCGCCTCCCTCATTCTACTCCTGGTTAAATTCTTCCCTACTGACTTTTGCTACCTCGTCTTAGTCCCATTCCCCCTTGGGTTTCCATTCCTCCACTTGAGATATAAATATCAGCTTCCTCAGATTCCATCTGTTGATGTCTTCTGTCTTAGTTACTATTCCGTCATGGTGAAAACATCCACAACCTTAGGGAGGAAAGATTTATTTCAGCTCCTGGTTTTAGAAGGTCACAGTCCTTTCACAGATGGTACAATCATGGCAGGGTTGGAGCCAGAGCCAGAGCTCTAGAGACAGAGATCCTGGCAGCATGGCAGAACAGAGTCAAGTCTGGGAAGAAGAGTGGAGCTACCTTTCCAGGCCAAATCCCAAGCATCTGCCCCTCCAGCCAGACACCAACTCACAACAGTATATAGTATCCACATGAGGCTTTTGGGGGACACTCCAAATCCAAACCACAGCATCTCCCTGGTAGCTTCCTTCCTTTTTCCTAACACTCTTCCTCCATGAATTTAATCTCCTACACTCTGATGCTAAAAGCTCAAATATTTCCCTTGAGATCTCAAGTTTTATGTCCCAACTAGTCACTGAAAGCTTTCCACCTATTAGGAGCCAAAAGCTTTTGGCACGCAACAAGGTTTCCTGAACTCTAGACCTTTCTCCTAAATTTTCTTCTTCCATATTTCTCCTCCCAGTAAGAGATGTTACCTGCTATTCTTTTCAAAAGCAAAAGGATCTTTCTTCACTCTATTGTTTTTCTTTTCCTTACCACTCACACAGTCACATTCTATGTCCCTCTTCTCCATTCTTCACGACATTAGTTCAATGTGGGCTTTCCCCATATTTCCCAGTGCAGTTACTGCCCTTGATACCTCCATCATGGGTGACTTCCAACCTCACCCCATGCAGTAGGAGAGGTGGGTAACTGGCATAAAGCATCAGTACAATTTTGAAATGCCCTCAGAGTCCCGCAAGCCTTTGTTGGTAAGGTCTATCCTATTCATAACAAGTAGGTTCACAAGGCCTGCAGAACCTGGCCACTGAATCTCTTTCTCTTCCAGCTCAGTTCCCAGCATCCCCCTGAAAGCCTATCAGCCAGTTACGAGGAATTGTTCATCTATGCTCCTCAAGTAGGCCAAAACCCAATCTTTGCTCCTACCGCTAACTCAGCTTCAACTATCTCCATCTACCTACCTCTTCCACCTTGATTCCTCACTACAATAGCTCATATTTAACCCCCAAATCTCCACTGTCTCTATATCCTGCAGGATGCTTGCCTTTCCATCGCGCTGATTAGGTCTCCTTTAGATCTTCTTCCACATCCTATCTACTTGTCCCAGTCTACTAGAGTTTAAGCCAACTGAGAGCTGAAAGTATCTTACCATCATTGTATCGCCAGTGTTCTGCTAGCTCTGAAACATGAGAGCCCTTCAATAATGTTTTTGAAAGAAAATTTTTAAAAATCCTTAATACGTGTCAGGTGTCTTTTGGCAATTCCTGGAAAGGCAGCAGGTGTGGGGATGTCTTTGAGATAAAATGGCAGTATTTCCACCTCAGATTAAATACCTTGAACTTTGTCTGACCACCCTGCCCTCTTAACTTCAAGAAAAAAACCATTTGCAGAGGAAGAGAGCTCTTCTTCAAAGGTTGCACTTTATTTCCTTGTTAGTGCATGGAAGTCTTTTCCTTTTATCAATGGGCTCTTCAGTAATACTCTATCAAAGAAAAGCTCAGTCATTGTTCTACCAGAAAGCAGCTGTTGTCTAGAGTCCATTTATGCGAATGATAGGAGGCCAGGATCCCAATCCTTGACCTGAATGACCGTACAGAATGCACTCTGTCCAACAAAGTAGCACCTCTGTGCGTCTCCACACATCAGCAATGCAGACAGCTCCGTTTAAAGTTCAGTTTTAGAGGCTGTTTATTCTGCAGCAATTCAAGCTTACACCAAACTGATTGTTTTTCTGTTTTAAATTGCATTGCGGACCTCAAGGAAAAGAACATAAACATTTGGCAGATTTGCAGCCTTTAAACAAAATCGCCTTAACTTGAGGGTAGTCCCGTAATATTGCATCTTATAATTTTTTCTTGTATTAAGAACTTTTACATTTCACAGGAATTCAGTGACATGAAGTGTCACACACAAGAACTGCTTCAAGCAAAGATTCTCAAAAAAAATAAAAAGAGAAAAATCCTATAATATCTTTTTAATGTAAATTCCTAGTATATTGGGTGTTACAGCCAAAGAGGAGAAGCTGGGGAAACAGGTCTCAGAAAATGGTACTTATTTTCCATGAATACTCCCTTTACACACTAGCACACCCGAGGACCTCTAACAAGTAAAAATCATTGAGTGATTGCTAAAATTAAATGTCTTCCTCTTCTTTGTCTCCAGCTTAGCTCTTTATTCTACCATAATAATCACTCTTTTGTTAATATCTTCCATTCCTGTGCTACTGTCAACTCAAAACTTGGTGCTAACATTTAAAGAGTGCATAGGATGAACTCAGCATTATTCTCAGCATTTATTATATCAAATCATTTAATAACACAACAACCTAAAGAGGGATATTTTAGAGTTCACAGTTCCCAGATGAAGCGAGGCAAGGGTGAGGGACTGAGCGGCACTGAGGAAACCAAGGGCTGCCTGAGGTCACACTACCGGTAAGGGATGTCTGTCTGCAGCACTCTTCCCAATATTGTCGAGCTGTAGAGGGGAAAAATCACACAAACAATCAAATTGCTGTCGCTAAAAATTGTAGTCATCTTCCTTCTTGGGAAAGTCGGCTCTGGCCAACAATTCCATTATGTTGCTGTCCTGGTCAGCTAGGTGTTTTGTGTTGCCTTTCGCTCTCCTCGGTTAGATTGTTTCAACTTTTTCTCTTCCTCCTCTTTCTCTCTCTACCTTCAGAACATCAGTGCTCTCCTTGTTCCAAAAGAGAATAGAAATCATCATACACAAATTCTTCTAGCCTCTGCATGCTTGTTTCTACGGAGGACATTCTCATCCTCTATCAAAGAACACAAAATTCCATGACCTTTACTTACTCAAGGACTCCCGTCCATCAATTCTTCCCGTACCATTTCTTCTCTATTATTCAACTTCCATCTATCTTGTTATTCTCTCCTGCTGCCGTCCAAACATATTTCTGTCTCATGTTACTTACCCTCCGGCAACACTGGGTCTTACAGCTGCCGACTCAGCTCTTTTTATGGCTACATTTTTACTTCCCACTAAGTGTTCAACCGTCTCCCTCCTGGTTTTCGCCTCCTTGCATTCTAGACACTTGTTAAACTCACGATGACCTTCGTTTGGGCTTAATTTCAGTCACCTTCTCAGCTACTCTTGACACTGCTGTCCCTCTAGTGGGACCAGAACGTGTCTTCTCCTTGGCTCCTCTCATGCCAGGTCCTCTCTTACTTCGTCTCCTTTCCTGTAAGTCCTTCTTCTTAGTCACTTCACTTGCCTCATTTGGCTTCTTCTCTTCTGTCTGCCCCTAAGTGACGGTGGTGGGCCAGGTCCGCTTTCTTCTTGTCTTGTAGAAAATTCTCCTGCATTTAGTGTCCTTCATTCACCTAGATCTCCCACCCCTCTTTCCTCAATTTGGACAACTCCAGTCCCCTATTCTAGATGATTTATGTGTCCATCAATTCAAAATTCCTGACATGGACGATTCTTCCTCCCAAATCCTGCCTCATCATCAGTGCTCCGTACCAGAAGTTGGAAGGGAACTCGAGTTTTGTTCCATTCTTCCAGTCCAGCCCCATGAAAAGACCGGGCTGATTCTATTTCCAAAGTGTTGTTCAAATACGTCCATTTCTCTCGGCTCTTTTTAGCTACCTATCTAGTTTAGCCCACAGTTATCTTTGATTAACAGATAATTAACTGGTCTATTTTCAACAACATAGCCCTTACCTCTGTTTCACCTAAATTAATACCTTTTAGAAATTGAGTCTAGTCATCTAATGGTTTCGACTGACCCGTAGATGTGATCCAAAATTCCAACTGTAATTTTTCAAAAGATTATGAACTGGCTTCTGCCTGTCCGTGTTTTTGTCTTTCTTTCTCCTCCTACCGGCTCTGCTCTGGGGCGTCACAAACGCTTTCCCAGCACCTAAGCTTTCACAGCATCATGAGCCATTCCCAGGTGGCTCTCTGCCCTGACGTTTCTCGTTTCTGCCACCCTGACTCTTCCAATTATCACCTATCACCTCCTCCAGACAGGCTCTTTGCTAAACACTCTAATTTTCATGTTGTTACTTAGTTTTCAACATCACTTTTGCCATATTTATATGAGAAGGATAGTCTCATCCGCATCATCTTTCCAGTGTCCTCAAACAATGGCTGATACATGGTGGACAGTCAATATTTGCTTATGGGATTTTACTTTTTCCCAAGAGTTATTATTTCATTTGTATGTTTGTGTGAGGTACAATCGTTACATTAAACTGGAAAAACTGATGCATATTCATAATGCATCAAGCTTCCATCCATTTCCTCTCCTCTGTCCCCATCCTCGCGTCCCCTCCCACATCCCCGTCCCTTTCCACAGACACCACCACCCCTCCCGCCTAGTCCCCACCAACTCTCTTGCTTGGATCTACTGCTTATTTACGCTGTGGGTTTCTCACATTAGAGACTTCCTGCAATATTTTATTTACTGAGGTTAGTTCATTTCCCTAAGCACAATGGTCTCAAAGCACATCCGTTTTCTTAAAAATGACTCAAACTTAACCTTTCTTTACAGCAGAGTAGTACTCCATTTTGTAAACATGCCGCAGTTTACGAACCCGTTTATCTGTTGATGGATGATTTAGCTGTGTGAATTCTGCTGGCATAACAGGGCTTGCATGGGTCTCTGTTAAATGATACTGGGTCAAATGGAATATCTATTTAAAGGTTTTTTTTTAAGGAACCTCCATACTGGTTTCCATAATGATTTTTTAATTTTTAAAAAGTCACTTTATTACCAGTCCAAAAACTGCACTACCTGGATTTGGTATATAGTGTTTGGACTCTAGTTTGACCACCCTTGTCATCATTTCTGTTTCCTGGTTATGAGGTGTCTAATTACTGGTATTGCTAGTCATGCACTAAAGAAAATGTCACTTTCTTACTGTATCCGTGACATGTCTAATAATAATTACTATGCAAACCAAGGAAAAACAGTGGAACCCACTTGGTTGCATGTTTCAATAAGAAAAGGACCTAATCTATTCAGGTTTTTTTTTTTTCAGTTGTAAGGCATTTTGTATATTTGAACATAATAAAGTTTTCTGTTTCATCTTCATTATAAGATGCCCTGGGGGTGGGGGGAGCCTGCGTGTGTGTGTGTGTGTGTGTGTGTGTGTGTGTGTGTGTGTGTATGCGTGGGCACGTGCACACACACACATGTGTTTGGTGATGCTACTTTGTTGACAAGCACAACTCGTGGCCCATGCCTCTGTCCCCCCCTAGGGAGGATGTGACTTCCATTGCAATATGTTCATTCAAGCACATTATCTTAAGGAAATGAAAATAGACTCGCAGTTTTGTCATCAGTGCAGCAGGCAGCTTTTAAGGATGATGCTAAAATAATTGTGAGAAATAGAAGGTTTGCTGCGTAAAGCAATTTTGCTGTTGGTAGGAAAGTTCGGTGAAGCTGAGTAACACAATCTTTTCCAACCTGTTTCGAGCCCCCAAATAAATATATACTATTTTCTACCCAGAGATAACTGACTTGTTTTTTTGTTTTTCTTGAAAGTGAGGTCATTAAAGCACCCAAAGCGGTTCCAAATGCCACATCACACATATGACTCCTTGGTTCTCAAGCTGTCACACGGGTAGAAATCACACTTATTGAAGAAACACAATAATGACAGCTCAGAGGCTGATGCAGCAACTTGAAAGTAATTGAACCATTTAACCACCATTTACTTGCTCAAAATTTCTCCCCAGAAATGACCCTTTGCTGAAGGACTGTGTTCTCGTGGCTTTGCTGAATTCATTGCCTCTGAATAAGCTCTGTCTGTTGTGAGGCTTTGTCCAAGAAATGACACTAACAGTATTATCTTCTTGGCTCCCAGTGTTAGAGTTTTTAATCCAAGCTCTGCCTCATGCTAAAGCTGTGGTTCCCAAATGTTAGCCTTCATCAGAATCACCTGCATCAAAATGTCACACAGATTGTGAGGCCTCCACCCAGAGTTTCCGCCTCAGCAGGTGTCTGGTGGGGGTGGGGATTTGCATTTCAAAGGTAGTCCCTGTGGTTCTGATAGGATGGATCAAGGGCCCAAGCAAGCTTGCTTTGAAAACTCCCTATCCTAAAGACACGGTTTTCCAAAGCACCCAGCATTCCTTACCATCTAATTAGGACAAAATTAGTTTTCATTTGGCCACTTGTCAATGTCTTCCAGCATTTCTCTAGGTCATTATCATGTAGTAGAAATTTCATGCAAGCCATATGTATAATTTTAAATATCCTAGAGACCACATAAAAGGGAAAAATGCAATTATTTTTAATCACATAGTTTAATTAACAGATTCAAAATATTTTCATTTAACATATAAAAGATATAAGATAGAGGAAGGAATTATTTTACTTTCTTCTTTTCTTCTTTTGTTCAAAGATATATTGAGTCTTTAAAGTCTACTGTGTGCTTTTTGAACTTACGCAGATCACGCCTTGGGCGAGCCAGATTTTGAGTGTTCCCCCAGCATGCTGCGTGGGGTCTGCTGGGATGGGCCGTGTGTCTCTAAATCCAGTCAGGGAAGTGAGGTGGCAAGGGTGGTGCTGGTCCTGCTCCTCCTGACCACGGATAGCACTTCTTCACCTCTTACGTTTCCTTTCCCTATATACTTTCATTAGTGCATGTTGGTTCTTCAGATTCATGGGTTTCCTCTTAGCAGATCTGTGCATGCACCTCAGACATTTTAACCCTTTCTCCCAATCACCTCCCCCACACCACCTTCTCCTCTAGTTGTACTTGTTTTTTGAGGGGAAGGGCCCATTGGGGACGATGGATGTTGGTGACATTCCTGTCCGCTTTACCCACCCTTACACACCATCTTTCTGCACCTCTGCCCTTCCCTTTGTTTCCCTTCTACTTCTTGTTAACTTCTTTTTATTTTTCTTATGCTCTAGATGTATTAGGGAGAACATATCTTTCTAAGTCTGGCTCAGCAACAGACTTTCAGGGAAAAGCCACATCGCTACATCATTAAGTGCACATGTCAATGCTAATGCCAACGTTAGTTTATTATTTATTTCTGTGGACATAACCAAACATAAACATGTCAGGATGCCTTATTTTGATGCATTTTTTCCAACCTGGCTGATTTTCTCTCCCTTTACCCTATCATCTCCTCAGACTTTAGCAGCTTATCCCCTGTAAGATTGTGTATGTTAACAGCATAGTATTTGTGCTTCTTTATTCACCTTCCAACTTCTTAAAATCCTACACAAACATACACACAAATGTTTGTTTGTCTACATTTGTTTTATTAAACTAGGATTATGTTATACTCACTTGTCTGCATAATCGCCTTCTTATTCAGTTATAACTCAAGAAAAGCCAGGCAAGTCAGCTGGAGGTTGTAATTCATTCTCTTTAATGACTACAGAAGAATTCATGGAGTAGAGTACCATAATTTATTCAGTATTTCTGTTGGTGAGCAATCAGTCACGCTTTATCCTGTTTTTTTGAAGTCTTAAGGAAAAGCTACAAAAGAAGAACCCTACTGTATGGATAAATATATTTCTTTCCCCCTATGTGGTGTGTGTGTGTGTGTGTGTGTGTGTGTGTCCCTACTTTTCTATTTTCTTTTCTTTCTTTCTTTTTTATTTTATTTTGGTAAAAAAGAAATTCACATGACATAAAATTTAACATTTTTGGTAAATACATCAGTTCCAAATTATGTAACACATTAGAACCACGGGATTTGGGGAATCAGTGAGCATCTGTGTGCACCCCTTTTTCAGAGGTTCATTCCTTTCTATCCAACCTTTCTCTTTCTACCCTGTCATTCACATTTGGGCCTCTTTATGTTATTATTTTTGTGCATTTGATAAGGGGGACACCCATCTACAGTCAGTCTTTCGTGCTTGGGTCATTTCACTCAGCATTATTGACCCTAGGTAGTCCCATTTAGTTCGAATGCTTCATATCTGTCTTTATGGCTGCATAGTATTCCATTGTGTATACATACCATATCTTCTTTACCCATTCCTGTATGGATGGGCAGGTAGGTTGCTTCTAAGATTTGACTATTATGAATTCTACTGCTATAAACAAGGGCATGCATGTGTCTTTTTTATCTGTTGACTTTATTTCTTTTGGGAATATGCCCAGTAGTGCTTATCTGCACTGGATCAAATGGAATCTAGATCCAGTGCAGATCAAATGGAATCAAATGGATTAAATGGAATTTCCATTCTCAGCTTTCTAGGAAACCTCCAGACTGCTTTCCATAATGGTTGTTTCAGCCATTGTAACTGGAGTGAGGTGAAACCTCAATATTACATTTA
The DNA here is from genome assembly GCA_004027205.1 of Ctenodactylus gundi. Taxonomy (NCBI): domain Eukaryota; kingdom Metazoa; phylum Chordata; class Mammalia; order Rodentia; family Ctenodactylidae; genus Ctenodactylus; species Ctenodactylus gundi. The sequence goes on from PVKB01000123.1 coordinate 92,840, forward strand.
TTTGCAGTGCTCTGATGGCCTGTGATGAAGAACCCTTTCATGTGCTTGTTGGCCATTTGTACTTCTTTTTCTGAGAACTTTCTTTTCATTTCAGCTGCCTACTTTGTGATGGGACCACTTATTTTAGGGAGTTTTATGTTTTTCAGTTCCTTATATATTCTAGATATTAATTCTTTGTCTAAAGTGTTACTGGTGAATATCTTTTCCACATGCAGGAGAATGAAACTAGACCCATATCTGTCTACACACACTAAAATCAGATCAAAATGGATCAAAGAACTGGACATCGCAACAGAAACACTGAGTTTACTGAAAAACAAAATAGGTAAAACTCTAGAAGGCGTAGGGACAGAAAAGAATTTTTTTGACCAGATCACCAACTGCACAAGAAATTGCAGCAAGAATCAACAATTGGGAATACATTAAATTTCTTTTCTTTTTATACTTGCCCTTGAGTTTTTCTTCCTAGTAAATCTGAACCCTTTCCTTTAAAAAATGAAAGCACTTACATTATCAGCCTCAGAAATCCATTTAGATCTTGCTCCTGAGAACTCACTCTTTGGGGGGCAGACTTTGGACCCCCTTCACCCTTCCCAGCAATACACCCTTGAAGTGTTCTGTCTATCTGATTTCCTGGTAAATATTAAATAAGCCTCTAGGAAATTTACAAAGACATCACTGCCTTCATGCCTACTCTGATGGCAAGAAAAATAATGAATATAAACATGATAAACTTCCTCATTTATATTTTAAAGTAAAAAGAAGAAGAAATCTCAAATTAGAAATCCAGGGACCTGAGTTCTACAACCTGAATGACTGTAACTCAGATGATAACAACACTGAGAGCGATGACTAGCATCAACCAACATGTATGAAGCTGCACCATGTGACAAGTACTGTGCTAAGTGCTTTACACATGGGAATTCATTTGACCCTTCATAGTCCTTATAAAGTAGGCCAAGGATGCTCAGTTCCCATAGCCAGGCATTGCAGGAGCAGAACTGAAGTGTGGATAGTGTGACTCAAGGCTCCTAATCTCTTTGCCTTCCAACTCTGCATCTTCAACTGTAAAGCAGGTTTAGCTATTTCAGCTATAGCTACCTTCAGACTTGCCGAGAAGAAAAATGGCACTGATTTAAAAACCATTCAGAACTCTAACAAGGAGAGGTAGTCTTGTTTCAGTGTGGAAAATTTGGCTAAGATTATTCTATTGTTCCCAGCAAAAGAAAAATGAAGCGGACAGCAAACTGAGCTATTTCCTGACCACCTCCTAAAGGTGAGACTGCACAGATATGGCCAGCAAATGAGGAACTTGAACTTCACCTGCTTCTCAGAGCCTGCTGATTAGCCTGAACTTAGAGAAAGAACAGCCAACCTTTTATCTCTGTTGTGTAACTTGACTGCATCCTTCCTCTCTGAGCTCCAGACCTTGCATTTTATTTAATTGAGATACTAAGCTATAAATCTCACATCCTTAAAAGCCAGAAAACTCCATGGAGCTCTTAGACTGAAATTTGTGTGGGAGTTCAGGAATATTGAATTTTCAAATAAAGTGATTAACAGTCACCTTTAGGGCAGCCTCAGCAAAAACAATCCTTCCTGAGTCTTACCACGTTAATCTGAGGAAGCTTTTTGTTTTCAAGGTTTCATAAAAAGTTAACAGGAGTGACTAATAAGAGATGGAGAGAGGCACTTTGTTGTCCAGTCTGGAGACTCTCGTAGGCAAGTGGAATGTCCTTACAGTTCTCTGCCCAGGTCTACAGAGGCCGATAGTACACATCACCGTGAAAGTTTAAGGAAGTCTTTACAAAGAGCGGATCAAAGTATAGAATGAATACTTAAGATATTTTTTAAAAAAATAAAAAGTACTACGGTAAAAAAACACATTGCCATTAATCACCCTCAATATCCTCCCAGTTACAGCTGGAGGAATGACTCAGAGCTGCAGGAATGACTCAGCTGTAAAAGTGCTTGCCTAGAAAGTGCTAAGTCAAATATTCAAGTACCAAAGTTCGACTTCCCAGCACCACATACAGGGCATGGGGGTGCACGCCTGTAATCCCAGCACTTGGGAGGCTGAGACAGGAGAATTGTCTTGAGTCCAAGGCCAGCCTAGGCTCTTTCATGAGTACACCACAGAGTGAGACCCTATCTCAAGAAAACAAAAAAATCCTCCCAGTCACATCCAACACATTTGCCCACACTTTCTGAAGCAGGTCTGAAGCTGTCTTTTGTATTTTTAGACACATGATCAAAACTGCACTGAATGTTGCTGCTGGGAGCCGTTCAAAGGAAACAGTCTCGTAGAGAAAAAAATCATGGCATGTCCTCATTCACCTTATTCACCTGCCCTTGCACCCTAAAACTTATGGCGCTCTACCCAAGTCAAAATGATTGTGAAAGGCAAACATTTTTAATTCATTCAAGATAACAAAATGGCAACAACAATGCTACCTTAGACACTCACTAAAGAGGACTTCCAAAGCTGCTTCAGAAAGTGGCAACAATGGTGGAAATATTTGATGAGTATAGTTGAAGACAATTGGTATTTTGAGGGCGATTGGTGGCAATGTGTCTTTTATTCTAGTAACTTTTTAAATTTACATACTCTATTTTTTGATCACTTCTTACAGTTCAATTTTAACTGAAACCATGTAAATTGTCAAGATTTTAAGAAACATTTTTCCAAGATTTTAATAATTGAAAATGAGTGCACCTGATCTGTATGCCTATTTGCTTTGCCAGAGCACAATAACATTCATCAGACTTCATGAAGCAGAGAATTAAAATCAGTTAAGAGGAAGGGCACAATCCAATCCAAGTCAATCACAAACTGAGGCCTACAAGCCTACTATTTGCTGAAACAATGATTTAGATGCTTTGCCAAACACATATAGGCTGTTTATGGCTCGACACAATAGGAATCTGCTTCATTTATGCAGCAAGAAAATCATTTACAACTATTTTCTAAAAGACATCAAGTGTCAATCATGCATTTTCAAATCAAAGCCACTGATTGCAAAACTCCAAAGAAGACTATTAAGCAACTGGAAGTTGCCAGAAGCAGATTTTCAGGGATGCTGTACCAACTTACAAAATGACTATAAAGTGAACATGCCTAGCCTGACTTCCTTAGTTTGTGGGAAATAGAAACTCGGCTCAAGAGCATGTGGATCAACGAGCAAGAAAGAAAGGCCATCTACTGAGAGGCCTCTGTGTTCACCTCACCTATTTTCAGGTTCATCCATGGTACCATACTGACTTCTCGGTCATGTGAGCTTCTGGGGAGCAAAGCCTGCTGTAGGGGTATACGATGCTGTTGGCGAGGCTGTATCTTTACCCCACAAGGAGATTTTGTAGACAGACACCCCATTCATCTATTTATTCACGTACTTTCTCTTTTGTTACCTAGCGCTAACACACACACACACACACACACACACACACACACACCCCAGTAATTTAAACACGATATTTGTCTCCCTCTTCTATGACCTTATCATCCACATGCTATCAAAATTTGGAAGAAATACAAAGTAGCTCCTGCAAACATAAGCATTGTTTGCTGGGACCAGCATAGAAAACTATTTTCGAATCCCAAATCAATTTCTTACCAGCTATGTGACTAGAAAAGTCACTTGACATTTCTATGTCCCATTGTCTTACCTGTAAAACAAAGCAAATAATAGCTCATGTGAATAGGAATTAAGGTTATGCATGAAAAGCTTTTAAAAATAACTTTTAGTGTTAACTGAATTGAGTGTTGTCAACTGTGTCTGGATCTCATGTAAGAAATTCAGAGAACATTGTGGAATCAGGAACAGAGGGATATAGGATTGTGCCTAAAATACAGAGTAAATTACAGAAATCCAGTGTTTACACTCATTGGCTTTTCTCCCCTTTCCTCTGAGGGAAATGAACAACTACCTCTCCTCTACAGTTGTGGAAATCCACGTATGAAGAAAGATTATCTCTACCCTAGAAAAACTACAAACTCAAGGAGTTTCTGGTCCAGGCTGCCTTGCAGGTTGTGGGCGGGCTGCAAGCTTATAGGTTAGGTTCTCTTTCCAGATATACGTCAGCAGACTTCGATTTATGAGCTAGTGACTTCTAGAAATGTGGATGTACAAAGTCTCCACTCTGCCAAGGCTGATTAGGAAAGCATTTGCGCCCATGGTTTTTAACAATAGGACCAAGATGCCCTAGGCTGCTGCATTTACTAGGTATTTGTGTCTAAGAGGGGTCTTTACTGAGAACAATTAGGCTGTGATTTTGACTCTTGCTTCGATTACATTTCATCCATCTTGGTTCTCTTGGCTATATTTTAGATATTCTTTGTATAGAATTTCTTTTAATAATTTTTTTCTTTTTCTTTTTAAATTTGTTTATCTTCTTCTTCTTCTTCTTCTTCTTCCTCTTCTTCTTCTCCTCCTCCTTCTTCTTCTTCTTCCTTTATTTTTTCCTTAAATCAACCGTGGTTGGTTTTATTACCTGACAAGCAGATTCCTCCCCTCCCACAAAAGCTCAGTTACTCAGTCACATTGCGTATAATTCTTGTCTTCCTTGGAACATCAAGCAAAGTTGTCTTTCTACAAATTATCTCCACTTTCCTGCCCCTTTCCTTCTCTTTTCCAGATCAAATTGCACATTTCCTGAATCCTTTCCCTTAGGACTTCACCTTCTATAGGGATAATCTGATCAGTTAGCTCAAGTCAATGTGTTAATTGCTGATACTAATTTAATATTACCCAGCATTTTAGCAGATACTTCTAATGCCTTAAAGCAAAGGAGGAAAGAATGCTTTAGCTACCATCACACAATGCCAGAGCCAGTGAGGATTCTGGTCTTTATTTGCACTCTCAGAAGTCCCAATTCCATCAAAGCAGGTCCTCTACATTCCATCATCCCCAGGTGTTCCATGGATCAATCCTAAAGGTGAAGGTCTCTCTCTCTCATCTCTCTCTCTCCCTCTCTCTTTCTCTCTCTCATACACAAACACACACACACACACACACACACACACACACACACACACACATCTGTAAAATACTCCAATGTCTTACTTCTGCTTTAAAATAAAAATGTTTAATGTGGCCAACAAGGTCCAAAACCTCAAGCCCTAATGTAATGATTTGCTCATGAATATTTTACAATTCACTTGACCACAGGGAGTATAAGCAGAGGTTAAAACCTGGACTTTTACTCTTTTCTGACTTGTGTGCCATACACTTACCAGGCATAGCCAATCAAGATATAAACCAATGTCATTAAGCTTACAAAATTTCTGAATATTGAACAACTAGCTCTTATAAGCTACTATTACGGTACAGACTTAAGAACACCCATTTTCTGATTTGCTTCTTACCCATCTCACGGACCTATATTACTAAGTTCATCATTCCAACCCCACCATCCAGTTTTTCCTTCCTTACAGGTCACATGGCACCTCCTACCAAGTAATTCCAACATGTACACTGAACTGGATCATATATTCTGTCATCACAGCTGTGTTATCCTTTCCTTCAGAGAATTTTTTTCAAGTTCTGTATTTGCATAACATATAACATGCCATCATGTGGTGCCTAACATCATCAGTAAACACAAGTCAGAAGAAGGTGTGATCAGTGTGGCCATCAACTTCCTTTCCCATATAGCTTTGAGGCAGCATCCTGTCATGAGAAAATTCTCAGGGCTTACCAAGAAAGAACACTTCATTGGCTAAGTGAATCCAATCAGTTCTTACAACAACAGACAGAGACCTTTCTATTTTTTTGCTGACTTCTTGAAACTCTGGATTATTGAAACTGGGGGATTCACTCCAAATGGTTTTTGAGTACTAGATATTCTACACAGGTGCTTCATTGTCTCTCCATGAGGTTGAGATGGGAAGGTGGGCAAAAACAGCTAGTGAAAAGCAGCGCTCCAGGCTTCCTGCCGCCATCTTTGCAGAACAGCTCTCTGTGTACATATTTCATGTTGCTCTTCTGTAGAAGAAGTCTTTTGAATGACTTATATTGTGAACCACTTTTATTTAAAAATGCTCAGAGATGTACAGAATAATAAGAAAAAATACTTATGTATTTCATGAGAAAACTATTTCCATGTATGGATACTTTCCCCTTCCTCTTTTCTCCTAGTTTCAATTTCCAGTACAAAGAAAATTGTATTTTCAATTTTATTGCATTTCCAAAAACAAAAAAATACTCCTTGAGAGCAAGTCATATGGGTCCCATTTGTATTTGAGCTACAAGGTGTTTGCCTAAAGTCCCACAAATAACCAGTCACAGGATCACCACTCTAATGAGTCTCCCAAGTCATGGGTCATTCTCACTATGCTTTTTGGTTGATCTTTGTCTAGTACAGTGAAAACTTCCCTGGGGCAACATATAAGGCCTTACGGCTGAACATCTTTTTCATAAGAAATTTTCATTTTTAAGTAAGTTATGCCTCCCAAAGAACAGACGAATACACGATATAAAACCAATAACTACACAAAGATCTGTAAAATGCAGACTCACTTTGTTCTGGCCATATGACTCCACTTACCTCAGTATGCATCCTCAGTAATAACTCAGCTCGCCTTCTAAACCACATCAGAAACTCAGGAGAAACACAGCCATGTACTCCTAGAATTCTGCCTCTTTTCCTAGGCTACTAGAAGCCTCCTATGGGTCCCAGACATTTGAATTTATGCCACTGAAGCTGTGTCCAGGATATGTGATTAAGGCAAGTTATTTTTTTATTAGAAAGGCTTGATGACCTGTGGAAAAGAATGTGCACCTTCTCTGGCTTGTCGTCAAGGTTAAGTGAGACAAATTCCTGCATGAAATAAGTGCTTAAGTTATTTTTCACCACATGCTTCAGTTCCTTGACAAATATTTTCATGCCTATATTAACTAGGTCTAGGCCTAATAAGTAGATAAGGCTGATCTACAAGTTCAAAAAGTAAGTTTGCTTTCTATATATGACCAACTTGTTGATTCTGTTTCATTCAGTTAAACAAACCTATACTGAATTCCTAGCATTTGGCAGGCATAATATTAGGCCTAGATCATGAAGAAATAACATGCAATTACTATCTTCAAGGAAACAGTGATGTAAACCAGAGCTGGCAGATAAAATCTCCCACATTATTTTGTTGTTTTTATTTTGTTTTGTTTTGGGTTCTGGAGCTTGAACTCAGGATCTCACACATGCTAAGTACATTCTTCACCACTAAGCTATATGCCTAGAGCCCTCCTCCATTCTCAAAGATTTCCAACAAAGAAGTATCTTACCACATTTCAGCAACATCCATATTCAATTCTCAGTTCTTTTAGAAGTGTGTGTGTGTGTGTGTGTGTGTGTGTGTGTGTGTGTGTGTGTGCGTGTGCGTGCGTGTGTGTGTTGTGTGTTCAATACCTGGAGAACCAAAATATTTTCATTTCCTTTCATTGTAGGTCTTAGAATGGTTGGTCAACATCCTTTGTATAACAAAACCTTCATTCTCTGAGAGTTACTAAGTTATTTCTCTACTTTCTCTTTCTAGATTAAATAATTCTAATCCTTTTAACCTTTTCTCAGAGGTCCTATTTGCCAGCCTTCAGCTTAATCATTTTTATTGCTCCCCTCTGAAATTCCTCTAAGTTCTCTGTATTAAAATACATTGCTTTGCCACTGAGTTTAGTAACTTACCCCATCAAACAGACCAATAATAAAAAGAAGTAGTCTCCAAATAAAAGGAGGAGAGTAGATAGGAATTTTTTTATTGTGTAGAACACTCACATGCACACAGGAAATTAGCATTTATTGTCACTGCTATTAAGAAGAAAGAGCTAAAACCAGAACAATTTTTAAACAGTGCCAACCATTCTGCTTGACAATTATCTAAATTACTTTTTAGTAGATAAGACTATTGAAGCAAACTTGAAACTTGTTATAGTTACACCTGAGGTTCTCAGAAGGACACCAATAAAATCACCTTTGCATTGAAGTTAATGAGATCAACCAAGAATTTTTCACTCTGTAAAATGCTTCTGGTCTTCAGGTCAACAGTTGAGAACTTACTTTGTTATTTACAGACAGTCACTTTTGGTCAGCTCTGGCACACACAAAATAGGTTTGTGTTCTATCCATCAATGTAATTAATATTTCTTGGGCTGAAAGTGCTGCAAATTCTAAACAATTCTTAAGAAATAATGTGCAGTCATCAACCAAATGCATACTCCTCATAGCATGACACCAACATTTTGAGAAACAAACAAATGTGAAAATCAGAGCTACAAAAATGTCGCTTCAAGGCACATTCATGACTTGTAGGGAATTTTTTTCCCACACTTATCCCTTCTTTGTCTCTCACTGTGTCTTGAGACTGCTAGCTTCCTGTGAGACCATCCACATCCACACGCACAAAATCATGTGTGCCCTAAAACTGTACTAACAAAATTTTAATTCCCTAAAAAATCTAGGAGGAGACTTCCAGTCAAGATGGCAGCCAAGTAACAGAGTTGCATAATGACTCCTCCTGGAACCACTTAAAAAGTTGAGAATATGGTTAAAAACCACCTGTTCAATGTAGCTAGGAGAAGGATGACTGCCCCCACAACTGAAAGGAGGCCAGAAAAATATCAGAAATCCTGAAGAAACATTGAAGTGTGTGTGGGGGGGAGGGGGGAGATAAAACAGCAGCCCAGGGAGCTGCCCAAGGCTGACAGCATCTGCAGCTAGAGGAAAGCCAGCTTTGAGTCCAAAACCTCTGACTGAGCTAGGAGAGGAAAGAGCGCCCCAACAACTGAAGGAAGACCACCAGAAGGTCAGAAGTCCTGAAGACATATCGGAAGTGCAGGAAAGACAACAGCAGCTGACAGTGTGGCTCTGAGCTGCAGGCGTCCGCAGGTGTAGGGAAGTGTGGAGCCTAGAACCTCAGACCGAGGTAAACATCGATACAGGAGATGTGAGAACTCACAGCAGCAGGTAGCACCAGCCTCCAGAACAAGTCTGTAGGTGGTGCGTACTACAAACACACTGTGAGAGCCCCCTGTAAAAGGCTTTCTGGAGCCTAAATCAGAAGCAACACTTGGCAGCTGTTAGTAAGCAATGATGTAGGCAGGAGCCATTAAAAAAAAAAAAAGAGCCTGAGATTGAACTGATTAGAATAAAAGAAAGGTCAGAAGAGTGCATCAGGGTTTTGGGGCTCACGTTAAACAGTGCCTAGGACAAAAACTGGCACAAGAGAGGATTATGGAGAGGAGAAAAAGGCCGCTGACTTCCTGAATGGCTGGGTGTAGTGGAAGTACCTCCGAGGGTGGGGAGCCCCGCCCTCAGGAGAGGGAAGCCAGGACAAGCAGCAGAGCTTTGCTGAGGAGGCTGGGGTGACCATGACACCTCAGAGGCCATCAGGCCATTAGTCCTCCTTCACTGCCTACTCCCAGCATAGAACCTGGAGGAATTTAGGGTCCCCCCACAAACCCTCATACTCATTTAAAGAAACCTCTCAGCTAGGCCCTTCAAGTGAGGTCCCTCAACAACAGAAACATGGGAGGAAGACAAGGTAACAGGACACCCACAGACATACCTAAGATCCCAGAAACTAATGCCATGGGCCCTGAAATGGTGGAACTCACAGGAAAGGAAATCAGAGAGCAAACAAATAAGTTAAATAATCAGTTCAAACAAGATATTCTCAAAGAAATGCAAGCATTGATCAGTGGCTTAAAGAGAAACTTTCTAACCAAATAGTGGTCCTAGTGGAGAAAAAGCTTACTGAACATATAGAAGCCACTAATAAAAAGTTGGCTGAAGTAAAAAAATTGCAAGATATGAAGGAGCATTTTAATAGAGATATGGAATTTTTGAAAATAAATCTAGCTGAATTTCAGGATATGAAAAACTCATTTGAAAGCAGGGGAAGTGGACTTAAACATTGTGAAGAGAGAATTTCAGACCTTGAAGACAAGGCTGAGGAAACAAATGACTCCAAAATTAGAAGTGAGCAAAGTAACTGGATACAACAGATGATGAATAATTCAAAGAGAACCAATCTGAGCATTATGGGTGTAGAAGAAAGAGCAGAAGACGGCACCAAAGGTATAACTAAAATCATGCAAGAATATTTCCCAAATCTAGAAAAAGAAATTAATTCTCAGGTACAAAAAGCTTAGAGAACACCAAATTACCTCAACCGCCAACAAGACTCACCATGACATATCATAATCAAAACCTCAGAAATACAACATAAAGAGAAAATACTAAAAGCAGCAAGAGAAAAACAAGTGTTATTCTACCAAGGCAAACCCATTCCAATCAGTACAGATTTCCCAATGTAAACTCTACAGGCCAGAAGAGCCTGAAGCAAGGTCTTTCAGGCTTTAAAAGACAGCAAGTGGCAGCCCAGGATATTGTATCCAGCAATACTACCCCTGAAAATTCAAGGAGAAGTAAAAATTTTTCATGACCAAGAATCCCTAAAGAAATGTATGACCACTATCCCACCATTCCAGAAAATACTTGAAGGAATCTTTGAGAGAGGCAGAAAGATAAGCAGCACCAAAAAAAAAAAAAGGAGGAAAAAAACATCTAAAGAGAAAGTGTAACAAAAAATAGATTAGTAGTTGAGTCATTTGATTGATATAATTTTAAAACAGTACCAGCTGTTTCGTAAAATCTGTGAAATTTCCCCACATAATTATTATTTGTAGTAGTGTATTAGGTTGTGAAACATAATAATTATATTCAACATGACTAATGGGTACAATTTTTTAAAAAATATGTGTGCATGAATTTATGGATGGGTAAGTAGATAAAATGATAAATCAATACATATCAATAAAATGGGGGAAAGTCTGGCAAAAAGTTAGTAATTATTAAAAGGTGAGTAAATAATTTAGGAAAGTTAAAAAATTCTGAAATAACTAAGTATGCCATCACATCTACTGCTTTAAGTATAATATACTTATGTGATACAGATTTAAGTTCACTTAAGGTAGCAATTTAGTATAGACATAAGCTTGTTTATCGTAGCAACTCTCTTATCTTTGATGTAAGTTTATCCCAAGAAAACTGAAGTTATTATAACCTGAACATCTTTTGAATGTAAAAACATTTACCTTTCAGTATTCAGCTAATGCATTTGAAATTTAACTCTTTTTTTTCTTTCTCACACTTTCTAGCCTTATGAATTACATTGTTATAGTTCCATTCTTATGTGGACTAGTGGGTGAGGCCATGTTAGAGAATCTCAACAAACATGTAGTTAGATATAGGAAAAAAAGAGAGAATTTTTGGCAAATATCTGAATAAAAGGCTCTGCTGGAATCAGAGAAGAGGCATCAAGATTTGGCCACTGATGCCCATTCCAGGGGTGGGAAGCTGAGCTAAGAGTGGTGATTTGAGTGAAATGAGTCAGATGCAGAAGACTAAATATGTTGAATATCATATGGTTTCTCTGATTTGGGAATCCCAGAATACAGGCATTCTATAGAACCAAACGGGTGTGATATTGGGAGTTCGGGGGACGCAGACAGTGTGTGTGTGTGGGGGGTCAAAAATGGGAAAGGATTGTAACATTGATTTGATATACATGTGCACAAAATACTCAAGTTTATTATAACATTATGTATCACATATGTATATCAATAAAAATGGTGGCGGAGAAAGAAGCTAGGAAAACTGATTGGACAATATTTTACCTATTTCAGAAGCTTTTTGTGAATTCATTAGATAGGAGAAATTATTTTCTTTTCTCATTTAGAAAAGTTAAAAGTGAGGTGAAAGATTTGATTTGGGAGAGAGGGTACAGAGAGAAACCACTCGCTGCCTCCTCCCGTCTGACTCCCGACAGACAGCTACTGATCGTATGTAGTTTCATTTCTGAGGCGATCTCAGCTCTGGAAGGACTTTGTTTGGCCTGGAACTGGCTCAGCTGCGAGAGATTTGTTAGCAACCAGCAGGAGAGGGCTGCTGTATTTTGGAAAACTCCCTTGCTAGTTTCTCTAAAGAATTCCTCAATTTTGGGTTTATAATAAATTCCTGTTTGTGTTGAATTTTTCTAGGAAATGTAATCACAAATGCAATCCAATCTATCAAATTGTAACAAATCTCCATATTTATGATGGTAATATTGCGATCTTAAATAATCAGCAATTAGCATGGACAAGAACTCACATCACGAAATTAGACCAGAAAAAGAAAATCCTCCTGAGAGAAGGCAGGTAGATAATTTATTTAATCTCCAGTGTTGAATCAATACAACCTTAGATAATATTCTTGATGGTTCTTCATGCTTTGGCATGCACACATTAAGGTTGCAGTTTAGAGGGAAAGAAGGATATAGTAATATCACTCCTATTGGTAAGGGTATAAAAATCAAGGTCCATGGCCCTAAAATGATGACTATATAAAGCCATTGCTTTTAAATACTGTTGTGTTGATAAATATGTATTATACCAAGCAAATGTAATTTTTATAAAAATACGCCTCCACTAATGAACTGGAATTTTAAACACCCTCTAATTTATTTTATTTGGTGGTAAGGACAGTCATAAATTCTCACCAAAGGATAAGAAAAGGAAATTGGGCATGGGACACCGTGTTACTTTTTAGTGGTATGACTAGTGCCCAACGATAATAGATTAACAAATCAACACCAGATACACTCCAGGGCTCTCTCTAAAGGGTATGCACTTTGGAAATTAACATAAAAGTCGTTTTTAAAACCCGCAGTTTACACACCACCACTCTACTCCATTGCACCCGGGGGGTTTCATTTTTTATTCTATTTGAATTTGGGAAATAATATCAGCAAACACTGAACAGAAACATTCCTTTATTGGGAGGGTTGAAAGAAAAAACAATACAATAAATAAATAAATACGAGAGAAGGACAAGAATTGAAAAATCAAGACGGGCGAATTTTTTTAAACTTTCGCCAACAATGAGGAGGTGACATTTGCAGTAAAGCTTCCCTGAATGTAAAAAAGGACAATAAAAAATTCTTGCCGACTTCCAAAGCTAACCATTCGGGTCATTCTGAGAAACAAAACAAAACAAAAAAAGATAGCCAGCAGACTAAAGGAACTCCATTTATAAAAATCAAATGAACCTCTAACAAAGCTTGTTTAGGGGCATGAATAAATCATCTAGTCATGAATTATTCATTGTTATCAAGAAACAAGTGGGGGATTCCAGGAACTGAGCTCCAGAGGTGCTGGGTCCAAGGAGGGATTGAATTTATTTTCTTACATGCAGTGCGTTAAGGAAAAGGACCAGCCATGGACTTTCACAATATGCAGACCAGGCAGGGTCCCGTCTGTGTTTCAGGGTGCACCTAGGCAGCCTCATATCCCAGAAAATGATATAAACAAAGTTTAATTCATAAAATGTTAAGTTAGAAAACTGTATTCAGTAGGCAGGTAAGATTTTTTGAGCACGGCCTCTTTCTTCAAAAAACACGATATACGTGGGAAATAGGAGCTTTGGGCAAGATAGTAAGGTTGAAAGTTTAGATTTAAGTGGGGTTTGTTGTAAATTTTCCTGATGAGAAGTTGGTAGCATAGTCTGTCTTTTTCACTGATGACTCAGGGGTGGGATCGTTCTTGAGAGCAGGGACGCACGAGGGGACAAAGGGAGCCCCCCAGATTTAATCAACTAATCACTGCACGTGTGTTCCAGGTCCAAACTGCTTTGCAGGAACTACAATAATTCCAGCTGGCATCGAAGTGAAAGTGGACGAATGTAACATCTGTCACTGTCACAACGGGGACTGGTGGAAGCCTGCTCAGTGTTCGAAGCGCGAATGCCAAGGCAAGCAGACTGTGTAGGACAGATTCTCAGCCGATGCCGAGTTCTTAGGAGAGGACGCGATGGCTTCTACACTGCACACGTCTAACACAACACAAAACAAACAAATGAACTCCTGCCAGCTACAACAGGGTCACCAGCAAAACCTTTTAGGGTTGACAAAAGTGAATATTTTACTAAGAGGAAATTTCTCTCTTTTTCTCTTGCTATATAAAATATATATCGTATATAGCTCTCTAAATCACGTTTGTAATTACCCATACTTGATGGTGACCTGACGACTGGATTTCTGGAACAAAAAGGAAGATGCAGCCGTGCACAGGCTCCTTTCCTGGTGACGCCTCTGACCTGCCAGCTCACCATCCCCTGGTTTGTTCCACTTCTCAGCTTCTTTGCATCCCTCATAGCATTTTTCTCTTGTGGTATTTTTTGTCACCTTTACAGCCAAAGGGGACAGTTTTGACTGCACCGTAATTCTTCAGTTGTGTTAAGAACAGGTTTAGTAAAGAAACATTGAGGGTGGGGGGAGGATATTTCTTTCTCAACAGGAAGACACAAGAATATCCAGCCTGACACGCCTCGGAAGTGAATCACTCCCTGTAAGCTAAAAAAAGGGGAGGATACATAGACTGACCCTCTGCTGGGCCAGGTGGGGAACAGGAACTTCATCCATTATGCAGGGGTTCACAATTTAATTCTTACAAACCATACATTTCATATGAAAGAGAAAACCTTGAAACTGCCAATCAAAGCTGAATCGTTGAAAAACGCCTTGCGCTTGACTAGAAAAATAAAAAATAAAAATAAAAACCATCCAAAGAGGAACAGGTATTTGAAATTGTAGCACTCAACAACAGACTTTCACATGACGCTGAATTTGAGTTTGGTTTGTAACAAAACACACTGTAAATCCACTGTCACCAGGCAATACGAACACCAGAACCAGGGTGATTAGCCCCACTGTGAACCTGAATCCTTCCGAACACCTCTGATTTCCAAGTTCAGATTTGGCTGAAAGCCAGCAGGACACAGAACGACGCTTCTGGTTCGGAACTGTGTTTGCCATGTTACAGTGACAACCGCTCAGCCCTAAGTCTAAAATCCAGATTCAGGACATTCTTTCCACCTCAAGTGCTGATTTCAATTAACAATTAGGGTAGAGTGGGTCTTGCACAATACAATTCCATTTGTTGAGCATTTTTAAAAATGTATATATTAGATACTGAATTATTACGGTGAACCTTTGAAGAGTCTCAAGGTTGCCCTGGTAATGCTGCTAGTATAGTAACAGAAAAAAATAAAATAAAATATAAAATAAAATAAAATAAAACACACAGGGTATCTGATGCCACCTCGATCCAAATGCAAAATTTGCAATTCTGAGACCACATGGCTTATAGTCAGTCGCTTACTCCACTCGCCTGTCCTAAGACCCTGTTGCAGATCTGACAGGGGCCTTGAGAGGCTTCAAGGTTGCCATTATTAATGTCCTTGCTTTTTCTGCTCCCACCTCAACTTGGGCTTTGCCATGGCTCCTGTGAAGTGCCACATTCTAAAGCAGTGGATCTCAACCTTATCTGACATTTGGGACCAGATAACGAGTGTGTTGGTGGGCACTGTCTTGCACATTTTTAGGGTGTTAGCATCCTGGCTTCTATCCACTAGGTGCCAGTAGCAATCCCCATTATGACAACCAAATATCTCCAGACTTTGCCAAACGTTCCCAAATGTTGGGAGCCAGGGACAAATTTTCACCCGGTTGAGAAACAGTGGTCTAGAAAAATCGTAAAGTGGTTCCCGAGCACACTGGGCAAGCTCTGCCCAAATGGGTGGCTTTGGCGAACCCCAGAGTCCCTTGGACCACAAACTGAGGGCCAGTTATCCTCCCTGAGAGGGGCTGCTTCTAACACCGTAAGTCCACCCTCAGGGTACTGGTTTCTGTAGCCTCATCAGTCAGTTTTTCACTTACAGTTGGCAACCTCACTTCCTCTAATCAAGAAAGAGTTGTTATTTCTAAAATGAATGTGCTAATGAGTTGGACCTGACACTTTTACGCACACTGTGCTTATGTTATGAAACAAATAGCCATGCCGGTACCACACCAAGGAAGAACATCCAGCCGCCTTCCCTTAGAACACCAATTTGCTGCAGGGTTGGTGCCTTTCGGTTGCCACCATGGATACATCATAGACACAGTCATGAATCATTCATGAACGATTCTGCATGATTTATGCCAGCACTCAGAAGTGAAGGCATTCCACACTTCAGCTTGTGTCTAGACAGAGACGTATTATAGAGCTTTCTTTGCCCTGAGGTTGCTTGTTGCCAGCTTCAAAAATCTACACTCTTGGAAAGAAATAATAACAAATGACAGAAGTAAGGTTTGAAACTCAGAAAATATCATTAATAGAGCCATGTAGCATAGTACCTTATCTATTATTAAGGAGTTACTGTGCTCTTTCTAGAAAACAGACAGAGAGTGTGCCGCAGGAAGCCAAGGCACAGAAAGTTTGCATCAAAGCCTTGGCACCGTGATCGTCACAGCAAGTCTTTACTAAAACGAATGTAACGTCCATCAAGACCCTCTCTCTCTTCAGAGTCATAGGACACAGCTGCTGGGTGGCCTGTGTTACTAACTAGATGAGGACTTTTATTATTATTCATAGGTTTTGTGGGGCTTTCTTTTCCCAATATCACTACAAGCTGTTTCCTTTAAGACTGTAGCATTGACATTTTTCCCCCTTCAGGGAGAGATGAACCTATACTGTGACAGAATTTCTCATGAGCCGACAAGTATTTTATAACTTCCTTCTACACAGGTCGTTGAGAAATTCCTTCCAAACTCTGAACCACAGAGTTCTGGCCTCCTCTTTTGCTTTTTTCCTGGAAGGCTTTGTTTGCAGCCCCCCGTCACTTCTATGTTGCCATGTCTCTTCCGCCTTTGGTTCTTGGCTTTAACTACGGCTATGTTTAAATAAGGGATCGACAACCTGTTTGTCAGCTGACACCTGTTAGAAAATGGTTCCATTTCTAAAATCTTTGAAAAAATGGTGTGCCTGAAAACGAGTGAAGAAAAAAAAACCCTAAACACTAAACTGTAAAAAGGGATTCTAGCAACAATATTTGATGTGTAAAAAATATATTATTAAAAAATTATTTTGTTAAATATAAAGTGTGTTAACCAGCGAACATTGTTTGTGGTATATTTTCCAACCCAAGTCCCTCCCTTCTCCTTGCCTTCAACTATTTAATGACTGATTCTTGGAGACTTCTATCATCAGAAAGTACCTGTGCTCTTATAGCTACATACAATTAGAATTTAGAGTTAGCCTATGAGCATTTTAATTTTTCATAATACAAGGCAAGGCTGACTCAGAATCAGAAAAGTGCTCAAAAAACTAGCAGCGAGTACATGAAGGATAAGATGAAAATTTTTTCTCACGCCATGTCCATATTAAATACTAACGATAACCTATAATTATTGAGTGTTCACATTGTTTGAGGGGCTGTGCTAACGTCTGCGCCCACATTATCTTGTTTAACAGTACAGCCCCCGGCAAGTAAAGACCTCTTGTCTCTACCTTTCTCTGAAAAAAACATAAACATAAAGGAGTTAAAGCTGTACTCAAGATCATAAGATAGGAACTGGCAAACAGAAATTTCACATAAAATTTTTTGTTCACAATAATCAAGAAAAGGGGCCTCCATTTATCTACTGACTGACTCAGTGGCCATCAATATGACTCCTAATACTTCTTGTACACTTTTCTTCCTGAAAGTTTTCATCAAAACCAATACCAAGCATATGATTTCATACCTATAACTTGGAGTAAGAACCAACTGGCTTTTTTCTTCTAGAAACAAACAGACCATCTACTACTGAGTCAAGCTGTGTAATATTTTATAAGCTGCCACTATTGTCTGCATTGTTAGAACAGAGTGGGGAAAAAAAGCCATATACCGAGGAAATATCAACATTGCCTCCCCCGTACATAAATACAACAATTTCTTGAAACATGATTAGACTTTCTTGCAGTTCAATGTGCCTTGCATCCACTTCTCCATTCTCTATGCCTGTTACAAAGGATTGCTTATACTTCGAATACACCTCAAGCTTCATGGCGAAGGCACATCAAAGCAAGAGAGGAAGCTATGAACAAAGCCAGAGCCCTTGGGTTTGTTTTCTGAAGTTTTATGTTGAGAATATTACTCTCTTGAGAAAAATATGCTGATGATTTCAAAAGGCAAAATGCAATCTCTGTGTTAACAGACTCGCATTTGTGTCTTCTTATACTCATAAGGCTTGTATACCTTAAAGGTGGGTGACTTCCTTCTAAGTGGGTTTCTAACTGTCCTGCCCAGTAGAAACACCACAAACTCCACGTACAACCCAATCAGCATATTTTTCTTTTGATGAATAAAAACACCCAAAGTTTTTCACAAAATAAAAGTTAAACAGATCAAGTTGTATTTCTTTCATTTAATTTCAAGGACTCAGAATTTCTTGTACATCCCAAACATTTTCAGTTGTGGTAATACCATGATGGCTTTCTTTCTGACTTTTGAGCATCTTAAATTCATAATTTGTTGAATCAAAACTGCAACTGAAAAATTCCCCAGGCTGCCATTACAAACTGGATTTCAGTAGGGGTACTTTCACAAAGCTTTACTTAGAAAATTAATTTTGAGTTTTACATTGTTTCAATGAAATAGTTATGTGAGGGGGGTAGGATAGAGATGAAATCTGAATAATAAAGTTCCTCTCTCATCTTTGGACTCTTTCTATATATCTGTAATTATTACTTTACATGAGAAAAGGATTTGTATCGGTTACTTCAACCATCCTTACAATCACCATGAACTCTGGGACTGGTTTTCCCATTTTGCAGACAAGAACACTGAACTTCACAGAGGTTTTGTTTTGTTTGGTTTGGTTTTTCCCTCAGACTTACAGAGTTAGAAAGAGGCAGAGCCAGCTTTTACTTCAGAGGACTGGCACTACTGAACAAAATAATACCCATAAAATACCTTCAAATAAGAATAACATCTGGCAAAGAAGAAGAACCTTCTGTATATTAGGTATCATTATTAGGACTGGTGGTATCTGAAAAGATATGTGTGAGTTGATGATGGATTTAGACCTTGTGGCTTAGGAACACATTGGGCAGCTGTTTAGAGAAATTATAAGAAAGAAAAAATACGATTATGCATTTTGCATGTGACAAATATCAGGTGTGATTTCAGTATGCAGCTAATGATGGGACACACAGCAAAAGATGTTTCTGGGAAGAAACCCCAGTTGTTAAGATCTGGAAAATTCTACGGAGAAAATTGGACTTGGATCTTACTAATACTGTGGATTCATTAACATCAAGTAGGAAATTGGCATGGTCATATTTATATCTTGAAAACAGTCCTGACAGCAAATTGAAAGATGAATTTGAGTGTAAAGAGAGACAGGTGAGTACACTGACAGTAGGCGATTACAGAAACCGGGGGGGGGGGGGGGGGGGGGGGGATGAGAATCTGACCTAGAATTGGGTGAGACTCAAACGGAGCAGCTGGGAAAACAGGACTACATGGAGAATCAAGTGGTGGTTCCAGACAGAAAACCGTCAGTCACTCTGCCAGCTCAAAGAATTAGAAGGACAGAGGCACCAATAACAACAACCAATGATGTGGAATCTCTGCGTTGCTTGGGATGTCACATGAACTCTTTTGAAGACACTATGCTAAAGAGGCTGGTAATGCATAATATGGTTAGGACCAACATACACTTGTCTCCAGAGCAGCATATCCTGTTTCTTTTTGCCAACATTATTTTCATCTTGGTTTGGCTAATTACCATTTAAGTAGCCAAAGTTCACTATTAGCTGTGTGTGTGTTTTTTCATAGTATTTTGAAATACGGGACAAAAATAACAGAATTCTTCATTGCAAATACTCATCTTGTACCAGAATTTATTTAATGCTATGATACAAATCACTTACAAGTTGCCAGCCCATCGCCTTGCATTTTCATCTTTAGAAAAACGAAATGTTATTTCCGTACTGTTGTTTCCTAGACTTGTGGAGATTTGAAAAAGGACTGCAGCAGTCATCGCTTTGTGCTGTTCTTCCACAGAGCACACAGTGTTACATGGTAAGGTAGGTTCTGGGAAAGCTTTTTTTCAGTTGAGATTTCCAAGATGCTGAAACTTATACACACACACACACACACACACACACACACACACACACACACACAACTTTGTTTAATTTTTTTCATTTCATTTTCTTTTTAATTAATCACAGCATTGGGTCAGCCAAAACCATTAACTGCATCTCTTATTTGGACCCTTTAGAGATGCAGTTGCAGATGCAATTTAATTTGTTGACCCATGATCGATAGCAATTAATAGCATCTCCTTAATCTTGTTGAAAGATCTGTTTCTGGCTTCCAGTAGCCACCATCTCAAGGGACAGGTATCTGCACATACAGAGTTTTGGCTTCCAGGCAGTAGTTCCCCTCAAACATCTACTTTTCTGGTGACTTAGTAGCTGTTTCACAAGTCAACATTCTTCTCTGTGTGGATTTGTCCAACCTGTGGCTCACAGACATCACGAGGCTTAGGATAGCTTTGGAGATGGCTCAGTACAATTCACAAATACTCATAAAACAGTATGAGATTTTTCTGGTAATTTTTTTGAGACAGTGTCTCACTCTGTAGTCCAGGCTGATCCTGAACTCACTGTGTAGCCTAGGCTGGCCTCAAATACATGGATATCCTCTTGCCTCAGCCTCCCAGGTGCTGAGATTACAGTTGGGCACCACTTCACCTGGATTGATATGGTGCTGGGGAATCAAACTCAAGGATTTGTACTTGTTGGCAAGCACTTTAACCATTGAGCCACACCCTCAGCTTCATTGTGACTTTTTCAGTAACTTGGTTTCATTCACTATATCACTCATTATATATATTGTATATGTAACCCAAGACATTTTCTATCATTCATTGTGACCCGGATATGCCAAAAGTTTGAACACCCTTGCTTTTGAGCATTTTCAGTTACTATTTAAAAGCCGATTCAGGCTCTAAGATTCCTCTACTGCAAGTCCATTGTGTAAAAAAAGTGAGATTGGGATGCTGAGAAAACTACTATAAAGTACTTTTTCCATTCAGAAAAATAGATATAAATTTGAGATTCCCTTGTATTAGTATTTTTCAAAGACTACCTCATATTAAGTTAGAGCTAACAGAATCACCACAAGCCAGTCTTTTTCTTTCTTATGTCATTTTAATTGAAGGGTTATTCAACAATGAGCTTTGGAGCTGGGGAAATAAAAACTGGCTAAATGGAGTGATGCATTTATGTTTCTTGCTTCCAGTATACAATTTGAAGGAACAAACACCAAGGTGTGTCTGCAATAACAGTACAAAGCAAAGTGCTCTAAGTAGGAACAGGCGTACTGGGAACATCAGCAAAAGGCTCTGCATCATCTGGCCCACAGAAAGACTTGGGAAATGGAGCTTCTAGTCTGAATTTTAAAAGAAAAATTGACCAGTAGACCAGGTAAAGATTGAAGCAGGTTGTCAATGCTTTCTTAAGTTTATAAGGTAATGTTTCTGCTGACACAAGTCAAATAATGGGATTGCCCCATTTTTCAAAGAATGAGATCCACTCCAATCAGTAAATATGGACCTGGCACAAGACCAAGGGCTCTGAGCAATTTTTTTTTCTTTTTCAAAACAAAGATGGGTCACCTCCATATCATGAAATAATCATTTGTCTTGATGATATCAACCTGTCTTTTCGATAGCCAATTTGCTGACCAGTGGAGTTTCCTTTCTGACACCCACTGATGGTACCTAACGCATTGCTTTTTTAAAAAAAATCAATGCCATCCCTAAGTGGTATTTGCTTTATTGTTCCTACCTACTGAACTTGAGACCAAACTCAGGTGTAGAAAGGATAATGGAGACCCTTTTTAAGCATCAGCAAGCAAGCAAAAGATACACTGTGCCTTCATTATGTACAAAAGTGACGATATGAGGAAAATAATCATGTGTTCTTCAAACTCCTAGGACTTATTGTCAAGAAGTTTTTGTGGCATAATTTCATAAGCAGGTAACAAATAGAAATTTGGTAACATAAGTAAGTTTTAAATTGTTGTGTATATATATATATATATATATATATATATATATATATATATATATGGAGAGAATATATAATTATTAAGTTGCAAGTATAAAGTCATTTAAGGTACGCGTGTGTATATTTGTGTCTATGTATAAGCGATAAAAGCCCACATCTGCATAAAACTGTAAAGAGTTTTAAATATGAGGGTGGCTGCCATTAAGATCAAATCCTTGCTATGTCTCCATCTGTTTGCTGCACGCTTCCTCTATACCCGACATACGAGATAGCCTGCAGTAATTCTTAATCTACCTTTGCTTTGCTGCAAAGCATTTCATTAGTTCTGCTTGTTCATAGATTTAATTTCCCATCCCTAATCATTTGTGGCTCCTGTGGTCCATCGATCTCAGAAAGAGGCCGAACGTGAGTGGAGGAGAGTTACAGAGGAGAATGGACACTGGCTGCTGTGGAATCTAGCATCAGTGCAGGGACAAGGAGATTTGTGTATAAAAATTATGTTCTATTGAATTCATAAACAACATAAGCGTCTGTTTGGGGAGTTGTTTTTGGTTTTGTTTGCTTTTGTTTTTTCTTTTCTTTTCTTTTCCCTTCAGCATGGACAATCATTTCTGCGTGAGAAGGCTTTGCTCGCACTTACCTGCCTACTTGCTGAATGGTGTGGCTTTGCGTGGACCACTCTGATGAGATGAGCAAGCCACCACTTCCCTGGATGCGCAGATGCGCAGAGGACATGTACGGTTAGAAGTGCAAGCCGCTTTGTTTGTTTATTTAAGGCGCACACGTGGTCTGCTGGTTGGACTGGCTGCTGTTTCCGGTTACCCAGAGAATCCAGTGACGTTCCAGAAGGTTCTCACACTCAGTTGCCTCGGTTTTTTTGTTTGTTTGTTTTGTTTTGCTTTGTTTTGTTTTCAGCACCCTGCACTCAAGAGTATTAGCTTGAATTGTCTGGGTTTGCCTTAGGTATCCAACTGCCCCTTCATGTTCACAAGCTATTCAGTACGAGGCACTTTTGGATATACACAGTAGTCTGTGAGGCTTCTGCACCACTCATAAATGGAAACAAAGCCAACCAGTGTCCCATTTCCCAGTCCCTTCCCTACAGCAAAGCTATTTTTATCAGCAGCCAGGCCACTGGCTACCAAGACTTCACAGTGAACAGCTTATAATAGTTTCAGTGGACCATCCCAGTCAGATATTCATAAAAAATAAAAATCTCCTTGGAATCAGTTGTCTTCGAATAAGCAGGGAGGCTATCCTCACAGCAGCAATGCTGTGAAATGGTGCAACTGAAAACACATAAAGTAACTTTAAAAAATTGGGGAGGTGCACAGAATTATGATATTTCACAGCACCAATGTGGCATGCAATGACACATTTCCCTCTTTGCCCCTGTAGAAGTAAAAGTAGAACATACATCTGTAATCACATATTCCACCCCATTGATTTGCACTTGGAGAAAATAGACGGCTAGTCATCAAACTCATATGCCTATTGAAATGATGTCAACTTAAATACCCTTTGTTTACCATACGATCTATATTTCGGCACATATAAATTCACAGCATGTGGGCTGGGAAGCACCGTGCTGTTACTTCAGCTGTCTTCCTGAGAAATAAAAGGGTATATTAGAAATGCATCATGGTTGTATTGAAATACAACTACTGACACATCCTTTAGTCCTTTTTCCAGGCATGCAAAGAAGTAAAATTTTATAAAACTGGCTAATTTGAACAATTACATACTTAGCATCATCAGAACTGAGGTTCAGCTGAACAATCTGTCCCAAAGTAATTTACCTTGAGACTTGATTCATGTTTATTGAGCTGGGTCAGGTCACTGTAAATCTCCACTTCTTAACGGCTCTGTAAATATTGCCAGATTCACTGTTTTCTCCAGTGCCAAGAATTGAACCCAAGGTCTTACACATGCCAGACAAATACTCGCCAACTGACTACATCTTTGGTCCAGCCAGCATCACTTTTGTAAACCCATGTGCTTCCCTTCTTGTTATAAAGAATTTAATCTAAATAGTATCAGTTTATTAAATTTATTTTATTGTGGTAAAAATGCTTAACATGAGATCTACTCTCAACAAGATTGTAAGTATATAGTACAGTATGGTTAACTATAGGTACATTTTTGAACAGCACATACTTACAAGATATTTTTCTGGCTTAGCAGAAAGAAGCTTTGTGTTCATTAACTAGTAATTCCTCATTTCCCCTTTTCTCCTCTCCCGGAAGCACCATTACCATTCTTTAGATGTGACTCTGGCTGCTTGGTAACCCCTGTAAGCAAAATCATGCCATATTTGCACCTGAGTGACTGTTTTCTTTCACTTAGCGTAAAGCCCAT
This sequence comes from Ctenodactylus gundi, assembly GCA_004027205.1. Lineage (NCBI taxonomy): Eukaryota > Metazoa > Chordata > Mammalia > Rodentia > Ctenodactylidae > Ctenodactylus > Ctenodactylus gundi. Next base: position 117,112 of record PVKB01000123.1, read on the forward strand.
CTATTGGTATGCTGTCACATATTGCAGTTTTTTTTCTTCTTATTTAAAAGTGAGTCATATTCTATGCTATGCACACATCACGTTTTCTTTGTCCATGCATCTCTCAGTGGCAACTTAGGTAGCTGGCACATCTAATCTATTCTTAATAGCTCTGTGGTGAACATGGAATAAGTGAGTAATATTAAACTTTGAGTTGCACTGTATATACAAAAACTACCTATACTTTAAGTATATAATAATACCAAGTATGTACTCTAGAACTCCCCGTTTGTCCTCTCCCCACCAATGACCTTGCCACCATCAAGGACAACTCCACACACGAAAGGCTGACCTTCCAAAATCATAACTCACATTTGTGTTTGGAATATCCCTGTACATCAATCACACTGTGTACATCTCTTGAATTTGGCATATTTCCCTCAATATTTTTCTTATGATATTCGCCTTTATCTTTTTGCCTTGTGAAAAAAAGACAGATTTAACTTCATTGTCAAAGCTACCACCATTTTTTTTCAAGGTGAACTTCAATTATTAATATGAAACAACTGAAATCTCACCCAACGATCAGAGGCCATAAGCAATAGGAGAAACTTCTGTAAACTTACCTTTCCCCTTCTAGGGATTTAATTACATATATTAATTCAGAAATTCACTGGACTCCTTCGTGAATAGCTGCTTCTAAGCAGAGGAAAGCAGAAGGAGGCTAGGTTTTGATTTTGGAAGCATTCTCTGTAGTTTCTAAATGGATTTGTTACCTATCACTTTATTCTTTTGTTCTTCAGTAAAGTCTTTGCCTGGTCTAGAAAGAGTAAAGAGACACCGGCGAGGGAGCTCAGAAAGGTCAGACCCAAAACAAAGACAGAAGAAGCACTAGAACATCCAGGATGAGGCCTCCAGAGATGGGCAGGACCTGAGAACATCTGCTCCCAGCATCAACAGCTGTGTGCCCTGTCCTCTGCCTGGAGCGCCTTGACCCGCCCTCACCACTTCTTTGCTGGCTCTTTCCATCCTCAGTTCCGAGGCATCTTCTGGGGGCGGTGGGGCAGCCTTATGCCTAACTCAGACCAAGTTGTTCATGCTGTTCATTCACACTTCTTTGGACCCCTTTAAAAACCCGTAACTCCAAAAATAATAATTCCTATGCAATAAGAAAAATGTCCTCCCTCCCATACTACAAGTTGATGAGGCACTTAGCAATGTCTCTGACACATAGAGAATATTCAATTAGTATTTCTTAAACAAGAGAGTTAATAAATATAAATAAATGTATAAATGTTGTTAGCATCCTCAAAATACAAAGTAAATTTTACTCCTGAATCTTGTGTTTTCTACTTGATCATCCTATTGCTGAAGGTTTATGTGAGTCCTTCTACACAAACAAACAAGAGTCTTTAAGCCTCGGATAAGCCTATTTTTTCCTAACCACAATATTTTCTTTCATTTCCAGGAACACGCACACTGCAGTTTTCTTTAGAGGGCCAGCTGCTCAGCATGTGGATGCTGAAACCACCAAACGAATAAAAAGTCAGGAGTGCTGCCTGGAAGAGAGCATATTATCCGATCTCTGGGAAATGGATCAATAGACTATCAAAGTGACATTTTTATAAAGATGTCTACTTTTTTTCCTCATCTTTTGAAAATCCTCTTAGGAAGAATCATTTGGTAGAGATATAAGCTAATTACAATGACTTGTGGTTTGTGTGCGTATGTTTAAGTTTTTATGTTAATGTTTCTTTGATGAAATTAGACTCTTTGGCTTCTACTTTCTAGAGTCTTAGGAGTGAATTGGTTAACATGATCAAAAACCCATTAATGCAAAGCACTTGAGCCTTTTTTATTAGTTATGCAGATGGCTACCTGATGGCTCCACTCTTTATGATTATAGGTAAAGTCGAAATATTGTCTCATTCTGATGTTTCTATCACAATGAGGAAGATTACAAACTTGAAAGGGGCCTCCAAGACTTTAAATGACCTAATTATTAGCAATAGCTAACAGACAAAGGTATACTTCCATGTCTAATATAGCAAAAATGTTTATAGTACATATCATTATACCTGACAGCAACAATCTTATTACCCTGAAAGTATAATCAGTTCCTAGAAACTGATGGCCAGTAATCATAGAAGAGTTATCTGAGACTTTCATGTTTATTCACTAGAACATTTTTCTTTTTTTCAACATGATACATGCTTTTAAACCTATTTTCAACCTATAGTAACACAGGAAGCACCTCAATTAAGAATTCTTCCAAAAATCTTTCCAGTAATCTGCTCAATTGCCTAAAACTCTTGGCCAAAGGAAAAGAAATCTTATGGAAAACAATTGAGTGCATTAAATTAACTCAAAGACAATTTAACAAGCATTCTTAATCATTTGCCACATGGAATGCAGTGGGCTGAATGTTGTGGGTTTAAAAGTGAATACAAAATGGTCTTTTCTTCAAACACCATATGGTCCCCAAAAGGAGAGACAAACAAAAACTGTCAATAGAATTTTAGTACACAGAGGTTTCCACTGGATGTGATAAGGCATGAAAGAACACTTACTATTTTAAATGTGGCTTCAAAGAGGGCTTCCTGGAAGGGAAAAAAAAATATGTTAAGTCCTGAAAAATGTACAGTGGAAAAATCAAATGGAAAGAGATGCAGCTGAAGAAATGGATGAAGCAATGCCACCTGGGCAGCCATCTAAAAGCATACCCATGGTTCACTCTTACTGAGCAATGAAACCAGCGGGGCTGTGGAGACCAAGCCAGGAAAGACGCTGGGACCTCTGTTCAGAAGTTACACTTCGATCTGTAGGTGTTGAAAAATTGCTGGTAGTTTCTAAACAGGAGAACACGAGGCCAAATGCATACCTTGGAGAGAGGGTTAAGAGTAAAGCTTACCCGAAAAGCATAACTAGGGAAAGAGACCCTAAACTGGCAGCGAGACAGGATAGCAGACGAAAGAGTGCATGTTCCTACGGATAAAGCAAAATGAATCTATTTCAGCTACATTTAGGCAGTAACATTATGGGGACTTTGTGGGAGCTGATTGAATGAATAAGGGAGTGCAGGGGAAGAAGCAGTATCCACCTGTGACACCTGAAGTCCAGATGACAACAGGTTTGGGTTTGTGGCAATATAATGAGTTAACCAGTAGACATTTTGAGTACAGGTCACAATAAAGTATTTCAGTATATTACTCTTGTAGTTTATCAGATACAATAAGTTTGAAATTCAAGGCCCACCTCAAGATAGACACAGGATGACGTGTTTTAAGAACATAGATGGCAGTTATGAGTATCAAGCAAGTGAGATCATTCAAGAGCACACTATAGAACTGGGAAGATATCGATAATACACAGAAATGAGCCAATGAAGCTGTGTTGTGACTATGATCGGAGGATCTGAAATATTGTACATGTTGTTAAATCCTCTTCAGGCTAAAAACTCTTAGTGTTTTTAACAATAAAAATATTCATTAAATTTTGTCTACCTGTATTTTAGAAAAACAGAGCCAAGAACTAATGATAGATTAATGATGAGCACAATTTAAGTGACCTGAATGAAAATTGATTCTCACTTATCTCAGAAGTATTCAGCAGACACATTAGTATTACATAGCCATGTAGATAGCATAGATGCATCCATTACTAGCTCAGGACACGTGATGAGCAATTCATTCTCATACAAATAATCCTTACCTACATATGCTGAAATGCTCATTTCTCAGTCTATTAGGTTCAATTTAATGCATAGAGAACATGCCTAGAATCAATAAGACTTTGAAAGTTTCATTTTTAATTTTACTCAGATAAAAAATTCTGCATGCTGCTTGATATTTCATGCACTTAAGCAGCATTGGCAACAGGCCCCACGGGAAGCACGAGGCCAAGGTTAAAGCCCTTCTAAGTCACGGTACTATGATACCCAAAGAGCCAATTTTCAATGTATTGCATGTCTCTTACTATTTTATGGCAAGCCCAGAATCTGAACACAAAAGGAGTATACTGGGACTAATTTCAGTAGCAGATGTAAAACTCTTGGCATTAAATTTTCCTTAATTTTCACAAAATCCAAGGTTACTGCTTTAGCTTATTAGTTGTTAGCTAATTTCAAAGCAGATACAAAAAAAAATGAATACTCTTTTTCCCATTAATGCAAAAGACAGAATACAACAAAAGACCATGTAACGGGAGTTGTGGATCCCAATATCTGCTGAATCAGCAAGTACAGCCTACTCTATATCTGTGGGTTCCACATTTGTGAATTCAGTCAGACAGGATAAAAAAAATCAGTAAAAATAACTGCATCTTCCCTGAATATGTACTGATTTTATCTTTTGACATTCCATAAACCATGCAGTATAATAATCACATACAAAGCATTTGCATTTTATTAGGTATTAGGTATAAGAAATAACCTAGAGATGATTTGAAACAGGAAAATAAGTATAAGTTATACACAAATATTACACTATTTTACATAAGGGACTTGAGCATTCACAGATATTGCTCTCCATGGAAGGTCCTCAATCCAATACTTCCGGGATACTGAGAATCAAATATTCTTTCAAAAGAAGGAGTGGCCTAAATCCTTTTTCTTCATGACTAAAGTAATGTCTGACTGTGCACAAACATGGTGTGCATAATCCCTCCAGCCGAGGCTGCTCTTTATTGTTTGAGGTGGGTTTTCCCATCTTGGGCCATAGTCACATCCTTTCCACATCTTCATTTGCAAAATGGCAGAATTGGAGTAGGACTTGGATTGGCATGACCTTGTGTGTAGTACATTAGATATCATTCTAGCAATGACACAAACATGAACCAGCAAATGTCCCCAGATTCTCCTGTACCATCCTACCACTTCATGTACTCACACCTATCCTTTACTGACACATTATTTCCAATGATCCCTACTTTAATTTGACCCAATCGTTTGTTAAATAATAGTTCATACCTAATTTTGTATTTTATAATATTTGATAAGTGTAACATGCTTTCAAAATTGCTAATTTTAAATGTTAAAAACTCACTGTAGTGAAAGCAGACCTATTGTTACTTCTCAATCTTAATGAAAAAAATTGAAATTCTTAGAGCATAAATGGAATTACATGGTCACTATGTGGTAGAACTTACCTAGACGCTAAATACCTCCAACTTCTAACCAAACATTTTCTTCATTCTGCTCCAGGTATTCTGAGAAAAAACAAAAGTCACTGAGATCCTACTCAGACTCTTAGTCTGAGTGTCATAGAAGAAAATGGTTTTGCTTATAAAACGAATTGACAGCACTGCCCTTTCCCCACAGCTCTATGTCTCTCGCCATGATTCCAGTTCCTAGAGCTGGACTTAACATCCTCAGAATGCCTCAGTATCCTGAGAAATGTCATCTCATATTTTTCTAGTAGGCAAATTCCTATTTGTCCTTTTCAGGACTCAAAAGTATACCCCTCTCTGAAAATGTTCCTTAATTCTCATAGAGTTATCTGTCTTTCCCTCCTCAAGCTGTCAGAATATATCTTTGTTTGAACATTTCAACAGCACTTACTGCATTATGTTTTAATAGTTCATTTTCCTAGGATGACAAGTTTCCAAAAGCAATACTTATTCGTCTTAATATTATCTCTAGTACCTAAAAGAGTGTCTGATGCATAAGAGGTGTTCAATAAATGTCCAATGAGTGCATCTGAAAACCTTTAGCCTAAGTTCTGAGGACAATGCACTTGCGCCACAACAAGAAACAAGTGTAAATGTTAAGATACGTCATGAAGTAGAGGTTGAAAAGTTTTTAAACAAATCGTGTGAAATTAGAAGTGTTTCAGGTTTGGGATTTCTTCAGATCTGGAAATATTTGCAAATATGGTGAAATATACTCAATATGAGACCCAAGTCTAAAGGCAAAATTCATCTGTTTATATATACCCTGAAGGTAATTTTATATAATATTTTTGTATGTGCTGACTTTAATATATTGGGTGGTTACAGGTGAGGAATTTTTCACTTGTGTGACATATCAGTAGTGACAAAAATTTGAATTTTGGATCTTTTTGAATTTTGGATGTATGATGAAGTATGTGTACCCTGCACTAAGTGTAATGAATCTCTCATAATGAAATGATGAAATACTTGGTTTTGTGATAGAGAAAGAGTTTAAGTATAGTAAAGTTTTCCTACGGTTTCTCAAATCACATCACTTAGATAACCTCATAGACCAATTCAAAGAATCTTTTTTAATAATATATTTTATTTTTTATCTAAGTTATTGAAATCCAAAACATAGTTTACTCTTCACCATACATATAGATATGTAGGTCGGACAGCACAAATTTAGATTTTCTTAAGGATTCATATGCTGTTAATCCTGTATATGATGACATTTCTGTACCCATCCTGGATATTGAGCTGTCTTGAGATTTTCTTCCCCAGATTAAATAGCCTACCTCCCAGAATTTTAGTCAAAGTTTCTGGACAAAGGCAAAATACTGACAAACTTTCTGCCAGAGCATAGCACACATACCTTTTAGACCACTTGCCAATACAGTCCTCCTTCCCATCTGAAACTTCCTGCGGCTGGCCTTTTCAATTCACACTTCTATCAATATTCTGATCTTCTGAGCTCTAACCAGAATATCCCATCAAGCTCAACTCATAGTACTCCAGGGCTTCTCCAGCTAGCATCCTCAATTCAAAGAATCTTAAGTTAAGTGTGCACATTTGATATTCGTAAGGAATACTTCCACCATCCTTCATATCTTTAAATTTACTATTTTAGATATCTGTAAGGAATCTTGGTTTGTTCCCAAATCATACTCTACTAAAAATCACCTGTCTCCTTTCCATATTGAAGTTGTAGTCTTATCAACTTTTAAATTCGTATGAAACTAATTAAACTATGCCTCTTATTTCACTCATATTTTGTGCATATACAAAAATACAATTGTGAGTACTTGGTAATGTGCAACAAAAGCTACTCGATAAATAAGGAGCAACCACTTCATATCAATTTGCTCATGTTGGAAATAGCAACATTTCAGAGACCCTTCTAGAGAAGCTGAATTTGAGAAAATCTCGAGTTACACATAACAACTCTGTAAATACAAAACTTAAATTGAGCACCTATACCACAAAAGACATCATGGCAAACACAGTGAGTAATTCAATTCACATAATTGTCACTGTCTTAAACATTTGACTGATTAATTTAGCATCTCTATCTCTGTTGCACTATTATTTGGGCCAACTTTTTTATCTAACAAACACTCCAAAAATTATAGCCTAAAAACCTTCAGTCAAGAAGATGCTTAATGCAGACCCTTCACTAACACACTCAAACACAAATATTTGTGTGTATTTATATAGAGAGTGCCTATGAAAATTTCCCAGCCACCGGTCTGTACTCTCTCCAGCACTGTCATGGGACAAGAGCACAATGATGTCAATATGCAAATGTTGAAGGAAAAAGAGACTGAGTCTGCAAAATTATGGACAAGGGAGAACGTGCATAGAAATTGTGAAAAAAAAAATTGGCACTCCAGATGAGCTTGAAAACTGGGATTTCAAGTATATCGAAAATAACAAAATGGAGGGAAGAAAAACCAATTAGAAAATGTTGAAAATAACTTAAAATAGAAACATCATTTCCTTATAGAAATGAATAATATATCTGTAACATAAGAAAAAAACTTAGGATCTCAAGACCAGCCTGAACTGCACAGTGAGACCCTGTCTCAAAAAAGAACAAAACTTATGAAATCAAAGAATCAAAGCAGTCAGGCAGTTAAGTATGAATAAACAACCAAATAGATTAAAGCCAAGAAATGCTGGGGCCACAGTTCAGTGACTAAAGTCCTTACCTGTCATGTATAAGGCCCTGCATTCCATTCCCCAGAACCACATAAAATTTATCCAGGCGTGGTGGCACAGGCCTAGAATCCCAGCACTCAGAAGGCTGAGGCAGGAGGATTACCATGAGTTCAAGGCCAGCTTGGGTTACAGCCAGTTCAGGACCTCTCTGGACTACAGAGTAAGATCCTGTCTCAAAAGAAAAAAAAAAGCCAATTTACTATTAAAATACAAAGTTCAATATGTTATAAATGATTTATCCAATATAGCCCAAATAGGATTAATTTGAAGGTAGATATGAAAGCCTAAAACTAAAACACAGAAAGGTTTTAAAAGCACAAAATTAAAGGAAAGTTATAATACTAAACAAAGTGATGATAATATTTAAAATATATTTGTGTACAGATATATACATATACAAATTTTCTATATATATAGATATATATATGATTGTGTAGATATGTATATATAGTATATACATATACATACATATATATATGAGTCAGATGTCAAACTTTCAAACCAGCACGAAAATATGTATGAATCCAAGTCAAAAAACAAAAACTGCAGGGAGTAAGAGAAAATGTTATGACACCGGAAAGGCAAAGATTTTAAGTTCAAGTAAACTGGGATTGACAGATATTATAAATAAACTAAAATTCCCTAACAAAATACATCACATGTTTTCAATTTGGCTTTAGGTTACTCATGAGAGAAACATTTTTTAAAAAGGAGTTCAAATATAAGGCTTGGAAAGGATGTATAAGGTCAAGCTTATTTATATAGTCCTAGGCTTCTATTTGCGATTTTGCCTGACACTTGTACCAACATTTAGGAAGTCAGAGTAGGGACACCGCTCACACCAAGACCCTGGTACTACACTGTGCCAGGAGCCCTTGCCTTTGTCATTGCTATCTGTCAAGATAAGTCAGCTAAACATTAGCTGAATCAGTGAAAACAGATTATATTTGTAACTAGGAATAACAGGGCGACAGCAGAGCTCTATTCCAACTTGAAAGAGGTGATTTAGGCATTTTCAAAGAAAAATAAAGGACAGGGTGTTGGGGGTACTCAGTGAAATGAGAGAAATGAAAATCCCAGGTGGCTGATGGGTGCATTTGTGACCAGGCCAGCTGGGACTGAAGCTGCTGGCTACTTAGGTCAGGGTTTTCTATCTTTACACAGAAACTGGGAGACAGATGTGTACATTTCAAAGGGAAGGCTCACAGGCCTTTGAGAGACTCTTGGGACTAGCAAGAGCCACATTTATAATCGTGAGCCCATTTTGATAATGTACTAAGAAAAAGAGGTCAAGGACTGTCAGAGGCCTGCGTTGGCTAGGACAAATGGGAAGCTACCCTGGCAGCACTGAGCTTTCTCAGGCAAGCACTTCTGGGGGGCTGAGAGTGCCCCAGCCTACATTTCTAGAGCTCTGCTAGACTTTAGTCCCTCTGCCAGTGCAGTGCTTTGAAGAGCTGTCGTGTGCTAGAGTTTCAGTTTTCACAAGCACTTGTAGAAAATACAGGATTCCCCACCAAGCCCATCAAAACCAATTTTGTTTATAAACAAGCTTCACGGAGTGGAATTATTAATCTTAGTCAATGTCAACTCGTATAACTATAGCTTTTTAATATTCAGTAGGATCGAATGGGAAGGCTGGGTAAAGAGAACCCTTTGAGCAGCATATTGAAGGGTTTGGGTTGCCTTGAGAGAAAGCTGTGGCTCAGGTGTTGGGACTGTGAAGCAAGCTACCCCTCTGTCCGTGGAGCACCGTTTATACTTGAAAGAATGATCAACAGAAAACTATGGCTCTCAGTGTTTAAGCTTCGGTGTACATTTTTCTCAAAAATAAATGTAGTAGGTCTGACACTTCAAAGAAGATAAGTGACAGCTAACAATATCTATTAACAATGGTAAAACTCAAGCTTTCAAGTGAAAATTAGAACTTTGAAAAACTGGTATTCATCATCATGAGCTTGATAGCTTTGCAATATTTAAAATGTTCTAATAAGATCAGTAGTTATAGTAATGAATATCATTTTTGTTGCTTTTCATCATAATGCAATTTTTTTCACTTGGAAGATCTGCATAATTCAGCAAACAAGTACTTTCCAAATGACAATGCTCAGTGTTACAAAGTCCAACAGAGGTAAAAGAGAGCACAGGTGACATCAATGTGTCAGTATCGGTGTAACAGAGCATGAGGTCTTTATTGATGTGACTGCAGACTTCACCTCGCCTCTAATTGTCTAAAGAAAAGTGTCCACCGTTGCATCCTGCCATTCCTACAGTTCAATGTATCTTTGAAGTTTCTACTCAATAAAAAAAAAATGATGAAAAGAAATGGCATAGGAGTTGGAAACAAAAGAGACATAATTGTCACTATTTGCAAAAAAATATAACTGTCTTCATAGAAAATTCAAGTATTCTCTATGAAAAACTAATAATAAAAATCTGCAATATGGCCAAAATGCAAAAATCAATAGTCATACACAAATAAAAAGTGTAATGAAAATGGAGAAGGCTCTTGGTTATGGCAACAAAAAACACAAGCTACTCAAGAATGACATGTCTTGGATAACATTAACCAGCAACTTTTAAGAGTTTTAATAAGTAAAAAAGTATACTATATTTATAAAGAAATATTCTAAAAAGTTTTCCTCAAAATAATCTTCAAACTTAATAAAGTTTCTTTCATGAATGTCTCAAAATGTTATGAAATTTAAACTGACTTCAAGATGCATATTAGAAAAAATGTCTAAAATTTTAAGGTATAATATGTAAAAATGGTGAAGAACAAAAGATATGTTAGAGGAGGTATAACAAAATGTATGTACATAAATAATATAAAAACAAATTATGAATCTATTAAGTGGAGTAAACAAAACTAATACATTAAAAATATGCTACTTGCATGCAAAGAAAAACCAATATCACAAACATGCCAATTATACCCTCAATTAGCACATAAGCTCAAAGAAAAATTTCAGTGAAACTTGTGGAAAGCTAAATTAGGAAACCTGATACACTGATTCTAATTCTACTTGTGAATTAATAGTGTATATTTCATAGCCATATTTTTGCTAATCAAGCACTTTCCTATGGACTTTAAATGAAATTCTTTAATATTCATAATAACCACATGCATAGCCTAAATACTTCTATCTTCACTATTTTATAAATAATAGCATGAAGGTACAGGGTGATTAAAATGTACCTGAGGTCACACAAATAGTAATAGAAAACCAAGATTCTTCTCCAGCTGCCTTGCCCCGGACCACCTCTTTCTGTTCAGTATGCAACTTCAGTAAAACTACCATTGAGAAGCAGTGAGGGTGCTATCTGTGCACCCTGATGAAACTATAGACATACCTTTCTTTCCTCAGTAGTCTGTGAATGCTCTGGGAGTCATCCTTTGCTGCTCCAAAAAACACCATACCTGTAAACCCATCCTCAGAAGACTAGCAGTATCGGGGTGTCCTATATTTTTGAAAAGTATGTTCTTGGAGTGTATGTCTCTGTTGGCCTTGAAATGACTCAACGTGTCTTAAATATGGTGGGGAATATTCAAGCAAAAGAAATGGCAGAGTTTTCTTCAGGCTTAAAGGGCATGTTTCTAAACACAGAGACAGTTACCACTTGTCATGTTTGGGAATGATAAAATACTTAGGAGAGGAGATATTAGGAAAAAGTTACAAACAGAAGAGTGACAACTGTGTCACTGTGGGCATTCCAGGTGGCAAGGTCCTGCTGGTTGATATGGTAGGTGTCTTGGTAAGTGTCGTTGATGAAGCCATTTGAATTATTTGAGAGAACAATTTGTCAGTATCTGTTAAATTTAAGACTTATTTATCTTATGGCAGTAATTTCACTCCACATAGAGAATTCCAAATATGCCTATATAAGGAGACATATATAAGCATGTTTATACTGGAAGCCAATCAGAAATATATTAAATATCAATCAAGAGGAGAATATATGAATACAACGAGCTATGTTTATACAGAGGACTGTTATTAGAAGTGAAAAATTATTGAACTGGAGAAATCCATATCAACTTAGATAAATCCTATAAAGCAATGGAGTGAAAGAGATAAGCTGCAGTATGTTATGGTTTAGATCTGGAGTGTTCACCAAAAGCCTCATGTATCTGGATGTTGAAAAATACAAATGTGCACTGAGGGGTGGAGCCTGGTCTGAGGGGTGGAGCAATGGGGCTTGACCCAGAAAGGGCAGATCACTGGGGCAGGACCTGGAAGACTAGCCCACCCCTCCTTCTTCGCGTGTTCTCAGGTCTGCCACGCAGTAAGCAGCTCATCTGCCGTTCTTCCTTCTGTCATGTGCTTCTACCACTGACAGCTACCCACGTGTGGACTGCTACCTTCTGAAACTGTAAGCTAAAGTTGATTTTTTCTTCCTTAAATTGTGGATGTCAGGTATTCTGTTCCAGCAACAAATAAGTAACTAAGACAAAAATTGGTACCAGAAGTGGTTCTGTGTGTGACTTTGCCTGACCGTGTGGTTTAGAATCCTTTAACCTGATTTGCAGGAGGAATTTGGAAAGGTTTGAAGATGCTGCCTGGAAAGGCCTTAGAATGCTACAAGCTGAGTTTGTTGTCAGGGTCTAGTCACAGTTAAAGAGACCAGAATGCTGATGGAAGTGTGGATTAAACAGGCAGTGCTAAAATGTTTCAGATGGGACAGAGGATTTAATTGGCAACTGGTCCAGAAACCATGAATGCTGTGCTTGGGTTAAAAGTGTGTTGGCATTTTGAGCTTGTCCAGAGACCTTAACTGAAATGAGATTAAGGGAGGTGGACTATTTAATCTCATGGGGGAAGTTTCAAAAAACCCCAATTTTTCAGGCTATTGCATGGACACTGTTTATAGCATTTAGGCAGCTCTACACTGAGAAGCAGAAGAGAAAGGCACAACAGCACATTCTTGTTAAAGAGATTATCATTAAAAAGAAGCTAAGAACTCAGAAGCCTCAGCAGTGATTGTCCAAGGGCACCAGACTGCTGCTCAAGCCAGTGCCATAGCTTGGTGTCATCCATGTGGTGCTTACTTCAGAGATATACAGAGTGCAGGAGTTGCGAGGCTTCAACCCAGATTTTCAGGAAAGGCCGGGGAGGCCGGGCAGTGTGCCCCTGGGATGGCAGTGTGTGAAGTTACGAAGGAGAAGCCTAAGGTGCAGTGGGGACCTTGGAAATTTGGAGATGCCAGAAACACAGATCCTCCACTGAGAAGGGCAACAGGCTATAAGTGAATCCAGCCCAAAGGAGAAGCTATGAAGATTGCAGCAAGTGTCAGTGCTGTGGGTGAGGGCCACCCAAGCCCTTTGACACTCACATCTCACCACAATTTACCCTGGGAGAGGGTCACAGAGTTACAAAATTTAATGGAACTGCAGGATTTAGTTACTGTTTTTCTAGATTTCATTCCTGCTTTGATTGCTACCTATCCTCCTATTCCTCTCTCTTGGAATGGGAATATCTACCCCATGTCTTTGTATGTTGGAAGTATTTAGCATTTCTTCGATTTTTTTACAGGGCTCACAACTAAGAGTTTGCCTTGTGTCTTGGGGGAGATTTTGAACTTGGGCTTTTTAGCAGTACTGAAACTGTTAAGACTTCGGCAACTCCTAGAAAGGACTGAATGCATTTTGCATAAGGAGGTGGATATGAATCTTTTTGGGGTCCAGGGGCAGAATGCTATGGTTTGGATCTGGAGCATCCATCAAAAACCTCACATGTCTGGATGCTGTAAAATACTGTTGTGCTATTGCGGGGTGGGACCTGGTCAGAGAGGGTGGAACGCTGAGGCTTGGCCCAGAAGGGGCAGATCACTGAGGCAGGACAAGGGTTGATTTTGTGTCTGCAGGACAAGGGTTGGTTTTGTGTCTGCCATGCTATGGTCAGTCCATCTCCTGTTCTTCCTCTTGCCAAGTACTTCTACTATTACCAGCCATGCAAGGAATGTGACCTTCTGAAACTGTAAGCTAAAAGAAATTTTTCATTCTTTAAATTGTGGATATTAGGTATTCTGTTCCAGCAATGAATAAATAAGACATAGTAGAATAAATAATGTATGGATACCTTTTGGTATGTAAGGTTTCTTATGATTTGGATCAGAAATATCCTCCAGGAGCTTCATATATGTGGAAGGTGATGGGATCAAGAGAGGTTCATTGTATTAGTGGATTAATTCATGGACAATTTTATGTGCTATTAAGAAGTGGGGAACTTTAAACGAAAGACAAAGCAAAAGTGGGGGGCGGGGGGTCAGTGAAGGGAGGGAAGGGAGGGTAGGGGGAGGGACAAAACGAGAGCAGGAAAGCCTTTGTCGCTTAGACAAGAAATGTATGTGCATAAAATGCTCAACTACATTGTAAACCTTAAATGCTGCACTTGTATATATCAATAAAATGGGGGGAAAAAAGTGAGGCCTGATCAGAGCGGGCGGATCACTGGAACATGACCTGGGAGGGTTAGCTCCCTCACTATCTGTGCCTCTCTCTCTCTCTCTCTCTCTCTCTCTCTCTCTCTCTCTCTCTCTCTCTCTGCTTTCCAGCCAGGATGGAATAAATCGCTTTTTTCTGAATAGGCCTTTCATCATGTATTTCCACCATTGTCAGATACCCGTAAATAACTAAGGCAATAATAAAAACTGGAAACAATACTACGTGATGTTTATGGATGCATACATATAAACATTACTTTATATAAATACACATATTTATGCATATGTAAATAATATATATATATGCACACATGCACATGCTGTTTAAATTTTATTAGAGTTATATTAAATTATATTAGACCTAAAGTCTGACAACACCAAGTATATGAGGAAACCTCACGGTTCATATTATGTTAAAGTGGGAGATAATCCGGCCAACCCACTTGAAGATTAATTTGGTAGTGTTGTTTAGTAAAAAGTGAGAAATGCGTATTTGGAACCCATCACCTTGACTTCTGGATATTTCAACTTAAAAAAGAAAACTTTTGTGTACATACACAAAGGATGATTTCAATACTTTACAGCATAACTTTGTTCAAATTTATTTGTGCTAGAAAATAAATGTCACAGAATAGTGTTGAGCAGTACAAGTAGATAAGGTGGATTTATTTTTTCATGTAAATAAATCTCAAAACAATTCTTTATGAAATGAAGTTTCTAAGTGACATGTGTAGTGGGATCCTACTATGTTGTCTTATAAGATCCCATAAAGTATCCTATTATTTTTCTATTAAGATATGCATAGTGAAAATATTAAGATATGTAGTGAATGAAATGAAACTGATAGTATGTTTGTCTTGGACAAGGAGGAAAAAGAATGGTGTATAGAAGCATAAAAAAATTATCCGTAATGACATTTCTTCCAGAAAAAAAAGAGCTAAAAAAAGTAATTGTTAACATTTGTTAAATTCAAATGAGAGGTATATGAATGTTTATGCCATTAATTTTTTAATGTAACTTGTACTCTTTTAAAATGTTTATATATTTATTCTTTAAAGAAAGTGATCTATTTACCTTGCTGAATTTGTTTCTGGAGGAAAACCTATTAAAGTAATAGGCATATGGATAAAGTATATAAAAAATTTCTATTAGATGGCTGCGTATCTCAGGACAAGTCTCCTGAGTTTAATGAGAATGAAGTAACTACCTCACAGAGGAAGAATAAATAAGTAATCTTGAGTTACACACATATAATATTGACTTTCTATATTAGTTTTCTGGGAGCGTCATAAAATGTCATACACATTGCAAGACTTAAACAACAGAAATTACTGCCTCACAGTTCCGGAGTCCAAAATCAAGGTGCCTGCAGGGTGGTTCATTCTGAGGGCTATGAAAGTAGGATTTGATCCAAACTCTTCTTCCTTTTAGCTGTCTTCTGTCTTTCTTTTGATACAGTCTTCTCCCTGTGAATAACTGTGATTTCTAATTTTTTTTCCAGATTTTCCCTTCCTACGAGCATATCAGTCACACTGGAATGAGATCTGCCCTGATTACTTTGTTTTAACTACAAAGACCCTATCTCCAAATATGATCACATTCTGAAGTAGTAGAAAATAGGACTTCTACACAGGATATTGAGGGGATGCAGTTTAATTTATAACACCTGTAGTCTGTAATCAATATTATACAGAGGATAGATACACAAACAGGTAGGGGATAGAGAAATGTTGAATTCAGAACCTTGAGTGCATCTCCAATTAAAAGAGACCTTACTCTAATAACCTAATTGCTCAGAAATAAGTGGCTGATCTGCAGAACAGCACAAAGAGGCTAGAGGCTTCAGTCCCTTCCTTTTCAAAATGATGCAATATGACGCTGGTGTGGGAGAAGCATATGGCCAAAATAAAGGCTGGAGCTGCCAGCTTCTCGTTTGTCACTCTATACCCAATTGGCTCCGGTGAGCTGCAGATGATGTTAATGATAATGCCAAGGTCCTACATTTGATTCCCATAAGATCCAATTAGTTTCACTCAGCTCGACTTTTAGCCAGTCCTTGGCTCTTTTTGGCTAGCCCAGGAAGAACTTAGGCCAAGCAAAAACAGGGCTTAGGTGGTCACAAAGCATGATTTCCATTCTGAGCCCCAGAACTTATAACAAAGGAGCAAGAAGTAGGCAAGAGAAACTGATGTTTTCCTAGTTTGGATGTATGTTACTCTAGACCTCCAAAGTCAGGTGATTGACATCGTACAAGGAAACATTAGAGTGAAGAGTGAACACCAGCCAAGGAAAGGAGCAGCAATTTCAGAAGGAGACATGGAGATGCCTCGCCCTGAGGTTAAACCATAGTGTTCCCACGAGACGATTTTTTCCACCTAATGAAATATATATATTCAATTAAAATGGTTACAAGTATTTGGAACCTGAATAACCATTGCTTACAATTGTTTCATTTCACCTTCTCATAACAGCTATCCTAGTGCCCTTTTCTGTAAATATCAGGCATTGACAGAATGAGCAACTTGTAAACTTTGCAGAAAATAAATGTTTTTTGTGCTTTGGTCTCTGTTTCATTTGTTTTGCTCAAATTTTGGTTTAAGTGGAAATGAGGACCTTCACATTTAGACCCAGAAAGGAAGAACATCACTTCCAATTTCTTAGGAAAGCATTACAAATCTCCAAGATTTTCCTTTTTCAAATGAGAAACTCTTAACTCCCTCATGCCTCGTGAGCTCTCAAGCTTTAGAATTAATGTGGATTGTATTTCAGAGAAGTCCAGCAGTAATTCCAAGGTTCATAATCATATTCCCACTCCCCATGCGTCTAAGCATGTGCCAGG
Source organism: Ctenodactylus gundi (assembly GCA_004027205.1). Taxonomy (NCBI): domain Eukaryota; kingdom Metazoa; phylum Chordata; class Mammalia; order Rodentia; family Ctenodactylidae; genus Ctenodactylus; species Ctenodactylus gundi. Next base: position 134,243 of record PVKB01000123.1, read on the forward strand.
CTCTAGACTATCATGTCTGGTTTATGCGCACACCCCAGTGCCTAATAGAAGTTCAAACCAGCCCCACCCCCAACCATATAGTATTGGAAAAAGCAAAACTTGGCTCTCCAAAGGAAAATTGAGATGCTGTTGCCCAACAAAAAAAAAAAAAAAAAAAGAAGGCAAAAGCAATAGATACCTATTAGCAAAGGCTTAGTGAGTCAGCTCAGATATAAACACTATTAGTGACAAAGAGGACTGGCCCCAAGTGTGGAAAGCCCAGTAAGAATTCAGCATCATAGCTTGAAAAATAAATTAAAAATCCGTTATCTACTGGTGGTGGGTCAGTACTGCATTGTCATACGGACACGTAATAATGAGGAGTCGATAATGACAATGACGTTTGAAAGCTGCTCTGCAGGTACCAGAAACCAGCAAAGGAAGAGTGGCACTAAAGGTGCTGTAGCTCCTCCCAGCTGCTGATAAGGCACAGCTAAGCCTTCAATTTTGGAAGCCCTACAAGAACAGGGTGCTGTAATAATCATTCTGTTGTAATTAAATTATTAAGACAAATGATGCAGGCTGCCTTCTCCAGTTCTCTCCATGCAAAGAAATAATTCCTCCTGCACATGTAATTCATTAATTTGTTGTAACAATTAGTTTCAATGCTCTTGTGAAGCAAGCTGATTCCTCACCAGGATAAAGAGGCACTCAGACGAGAGCTGGATTTCTGAAGCGAGGGGTGAGTTTCCAAAAGGGATAATGACTTTGAAATCAAAACATATTCCCTCATCCCAAGGACTGCTCATGTGAAGTTCAAAAGTCTGTGAAAAAGACGACAGCTTCAGCAAGGGGGTCCTATTACCTACCACGTATAGGAGGTACACCTGCCAACTGGAAGCATGCTTTCCTTGGATCACCGCTCAGTCTGCCACAGGAACCAGGCATTTTTTTTTTCTCCTGTGGTAATATTCTATCACAATTAACAACAGCCACACTGTAATTAATATAAATTAATTCTGTGTGTGTTCAAATAACTCAATGCCATTTGTTTAAGTTTTATAAGTAGCCAATTTTTCAAATGCATTTTCTGGAACACGGAAAAGAAACGACTCTGCAGAGTGTTTGGGAGTATTTTCACTCAAGAATTAAATAAATAAAAATCTCACCATGTCTACAGCCTGAGACATTGCTTGCAGCATTTAACAGGGTCAGATGATCAAGTTTCATTATTCGATACATTTTCAGACTTGCAATGAAGTCATAAGGAATTGATGGGAGCAGCGAACTCATTTCAGAATGGGTTTATCGCTTCATCAGATATTCATTTAAGCAGAATCGACAGCGTAACCAGATGTCTTTGGCCCAATGTGCCAAGTCTTTCCAAATGGAATGATAATAAGTATAGAGATGTAATAGGTAGTTAAAAACTTCCCATCTTCATGAGGCACCTAGATATTTCAAGGAAGAAATTACTACCATTTTTAAGCCATTGATCAGTAATGGATCAATAGCCAATTGTTTTAGGTTCCTGCTTTAAAAAAAATCTAGAGGGGCTGGAGGAATGGCATAGTGGTTAAAGTGCTTGCCTTGCAAGAACAAGGCTCTGAGCTACATTCCCCAGCACCACATAAAGCTTGGCGTGGTGGCACACACTCATAATCTTGGTACTCAGAAGGCTGAGGCAGATGTATTGTCCTGAGTCCAAGGCCAGCATGGGCTACACAAGTGAGTTCACGACCAGCCTGGGCTGCAGAGCAAGAGCCTGTCTCAATAAATGAATAAATAAATAATCTAGAGATTCCACATTACTTTGGTGTTCAATAAATGACAGGAACATCTCTATTATAGAAAAACCATCCTTAAAGATTCTGTGGCTAATGAGAAAAAAAGTAGTAATAAGTTGAGTATTTAAAAGGTATTATTTAGATAGATAGATCTTAGAGCTGCAAAGCTAGATCAATGGAGAAATCTCACACAATTAAGACATTCAATTCAAAAACAATATTATTAAGGAATACCAAGCTATCTCAGATTTGCAGATTTAGTACATTATGCATATACATAACAATCCCTAGTCTATAGAATCCAACTTCTAGCTAGAAATGAGGATTTGTGTGAAAGAACTGAGCACATGTACTGTTTTCCTTTTCCCCACATTTTATTGATATGTATACATGCAAAAGTTAAGATTTACAATGGAGTTGAGCATTTTGTGCACATACCTATCTTGTCAAGGTGACAAGGGCTTTCCTACTCTTTTTTTGTCCCTCCCTCTACCCTACCTTCCCTCCCTCCTCCCCCACCCTACCTCCCTGTTTCACTTTTTCATTTTAAGTTCCGTAAGAGTTGTGATCTGGGACTCTCATATCAGACAGACCATTCGATGTTTCACCTTCTGCTTCTGACTCACTTCATTTAGCATGATGTTCTCAAGTTTCTTCCATTTGCCTGCAAAAGCCTCCACGCTGTTGGACTCTATAGTTGCATAGTATTCCATTGTGTATAAATACCACAGTTTGTGTATCCACTGGTCTGTTGATTGGTATTTTGGTGCCTTCCATATTTTAGCTATTGTTAGTTGTACTGCTATATGTTTTCCTTTTAACCAATTGTGTCATGACTCAAGATGCATTATTTTCCAAATACATAAGGATATTATATTTTGGAAATATTAAAGCCATAGAGAGTACAATAACATGTAAAATTGTTTCATATTGCAGAGATTTCTTAATAAATAGATTTTATATATTATTATGACTTGAATACTAAGATATTTATTGGAATACAAACAGAACAAATAAAGTACAACACATCATCCTTAGAACTGATCATGATACAGTGAAGGGCACAGCCCTGAACTGCTACTTAACTGAGGTGTCTCCTGTTCTATAGTCTACACCACTAGTTCTCCACCTAGGAATCAATTCTAGCCAAATAAATAAGAATAAAGACTTGACCCCAAGTCAGTACTTTCAAAAGTGTCTCAGATGTTTCTACTATCCATCCATGTTGGGAGCTACTAGCAGGACAACTGGGACCTGAAGCATAGACATACTGCCCATCTACCTCATTGGTCTAGACTCAAGAGGGCAAGAGGCCAGGCGTGGAGTGAGGCTTAGAGGATCTTAAAACCCAGACATTTTTAAGACTGTATCTAAGTAAAAAATACATAAATAAAATTAGATACAAAGATACATATCTATTTTTAATTCATATGTTTTAAATTTTTTAAGGCTAACAAATATCACATACCAGAAAATAACAGTGCTTTCATCAATCAGTTGGCTAGTTTGCCTCTCTTAACACTCTTCCTACATTCATTTTCCACAGAATATATTCTCATTGCCTTTTCACATGATAAATAAAATTCTAGCATTTTTTGTAGAGAAATGATAATTCAAACTTTCTTCTAGCATGACAATCAAAAACACTTTTTATTATTATTGACAATTCTAGGAGAGCTACCTGCAGTGTTGTTGCTGAATTTTGGAAAGGGAAAGCCTGTCTCAGGCTTTATTCATGTATAAGCTGTAGGACATTAGCGTAGCTTAACTATTACATTGTAGGAAATAATTTGACGTTCTCTTTGGACTGAAGAAGCTCTAGGCAGTGTCTTGGAGGCATTGTGTATAAAAAGGAGTTAATGTTTTATTTACATCATACTAAATCCACCTTGCATGGACTTTTACTAAATTTCACTGTCTCAATCAACCGTCAGTCCATCACCTGTACAACTCATGATACTTCTGTGAGGAAGAGAAGGGATGGTACACAGATAAAGAGTGCTAAGAAAAAATCCCTCCAGAGATAAACTAATTGAAGAGAAAAAGCATGATTTTCAGCTTCTGAAGAAGAATTTTATAGATAATAAGGTAAGACAAATATACCTACTGTGGTGTTGAGATCTAAAGGCTCTAGCTACTTTGTGAGGCTTGAGTGTTCAAAAATAGAGTATTAAAGTTTCTGATTAGATAGATCCTCAGTGAGGATGATTATTTGGACAAGGTTTAAAATAGATTTTTATTTTTTGCCTGCACCCATGACAGCAAATAAACAAAAAAATATATAGGGATAAAGATACAAATACTGACACAACTATATCCTTATCTCCAGATGCGTATAAGTCACAAAGGGAACTAGCCACTATTCCACAAGAGCACGATCCTAGACTTGCTCTCTTTTATGCCCAGACACGCTTATTTATTATATAAAAACAATAATTCTGCTACTTAGCAAATATGGCTAGGTTCCAGTTATTAAACTTCCTAGTGTTTCACCAAAGGAGACAAAATCAATATATTGGAAAGGTATCTGCACTCTTGAGTTTACTGCAGCACCCTCCACAGCAGCCCAAATAGGGAATTACCCATGTCAATCAACAGATGAGTGGATGACGATATACGGTATACATAAGCAATGGAATGCTATTTGACAATCAAAAACAATGAAATCTTAAGATTAGTACAAAAATGAACAAACTTGAAGAATATGTTAATAAAAATAAGCCAGCCACAAAAATTCAAATACTGCATGATCTTACTTATTCATGGAATTAAAAAAAAATGCAGAGTTGTCTCGTAGAAGTAGAAACAAAAGGGTAGTTAGCAGAGGCTGGGAAGGAAAGGAGAGAATACAGGACGAGATTGATCACCAGGTACCAAAGTATAGCGCCTTAGTTATTTGCTCATTTCTGGGACAAAACACCCAACATTGCCAACTATATGGAAGACAGGCTTATTTCAGCTCACAGCTTCGAAAGGTCGTACATATTCCATTCATGGGAAGCCAGCAACGGTGGAAGTACGTGGCGGAGGCTGGAGAGCTGCTCACAGCATTGCAGACAGAAAGCCAGGTCAGTGAAGAGCAAGTCAGTGTTTGGAAACTCTGACAGGGCCAGAGCTTTGCCAGGCAGAAGCTGCAGCAATTCTTCTTCTTTCTTCTTTTACTTAGTTCAAGCCTCCAATTGGGCCCATCACATCAGGGCGGATGCCCCTTTCTCACTTCCTGGACCACCAGTCCATCACACATTCGTGAAAGCTCTTCTCTGGATGTTCCCTAACTTCAGCAAGTTGGCACAGTCCTTCCAGATCAAGCTCCAAGCATTTGCTCCCACCAGCCAGGCCTTACCTCCCACCAGTTCACAGGTTGCATTGATATTCCACTCCATCTAAGCACACGAAGCTTTTGGGGGACACTTCTATCCAAACCACAACATACAGTAGGCTAGAAGGAGAAGCTTTGGTGTTTTATCATGCATACGGGGGACTATATTATATTTCAAAATAACTAGGTGAGGGACAAAGAAAGAACAAGTGTCTTAGGTGATAGGTGTGTGAAATACTCTGATAATTTTAACCACTAGACAATATGTGTAATGGTTATAGCTCTGTCACTTTCTCATTACTGGGACAGAATACCAAATCTACAACTAAAAAGAAAAAAGGTTTATTTTAGCTCACAGTTTCAGAAAGTCTCAGTCCAAACATGATCAGCCAGCAAAGGAGGACGAGCCAATTGTGGAAAAAGGCAGCCTCTGGAATCATAGAAGAAAAGCAGAGAGCAACCTAGAAGAAGCTAGGAGCAAGGGGATATTGCTCAGGCCACTCCTCGAAGGCTCCCCTCTTCCAACCAGGCTGACCTCTTATCAACACCTCAAATCATCAATAATATAATCTACTCTTTCAATTGACCCCATAACACAATGACCTTTCACATACATGAGGCTTTGAGGAAATGTTCCAGATTCAAATCATAAGAAGTTACTTGTAACATTTTATTGTACCCCATAAAAATGTACCATTATTTTATGTAAATTAAAAATAAAATTTAATTGTTATAAAAAATAAAGAAAGAAATGTTTTCCAGGCCAGCACTGAGACAATTTCTACTTAAATGTACCTATGTTATGATGTCAGCCTGTTTTTTTTTTTTTCTTTTCTTTTTCTTTCTTTCTTTTTTTTTAATTCAAGGGCAAAGTTCCAGAACAGAGCAAGTATTCTCCAGAATTTCGTAGGACAAAAAAATAGTTAAGCTTATAAATTACAACTTTATAATATAGAATGTAGTAAGTTCATACATGACAAACAAAAATGTACCTGGAATGCATTATTAAGTATTTGCCAAACTGAACATCTGTTTATATGCTGTTTTTTTTTAATCAGCATTTATCTCCTTACAAACTAAGAAGGAGAGAGAGAGAAATTACATCTTTTTGGGAAACTCAAGGACAGCTCATTGAAGTAGATGGCCCTTTGAGCGGATCTTGAATAATGGAATTTGACAGATGACACATTTCAGGAAAGCTAGAGACGTGGAGACCCTCATTAGCAAATGGCACCAAAAGTAAAAAAGCAGCAGCTGTGCTTGGAGAGCACCAAGAACACAGCTACACCAAAGTGCAGCTGTTAGAAGGGGGAAAAACTAAACACAACTTTAAGTTTGGGGCTCAAAAAGCCAAATACAGCATTGAATTTCTTTCAGTAGGAATGTAAGCACCATGAACGGTTTAGATAAGGAAAGTGACCTCATCCAATAGATTCCAAGAAGATGAATCTGCCATCACGATGCCGCAAGGACTAGAGAACAGCATGACTGCGATCCATGGGACCAGTTAAGATATTAAAACAATAATTCAAGTGCAAAGGAACAAATTGTAACTAGGATAGTAGACCTGAAAATAGAAAGATGATGGATGAAACAAGATAAAGGAAGCTTCTGCCAAATGTCTCAGTTGGGAGAATTTGTGAGGACAAATCGGACGTAGAGCACTCAACGAGCAGTATCCTCCGAGAAAGTTCTGAAGTCTGAAATCTGTAATTATTATGGTAAATTATCTGGGAACGTGCTACATAATTTCCAAGTGTTGGTCCTCAAAACGTGCCCTGCACAACAACAGCTAAACAAGCCCAGGCTTTGGGAGTCACTTCCAGACCTAACCCATACGCTCCTTGAAGACAGAAATTGTGTTTTATTCACCGTTGAACACCTGGTCCACAATATGGTGATCCCCTAGAGTGGTTAAGACATACTTATGGGTAAGAAATTAAGAATGACAACTGAGTCTACAGAAGAGCTTGGGGTAGCAAAGTACAGTGATGAGTAGAGAAGTTAGGAAAACAAACCAAGCACAAAATATTAAACAACAATGACAAATTATACATTGCAAGAGAAATAAATATGTCGAAAATCAGCAATAATATCGTGATAGTATTTTGATCAAGTGCAATACGTTCCTAACATTCAGAGTAAACAACTTACAACTCACATGCATAGAGCTTGTATCATTGGACATTTATGAACCCTGTTAATAAAAATCACAGCATTAAAGCTTATGTTTTTAAGTACAATTAAAAAGAAATGAGAGAGTTTGAGTCTCCCATTGGATTCATTTTGAATTAGCACACTTTCTGGGGACTAGAGGTAAAAAGGGAATGTGTAAACATCATGATGCCAGACTCATCTTTTTATAGTGGACATCAAGCCTGTTACTTATCAGGTTAAAATGCCGTCAATGAATTCTTATTAAATATAAGAAAAATCCAAACTCTAACACTGTATTGTCTTACAAAATTTGTCCTGTCAGTCTTTTCTATCCAATTCTTTGCCTCCATCTCCTGCAACCATAACACACCAGCCATCTTTAGTTTCCTGAAAACAGCTCTGCTACCTCCTGTTTTCTGCTTAGAACATTATCCCCCACCAACACTTCCTTCTCTACCCACTCACTTTATCTAGCAAGTATACCCCTTCTTTAATCTCAGTTCAAACATCATTTCTTTGGTATTTTATATCTCTCTGTTACATATTACTAGAGTTGCATGTATAGCTTTTATCACAGTTTGTAATTAGACAGTAATGTGTCCCCTTTTAACATGTTACTCTCCATCAATTCACTATCATCTCTATGCGGATGCTGTCAATTTCGGTTGACTTCCGTACTCTGAGAGTCTAGCAGAATGACCAGTACAAATGAATTCCAAAAATATTTAAAATATTATTTAATAATATTAAGAATATGCTAAGTGTTTACATGAATGAAAATCAGTAAAATGTAGAGTTAATCACTAACCTGGAAATTGAATCAACAGAAGGGATTAAATCTTTGCTTTTCCAGTTACTAAATATATATATACTCAAGAAAGTCATAAAGTTATCTGTGCCCAAGATTTCTCACTTACAAAATAAAGGTTATGCAGAGTTATGTGATTGGGTAACTGAGAACTAGAGATTGTTTAATCTGCTCAAGGTCTTAAAGTTATACACGACAGAGCTGGAAACCAAACTCAGGAATATTGAATCTGCTACTGATTATTACAGAAAAGAATATATGTCATAGATATAACATAGACAGTTTCAGTCTCTGAAGTTATTGTAGAAATAGGAAAAAGCATTCACAAACACCTGTACTTTTCCCTTGTACTCCACTTGCTCCTTTCTTTTCTTCAAAGCAATAAGTATGCTGCTAGGCCAATATCCATGGGAAAATAGCCCATCAATCAAACTCAAGATGAGATTATCTTTTCAGTCAATGCCTGAGAGTCAAAAATAGAAACAGATGGTCCACAGTCACTGGTGCCCTGGAATGGACTAGTAACAAAACCACTTAAGTAATATCTTGTTTTGAAATAACTAATAGATTTCAAGTGCTGCCTCTTTGCATGCACACAGCAATATGTTTTATTTCATGTCTATCACTTAATAAACACATGAAAGATTGCCCAGAATGTGTGTCCAGTGGTCCTTGGTGACACAGCATTAGCGACCTAATCATTTTCCAAGCCTCATGCAATTTTGCGCTAGTAGCCTGGTACTGCAGCCCATATGAAACAAATAAAGCACTCATGCATAAAATTGATACAATAAAGCTCTCTTGGCAGTGATGAATTCGAAAAGAAGCAGGCCCACACAATCATTCCACCCCTCTTGAAGGAAGATTTCCCATGAGACCTTGGTTCACCTACATCTTGATTTGTAAGGCTCTTCTGGAAATTATGCCATCATCTCCCACAGAACTCAACAGGCCATGCGCAGTCAAGGTGGAAATAGAGGGTGCAGTGAAGCTGCGGAGAAAATGTTTAGAAATATGGCCACGTTATCGCAGGTGGGAAGGCAGCTGCTCTCCAAGCTTGGAGAAAACTCTTTGATTGCCCTTATTGTTATTGTTTAGTTGTCCTCTCTTTCACTCTTTTCATCTGACCTGTGTGTGAATGGGTCCTGAACGTCCTTGCTTTAGACAGGGGTTGCTGAAGCTGATTATGTGCCTTAGCAACCATTGATAAAACAGCAGTGTTAAGGGTATCATTCTGAAAAAGAAGGGGATGTCCTTCAGTTCCTCATTAGGAATTACCTCTGCTCGTGAAGATATTTACAATACATTCCGTGCAACCTTGCAGCCGTATAGTGCACTGTACGACTAGGGTTTGAGGCCGATACATTTAAAAGTGCATTTTGAAATTCGAAAACCGAGCAATGCCGGGTTCAAAAATCTCCATTAATAGGTTTTGGAGTACAAAGCAGGTAACTATAGGTAGCCCGTTAGACTTCCCAAAAACAAAAAGGTGAAAGATTTCATTTATTTAGGGAATACATGACTGATTTGCTGCATGTTTCATGAGACATACAAGATAATCTGATTGACATTATATTGAAGATGACAGTTGTTGGTTTCACCTTCCAGGTTCAAAATGGCATCTGTTATCAGTTGCCTGCTATGCTGTTTTAGATTCTCATTGCAGCTCCAGCTGTAAAAATGAGTTTTCAGAATACCTGTGTTCCACGGCACCACAGTGCACTCCCTGAATTATATATATATATGCACATGTGTGACGACTTCCTTGTGTTGTGGTTAGAATTTAAGTTTTTGCTATGTCATTTTAAAGATGAAATTTAAAAGTAACTATTGTCTTCTAAGGTTCTCCTTTCCAAAAAGCTAGCTGGCAAACGTTCTTTTTTTTTTTTTTTTCAACGCCTTCCAAGCAGGGGTCCTGCATGACAACAGAGTAGTTTACATATTAAATTAATAACATGAGTCTCTGTGGTGAACCAAAGGCAACCTAAAATGCACCCTGGGGGTATTCTAAGGTGCAGGAATTCAATCTTGTTTCTGTCTAACCAGAGCATTAATATTAATAGTGAGTTAGCTGTACTTCTGTAGCAAGCAACTCATCTCCCCAGGGTGCTCTCCCAGCATCTGCAATCCCCTTGGTTGTGACTGTTTTCTGACTTTGAAATCCAGGGACCAAGATGGTAGCCTTTCCTTACAGATCACTCTTTTTTATTGCAGGTCAAAAAGAGTACAAATCTATTCTTCAGTTGTTAATACGTACAATCATCTTGTGTCACTTAATGATAATGATATGTTGTAGAAAATGCTTCATGAGGTGATTTCATCACTGTTGCAGACATCATAGAGTGTGCAAATGCAAGCCAAGATGGTGTGGTCTACAAAATACCTAGGCTACACACACACACACACACACACACACACACACACACACACACGTTTGGTGTCTTAGCCACTTTTGGTACAATATTCAACACCAAAACATCAAGGAGGAGAGGTTTACATAAGCTCACAGTTCTAGAAGGTCTCAGTCCAGCCATGGGCGAGTATGGAAGAGCCCAGCAGAGGGCCTAGTCCAACCAAAGCTGTGTATCCCAGCCTGGCTAGGAAGCACGGAGAGTGCTTGGGGAGAAACAGGGACAAGAGTATGTTCCACCAGACCACACCCTGAGTTATCTGCCCGTCACAGCCAGGTGCCACCAGAACAGCACATGAAATCAGTGAGCTGATCTGCTTGATACAATTAACCCTCACAACTCAATCACCTTCAAAACACATGAGGATTTGGGGGACACTCTAGATCCAAACTGTAACAAATGGTATGAGCCTGTTGTTCCTAGTTCCCTGAAAACAACAGCAACAACAATGTGAGATGAACACACAAGAGAAATGATGCTATCAGGAGAGCCAGTACCCATGACATGTGTGAAGCTGCTGTCAGCTTAACATAGCACATTGTTTTACAGCAAACTCATTTTCATTCTAAAATAAAGATAACGTTTATTATCACAGTTGCACAAAAACTCACAACTTTTAAAAATCAGTTTTAATAGAAACATATTTCATTCCATAATGATATTTTCAGGAATATCACACTTTTGCTCTACCTCCAGCTAAAACTTCCCCCCAAAACTAATTTTCATCAACAAAATATCCACAATATATCACAATCCATCTTTGGGAGGAAGTTCATAGCATGTTCTGAACAGACCAAAGCATTTGCTTATATAAGCTACATTCTCATATACTAGTCACAGAATGGTAGCCATTCTCATATACTAGTCACAGAATGGTAGCACTGGGAGGGACCTTGTCGATCTCTTAGTCTGCACCTGCATTTTACAGACTGGGAAGGGAAGGCTCAAGGGCTGGCAGGGCCACTGAGGCCCTAAGCAGAACTACACTCTAAAATAATAAAAGAAAATACAGTATTGTAAATCATAATTCAGCAACACAGTCATTTACTGTCATCATCAAGTATTATACACTGTACACAATTGTATGTGCTGCACCTTATGTGATAGGCAGCCCAGTAGGTTCGTTTGCACCAGCATCACCGCTAGAATGTGAGTAACGCCCTGCACTGCGGCATTGTGAGGGCTACATCATCAGGCAATAGAGATTTTACAGCTCCGTTGTGATGTGAGGCCACTCTTGTATGTGTAGTACCTCATTGACTGCAACATCAAGTGTGACTCCTGACCATACTAAGTTCCATTATTACAGGAGGATTCCCCATCCTCCTTCTTCACTCTATTATGCATTATTTTCTCTGTATGTTCCTTATCTTCTAGTTATGTTGAAAATTATACTTCTTAATTTGTCTTCTATAGTAACTGTCCTAGATCCTTGAATTATGGGAGTTATTACGGTTTGGATCTGGAATGACCCCAAAAAGCCTCACACATTTTGAAGATGTCTGGATATCGGGGGCCATTATATGGGTTAATGGATTGACCTACTGATGATTTTACAGGCTGTTAGGTGGTGGGGCTGGGTTGGAGAGATGGGGCACTGGAAGCATGACATAAAAGAGTAGACCCGTGCTAGCTCCATCCTTGGTTCTCTTCCTGCTTCCTGTCACCATGTCGTGAACAGCTGTCACCCCTCCAGGTCCTCATCCAAGTCATTCTGCTCTTGACAGGCAACTATGAATGGACTGAAATCTCTGGGTCGTGAGCCAAAGTAAACCTCTCTTACTTTAAGTTGTAAGCATCAAGTATTACGTCACAGTGATGAAAAAGTGACTGAGATAGGCACTTAGGCCTCATTCGTAAGTTAATCAAATATAAAATAACAACTATTCTTAAATAGTCATATGAAGTTTTGGGAAGAACATGATCTACCAGAAGAACATCAGCCTTCATTCTGCCATCATTAGGATCCCTACTCTCATGAGAGCATCTCTCCTGTGTCTCTGTGCCTCTTCTGTGTTAGTGGTACACACCTCTGAAAATTTGGAGAAAATATATGCATAAAAGTTACAATTACTGATAAGTAAGACACAGTATTCAAAATGGTAGATGTTTGTGTTGTATTTATTGAAAAGCATTTTAATATGCAACAATTAAGATCATCTCATTTTGCACACCACAAAGATCTTTCTAGAGCTGGGAATATAGCTCAGCAGTCATGGCACTTGGCCTAGCAAACACAGGACCCTGGGTTTGACTCCCTGGCACCACATAAACAGGGTGTGTTGGAGCACACCTATAATCCCAGTACTCTGGAGGTGGAGGACTATCTTGAGTTCCACGCCAACCTGGGCTACACAATGAGTTCGGGACCAGCCTATACTACAGAGCAAGACTCTGTCTCAAATGTAAAAATAAAAAAATAAAAAGCTACTGAAGCCCAACCTAAGAAATTCAACAACTTAAGACTCTGTCTCAAGCAACAATAAACGGGGCTGGGAGACGAAGCTCATAGCAAAGGCCTTATGTTCAATCACCAATACCTCAAAAAAAAAAGGGAAAAAGGTGAATAAATAGCTACTCTTACATGTTAGAGCTATTCGTACATGTTAGAGTTACACATGTATTTATTGGATATTATGGAAGATTGACTTTCTTTTCTTACATTCAAATAGCTTCTTGGAGGAAATCCAATTTCTGTACAAAACAGACATGAGGATTCTCTGTGTAAAAAGAGAGAGCATCCTTTGTCCTGCCACCCATCCAGCAGAGATGGCTGCTATAATGTATTATAAACTCACTGAAGTCTACATCAATTTCTTCACCCCCAATAATTGTATCTTATGTTAAGTGCACACAAATAAGTAACTCTCAATATTGGAAAAAATACATCTCTATATTCTTGAACCACAAGGCATGAAGAATGTTAAACCTGAAATAACAGTTTAATATAATCATTTTATAGATGAGAAAGTGAAGTTCTAAGGAGAGATCTTGTTTTTCAAAAAAATAACACAATAACAGAACAAATTATATATATTTCATATTCACAGGATTGCGAAAGTTAGAGTATTATGACGGAACTCTCAAGTAAATACAACAGTTACAGAACACATAGATTTATCTCCACTAAAACAGCATTAAGTAAATATTTTGAAATGTAAACCAGTGAAAATAAAGAGAGAGAGAAAGGGCAAAGTCTGTGGGTCAGCAGTTCCATGGCTTTTTAGAACAAGAAGATGAATGAATAATATGAAGAAAGGATAATTGAAGAAACAACACAAAAGTAGCCAGTGTCCTCGGTGTTAGCATGTGAAACAGATGGCAGGAAGCAAGAATGTCCAAAAGTGGCCGAAGTCCAGCACACCCAGAGAAAAGGCAGCTAGCATAGAGAAGAGGGACAGATGGCTTCAGAAAGGAAAGATTCTAGAATCAAAGGTAAATGGCAGCAAAATGGAGCTTTAGAGAAGGGTGATCGGGATGTCTATGACAGGGAAATCACGTGACAAGATCAAAATCAGGCTTGCTTGTAATGTTGGAAAGAAAACAATCATTGTACAAAGGAAGGATATTATCACAACTGACAGTCAGGCCTAAACTAAAATTATGTATGGTAAAATAGTGATGGCATTTTTACTGTATACAGAGAATGTGCTAGAATTCTAAGGTGTTCTGCAGGAGCTGGAGTCTGGGGAGGAAGGCAAACACACACACACACACACACACACACACACACACACACACACACACATATATATATATATATATATATATATATATATATATATATATATATATATATATATATATAGGTAATTCAAGCAAAGTACTTTTTTTTGAGACTAGTGCCAGTATTTAGTATGTAACTCAGAAAGAAAAAACAAACAGGCAACCAGACTGTGGAATTTAGAAAGTCTATATTAGACTCTAATGGTAAAAGACAGAAAGGGTTTGGAAAATCACAGAAAGATGGGAAGAAAGACGTCCGTGAGGAAAGACTTGGGAGAACCAAGTCCTGGATGCAGAAAGAACATTCATCCCAGGAAGGGGAAGCGTGGGCCAGGTGAGCCCAAACGCGGGCTGCATCAGGGTTTGCCTTGGAATATCTATCTCTCAATCTCCCAGGTCATAAAAACCTTAGAATACCAGCGTAAGAATTTGGACATATGTAAAAAACCTAAGCAGCATGAGACACTGAAAGTTTTTGACACAGGAGAAGAGCAGTTACATATTTTTATATCAAACTTTATTGACTTATGTCAATACAATGCACCTGTTTCACAAGATAAATGTAGTAAGACTTATGTAACCATGATTCTAACTAAGATACACAACATTCCTATCCCTACTCTAGTCCGTTTCTCTACTTTTTACCCAAGCAAGTATTGACCTGATCTTTCCACTGTAGAAGAGCTCTTAAAGTTCTAAAAACTTACACGGACAGTGTGTGCTCTTGCACTGGTTTTGTTTACTCAGCAGAATGTTGCCTGGGCTTTATTTTGACTTGCTGCTCCTTGCGCATACACCTCAGAAGAAAGCCTGACTAGAACCTGCCCAGATTGACCGGTCCTTTCCTCCATCTCTGTTGTACTTTCCTATTATTATGTAACAAATGGCCTCCAAATTTAGTGACTTAAAGTAGCAAAAAGCAACATTGAGGTTTCTTCTTGTGAGTCAGCCCTTGGGCCAGGGCAGTGATGCAGCCCTGGGGCTGGAGAATTTGTTTTCAAAACAACTCACTCAGAGAGAAATCAGGTTGACCTTGGATTCCGTCTGAGAGGCTGGGCAGGCCTTCCTTTCAGCCATCTTCTTAGTTTTTCCTCACAATGGCCTCTCCAGCAGGCAGCTTGGATGTGTCCTCATCCTGGTAGCTGTACTCCAAGAGCTAGTGTTTGAAGGAACAGGAAGTGGAAACTGAAACTGCACCTTTGTTCAGACCTAGACACAGAACCTAGGTCAATATCACTTTCTCTGGAATTTACTAGTCACACAGTAACAGATCTTATCCAGGATAAAGAAGACAGAGACCCTCCTACATCTGGAAGGAGGAAGTACCAAAGAATGTGTAGCCATTCTTAATCGATCACATCTTTTCATTCAATGAACAAGTTTTTTGAGTAAAAGATTTATTGGAGAGTAACAGAAACCTACATTAGATACTTATTTAAAAAACTGAAAATACATGTTGTCAAATATTTCATGAAAACAAATATGGGGAAAAAAATGGCCCAAGTGGACAGGCAGAATAATGGTGAGGGGAACAAAATGAAGCAAATAGTTTAAAAGAGCTTTTACATTCTAATTAAACTGTAACAATTCCCAAGACTTGCGATTACATACATAGAAGAAAAAGGGATCTGAGAACAAGAGAGAATTCCTGGAAATTATATATATAATTACCAAAATATAAAATTCATGAGAGAGATTGAATCTTAGAATGGATATGGCTGAAGACCAAGTTAGACATCTGAAAGATAACACAAAAATAAATCATTATGAATTTAAAGCTTAAAAGACAAAATGATAACGTAGAGAAAAATTAAAGCACACAGAAGCTTGATCCAGAAGGCACAACATCTGTCTCTGAGGCATTCCATAAGGAGAAAACAGAGAGAACTGAAGGGAAGAGATACACAAGAAAAGCAAAGCTGTCTCCAAAAATAAGAATGCATTTTCAGGTTGAAAAGTCTCCTATATAAAGAGAAGCAAATGACAAAAACCTAGGGGTGTTTTTCACAATGATTCATTTTATGGTGAGAATTCTGAACTTTAAGTTTTAAAGAGAACACTCTAAAAGACTGAGGGGGGAGTTGATTATCTAATAGTACAAGAGAAGGTATTACCAGATGAACGTGGACATTACTATTAGTAATGTTGAGTTCGAAAAGTAAGTAAACTAATGCCTCAAGTGGTTGAGGAAAAGTGACTTGAATTTATAATTTTATGACTAGCCAAACTATCAAATCAATGTAGAGATAAAACATTATATTTTCAGACATGTGAGGACTCTTAGAACTTATTTTCCAGAGCTATGTATAAAAACACTATCTTCTAGCAAAAAGACAAAAAGAAATCTGAGAAAAAGAAATGAAATCAAAAAAGTAGTGGTGGAATCAGGCCACGAGTGCAGTGAGAATGTATTTCAAAATTCCAGCCATAAAGCATGTAATTAGAAGGAAGAGTGACTCAACATACTGTTCAAAGAATATGGAAAATCATAATGAAGCTTTATAAAAATAAATAATGCATTTAAGAAAACTTCAGAGGAGAGTAAAAGGACATACAAGAAAGTTATCTAAATACAAATCAATATAGAATCAATATCAAAATCAATATAGAAAGAATCATTTTCTCTTAACACTGAGATCTTTCTTTAAATAGCGTAGGTTTAGTGACAGCATTCTATTTCCTCTCTCAATTTAATCAGTAAGATCCCAGCTTAGTTTAGTCCTGTAGTGAATAAAATTTACATCGGCATAATGTATTATGTACTGTGTGTTGTTTTAATTTGTATAATTAACCTATGGACAGATATTTAAAACCAAGAATAATATGTACATTTTCATATAAAGAGATTTCTATATATTTTCATACATTTATATCATGTATATTTATTTTCACATATATTTATATATGTATACCATGTATGTATATTTATACTTCTTTGCGCAGCAACGTGACCCAAACACACACTTTTATATATAAGCATCACCTCTGTGAAATCCATAGAATAGCCAAATACATGTGGAAAGTGGTGGAGAGGGTAGGCTAATGGATTTCCTAATTTTATATAAACAGGCACTGTTTAAAATTAATATTTCAAAATCAGAAGTTTGGCTATAAAACAATCAGTTCTAAAGCAACAATTAGAAGAAAGAATAATATCACTAAAAATATCCAGAAGAGGACAGATAGCATATGTACATGAATTGTTCATTTTCCCCTAGTAAATAATATTTAGATATTACCTAAAATCACTAAATCAAAAAACAGAGCTATTTGTATATCTGAGGAAGCCAACTTTTTCCAGGAGGTTAGAGTGAGAAGGAAGCCCAAAGGACACCAGACTGTCCCCGGAAGGGCATGGAAATTTTGGAGGCAGGAGGCCCTTCTTTTCTCAGCAGCTGGGGTCTGTGTGCTCCAGTCTTCTTGGAGGGAGATCTATGTGACGCACCCCCAGAGGGAGCAGCTGTTGATGCCTCTATATTTATGCAAAGAGGACTCAATTTTTGAGGTCTTGTGCCTAGGCTTTCTATGTTATTGTGTTCTGTGGTGGTTATGAGGTCGTGCTTTCTCATTTGTATTGAAAATATTCCTGGTGTTTGAAATGACATACAAATATTTTAAAATCATTCTTTCCATTATTGAATAGTTTTTGTAATAGATTCTGTAAAACCATATGCAATTAAAATATATTTGCTCCAATCCTCTCAAACATAAGACATATCCTTCTTATGCAAAATGAAGCTTTTAAAACTTCTGAAAAACTCATCTCTCCTAATCACAAATTCTCTGTAAAATGTATTCTACCTCTCCTCTGTATCATGAAAAGATAATAGTTACATTCAGTTCCATCACTCCCTTGCTTATAAGTTAAGATCTCTCTAATTCTGTTTCCACTGAATTGGATTTATAACAATTGTAATAGGATGAATTGACATTCATTTTTATTCAACAATTTTTAAGTAATACCTTTACAGTTTTTATAAAAATAATATATATTCATAAAATATTCAACAATTACTGGAAAGCATAAAGAATAAGGCAATTAATCACTTAAAAGCATACCATTCTTTCACATTAGCATCACTCTGGGTACCTTTCTCTACAGAAGGATGGGTGAATGGCTAGACAGAGAGAGAAAGAGGAGAAAGAGACAGTGAGAGTGAGAGAGAGAGGGAACATTTGTGTAAATGAAATTATAGGTACCTACTGCCTTGGTAATGGCTACATGTCAATTCTTACAGTATTTGTGACAATATTCTAGTCTCTGAAAAGTTCTTTATTCAAGTCACTATACCTTATGACCTGCAGGATATTTTTCCAATTTAATTGTAAATTATCTGGAATAAATTATTTTTAAGTTTGTAATTTTCATTTTTATAAAACTAAAAACACCCTTACTTCATATTAACCATTTCCAATGTCAGGCACAGGATTGACTACTTGTTTAAGGATCATCTTACTCAATGCATCCAATAAGCCTTTCAGAATTGACTCCCAGTAGAGAAGCCATCATGTTTCAGGCTGCAAAGTAAATATAAGACTGGATCTGAACCCAGGCACCTGGACTCCGGAGTCTGCACCTTTAAATGCTTGTCCTTACAAAATTCTGTACCTCCCATTAACTCAGAACATGACCAGACAATCATGGCCTGCTCTCATTTTAATTTAGATGTCTTAACACCATGACAATATACTGCCATGTTCATTAAATAATTAGTAAGAATCTATTATCTTTCAGATAATATAGTCTAAGACAAAGAAATAGAAAAAAGGAAGACATTTTTATGTAAATTTAAAAAAAGAATAACCAATAATCAAAGGGAACTGCTTGTATACTTTTGCAGAGTTTGTGTTCATTAATTAAAACAGAATTGCCTATTTTTTATCTTTTTACTACATATACATTATCTTTCCTACAAAATTAAGAATATTCTCTGCTTGCAACCTGCTTTTTTTTAGCTGAATTATAGATGAACATTTCCCATATCATTACATATCATTTAAAAAAATAATTTTAGTAGCTCTCTGAGTGTAATTTAATGGCAAATGGTTGAGCCATAAAATATTTTTTTATTAATCCCCAAATGTTTAGTGTTTACATTATGACTTTTTCTATTAAAAAAACAATATCTTTAATAAACTACAGTAAAACCCCAGGGCAGGAGTGAAATGATTCAATTGTTTTGATTATTCAAGACAAGAGGATGAAAATTTACCCAAGCAAAAATTAATAAGGAGAATATAGCTTTAAAATATGGTTTTCAAGCTTAAATAGTCTCCTCTCTACTTTCATACTTGTGTGAAGTCATGATTTCATCTTCTTTAACTGTACATCCAAGTCAATGTATTTTTTCTCGATTTCTGTTTCTGTGTTCCTGTGTATTTATCCTATATAAGGTTTATTATCTCTCAGTACTGTAAATATGCAATTTCAGAGCATCTAAATTTCTAGGAAGATGAATTCTTATGTTTTCTCTTTATTTTACTGTCTTAACACAGGAGGATACATACAGTGCTAGTCTCCACCAATTGCCCAGTCTGACAGCTTATCACTGACATTAGATAAATTTTTTAAAATTTAGTTTAAAACTTTCAGCACTTCCAGTGAGATCCAATTCTTTTACCGTGTGATATTAGTGACTTTTGTTTATTTTGTTTTCTTGGGTAGGAGGAAGTAGTTGAGTGGCTTAATTTTTCATGCTTTCATGAATTTAAAAATAAATGAATGAATAAATAAATAAATAAAATTATCCAAAGGCAATAAATTATTCATCATGTTCCTTTGTCTTAAAACCTTGATTAATTTCTTCCACCTTTCCACATGCACTTTTTCTGCTCCATAATACTTCAGATACTAGCTAATAAATACATGTTCTTGTGTGTTGATCACTAGGTTTAATCACATGAATGTGTCTATCAAATCAAAGGGACTAATTACTATGAGCTTTCTACTCCATCAGAGAGAATTTTGCTGGGAATTGAATATTAAAAATGCAAAAGATCTCTCTCCATGCAAAATGTAAACTGATTTATTCTCACAGGAATAGATAGTGTAAGCTGAAAGGAAATTGGCAGAAGAAAGGAAAATATATTCTAATTGGCTTCCTTGAATTCATTTTGGTTTTCCTTCTTAATAAAGAGATGGAGGAGGAGACACTTAAAGCGGTATGCACAAAAATAGCAGAAAGCAAAACTCATAAGTGATATCGAAAATGTTTCTGGAATTCTACCTAATACACTTGGGGTTAGTCATTATAGCTATAACCATTTGGATAGAGAGTTATTAGTTACTAATAATTAAATTTAGAGTGTGACTTCTCATGTATGAAATTCATCTCTCATGGGTCACTTAATCCAGAACATTTTGCCCCAAGACTTTTACCAGTGTAAATATAAACTTGCAATGGGGACAAATAGCAGCATGATGAGTTTTGTTAAATGCTGTCCAGAGTTTAAAGGATGTGGTTTGACTCGTGGCATGTCAAGGTCATGCATCAAAGCAGTCGCAAGGTGAGGGAGCATTATGTGACAACATTGGGCCCATCGTGAGGATGATCAAACGTACTTTTGATGATGACGATTAGTACTGGGAATCAGCCTCAGAGACATTTTGTCCAGTGGGTTTTAAGTTGTGTTCCCTAGATCTCTGGAAACTTCCCCAGAGGTGGCATGAGTGACAGAGAGAAGAGCGAAGGGCAAGCCGGCCTCCCCCACCGTCCAACCAAGGCTGCTCAGCTTTTCTCTCTCTTCTGAATTGTGAAAGAATGTAAAATTTCAGTTGAGAAGAAAAATAAAATTCTCTCGATTAACTCCTTTTACAGACGAAGAGCCTAAGTACCAGGCAGATTAAGATGCTGTTCATCACTGCAATTTTCTCTTGGTAAAATTAAATATGTTACCCAACTCTTTTACTTGGCCAAACACCAATTTTTGATGATACCAGTGACATATCCCTAAGAGTTCACATAGGATTGGAAGCTTTCAGAAGCCATAGCCAAGTTTTTTTCATTACTTGTCAGTTTAATGTTTGGGGAGAATTATCAAAAAGGAAAAAAAAAATCATTTCAGTGATCCAAATTTGGTTTTGTAATGAGTCTCTTCTAGGTCTATGACACTAAGAAAATTTATAAAATTTTAAGCCTAATTTTTAAAAGGAGGATAACTTAATACCAACAAATGAAGTCAACTGTAAAATACCATTTCCTTGAATGAGCTAAGATTTTGTTTTGAAACACTGCACAAGTCAAATGTTGCTGAGAAAATGAAAAGATAGGACTGAAGCCCCACTCCTGGGAGCATACGTGAGCCCGACTTTTGTGAAAGAGCTTGAAAGAAGACCTACTCCCAAAACATTATAAATATCTCTTATGAGCCAAAAATATTGATGGTAGTTGTAGGTACCTAAGTATCTCAGATGAGATGTATGTGAAGACGCACATTATAGAACTGTTTCTTAAAATGAAAAATTAGAAACATATTCATTCACAAATAGATTAATGATAAAGCATTCCTGTGACGAAACGCTATACAGTAGTTAAATTAGAGCAAAGCACGTCATGAGGTGTAACAAAGTGGCCATGAGCAACATAGGCAATCCTTGTGTTCCTTGGTTTCATCAATAAAAATTGATAATAATATTAAACTACCTTTAGGTTTGTTGTGAAGACTCCATGATTTAATAAAGCACTTAACATTAGTTTGACATACGATGAGTTGGTTTTTGTTTTCTGTTTTCTGTTTTGTTTTGTTTTGTTTTGTTTTTTAAGAGAGAGTGCTTCATTTCATAGGCCAGGCTGGTCCTGAACTCCCTCTGTAGCCCAAGATGGCCTAAAACTTACAGCAATATTCCTGCCTCAGTCTCCACCGTGCTAATGATAGGCATGTGCTTCCACACATGAATTCTGTAAGGATTTGCCTTTGCTATCAAATACTGAAAATAAGGTTGAATAAGAAAAAGAAGCACCCAAGCAAACTAAGGGTCATCTAGCCATTCTGTCTCATGGACACATGTTAATTTTCACAATTATGGAACAGAAAATGGGATTTCAAAGAATTTTTAAAATTACAATTTACTGCTTTTTCATGAAATGATTTACACTTAAATTTTTTCTTTAGTACTCACAAGAATAGTGTATCATTCTTACGGGATAATGTTATTGTAAAATTTTAGATAAATCTTGTAAAGCGTAATAATACTAAGTAAATGATTTACTAATTAGTACTACTTCTTGTGACATAATTATATCTCGGTGACATAAAAAATAAACTCTACCTGGTGTAGACATTTGATAATAGAAAATATTTTCAAAGATAACACAGAAATGGCATGAAGTTCATTTCTTAAGTGAAACAAAATATATAAAATGGTTTTCATTTTATATTGACACTAATTAAACTTTAAAAAGTGTTTACAAATCTACCTTCAGACTGACTGTTGGGGTGCACAATGTCAAATGTGAACTAATATCTTTATTTTAAAAAAGAAAACATTTTGTGGGCTTTTCAATGAGTGCAGTTCAAAACAAATATTCAAATACCAGGATATATTAGCAAATATTGGTGTATATATTTAAACAATATAACATTGGGATCTCCTACCATGTGCCAAAATGCCAACTTAAGGACTTTTTGCTTCTAAAAGTTGCTATTTTTTAGCCCGCCACTTATAAGCTAATCTATTACACACATAAATTTATACATATTTATTCATTTGCTAGATCAACTCATTGTTAGCAGCCGATAGGACCATGAAGACTTATGTCATAGTTTGACCACAGGGACAAGGAAAGATGAGATTGTAACCACTTCTCTCCTAAACTTTTTTCTGTAGATTGATGTCCTCAAGACATCAGCTTTAACTTTCATTCACTGCTCAGCATTTCCTGCTTCTAGTGGTCGTAAATAGATTTGTCCCAAGCACTAGTAGTTCCATGTTCATGTTAAATTTTAATTCCTGCAAGATAATTATAACATTTTCTCAAGTTATTAACTCATTTTTTTCTCAAGATTTAGAAGACACATACACATATATGTGTATATATATGTAAATTCCCAAGAAAATGTTTGAGAGAAATTCACGTGTAGAATCCCTACTATACACTAAGAAACATGAGTTAAAGAGATTCCGTATTCCTGGTGGCGATTACTGCTAAGAAAGAACCACCTGGGCAGTTCGCGGTAATGATTCTTCCAGAAGTGCTGCTGCCCACTGGGACTTGGGTGAAGGCTAGGATGCTTCATCTTCACCAGCAGTGCAGAGGATGGAGGTCCACGTGGCATGAGACCAATGCTGGATGAATGCTGGTCAAATCCAGGGAAACCCGAGTGTGAACTGAAGTAGCAGCAGAGAATCCTGACTGACAGCCAATCAAGGCTTATAAATCAGATTTCAGGCTGGTGGAATTAGGAGCAGAGGAAGGTGGATGCTCTTGCCCTGGGTGTGTGCGGCAGGAAAGACTCCTACTCCTTAAGACAGGATTGTGCAGACGCCTTTCATGACTCAAGGAGACCAGCGCCTCTGAGATCATGCTGACTGGCACCTACAGATGTTCAACTGATCGGTTTTGTGTTTTGTTTCTTTCTTTGTGGTACTGGGAATTTATCACAAGGCCCTCACTGAGCTCCCTTTCCAGCCCCTCTCTTGTTTATTTGAGGCAGGGTCTCGCTAAGTTGCTAAGATGTTCATAGGTCTCAAACTTATGATCCTTCTTTCTCAACCTCCCAAAGCAATCACAGGCCTTTGTCACCAGATTGGAAAAGAAGACGACAGAGCACAGAAGATGAGGATTTAAGCCTAAGCCGAAAGGCCAATATGTTAACAATTTCTAGTCTCCCCTTATTAAAAGGAAAATTCCAAACAGTACTCATTCACTTTCTTTCCTTACAGTATGCTCCAAAGGCCTGATGTGACCTCACTGTATTTCTTCTAAAGTCTTTCATAGCTTTTTGTATTTTTTTAATCCCCTTATAATTGTGAGCCAGCTAATGATTGAATTATTAGTTTCAATTCCTTCTTATAAAACAGTAATGTCAACTTCCTCATTTCTCTGGATTGTTTGATTTTAATTTTTTAACTCAGTATTCTAGTTATCTGTATGCTAATATCTGAAAACTTTGCCATGAGAAATTTATGTATGTTTTATGATATTAACTGCAGCATGAAGCAAGCTTCAGGGCTTGTGATGATTAAGAGAAAATCTAGAATTCTGAATTCCAAAACCAATATATATTCTCTCTTTATTCCCTCTGTGCAGAAAACAGAGTCTTAGTGAAAAGAAGCACAACTATCTAGAGACCTGTATTCATGTTCTCAGAAAAAAAAAAAATTCCCCATTTCTAAATCAATCTCTTGTTTCTGACAACAGAATCAATGAAAGATTGTTGAACTTGACCTAAGCTTTTGCCTCCTGGGCCTGACCCCCTCTCTCTTTCCTCCCATCTCCTCTGGTTTTCAATTTTTCTGAGACCAAACTGAAGGAGAACTCCCCCACCCACATTGCAACTGACAAGGCTCATGGACATCCAGATCAAAGCAACACCATGTGTAAATTATTTGGATAGTTAACCAAATGCCATGGAGTTAAGTGGGGTGCCATCTACATAAGGGGTTTCCAGATTGTTGCTCTGATTTTAGCATTTTAACAGTACCACCAGCTGCTAATAGCATATTTTGCTATGCCAACTACATACAGAAACTTTCAATTATAAAAAATTTTCAGATGCAAAACTATTTTTAGTTGTTCTCCATGACTTCCAGTAGATAAGGACATCTTCCAAATAGCATCTAAGTCATGATTTTCCCACTTAAACTCAGTATTTACAATTGATACTTAGAATGAAAACCATGAGATGTTCCATCGGTGAAATCTAATTCTGAGGCAGAGGGCCTGAGATGGTGACCAGGACACTAGACTGAGACTTGGCTTTGTGAAACCCAGCCAACTGCGTTAAAGTAAGAAGGCATTTCATTCTTCCTTTTTGGCGGCTCTCTCATCCAGGCATTCTAAAGTTGGTGGCAACTTCAGAAAATTAAAGGGCAGCTACCCTTCAAGTACATAAGATCACTGTTTTGAAACGCCAAATTCATGACCTTCACCGAATTCATTCACCTCTTTGGACTATGCTTTAAAAGGCAGCATATGCTAAAATGCATCCAAGCAACAGCCAGGGTAGTGGAGAAAGAGCAGCAGAGAGAGGCACGTGTCTGCAATAAGTAGCCATGATAATCTGCATGGACCTTCAAGAAAGGTGCCATAACTGGAGGTGGAGAGAGCAAAACAGCGGCTAGCAATCTGTCCTGAGCAACCCTGTTTTTTTCATCTACTGGCATCGAATGCTTGAGAAAAAGGAACCAGTGGGTGTAGAAAAAGATAGCATCTCATAAAAGAGAACTGTTAGTTGCAAATAGTATTACATCATTCACATCACAATCATATGATTAAAACACCATAGCTACACGGCTAAAGTATGGTCAGACCTAGCCCTAAAACACGATGGACGCACTCATTACTTTAGTGCCCACTCATTGCCTGTCTACAAAGGCACGGTTCTGTAGCAAAGGCTAAGTCACATAAGAGGCTGATGGTTGTCCGTGTCCCTGCATGCTGAAATCTTCCAAATCACAAATAAGCAAAATACAACTTAGAAAAGTGGAAGTAGCAGCCAGAGAGAGGTAAAGGAAATGTGTTCCAAGGATGCGGAGGAAAGAAAATGGCACTTCAAGGGAAGGAAACGGAGAGCAGCTTCCTACCAGTTTGAGCTGAGCCCTTAAATACATGAACGGCGATGAGCAGAGTGAAAGAGCATTCCAGGGAAAGTGCTGACTGGAGCCGAAATAATGCATAGGAAAAGAACAAAGCCTGTGTTCACAGAGGTAGGGCTGGACCAAGACTAAAAATGTGGAAGGAAAGCCAGTGATGCAGCTTAGTAGTTATAGGGCTTCCTAGCATACACAGGGTCCTGGGTACAATTCTGCAGTACCATATAAAGGTTAGCTGGGTGCCGTGGTAAATTCCTGCAATTCCAGTACTTGGGAGGCTAACCAGAAGATTGTTTTGAGTTCAAGTTCATCCTGGGCAACATCGTAAGCTCAGAACCAGCCTGGACTACAGAGCAAGACCCTATCTCTAATACCATCAAGCAACCAATAAAAGTAAAAGAGAAACCAACTAGAAGTTGCACCTTCTCTGGCACCTGGAAAGCAACTACTTAACAAGAAGAAAGAGACAAATAGAGTTGGCACACTGTGGAAACCTTCTTAACAATCCATAAATTAATAATTGGGCTTTCTGCCTCACAGGCTATAATGCGCCTGCTGTAAGAGGTTGTGTCCCCTATTCTTTTTACTTCTTCCAAGGCCAGAAAATGTTTACCTATAAACTACTATTGTAAAGACACTTTCTTCCAGGATAGCTAAGCAAGTGCTGTGTTGTTGATTGACAAGATTTCTTCTCAAGACCTTCCCTAATGTACATCTTTGTCTAAATCTTTATTTTCCACTCCACCTGCCTATAATCCCAGTGATTGATAAGAACACACTCAGTCAAGTTATTTTGTTTATTATTCTCACCTATATGCCTTGTGACTTTAATTAACTATTGGGATAATTTCAGTTTTGCTTTTAGTAATTCTTTGTAGATGACTCACTGTAAGAATTTACTCTCCCTCACTGTACCATTTCTTCCCCCCAATAAATATGAGAGGGGACCTCTACTGCATATCCAACTCACCCACTCCTTCAGGGGGTGAACCCATGTAGCCACCTGTAGGTTTCCTGGTCTTTGTGACTTAAATTCTTTGTTGTTTTTTTTTTCCTTTGTCCCAAAATGTTACACATTCATGGAGGATCTTAAATATTCAGCTAAGGAGATCACAAATAATTTGTCCACATAGACATTGACTATTCCTGAAATATAAATTGATAATATCACAGCTCTGCCTCAAGAATCAATGCCAAGCAGATCTTAAATTGGATTGGAAGGGAGGACTAAAGCAAAACAAAAAATTTACAGAAAGTTGGATTTGAGAGTACGCTACAGTTTACACATAGTGAAACTAAACAGAAGTGATAAAATATCACATTATTACAGCACTACTAACAATAGTGAAGATATGAAAACAACTTAAATGTCAATCAATGGACTCACAGATGAAGAAAATAAGAAACATACATAAAATGGAGCATTACTTAGCCTTACATTTAAAATGAAGGAAATTCTTCCACGTATGATAACACAGACATATCAGAGATGTTATGTTAACAAAACAAGCCAGCCACAGAAGAATAAATGTTACAGGTTTCTGTTGTTACGAGACATGTACAATAGTCAAATTCATATAGACAGGGTAGAATGATGCTACCGGGAATCTGTAGGAGAGACAAGTGGGAGATTGTCGGTCCACAGGCACAAAGCTCAAGTTACCTAAGATGAATGATTCTAAAAATACTCTGTACAACCTTGTGCCTATAGCTAACAAATATTCTACGGTATACTTAAAGCATTGCTAAAAGGTGGATCTCATGGTAAATGTTCTTGCCACAATGATGTGAGAGGAGGCAGTGGGCTTGCAGGCAGTTAGGGATACAAGGTTCCCCAGAAATGGAGAGGTTACTGGAAAGCAGAATTATAGAATAACTCCTGCCACTGCTAAGAACTACTTAATTGATCAAAATTAAGCAATGAAAAGAAAACCACTTAAGAGCAGGTTTCAGCAGCCGCTTAAGCATGGAGAACCTAGCAACCAGCCTTAGCAACCAAGCTGCTTAGCGGAGTACAGCCCCTTACCCAGCTCAACTATAAAAACCCCTAGACAGTGAGCCACTGAGGCAGCCCACATTTCTGGGTCCTCCTTCGGACTAGCAGAGCTTTACCCTCCTTCTTTTCCATCTTAAAGTTTCCAAACAAAGTGTTTTCCTTACAACAGGTCTCCGGTCTTCTGTGACTTATTCTTCAAGCCTGTGGAGACAAAGACTTAGCACAGGGGCCCAAGAGAATTGTGGCCTGACACAGCAACCACTAACACTGAGATAAAACGCAATGTAATACAATCAGCTCAGCAACATATTTAAATTCACAGGACTAGTTTATGATACAGCAACTACTCAAGGCTGAGTAATCTATTACCACAGTCCATACTGTCAACCACTCAATCATATGGCTTCTCAACCATAAGATTTTTCAGTAATATGTGATTCTTGCCAGCCATCTCAAAAGCTAAGGCAGTAGTGTTGACGTAACCTTCTATGAACAAACATATGAGGAAAGAGTCAAATTAAGTATTATAAGGCCAATAATCAAAAAATTCTTTAACAAACAAGGAAAACAGACATCAATTTTTGAATCACTCATATAATGGACATCAGTAATGATATCTGATAGAATATTTCACAGCATAGAAGTGGTCCCAGGCTGAGGTATAACTCAATGATTAAAGGGTTTACCTAGCATGCTCAAGGCCCTGGATTCAATACCTCAGCACTACATAAAGACTAGCTAGGTATTGTGATGAATACCTATAATCGAGCATTTGAGAGAATGAGACGGGAGATTGCCATGAGTTCCAGTCTAGCCTGAGCTACATATTGAGTTCAGGACCAGCCTGGACCACAAATCAAGATCTTATCTAAAAAAAAATTGTTATCATAATATTCTAAGTAAAATAATCATATTATAAAGCTCCATGTGCATTTTTATGTATATAGAATAAACAGGAATGTTTTATATAGAAATTTTATTGCTATTCTTATTTATCATAAAGGGAGGATTTAGGGAGATTCTTATTATTTTTCTACACATTATGACCTTCTTGGTTGAGTTTTACAATAAAACAGCACAATTTTTCAAATCTTAATAGCCAGTTTGAACAGATTTTTTTTTACCTCTCTTAGGCAGTAACAACCTCATGCCTTCACACTTAATTTTTTTTTTAATATGTGTTGAGTCCTAAGCAGGCTCCAGGCCCTGTACTAAGAGCTGAACTTACAAAGACAAATAAACTCATAAACCTTACAGACTACTGAAGCACAGTTAAATTAAACTGGGATCATTGCTTTAAAATAGGAATGACAAATGCTGTTGGAGTCCCCAGAGTACAAGGAAGGACAGATGAGAAAGAGGGCTGAAGAAGAAAAATAGATGTGAAGTCAAGTTTCATGATAAGAAGAGAGAGAGAGAGTGGAAGTGGGAGGGAAAAGACTTTATGATGGAACTGGAGGCAGGTTTGGAAGGTGGAAAGCCTTGGAAAAGTATTAATTTTGGTACATTTCATCTTGAAGGTGATGGGGAGCCACCTTTATAATGGGAGATGGGTCTGGAATAGGATGAGAGACTTTCATGGAAACAGGTGAGTAGATTTTTCTAGAAAAGGTAGTGCCTGGAGCAGGAGAGGGGCAATACTTTGGAGAAAAGTAAATGGGTCCTGAGTATTTAAGAATCAGAATCAATAGGACTGGCCTGGAGGTGATTGTCAGAGGCTGGGAATCCTGCCAGTGATGACTTTCTGGTGTTAGACTTGGGCAACTGAATAGAATGAACGTCATTTACTGAACTAGGAGGCACTGATAGCGGAGGAACCCACGAAAGAATGAAACACAACCTTCACCCCAAAGCAAAATTAGTTTAACAAAATACAGAAATGATGTCTATCCTTCCTAACAAAAATTTAGGATGGTAAAACAGGCAGCTGGTCTAGAATGTAATTGTTAGAGAACTAAAAGTAAGTGATTCGCTTTCAGAAGTCCTTACAAAGATAAACGATCTTCCTGACAGATGGGATTTGAAAAGAAATACATAATCCTAACCATTTAAGTAAGCAATGACCTTAAGTAGAGCTTACCATCACTTTATCAACCTGAATGTTGGCCTGACAAACAGCATCAGCACTAACAAGAATTTAGAGGTGTGTATCTTAGCGCAATTACACTGGCATGATAAAGCCTCGGGCCTTCTAGAATGTGACAACAGTGTTATTTTGCATATGATTTTGTTTTGTTAGTAAGAAGATTTAAAGATGGTGTGTTTTCAAATCATTTCCTGGTACCTCTCTCACAATACCGAACTCTGTGACGTCACTGCCTCAAGGGCTCTCCACTGATGAACTAGAAATCTATGTTTGCACGCTGACTGCTGAACAAACAGAAGATTAGTAGGAGTGAGTGGGGCTTGAAAATTAAATGTTCACAGAGGCAAGGCAAGCTAGCTGAACGATTGAGCGGGCTAAATATGGAGTGGGGGTAGCGTGCCGGCATAGCAGTAAGTGGTAAGTAGCAGCTTGCCTCGTAGAGGGTGACACATTAGGGACTAGTGTAGACTATACACTGTCAAGGATGCAGGTCTTTAAACCAAACAAAATAACTAGTCAGCTGATCTTTCCTATGAACAAATATGGGCTTGAGATGTCAGTTCTTTTTATTCCATTTTACCTTCAAATTTTTATGTGAGTTTGCTGATTTGTACATATTATCAACTCATTCGATATCTTACAAATGTACAAACCTAATAAAACAATCCTACCACAGGCTGTCAATTTGCAACTGCGATTGGAAAAACAATAGCAATTTTGCCAATATTTCTCAGTCACACCTTAGTTGAAAAAAAAATGGCCCTTTCTGCTCTGAATATATTTGATGTCTATCATTCTCATTTCCAAAGAAGTCACCTTTGCTCACATGCCCCTGTCAAGCAGAGATGGCTAGAAAAACTGAAACTTTGGAACATATTATGTTTTGCTCGACACAAGACTGAAACATACCCCCGGCATTATCAGCCTTTGCACCTGAATCCTAAATGAATCAAATTCACTTTTTAAACTGTACCTCAGCGTTTGATAGGCAATTGTACAAGACAAGACAAAGAGGAAAATGTGGTCCCCGCCCAAGGGGCATGAAGTCTACACAAAGAAGACAAAACGTTCCAGAAATAAAAACACCAGCTGGGAAGGAGGCATAATTAATGAAACAGTGCCAAGATTATTGTCTCGCTGCAATTACCAGGTGTTTCTGATAGTTCAGCAGAGCTTGATGGTTTGTGGTGAAGGGGATAAACTAGGGATTCACAGCTTGTGAGTTCCACGCAGGACTGAAATGGAGTGGAAAGCTGTCACACGCCGCAGTACCTCACTTCTGCACACAGCCTGCAGCAAGTAACACCAGTGGATTTCAGAGCTCCGTTAACAGTCCTTAATGTCAGTCATTCAACAATTACGCAATCACCTTGACCTTTACAGGAAATTAACAGCATTAAAGTGCCTTATATAGTTCAGGTTCATGTCAATTTATTTTTAAGGTTTTTTTACTAGTGTTCTGATTTTTTAAAGACTTTAGTTAAAAGTTAGGAAAAATTGATGGAAAAAAATGCACTGTACATGAGTTAACATGATCCTAATTTTGTTTTTACAAAATGTATGTATGCAAGGGGAAAAAATGACTAGAAAGAAATCACCAACGTGCACTATCTCTGAGTGGCCATAATCTCAAGTGACTGTTATTATGCAAAAAGTGGAAATTCGTAGCACTGATAGCTTGTAACTGTTGCACAGATTAGGACAACTAAGAGTATAGGAACAGGGCTCTCAGGAGCATGGGAGGAAAAATGAGGCTCAGGAATTCAACCAAGCCTATGGAGGTGGAGGCAGTGAAGAGATGTTCATTACTCTGGACTTCATCCTGAAGTCAACGGACCAGCACTGTTGCATGGGGAGATTACCTGGAAGTGGAGAAAGAGGAACTTTTGGGAAGTTTTTCTAGAAATGTTGGTGGCGAGACTGGGGTGGACCTCAGCGGTAGGCTATTCCCCTAGAATACTACAGGAGCTGGATTCAACCCCCAACACTACAACAGCAACAACAAAAAAGGAGACTGATGTATTTCTACAAATCCACTCTGCTCCTATAAATCTACAGTACATTATATCTTTCCCCTTAGGTGAAATTTCAGAGTTCCCATGATTTTTCGGTGACTCATTCATCAAGGAATAGTTTTTCTTTGGATAATAAAAGTTTAGGCTAATCTAAAGACAGCAAGTGTAATAGTAGAATTCCATCTTCTATGCAATTGAAGTGCCTCTTTTTCTATCATGAGCAGTAATGCCTGGGTCCACTTTAAATCCAAGATTGCACATGGAGAAAGAACAGCTCACCTTCCTCTCTCTTTCTCCCTTTGAAGCCTCCACAGCCTGCTAGCTGCGATGTGTGGCCTCTTCAGGGTTGGTTAAAGATGAAGGGACAGGACAGGTAAATAATCAGAGAAGGTTTCCCTTGAATAGCTCGTCTGTTGTTTTACGTTGGTGACCTCTGGAAAGGACAGTCGAAAGCAGCGCAGGAATCCTTTACAAATTCCTCTGAGAGGTGTTTTGGATGCCCCTGAGTATGCTTCTCTCTCACAGCTTCAAAGAGTCTCCTTGAACACATTTCTGACACTTTCTCAGCCTTTGGTCCACTGTAGTCTGCATCCAGGTTGGAGTCACACTGATACTTCACTGAACATTCTGAACAGGATCTATTTTAATATAAACCCAGACTCTTGCTTTCAACAGAACCTACATCTGGTCTACAAGAAAACACAAGACTTTGTCCCCTCTTCAAAGAAAGTACTGCCTACTGCCTACTCCCAGCAGCTCTGGACAGTCCTTACCTTACAGAAAGATTTAGACCACAGTCCTGAGTTTACCCAATTCCAAGAGATAAATGTCAAGTCCTCCAACTGGTTTCTAAAGCCCCTTGGTTAATTTGGCCACGACAAAGAAAAAGCAACTCTTCTGTGCTTTTAAAATAGGTGCCCACCCCGAATTCAAGTTGTTGACTAATTCCTTCATCTTGGCTCATACTATACACGTGGTTCATTCTCATTTTAGCACAGGGCATAATGAAACCTTTTCCATGATTCTTAGCCTTTGCTGTTTCTGCTGAAATTCAATGATAAAAAAGAATACCATTTTAATCACTGTTATATCAGTTTCGTACGTTCTTTTTCCTTTTAAAACTTTTGGCATTCATATACCTTATTCTGCTATTAGAGAAAAAATTAGTATCATAACCTTAAGGCCACCCAGTGCAATCTTTGTGGAAGCAATGTAGGAACAGTTGTATAGATTGGCTCTACAAAAATTTTAAACACTAATTAACTCAATCAATCGCAAGATAATTCCCTTGGAATGTGCCCTATAAAGAGATTTACAAGCTTCTCAAAGAATTTTGCCACAAGTATAACCAAAAATAAAAAGCCTCTGAACACCTCCTTCTCTGTCACATGTCCCCGTGTCTGCATCAGTGCTGTTTTCTTCTGTCACCATTAATTGCTTCCGTAATTTAAAGAGTCATAGTAATAAAATTAAAGGCTTACTAAAATAAGCCTAAAAGTCTAGACAGAAAAGATCGTCAAGAGTAGCACCTCTCCCATGAAATCAACATTATCCAAAGACTTTAATCTAGACATTAAACTTGATCACGTCAAACAATTTATCAGGCTCAGGCTAATCGAACAAAAGTACCTAAGAGTGATATATACACAGTGGATCCAAATCTCAGATCACAAACCTTTCATTCCTGTCTGTGACCCCATACTACTAAGTGGGGTCTTGCTAATCTGTTGACCTTATCTTCCCTTAATCAACTCAGGGAATCCACACTGGGGGTGGCAGGTGGCTCCACACGGGAGCAAACAATCTAGTCTTCTGCTGTCCTTGATGAAATGGCCACTTCTCTAGCAAAAGGAGGAAAGCCTTCCTTACCTTTTTTTCCCCAAACTCCCACACGCCTCCCCAAACACTCACCTTTCATCAGTAGGGGCTGAATCATTCTAAAAACTAGCCGAGAGCCAACCTACACAACAGAGAAAATTATAAACAAATAAATCAGGTAGGCATGAAGTCAAAGCAGAAAAAAATAAGGAAAATATGATCAGAAGTTGAAATTTCATTCCACTGCCTGCAATTTCAAGTGCAATGATAAACTGCTTTTGCCTATGTGTGGCCTCAGAGACCTCCATGTGGAGCTCAGGGTAAGACAAAGACAGCTCACAAACCCCTCCAAAACACAGTATAATTTAAACTATAGGTAACTCATCTTAAAAAAAAAAAACTAATTGACTCTGACAGAGGATTGTTTAATAAATTATAGGCCCTGTAGCATTAAATGCTGCTTCTGTGGCCTGGAGAAGTTCTTTTTTTTTCCAAAAGCTTAATAGGCATCACTACATAGCTACCCTGGTGGGATTTAACCCAGAAACAATGCTGGATCCCATTTTTTAATGGCACATATTTATTACAAACCTACAATAGAAAGTACAAAGTCAGAACCGAGAGAGTGTGTGTTTATGGCTGGGCTCCCAGAGAACACGGACAAACAGAATGCATGGTAGGAGGAAACAAGTGCCCAAAGGAAGGGGAGGTATGTCTAAGGAGGACAGAAAGACACAGTATTTCTAAGATGGACATAGGGGTTTCCGCTGAACCCTAAATACCAACGCTATGGATCTTTTCCAAGCAGGGGAGGACAGTCCAGCACCTGACACAAGCAAAGATGAAGGACAGGAGAAAAGAGATTGTTGAAATATCAAAGTTGGGAAGGTCAGGTGGGGCACTGACAAGGAGGGGCTGGCCAATCTACCCCAAGAGGTAGATTATGGAGGACTCTGTTTTTTCCATGTTACAGAGACATTTGTGATGAAGGGAATGCAAATATCAGGGCTGTGCTTCAGAAAACAATGGGAAATTTTGTAAAATGGACTACAGAAAGCAACTTGAGACAAGAGTCCCTGTGAGACCTTCAGGAAGCCTGACCTGACCGGGGATGACATCACCATCTTCTTAGCAGTCCCAGGCCCAGCATTACCCCAACTGCAGGGAATAAACAGGATGGCCTTAGGTGATGGTTGAGAAGGAGCAATCCGGATTTGTGCAGAGCAAATCTAAAATTAGAAGCGAAGGTTAAGATCTGACAGGCTAGAATTCAGGGTAGATCTCTCTCTCTCTCTTTGAGACAGGGTCTTGTTCCATATTCCAGGTTATTCTTGAACTTATGAACTCCAAGCTGGCCTCAAACTCACGATCCTTCTGCACCAGCCTCCTGACTTCTAGGATTAGAGGAGTGTGCCACCGCAATCAACTTATGTGATGAGGGGAAATCAAACCCAGGGCCTTGTGCCTCTCTCTCTCCAGCCTCTCTCTTTTTCTCTTTCTGTCCCTTTCCCTTTCTCTCTCCAAGAACAATAATTTAACAAATGAAATCTCTTTTTTTTTGCTCCCAACTACTCCAGACTTAGAATATTAGCATAAAAAGTATCAGTTTAATTTTGTTTTGTTTTGTTTTTTTCTTTAAAGAAAGGTGGAGAGGGGGTTGGGGTAGAGGGGCACTACTGGTAAGTATCACAATAGCTACAGCACTTGGCTAGCAAGCCCAAGTCCCTGAGTTTAATTCCCCAGCACCGCATAGACCAGGTATATTGGCTCATGCCTGTAATCCTAACACTGAGGATGCTGATGCAGGTGGATTGCTGTGAGTCTGAGGCCAGCCTGGGCTCCATAGTCAGTTCAGGACGAGCCTGGACTGCAGAGTAAGACTGTGTCTCAATAAGAAAGAAAGAAAGAAAGAAAGAAAGAAAGAAAGAAAGAAAGAAAGAAAGAAAGAAAGAAAGAAAGAAGAAAGAAAGAAAGAAAGAAAAAAAGGGAAGAAAAGAAAAGAAAAGAAAAAAGAAAAGAAAAGAAAAGAAAAGAAAAGAAAAGAAAAGAAAAGAAAAGAAAACTACTTGAGCTGGGTTGGGTGTCACAGGTTTGTAATCTCATTCCTTTAAAAGGCTGAGATAGGAAGATCACAAGTTCAAGCCCAGCCTGGGCAATTTAGTAAGGTAGTGAGACTGTCTCAGAATCAAACAAATAAAAAAAACAGCTGGGAATCAGCACAGTGTACAGGTCCTGAATTCAATCCCACAAAAAAGTGCTCGATTCTTTCTTTCTAGACACAGAAACTATTATTTACTCACTAAAAGAAAATAAATTTAGTGAACACCTTGGAAAATGTGGAATATAAATTGTAATCTTATCAGCAAAGTCAAATGCACTTAATTATTAGCCTTTCTAGGTACATGTAGGTATATGAAGTATTGGACACTACATTGGTATATTTATAGACAGGATAATATGTGTTACTAGTTAAACTATTTATTTGGAGTGATCATATACTCTATCTATCATCTGAAATAATTTTCTGTATATCTTTTGTTATCTTAAAATGTAGCCATTGCTGTTTTACATCTCTCAAAGTCGTCTCAAGTTTACAATCTACACTGAAATTAAAGAATTCTGTTTAGTTATCTCTTGGACCACATTATTGTCCTCACTTTAATTAGTTATAATATGTATATAGGACACTCGCTGCAAGGAAGCTGGCAACCCTCATCAAACTCCAGGAAGTAAATAGGAGCTACTTTAATCTCAGTACTCAGATTCATAAACAGAGCATCCAGCACTTCACAATGAGACCAGGGTCACCTGGCACATGAAAAGCAGGTGTGGAAGTCAAAACAAGGCATTTGCAGCCTGAAATGTCTCCCTAAAGATGCAGATCTTTTCGTGCCATGTCCATTCTCGTAGATGAGGACTTAAGGAATGATCCACTTAGACATCTTGGCTTGCAGACCTGGAAACAAAAACATGACACTCAGATCACAACTATATCGTGGAACTTAAAATGAAAAACAAAGTGAAACAGGGGGGTAGAGTTGGGAGGGAGGGAAGAATGGGCAGGGGGAGGGACAAAAGGAAAGTGGGAAAGTGCTTGTCACCTTGACAAGATACGTAGATGCACAAAATGCTCAACTGCACTGTAAACCTTAAATTTTGCACTTATGCATAACAATAAAATGGGAAAAAAAGCATGAGAGATCATATGGCTTATGTGGGCCACATAAACAGCTAAAGACATAATTCCATTGCTTAAGAACCAGACAGTATACAGGATTTCCTGAATTCTAAGAAGAAAGAGGGGGTATTAGAGATGTTTTTATAATTTTGTTTTTAAGAGTTAATTAAGAATAAACCCTTAATGAGTCAAAAGTTAAAATTTATTAAAATGAAAAAAGATAGCCTAATTATTTTTGACTTGATGTAGGAGATTTAAAAGTGAATTTCATTTTTAAGATTCAAGTTCTGTTATTTCAATGAGTTTTTAAATTAAGTTATTAAGTCAATACATGTTTTATGATTTTTAATTAACTTCACTTTTTAAGCATTGCGTCTGGTTTTGCTGCATGTTTAATATATCTTCTGTGGGTGTTTATTAGGAGTTTTGTTTTAGTGTGTGGGGTTGGGATTACGTGGGTGGGTGTTTGGAAAATCAAAATATTAACAATGACAAAATATTAACATCAACAGTAAAATTCTAGGTTACTTTTATTACCTTTTACTTATTTACCCTTGCTTCTTTTGATACTTTTGTTTCAAAGTAAATACATATTTCCTGTACATGGGAAAAAAGATTTTGGCCAATGAATCAATGATTTCCCCAGTCTTTTGGAGAAAATAAGCACATATTCTATACGAAACACCACGTGCCATGGGCTCTCTGGGGTACCTGTGGGGTGGGGCTTTGCCTACTTAATTTCTATTCAAGCTTCCTTCTCATTCGTCTCCTCCACTGCAGTGTCTAGAAAGCCAAGAATCACATTTCCAGAGTCCTTTTCAACTAGGGTTCCACATGAGACTTAAGATCTCCCAGTTAGACACCCAGAGACAAGGATAAAATTCAGAAGTTGAATGAGGAGGAGGCAGGTTTTGGGATGCAGTTCGGCAGAGGTGGCCTGGTCCTGCAGGCTCCAGCTTCCTGACACTGTAGCTGTTTGCAGTGATGGCAACTTCTCTGATCACACAGAGTGGTAAGATTCTGATGTCAAGAGTTGTTCCTGGAAGTTACATGACTGCTTGTACTGAGCTTGGAATGTTTTCATGTGTTGAAAACCTTTATGCATCAACGTTGAGAGGTAGGATCTTCAAAAAGTGATGAGGTCACCTTTTAAAGAGATCAGTGTCATCATCCTGGGAGTGAGTTCATGAGCTAGGAAACAGGTTATGAAATCACATT
Source organism: Ctenodactylus gundi (assembly GCA_004027205.1). Taxonomy (NCBI): domain Eukaryota; kingdom Metazoa; phylum Chordata; class Mammalia; order Rodentia; family Ctenodactylidae; genus Ctenodactylus; species Ctenodactylus gundi. The sequence continues at coordinate 172,496 of PVKB01000123.1, forward strand.
CAGCCCCATCTCCTCTCTCACACACATGATCTCTTGCCCTTCTGCCATGTGTTACAGAGGACATAGTAAGGGGGCCATGGCAGATGGCAGCCCAGATCTTGGACTCCTCAGATTTCAGAATCATGAGCTAATATATTCCTGTTCAATACAAATCACAGTCTCGGGTGTTCTGTTATGGCAGCACAAACATACTCAGCCTGCCTCTGTGAGTTTTCTGAGAAACATCTAATTAGGCACAGTAAGAATCCTCTCCTGCTTAAAACTATCTATGGCAGCTGCATTACTGGGAGATGGGCATTCACCCTCAGAGTCAGATTCAGCGTGGCTCTGTGCACCCACCTTCCAATATGCAAGCTGTAATACTAGTTTTTCTCCTTTTGCAATTACAACATACATAGCTGCTTGGTATAAAAATTTAATAAAAACATAAAAACTGGGCAATACATTGAAAAAATTTTTAAAGATTTTTGCTCCCCATTTCTCGCCCTTTACTTGAGAGGAATTCCCTCTAAGCAGTTTGCTGTTTCACATCTTCCTAGGTATTTTTAAGCCTCTAGAAAGTACAAGCACACAGACGGGTTTTTTTTTTTTTTTTCCTTTTTTAGTTTCACAAAATCACAAGTACAGATAGATGACAAGACATACATATACGCAACTCAACTTTTTATCATCTTTTCACATATATGTGTACTGAGCCACCTGGTCCTTTGTAAAACTACTATGTGTTACTATACATAGCTACTATATGTATTAACATATGGTACACTGTGGAGGAACTAAAGTATATTTCAATACCCCCCCCCCCATTGACAGGCACATTAACATTTAGAAACAATGTTGCTATAATTATTCCTCATCACATATTTTTGTGCACACTTTTGAATATTTCTTGAGGTAAATTTCTAAATCTAAGTGCAAAATAAAGAATGTTAGTTGATTGCATTTAACAATGCTTTTGAGGAATAATATCTGTTTTGCTACCACTGTATCACCAGTGCTCAGAACAGCGTCTGCCACAGAGAAGACACTACATAAATATGTGTGAAATGAATGCCAAATGAATGATCGAAAAGATGGAGAAATGCATTAATGTAACCCAGAATATGAATTAATTAAAGAGAAAAAATGCAATTTACAACCATCATGATGGATGTCTTCACAAATTGGGTAAAACTTCACATCCATTCCTGCTTTTTAAGAAAAATTATTCATCAAGAAAGAGAAGAAACATCATTAACCTGATAAAAGAACTTATCAGAAACCAACAGCAAAATAGATTTGTAAATATTCATAGGTGAAAGAATAGTTACCAGCTTCAAGGTCTCAGTGATGAATAAAAATAAACCCACAATCTTGAGATAGGAAGGAAAGAAAAATATTAATATAAGGTATAAAATATTAAAAGACCTATTGACTTTCACAAAGAAATGCAAAGCAGACTTAATCAGAAAGCAAAATCATCAGTCTCGGAGACACACTGAGTTAACTCTCAAAAAAAAAATCCATCATACTGGGGACAGACCTCGTGGTCTGATTTTAATATTCAAAATCTACAGGGTCAGGCAGGCAAGGTACTCAGACAATGGCTGGTCTGCAGCTACCTTGTCTCCTCTTCAACTTTCCAAGAATCGTTAGGGGAAGCAAAGCCGTTCTCCTGGGTTTCCATAATGTCCCGGTGTGTTAATTTTAAACATATCTCATTCTTTAGTGTTATGATCATTTGTAGCACATAGACACACCAAAGTCAAGGCTCTTCTCAACCTCAAGAAATTCTATGAATGAAAGTCAAGTTAAAAGTAATTTGGAATAGAGTGCAACCGCTTAAAAAAAAAAAAGCTTTGCGTGTGTATGTGTGTAACGAGGAGGATGAGGAGGAGATAGAATACCTAAAAATGTGTTACAGGAACATGTTTAGTGGCAACATGTTTAGGATGATCATGTAAATATACATTTTTTACTTTTAATAATTCTATCGTATACTATTGATATATCATAAATTTACCTACTTAAAAGTCCACAGTTCCTTTATCTCAAATACATTTACACTTTGTGCTTACCCTCATTATATCATTATAGTGAGTTTTCATCACCACTAAAGGAAACTGTGCCCATTAGTAGTCACTCGTGTTGCTCCCTCCCGTCAGCACCGGTAACAATTCAACACTTTTATTTCAACAGACTTGCCTGTTGTAACCACCTAATACAAATGGCATCGTATAGTATGTGGTCTTTTTCTGAACAGTTTCTCTCACTCAGCATGCTGTCAACGTCATCCAATTGCAGCATATCTCTTTATAGATCAATAACATTCTATTGCATGCATGTGTCACATTTTGTTTATCTACATGTCCACTGGTGAACATTTGGATTGTTTCCACTTTCTGGTCTTCGTGAATAATGTGTCTATGAATATCCAAATACAAGTTTTTGTAGAGACATATGTTTTTATGTCCCTTGTATACATGTCTAGAAATGGAATTGTTGGGTCTTGTGGTAACAGCTTAACATTTAGAGGAAGGGCCAGGCTAGTGCCAAATATGGCTGCATTCAGCATTACTCTTGGCAGAGAGCGAGGACTCTAATTTCTCCACATCCTCAACAACACTTGTTACTGCCATTTTTATTATAGCCATGAAGTGCTATAAGGCAGCATCTCATTTTGGTTTTGATTTGCATTTTTCTAATGACTAATGATGCTGAGTGTATTTTCATGAGCTTACTGGCCATTTGTACCACTGCTTTGGAAAAATTACTCAGACCCTTGGCCCATTTTTCAATTGGGTCATTTATCTTTCATGATTGAATTATGAACTATTTGTAATTTTTGATGCAAGTTCCTAATCAGATATAAAATTTACAAAATTTTCCCTTATTCAGTGGGCTGTCATATTTGGAGTATGTTTAAGTTATTTTCCCAACTTCCCTTTAATAACTCAAACATTTGGCGTCATATCTAGGAAATTGTTGTCTAACCCTATGTTTTGTGTATATTTTTAAACTACATAAGTATATATGTAAGCATAAGTGCTCTTTTCTCTAGCCAGTCCTAGAAATGTTCATTATAGATGATTTTGTGGAGAAAGGCAGAAGGAAAGGGAAAGAAAATTCTATGTCCCGCTTTATCCATAACTGTAACTTAAATTTGCACCATCTGTACATGTTATGTTTATTTTTAACTTTAAAACTCAGATTAAATCCTAACAAATAGCAATTATATATCACTTATAGTTTAAAGATGTTTTAAATTTTGAATCAAATAAAAATGAATAGCAATAGACTACTGCTGATATTTTAGAAAATTTAACAAATTGCAACATTTTTTTCTCCCTGAACTCAGATACAGAATACAGGGAGGTGGAGCCATACTTTCTTATCAATTTCTGGTGAAACAAAATGGCAGGAAGTAGAGCTAAATGGAATTTTTGAAACTCTCTGTCTCCCCCTTCCAAGTGGGTTGACTTGGAACAGTCAACCCAAGAGAAGGTTGAGTATAAGCACATGCAGACTTCTTTAGAATCAGTGTCTAGCACTGACGAGAAGACAAAGCAATAGCAAGACACGAGACCTTCAATGCCTAAGAACTGCTCGTTCCACTCAGTCGAAAATTGTGAATCAATGTCTATCACTCACCAACAAGCTTGTTTTACGTTTAGGACAAGAACTAATGGTTGGGTCAAGAGACTTAAAACATTACAGGAAAAACTTTCCCCATGGACTATACAGAAATAGGGAAATAGAGCATTTCCCCCTAACAATTGTCATGAAAATTTAAAAAGAAGTAGTTAAAAATTTGCACCTAGTCATTGTATAGTCCTATATTTTCTACCTAAGGATCCATTATAAAATTGGGACATACTTACAAGTATTTGTAATTGAGCAGCAAATTGAGTCCTTCACCATTATGGAGGCTCCAAGCCATCTGGAGAAGACATTATTGGCCCTGGTGAAATAAGGCCTCACAGATCTCTATTGGAAACCGTAGAAGAAATTTTGGAAGAAATATCTAAAGACTTCTAGATAGAAGATTAACACTCAAAAAAGCAGGAAAATAATTCTTCATTTCTAAAGCACCAGAATGGAGCTAAGATGTGGAAGTCTTCCTATGCAAAAACAAAACGAATCAACAGAGCAGTTTCCAAACAAACATCATTCCCTGCTTACTGATGTGGCAAACACTGTGCCACAGTGCCTAATTATTGCTCTCAGAACATAGGACAACAGGAAGAATGTAGGGTCACTAGAGCCCACAGGTGGATCGTCTCTAGCCACACTAGCTTTCTCATTTGCCTCGTGTGTCAGTTAAACATTAAAATTTTCATTACTCGCTCTAACACATGCAATGTTGAAGAGCTCCATGATGTGGCGATAGAGAGAAGACGAAGGGAAGGCAAAGGCTGTGGAAACCTCACGTCATGAGGGAGTCTGGTATGTAGGGCGAATCGCTGCAGTTTACAAAACTAAATGCAGTAAACGCTAAAACGGATATAAGCATAGAAGAAACCTCATCCAAGACGCAATAATAGCAGTGCATTATTGTTGAGTAATTGGTACACATGAAGCCCTATGGTAAGCAGCATACAAATATTATTTCTACTGGACCTATGAACCCCCATAGGTAGGTTCAGCTACAGTTTTCTTTTCCAGAGGAAGGAATTAAAATGCAGAAATATTAGATAATTTAGTGTCATAGCTAATAAGAAGAGAAAGCAGAATTTGAGCCTTGCAATTGGAGCTTAGAATTCATGCCCTTAACAACTGACCATAAACAAGTTCAACCATTCAGTCATAATCAAGATGAAAGTATTTAAGTGTGGTATTAGAAATATCGCAAAGGCCTTCTCACCTAACTCTTGGTACACTTGATTGAAGATCCTCCCTTGAAGCCATTAAGATGAATAAATACCTATAATGCTTTCTTCCAAGGGCCTAGATACTTAAGAAGTTTTAGAAGTATGATATAAATACAGCCAAGCCCAGACTCATACCTTCATGAGAACATGGAAATACTGCATCATTTCCATTTTGGGGTCCCTCACCTGACTTTCTAGCACAGACAAGTAATTTGACAATATATGCTTGGTAAATTATGGAAAGAACAAACATGAAAATGCAAATTGGGTGACATAGTTCATCAGTTAAAGCACTTGCCTAACAAGCCCAAGGTTTGATTCTCCAGCACCACATAAGGTGGGCATGCTGGCACAAGCCTATAATCCTATCACTGAGGCTGAGGCAAGAGGATTGCTATGAGTTTGAGGCCAATCTGGACGCCATAGTGAGTTCAAGAGTATCCTGAATTACAGAGTAAGACGCTGTCTCATAAGGAAAAAAGGAAGGAAGGAAGGAAAGAAGGAAGGAAAGAAGGGAGGAAGGGAGGGAAGGAAGAAAAGGGAGAAGGAAGAAAAGACAGAGAAAGAAAGGAAGGAAGAGAGAAGGAAGAAAAAAGAGAGAAAAAACACAAATTAAAATCACTGCCAGACACAAAACAATGACAAGAGTCACAAGAACATCTCAGAATCTGGGACAAAAATCAGTAGTGCCTTAGTTATCATCAATGATAGAAAACAAAATTTACATGGAGATCGTAGGCCACAATATTGAGAATGAACTGTTTATCATATTTGAATTCTAGACTATATTTCAAAGATACATCCAAAATACCTAGTCTGACTTAATTTTGAAATCATCTCTTGTGATTTAACAGAATAGCATGAGGCCTCCATTTGAACATATTTGACATTGAAAAACTGCTTGTCACCGGTTTAAGTTGTTCACGGTACAAAATCTTCCTGACCTTGACCTCTTCTCTCTGGGCCTTATTTCACTGTTGGGAATTATATAAAAATCTAACTTTTCTACCCATTTACCATGTTTCTTGCTTCTACTTCAGGAAAAAGATCATTTTCCTCAAGAACCACTTATTTCTACCAATTTCATACATGTGCATGTGGATCTCAATAAGACAAAGAGATGATTAATGAAAAATAGCCACAGTCATCCTTAAAGGTCTGAGAAATCCTTTAACAACTGACATTAGGACATTCATACACACACAAAACTATGTGCACACGTATGGGTCATTTCCAGGTCTCCATGTTCACCGCTGAAATAATAGATGTGAATACCACTGTCTTAATCACTTTCTCATTGCTAGAATACTCACAACTTAAGGGAACGAAGGTTTAGCGTAGCTCTCAGTTGAGAGGTCTCAGTTCATTCAAGGTTGGCTGGCAACGCAACATGGTGCGAGGATCTGCAGGAAACAACCGCTCATTGTTTGGCTATGGGAAGGAGAGGAATTAGGAACATGCCAGGACTAGAATGTATCACTTCAGAGATCTGCCTTTCCTGACAAAGGCCCACCTCTTAACAGTACATAAAATCAATAGATTAACCCATCTGCTCCAATTATCTCCTACCATTCAATGACCTTCCAAATACATGAGATTTGGTGTGGAGCTGGGGAGGCATTCTAGATCCAAACCACAAAACCATGGTGAGAATTCCACTTTGCCTTTAAATTGTTTTGGAGTAATTTTGTATCTTCATGAATCCCCGATACCAAGAGGCTCTGGTATTCAGCCAAATGGGTTCAAAGAAATGATGCGATGTGGTCCTAAGCATTTGTCCTGAGAATGACTGAAGGAAATATCAAGTACACAGGAGCATCTTCCCGCACACCTAGAATTCAGGACAAGCTAAGTGTCAGTTCTACACACTCTGGCGTCCCCCAAACTTTCTCATGCTAACGTTTCTCCTCTGAGCTTGCTTGAGTTTTCCTGTCCCCGGTTTCCATTCTACAAAGGAATGAGCAGCCCACCCTATTGTAGAACAATCACTTTGATCATTAGTCATGATTGTCAGCTTGACTGCATGAAGAAACATAGAAAATCAGTAAAACACCTACTAGGTATATTTATGGGTTACTTCCAGAGACAATTGGCAAGTTGGCCAGCAAACTGAGGAGGAGAGCTCCATCCTAATTGTGGCCGGCACCGTTTGATAAGTTTGCAGCCTTGATGGAATAGAAGGGGAAGAAGGACGTCAGACTGCATCTGGAAAATGCCATTCTGCTTGAGCAGGTGTATCCTCAGCTATTGCCAGTGTTTGTGGACAGCAGACTTCAGGCTTTTTTTGTTTGTTTGTTTTTGTTTTGTTTCATTTGATTTACAATGCAGCTTACACAAGCAGCTCTTCCAGGAGCTTCCGGACCTTCAGTCCAGCCTGGTACTTCATCCTTAGTCTCTCTTGTTCTGCATCTTCCAGACTTTCGGACTGAGTGCTTGCTAGCTCCTCGAACTCTGCGGCAGGAAAACTGCCTTTGTGACTGTCTCGTCTCTGATCTTATAAGCCTATCTAATAAATTTCCTTGCATCATACATAGTCTATTGATTCTGTTCCTCTAGAGAAACCTAACCAATATAATCACTCAACTCAGCCTTTATAAAAACAAGACTGCTATGTACAGAAATAATAATGCAAGCAGGAAGGAACACTGGAGAAAGGAGCCACAGCAATTCTGCTCTTGAAAATCAGTATCACAGACTTTGGTTTATAGTTGAGTACAATCAAGACCCTCAGATTTGCAACAACATCAGCAGAGTGAGAGACGATGACTTTCAAATGAGGAAAATAAGGTCTCAGGGCATTCAGTAGGAAAGTAAAGGGTAGACTGGACACTGAAAAGAAGCAAAAAGTGTTCAACATCGCCAGCCACCAGAGAAATGCAAATCAAAACAATGCTGAGATTCTATCTCATTCCCGTGAAAATGGCTTTCATTAAGAATTTTTTTTAATATTGGTGAGGCTTTGAAGAAAAAGAAATGCTTCTATGTTGTTGGTGGGACTGTAATCTAGTCTAACTCCTTTGGAAAATGGTGGGGAGATTCCAAGGAAGCTGAGAATAGAAATCCCATTTGACTCAGTTACAATGCTTCAGGGTATTTTCCCAAAAGAGTTAAAGTTGCTTTATCATAAAGAAACAAGCACCTCAATGTTTATAGGAGCACAATTCGTAATAGCTAAATCCAGCAAGCAACCCACATGCTCATCAGCAGAGGAATGGGTGCAGAAAACATGATATTTATATGCAACGAAATATTATGCAGCCATAAAGGCAAATATGAAGCATTTGAAAGAAATTGGAGCCACTGAGTCAATACTGCTCAATGAAACAGGCCAGATACAAAAGACTAAGTATGACTTGGTGCTCCTCATACAAAATTGCTATACAAAATGCACGAAAAGACTCTAATGTAGTAGAAAGGGATTGAAGAGGGTCAATGAACTGCTGAGAAAGGGAAGAGACACTGAGAGTGGGAGGAGGGGAAGGGAAGGGAAAGTGTAAAAGGGAAAGAAAAGTGGACAAAACTGATATATATATGGACACTCTTTCTCCAAGTTGAGTTTTCAAATGTTACTGAATCTGCAGTTCATTTATATGCAAATAAAATACAAAATAAAAAGAAACAAAGTACATGATAGGAGAGCTCAAAAATGACACTTAAGACAGATGAAGGGTCATAGTGTTTCTGCAGGACGGTAGGATATTGCAGATCTGTGAAGGACATTCAATGACGGTCCTGAAAGATTAAATACTAAGAATCTCTGTTGCTTGAGATTCTTGCCTTTTTGAAAACAGGCCATGTAGTTCTGTGGCTCCTGAAGCCTGTGCCTTTCTTCAATACAGAATAGCTGTGAGCTCCGTTTCCAAAGGGCAACCTGTCCTTTCTCACCTCTCTCTGGAGAAGATGGCTTCCTGTGCTCACTGTGTTTTAAAACTGTTTTTCTCCTCATGTCCCCACACCCAGCTCACTCACCCTTCAGCCACAAAAGACTGTCGCTGTTTTAATGTGCAAAGGAAGTAGTTTCAACCTGTCATTAATTAACTAAAGCCCCATTCATAGAAAAAAAAATCCTTCTATGTTTTTACCTGGATGTTTAAATTGAAATTATGTTGAGGAATTACTTCTCTCCTTTAAGGAGTCATTTTTTTGCCATTTAATAATGGAACATAATTGCACAAATCGATGTTAATTTATAACAATGGAACAATAAAATATTGATACAATAAAAATACTTAGACTTCAGTAACAAGAACAGGCATTTAAATCAATTTTGTGCTCTGGCACCAAAACAATCTTTCTGAAATGCTAACTAGTTTGCAATTCTTGCTTAAAAATACTTTACCAGTTTCCCACCATTGGTAAAATGAATTCTAAACTAATTAGTAAGATAAAATATTTCCTTCACAGCTGATTTCTCATTGTTAGTCTTCTCCTATCATTTTATACTAACTTACTCATATTTCCAAAAATATCTTATGCTATTTTAGTCCTCCTTGCTTCTATTTTTATCCTGACAGTGGAATTTTCTTCTCTGAGGTCCACCCATTAAGATCCCATTCATCCTTCAAAATCTGCACCAATTCCAGAAAATATTCCTACTAACACATCCCTGCTGCATCCATCACTCCTCTCTTTCTCTACCTATACACCTCATCTGTGTTTCTTTTGTTCCTTTTAGCCATAATATCCTGACCAGTTCTTGGGGACAGATTAAATTTTGTATCTAGTGCCCAGGCTACTCTGTAAGTGGAAGGACTCCATTTTTCAAAAGAATGTTAAATGACAAAGTTTAGATTATGTGATAAACAAATACTTCGTATTTTAATGTGCTATACCTAGCATTTTAACATTAATGGCTCAAATTTGATTTATGCTGTAACTTTACAAAGTGGACAAGACATTTTCATATCACTAATACATAAAAGCCAATAAACAGCAATGTTAGAATAAGAACCCCAAGTTTAACTTTTACATTGTCCCATACTGTATATACTACTACCTTGACAACAAAGTACTCTTAGAGATTCTTCTGATCAGGTGGTCCAATGAAAAATAGATCTCTATAGGATGAATCTCCAAACAATTGTGCTAAGAGATGGAAGTCATATGATAATGCATGCATGCCTTTAATTCCATCTGTATAAAACCCTAGGATAATGATTTCACAAGCAGGACCAGATTTTTTTCTACCAAAGAGTAACGTCGGGTGACATGGTGGTTACAACTGGCACAGGGTGTTACCTCCTTGCATCTGGTGAATAGAGACTGTCAGTGTTGAAAACCCTTTTATAATGCAAAGGAGAGCCCTCCTCCACAACACAGAATTATCTGGTTCAAATGTCAGTATTGCCATAGTTGACTCTTTCAATACATACCCACAAATCTATAATGGAAACGAAGATACGAGCTGCTGTTGAGAAGGCTGAGGAGGAAAGGGAGAGAATTATAAAAGACCACCAGGATACCTTCAGGAGTGATGAATATTTATTTGTTGCCTTGATTTTAGTGATCATGTCATGGACGAATATGTATGTCAAACTAATCAATTTGTACACTAAAATCTGCAAAATTTGTTATGTGTCTATTATACCTGAATAAAACTGTTTTTCAAAGAGTTAAAAATTAAAATGTTAGAATGACAACTGTGCTAGTTTTGTTTTATCTTAACAAAGGCCTGAGATGATCAACTTAGAAAAATTTATTTTGGCCCACAGTTGTAGAGGTTATTGTCCATGATTTTATTCAAAATATCACCAAATCTAGCTTCAGGTAATCTTCATGATCCCTTGGGAAGCATTACATTTCCTCTGCCAATAGAAACCTTGGCAAGGCATGGTCTGTTACTGCTCAGACAGTAGATTAGAGTTGAAAATAATATAAGAAAACCCAGAATTCAAGATATGAGGATTAGATACAAAGCACAATATATTTGCATTTCAAACAAAATAAATCAGGAAAAAGGAGCTGAGCATTAAAAAATTGTTTATCTAACACTGGGCGAAAGTCAGTTCTTCAAGTGCCTTGTAAGTGTCCTTCAGAGGGAATAGGTTTTGTGGATCCTGGAGATCTACTCTCAAGAAATGCTCAGTTGTGAGAATACTCATTTTCAACTGTTCCCTTTAATTGCCCTAGATTGGTACAATCACACAGCTAAATAAAGGTCTTGATAGGAGCAAGTAATAAATTTCAGCAAAATTCACATGTTCCTTGCTGTTCTGGCCCAGCTCCGAATGTTGTAATTAATCCCTAAAGCTGCTCTTCGTAATCTCACCTCCTGTGGTAGGTTCCCCCTGCATCGAACCTGGTTAGTCTGTGTGACCAGTAACATACAGCAGAAATGGTAGCATGCGACTTCCAGAATTAGATGGAAGTATTACAGGCACTTTCTCTCTTTCACCTCTCTCTCTCTCTCTCTCTCTCTCTCTCTCTCTCTCTCTCTTTCCCTCTTCTCTTCCATGTCATGACCAGACCTATGACAAAACCAGGTCTGGTGACAAGAACCTCACAAGGAACAAAGGTCTAGCAACAACCATGGAGTAGGGTTGGAAGCAGAGCCCTCTGGTACCCAGTGAAGCCTTCACGTGACAATGACTTGGCTGTTATGACACACTCTGAGTGAGAACTTCCCAGCTATGCCATTTCTAGATTCTTGATCTTCAGAAACTTGTGAAATAATAAATATTTGTACTTTAAACATGCTAAGCTGTAAGGTAATTTGTTATACAGAAATAAATAATTCACACACCAACTTACTCCCGAAACTCGAGAGTGGGTCATGGCCTATGTTTAACGGCTATGGTCTTAGGATGTTTATACCCTGATTGAACACCTGCAGATGGGGAGACGTTCCGTGGCCTATGAAACATGCTCTATGCTAGAATTCTCTTCAGATGACAGAAGGAAAGGAGCAAGAACCTGAGGGAGCAGAGGCAGCTCAGTCTGCAGTCTAGATCCTTGTCAAGGAACTGGACAAAGAAAGGATGTCCCACTAGTTCATAACAAGTACCTGAAGCTGCCTGAGAATCGCGACACAGAAACCTTAGCGCAGGTCATGCCCATGGACATGTCCCAAGCATACAGACTAAGGACCGGAGTGGGAGTCACACTGAAGAAAAGATTTACTATAAATTTAGTCAAATTCTATACCCCTAGATCCATAGTTGTGCATAAAGCATAAAGTATCGTGTCCAGAAGACCCCAAAGAATTATATATACTCTATAGGAGAGGAGCAAGGAAACTCTCCCACAAGTACTTATGATAGAAGAGTAGCTGGTTAGTGAAATTAATGTGGTTTTGTTTTGTTTTTAGAAAGCTGCAAGAAGAAGAGAAAAAAAGAGGACAGATCAAGGTTGTTTAAAATGTAGTACCTCAGGGGTAGTTAAAAATTTTACAATAGTCCACAATCTACTCACACATGGAAATTACCAGAGTTTTTAAAAATCCTAATGCCCAGAGCCCCCGAGTCTCATTCAATTACATCAGTGTCGCTAGGATGAGAAGCAGGCAGCCGTGTTTATTCCAGCACGTGTAGCACAGTTGGAGGACCACTGTGCTGCAGCTATAATTCATCCAAGAACACCGGAAGAGGAGGAGAGAAAGGAAACCAATCACTGAATTGAGCAAATTCATCCTGGGCTTTCATTAGGCTATCCTCGTGACTCGATGTTGTAGCTGCCCGCCTTTACCTGACAACAGGAACTCACCAAGCCGCCCCAGGACCGGATGCCTCCTCATCTTTCACAGCACCAAGCCAACGGCTGACACTTTGCACATGCTAAACAGTAACAATAGCTTGCTGTTAGTGACTTCCTCGTAGCCATCTTGAGAGCTGGGTGTCAGGCAGAGTTTTGTTCAGCAGGTTCCTGTTATTTGGAAAGAGTTGCCGGTCCAATCTGAGTCTGCCATGGAGTACAGAGCAACGACTGCGCGAGCGTGAACAGGTTCAGCCCTGCGCGTCCCTCAGGCCTGCGCGTCCATCGACCTCCCCCGACTCGGGGGTTCCATCTCTCCTCTTTGTTCTTGTACTTGTCCTGCATCCTCTGCACTGCCAGCATGTGCTTTGGCCTGGACCCCAGATTTGACCTTCTCCAAAGAGTTGGTCCTCCGGCTTTTTTTTCCCCTCTCGTAAAACATTTCTATGATCACCAGTTGTAAACATTTGGGGCTGCTTTATAAATGGAACGATGTGAAGTAAGTAAGATTGGGGAAATCTCCAGGTGTTGATAAGGAAAAACAATTAAGAATCAAAGCGTTAAGAAAATTACATTTTCAATGTCATACGAAATGACCTTTAATGTGAGGAATTAAGATTTATTCCATGTGCAGGCTCATACATGTCTATCTAAAATCTTTACCTTACAAAATCCAAGCTTGTGGTTTGTTTCAATAATGTCTTTAGACTTCCACTGGAAATTTCTTCAATACACAAAGAAGTTAATTGGAGAATGAGGAAAGTATTTGAAGGACCTCATGACCCACAGTTTTTCTTTCGGAAAGTTGGGGGGTTTTTTTCCTCAACATCTGCAAGAATATTTGTGTCTCATCTTCTCAGAAATAAGTTCTTGTTGCCATAATTCTATCATGCATTTTAGAAATAAAATCAAGAGTTCTTCTGCTAGAGGTGGCATCCAGGATAACTTAATGAGAAAACGAAAGCAAGAGAAAGGCAATTCTCTTGTGAATGCAAACGGCTAAATTAATGAATTACGCAGCAGATTGAAGAAGCAAGGAAAAGCAAACAGGAATCTGACTGTTCATTTAAGAAACACTTTTTTGTGCACAACACACAGAACCGGTTCAAACTTTCAATTTTTTTTTTTAATCCAGAGATCAAGGAAGTACAAGGAGACAACTTATGTTATGATTAAATAGAGGTTCTATCGTGGCAATACTACATAGTTTTACATAGATCCAGTTGAGAAGGAACAGTGCTATAAAACAGTACTAATGCTTTGGGATAATTTTGTGGGTGTCAAGTTTCTTATAACAATGGTTTTAACTGAAAGATGCAATTATTATGCAGCAACAAGCAACTGCTGTGTTGAAGGATTACATGTCCGTTGCTACTTGGTTTGGGGTGTATTTTATTGCTTACCTTGCTAGGATTATATGAAACTTGTGTCACATAATAATACATTTGGAGCTGTTAATTGTACTCTTTATATCTGTAAGTAACTGAGAGAAATAAGCTTACATCAATAGGAAATGCTTCCAATAAGTTAGGATACATCTACTTAAAGAACTACAAAGTAATGTTAAAAGAATGAAGTGCTTTATGAAATTTACCTTAGCAAGTGTATTTATATGAAAGTAGAAAGATGCAGTTTGGTATACACACTATGCAATCATTTCAGGACAAAAATGGTATTAGCCTATTAAAAACAACAATGATTGCTAAAATGCGATAACCAAAATGTGAAACCTGAAATGTTATAACCATTTCAAATTTCTAACATGCATGATAGAATCATGGCTACAAGAACTTATTCTCACTGAGGATTAAGAGAATTAAAAACGTTGGTACTGTTTTGTACACTTTGTTTGAAACACTTCCATGTAGACAACATGGCATAATATGCACATATATGTATATATCGTTTCAGTATTTTAAACTAATTCCTGTTTACTAGTAGGAGAAAGGGGCCATTAGTCAGGTATATGCACCTAAATAACTATTAACAATAATTAGTTTTAAAATTACTGATCCAAAGTCCACATTCTAGATACAGGTTAAGAGAATTCACATCATCATTCTAGCTTTCTGTGGTCAATAGCAGAGGTCATGTAAGTCCTGTAAAATAGATTTTGCTCATTTGTTCATGTACTTGGCAAATATTTATTGAACACCTTCATGACTACAGAAATTTTATCGCTTGGCTTATGTCAATCAACAAACAAATATTCTTACTCTAATAGTGGTCTGTGTTTTAAAGGATTTTTAATAAGAACAGAAAATACGAATTTTGCTTCTAGTCATGATGAATTTAATAGTATCTGATTTTCACTTCCAACCAATCAATTAGAAATAAAACATAATATGAAATAAGGATTCACAGACAATGAAGGATAGAGATCTTAGAACAGTGAACCAGAAGTTTACAAATAAAGTAAATCAATAGTGAACCCTACAACTGCCCTTGCTTTCTTTGAGATATAATTTCCAACCAGAGGAACAAAACTGGCAAAAATCCAAGAAAATCACAGTTGTCTTGCTGACTGGAAGGTTCAAAGATTAGAATTCTTCAAATTTTTTTTAGGCAGAACACTGGATAGAAAAATGCTATCCAAAAAAGCTCAGGAAATCTGTGTAGACATGCTCTTGAGTCAGGAAAGCAGCTGGACAGTTGTAAGGCGAATGCACTTTGTGCTCAGAGCTAGGAGAAATTTACATTTTATCAGCTACTGAAGGGACTTCACTAAAGCAACAGCACATCCAACAGTGGTCCAGAAGGGTTATGCCTTAGCAGTAGGGCTAATTTAGGCCCACAATAAGAGATACTTGGACTTACACTAAAAAAAGAAAAGAAAAGAAAAAAGAAAAGAAAAGAAATTACCTCAAAAATATGATACTATCTCAACTAACATGACAAAATACATTCAAAATTATTTTAAAACAAGAACAAAATCTTGATGTTTGATAATGTCTGCCATTATCTGTCAAAAAGTTCAGGCATGTAAATAAGGAGAAAACATGACTAATAATAGGAAAATGATCAAGAAAAAAGACATGATAGAAAGGAAATGGTGAATGAAAAGAAAAAGAAATGAAACCCACAGCAAAAAAAAAAATACGAATAAAACTTCTAGAAATAGAAGGTGAAATGTCAGAAATAGTGAACATTTTTGGCTGATTAATATCAGATTAGATACTACAAGACTTTAACAAAAAAAAGAAACTAAATCATAAAAAACTAATCAAAATAAGCAAGTATCTATTTACTTATTGGACAATATCAAGAGTTCTAACATACATAAAGTTAAAATACTATAATTCAAAGGTATTATAGGTGAAGAAAGAGTAATTGAACACATTATACTAAATATCTTTCAAATTTAATGAGCACTACAAATCCAGAGACATACTATGCTTGACTTATCCTAGTCACATCATAATCAAATTGCTGAAACAGAAGACAAAAAGACAATTTTTAAATCAATCATTCAAAAGAAGATATTGCTTAAAGTGAGATGGGAATGTGTAGGGGTCTCTGTCCCTCGGGGACAGCCTAGGAGGGGTCCGACAACAGAGTAACACACCCTGGGAGTCGATTCAGTGATCCCTGTCTCAAGTTTATTTAGGGAGTAAAGGGGCTTAAATAGACTGAGGTAGTTATCTTGGGCCAATCAGAAGGGCCTCAACCAGCGCGGGGCTGCCCAGGGGGAGGGAAGGAGTAGGGGAAAGAGGATGCGATCAGGAGCAGTTCCGGGGTTTAAGCAAAACAACACCTGGCTTAAATTACAAGCAGTAACATTTGTATGGGAAGGAAGGAACTCTGCCAAGGTCAGGGATGCTGAGGCTCTCGGACCCCGAAGACCCCAACAGGAATGACACTGATTTCCGAATCAAAATGATTCAAGCCAAAAGACAATAGAATGATATTTAAAGAAGAAAAATAACTACCTTAAGTTCTAGATTTGATGAAGAGTACTTTGTAAATGGAGGGAAAACAAAGGCTTTTCACATTAACAAAAACACCACTGTCACTGGCAGAACAATACACATGTAAATTTGGATGTTCTCTGGATTTGAGTAAAAGTATTCCCCAAGAAAACTCAAATTTACACAAAGAATAAAGACAGTTTGATAAAGTTAGTATGTTGATAATGTCATATTAACTAATATTTTATGTATTAAAATAATTATAGCATGAAAGTTATAACAAATAAAATAAAATAATTATAAGATAATAATATTATAATAACTTGATGGTTTTTAACAAAGAAGTATGAAAATAATAGCCAAAATATGGATGAGAAATTAATATAGATTGCTTGGAAATGTAGCTTTTATGTATGAAATTGCATAATATTTAAAGATAGGTTCTTTATTGCAAATTCTAAAAAAAAAATTGTAATTTACTAAGAAAACTTTTTTAAAAAGACATGAACAAGCTGTATATGGTTGTACATACTACTAATCTCAATTCTTAGTAGTGTAAAGTAGAAGAATCCCAAGACCAATGTCAATCCAGGCAGCATAGCAAGACTGTATCTAAATAAAATTAAATAGCCTTGGGATGTAGCTCAACAATTCCTGGAGTTTGTTTCCATTAGTACAGAAAGAGAGAAAAAGAGAGAGAGCGAAATTCTTCATAATGCCAGGCATCCCATCAAAAATTCAGAGAAAGAAGTTAATAGTCATGATAAAATTAAATAATAATAAAGCATAATTTGTTGTACTATGAAGAAAGGACTAGAGTATTCAGGAAGGTTGGAAGACACTATAACAGAGGTAAGCCAGGATGCTTTCTTTGTTTGAATGTCGCTTGGATTATGGTATCTCTCAGCTCCATAGTACGTGATCTGTGTTGCTCTCCCTCCTCTTCCCAAATAAATATTCAAACATATTCCCAGTTTTGTCTTTGGAATACTGTATTATCTTTTCCTTAGAGCTCTCAGAATTATGTAAGCTTAGGCTAGCTGAGACCTTTAGATGGGTGTGCTGGGACATTCCTGGACTCCTTCAAGCTTTCAGACCAGGATGCGTGTCTGTCATGCTACTTTCTTGCTGATGGGAAGTTTTTATGTACAGTGAAATTAGGCCTAGGACTTATTTCCCACATGATATACTCCCCGGAATGGAGACTGAAGGGGCAGAGACTAAGACCAGCTAAGTATGTGTCTTAGTTACTCATTTGTTGCTGTGACAGAACACTCAACATCATTATTTAAGATTGATTTTAGCTCGCAGTTTCATAAGGTCTCACACAGTCCATTCATGGAGCAGGTTACCATGGTGAAGGCATATGGCAGAGACAGAGGCTGGAAAGCTGCTCACTTCAAGGCAAACAGACGCCATGTGAGTCTGGAGACTCAGGCAAGGATAGAGCTTCCCCAGGAAGAAGCTGCAACAATGGTTTCTTCTTTGTTCCTTTACTTAATTCAAGCTGCCTGTTGGGCCCTCCACGCCAAGGGTAGGTGTCCACCTCCTTCACTTTCCAGGCCTTGTTTTCAGTAACAAACACCTGAAAGTTCTGCCCCAGGCACCTCCCACTCTCCAGAAGCTGATACAATCTCTTCAAGTCAAACCTCAAACATCTACCCACTCCAGTCAACCTCCCAATAACACACACTACATCCAAATGCATGAGGCTTTGTGGGGACACTCTAGATCCAAACCATAGCAGTACATAACTTACTAGCCAAAACAAGACACTTTTACAGTTGCTAATCTACTGTAATAAATGGGACACCAGCATGACAGGCACAAATCATGTTCCGTCACACTTAATAAGCTTGGGTCAATTTTCAATAGTTGAAATTTATATGTATATATGCATTTATAGAATATGCATGCATAGGTATATGTACATGTAGACATATATACAGGTACATAAACAAATTATAATGTAACAGAGTCTTATGTAATTACATTTGTGCATGTTTAGATATACATATAAATACAAAATGTTATATTTTATACATGTATGCATATAAACATATATGTGTGTATGAATGTATATTGTTTAAAAACCAAAATGAAATCTGCTGAGGTTTTTTTTTAAAAAAATAACTTAATAGTCGTTCCAGAGATGTGTGTTTTGGAAGCAACTGAAGGTGTGTCTTGAACATTACCTTACACTGAAAAGACACAAACACCCAGAAACTAAATGAGGGCCTCTTTCTGAGGTGTAGTAATTGTTATTATTTGACTTCCTGATGGAACTGGGTTCTCTGCTGTGTGGAATGGTGAGAAATCTACAGATCTCGATGCCTCTCCAAGCTCTGTGAAGGTAGACGTGAGGGTGGGTGGAGATGCATCAAAAGCCCTGAAGGCAGGAGCTAGATTAAATGTTTTGGGGTGTCGTCTCTCAGTCCTCAAACCTCTCCCAGGAACAGTACAAAATTCTCTTCATTTTCATCTCATGAAGTAAGTAAATGTGACTAGAATTCTCACTGTCTTCTGTTTGATGTGATTTCTGTAGACTCCAGAATTTGATGCCAAACAATTGTCATAAAAATCATCAGAATTTTGACAAGTTGTTCATACATTCTTGAAAAATCTCAAGTATTACTGACGGATGCTGTGTGTCTCTTTCCTGTTTGGAAAGAAAGCTACCACCTCACATTTCCCCAAACAGTTGCCAATAGCCTTTCATCGGAAGAGGTTCCGGACATGTGTGTCAGTCACCATCCCTATTTCCAAATGCAAAGTGACAGGAGAGTCCTCAGTAGAATGCGGAGACTAGGCGTGACTTCACACTCCAGTCGCCTGTTGGTTTTTACTCTGACAGGTGCACATGGGGAGCGAAGAGTGATGGTGTGCCTTGCTGAGAGGGCAAACAGCTCGGTCCCCAAGTGTCCCTGAAAGATTAATGTTTGTATTAAAAACAATTTCTAAAAAAGAAAGATTCTTCTGCTGATGACCCTAAGGAAAAAAATAATTCAGAAGAAGTTTTCTCTTAACAGACGTTGGAACACAGTCAACAGAAATATTTAATTTTTTAAAGTGTTTAAGAAAAGAGGGTATTGGGTTTGTTCTCTGGCTTTCAGCATTTCTCACGCTGCTTCCTCACGTGCACGAGCTGTCATCATCTCAGTTACGGCTCTCAGCGGAAACGCTGAAGGAGCACTGCCTGTGGTGGGATGAAGGAGTGGGCCAGCAGACGAGTGAAGGACAGGAAGGCTGGGGACCGTGAAGGGATGGGGCGCTCTGCAGATCAGGCCAGGCCTGACTCATGTAGCACCTTCCCCATGGACACTCTTGCTCCTCTTTCCGGTTGCGTATGCCTCGTTGACTTACTAGCGGAGAAATAAGTTAAAAATTCTGTTCATGGAACCTGGCTTTACGCTTCCATTTGCTTTCATTTTCCTTTCTTATCTCACAGGCCACACTCTCATCATCCCTCGTCCCTTATCACCAGTTCTACTTGGTGACGTTTTTAAGTTAGGCTCTCATACGTCATCCTGTGCAGATGCAGATAAGCATGTATAAAATTTCATACGTGGCCTTAGATTTAAATATAGTTTAGTTTATTTTATGTTTTTACTCTACACTATTCTCCAGTTCTCAACAAATGATCCTGTCAGTGTAATTGGTTAATCCTGAAAGTAGTGAAATTTGCACCATGAAATTATGTCACAGATTAAATTCCCAGCTCCCCGCTACAGCTCATCTGTCTCAGAACAATCTTGCTCTACAAAGATGCTGCTCTGGACTTCTTCCTGCCACCCTCCTCGTATTAACAGGTTCAGGCCTTAGTTTCTCATGTGGTCAGTAGGCTAGTGGGGTCCAAGAGTACCTCATACTCCATGTCACTAGACACTGCCAGTAATTCTCCTAGATGACGTTATATAAGGACTCCTCTCTCCCTTTCTCAAAGTGATTTTCTCATTTTTGCACTTAGCAAAATTATTTAAATATAAATATTTAATTTGCATTTCTTCTAAGTATCTCTTTTTATTCCTGTAATCCCAGCATTTGGGGAGCTGAGGCAGAAGAATTGCTGTGTGTCCGAGGCTAGCCTGGACTACACAGTGAGTTTAGGACCAGCCTGGACTACAGAACAAGACATCTCTAAATAAATATTTCTTTTTCCACTTTTTAATCCTTTTTTCCCTTTTCTCTGAATTACCTATTTGTTGTTTTTGTCTAATTTTCTATTCACATTTCTTCCCCTTTTTTTGGTAGCTAGGACATTTTTCTTTGTATTCTCTATGTTGAATTCTTTCTTATATTTAAGAAGTTGCTGATATCTTCTTCTACTTCTAGTCTTTTACTACATTTTAACTTGGTTTGGTTGGATTTTTCTAAATAGAAAAAATCAGTAATGGTAAAAGTTTGCAACCTGATGGTTTATATTTGGGAGATATGATTTGTTTTGTGATTCCATTCACAATTCATAATCATAAAGATATTTCTGTATAGTTTTTAAATATTTTATGTTTCATTTAATGTCATTTCTTTTTAAAAAATTATCTTTAGCTCTGAAGTCTTTTGTTTGTTTGTTTGTTTGTTTGAGACAGGGTCTGACTGTATAATCCAGGCTGTTTCTAAACTCACTGTGTAGGCCAGGCTGGCCTCAAACTCACACCAACTCTCCTGCTCCAGCCTCCTGATTTCTGGGATTATGGGCATGGGCTTTACCTCATCTGTGATCTATATGACTAGTAGAACCCTGAAGGACAGATTTGTCCACTTCCATTGAAACCCTAGCCTATATTTACTAATAAATAATTCTATGACTTCCCATCCCTGGAATACAACATCCACCACTCATAATTTAAAGGAAAAAACATTTAATTTAACTCACAGTTTCAGGAGACTCAGTTCATGGTTAGCAGTCTCCAATGTGAAAGTGTGTGGCATAGTGAAATATCTTAGTTCATTGTGACTGAGAAGCAGAGGAACAGAAATAAAGTGACAAGAGATCAGACATGACCTAAGGTCATGCCTCCGTGATCCACCCAGAATTATGCTGTACCAATGCTCTGGTCAAGTCCTAGGCCAATCAAATTGAAACAGGCTTAACCGTGACATCCCAACTCTTGCCAAACTGATACCTAATCATATCTCCTTAAACTATAGGTAATCCCCAAATAAATACTGATCATAATCCTACCAAACATGATACAACTATCTTGTATATGATTTAAAATTCAATAATCTATGTCCCAAAGTCTCAACAGTTTCAGAATTTCTGAAAAGTCCAAGTTTCTACTGAAACTCAAGATAAGCTCATGGCTGTGAACCTGGGTAAATATCAGAAAGAAGCTATAGAATTCCAAGCTATAATGCTACAGGACAAACATTCCCAATCCAAAAGGGAGAAATAACAAGATAGAAAAAAATAGGAACAAAGCTAGATCAAAACTCAATAGGGAAAACATCGAGTCTTTTACTTCTATATCCAATGTTCAGGGCACATAGCGGTGACGTGAATTCCAGGATTGGGAGGCCCAACATTATGGCCTTGCTAGTTGCAGCCCAAATGGCCTCTGTCTTGGGCTGGTTTATTGAAGGTCTGCAGCTATCCTAAACAGACATTCCAGAGATGTTTCTGGAATCTCCAACTTTCTGAGATCTTCCCTAAAATTTGGCTTCATTCGCACAGCTCTGTACACTGTCCTCTCAGGAGCTCTTTGCCTGGGTTTCCAGGCTTTTCTTTGAAATCTGAGTCAAAGTCTCCTTGGCCCCGTAAATCTTAACATCCTTCATGCCAGTACAACCAGCAGCATGTGGATGGATAATGCCCTGATCTTTTGTCAGAAAGAGTTGCAGACAGGCCCCCTTGGGCCACAGCAGTCACAGAATCTGAATGCCTGGATCGCTGAGCATAGTGGAATGGATTCTGGGGAATTAATTCCAATTCCTTAGTAGGACTTTCTTGACCAGGAGCTCAGTATCTCAGAAACTTTCTTCCTAAATGAAAGGCTCACATTTTTGTGCTTTCAGCTTATAATAGATGCGGTCTTGATGATTTTCAAAATGCTATCAAGTCCCTTTTCTTCCTGTCCCTCTATAAAGTACTTGGTTTCTTTTTCACCTCTTTTGACCCCAAATTTACACATTGTTCCTTTTGTATCAAAATTTTAATTTTACCAAAAAATTGTTACTTTTGGTCCCAATTATTATTGTAAGTCTGGCTAAAAATACCTAACTTACCCATGCCACAGTCTAGATCTTGGGTTGCCTTTGAATTTTCACTAATTAGTTCACTGTCCTTGATCTCAGTCTCCTGAAAAGTCTCAGAGCATGGCCAAGATGAACAATATTTCTTTTGGTCTTTTGTCCATTTGCCAATAAAGTCCTCATTCATTCCTAGAACCTCCTGAGTCTGGCCTTTACTTCCACATTTCTGGCATCATTCTGGTCTTCATAGCCTCAACCAGAATTATCCTTCAAGCTCTGTGACAGAATCCCAAGGATCCTCTATTCTCGAACTTTCCCATCTTCTCTCATAGACCAGTTCTAAAGTCTTTCGAAAGACATGATCAGGTGTAGTCACAGCAACAATCCCACTACTCTTGGTTCCAAAACTTTCATTGTTTAAAGTTCTGTATATGAACAGAATTGAACACACACACACACACACACACACACACACACACACACACACACACATATATATATATATTCACATACAATATTTTATGTGGGTGTGTGTAATTATACAAGAAAATTAATTAGGTATGCTTAGAGAATTAGAAGAAAAGAACTCCACAATGCACTCTTCACAGGAAGAAGCCAGAGGATCCAGCAGCTGTCCAGTCCAAGAAGCTAGAATCTGTGCAACAACACAGATCAAGAATACCAATCCATGATCAGATAGCTGGAAACTCTCTGAAGACTTGGTGGTATCAGTTTGCACTGGAAGATTAAAGAAACCACAGTCCAATGTTCACAAGTGATGGAGAAAAATCACACCCATTCAAGCAGAATCGTACTCTTCAAAATCTATACCAACTTCCTTATTCTTTCTCTTTTATTCCATCCGAGCTACAAGCCCATTGACTGGTTCCAACCACAGTTAATTAATATGGATCTTGTTCCCTCAGCTCGCCTCCCTACAGACAAGGCATCCTGGAAACACTCCCACAGACAGTTCTGAAAGTCTCATTAATCTGCTAAGCATTTCTTAATCCATGCAAGCTGACATATTATGAGTAACTTTTGCAACTGTCACATGCCAAATGTTCATGTGAACGTGGATCTATTTCTATAGCATTCTGTCTCTTCCACACCAGCATAATACTGATTTTTTTTTTGTATTAAATTGCAAGAGTTGATAGCACTGCCTTCTATTTTTGTTCTTTTTTTAAGTTTATATTTATAAAAGACTTATTTTTCATATATAGTTTAGAAAGTTAGTTTCTCAAATGTCAGGGATGAATCCTTTAGGAATTCTCACTGGAATAGCATTAAGTTCAAGATTAATTTTGAGGGGAAATTAGTCTTTTTCTATGTTAGGCAATCTCATTTTTTATTGTAATGTATCTCTAGACTCATTTAAATCTTTACTGAATTTTAAAAATCATGCTTCAGATCTATCATATTCTGTTGTTTACGCCTGAACATATTTTTATTATTAGAAACATTGTATATTTTGTGTTAAAAAGGTGTCCTAGTTACTTTTTGTTGCTGTGACTAAATTTTGACATCCATAAATTAGGGAGGAAAGATTTATTGTAGCTTACAGTTTCAGAAGGTTTCAGTACTTTTATGAGTGGACAGTGGACGGCTGGCAAATAGTGCAATCATATGGTGTGGCCACAACTAGAGCAATAGCTGCTGGTAGACAGAGATCCCCACAGTATGGTGGAACAGAGTGGAGCTGTGACAAAGGGGCAAAACCAGCACATGCACCTCCAAGTCAAACCCTAAGTATCCATCCCTTCCAGCCAGGCCCCACCTCCCAACCCTACACAGTATCTGTAGGAACATGAGGCTCTTGGGAGACACTCCAGATCCAAATCATAACAAAAATGTTAGGACTAGCATTTTATTTTCTTACTACTATTTTCTTTTGTAGAAGAATGCTGCTGATTTTTGCATATTGAGATTTTATTTCTCATTATTTATTTAGACATTTTCTCTCTTCTTTTTCTGGAATTCATATTAAGAACTTTAGCATTTCAACCTCTTCCCTTCTTATCTCTTATATTTTTATTTCATCTTTTTATTTTATTATTCTCTTCTGATGCTTTTCCAGAGAGTTCCTTCATCTGATCTTCTAACTCACTAACTCTTTTTATTTTGTTTTGGTTTTGCAATGCTTAGTATTGAATCACAGGCCTCTTGCATGCTAGGCAAGCAACACAAACTAACTTCCTAACTTAAATTATTCTATACTTCAACTTATTCAATTTATTCACTGAGTCCTTGTTCCAAAAGCTCAGACACTGGGGCTTGAGGAATGGCTCAGTGTTTAAAGCACTTGCCTAAGTGCTAAGTCAAGTGATAAGTACCCGAGTTCAATTACTCAGCACCACATAAGCTGGGAGTGGTGGTACATGCTTGTAATCCCAGCAGTCAGCACTCAGGAGGTTGAGGCAGGAGGACTGCCATGAGTCCAAGGCCGGCCTGGGCTCCATAGTGAGTTCAGGACCAGCATGGGCTAGAGTGAGACCCTGTCTCATAAAAAAAAAAAAACCCAAAGTCCAGACATTAACTGAAGAACATTGAATAATCTTACTTGATGCCTCATGATGTATCATCTTTATGAGGTCTTTCAAAAGTCCTAACCCTCAAAATTATGAGTCATAATAAAATTTTTTCTCATAGTTGTCACTACATTTGACATAGTTTGTTACAGTAGCAGATAACCAAAACATCATAAAACGGTTCCTATATCGAGAGGCAGATGAAACAAATCTTAATCTAGATGTTGAAAAGTAACAAAATAAAAAATAATCTAAAAGGGATTTAATCTAGAGTTTTAGAATGAAATAAAAGCAATGTAGACTGGCCCCATTATGAACAATATTCCTGCCCCTATGCCTCAAGAGCATTATAGGAACCATAACAGTAGATAATGTCAAGTCCTTGGGTCCTCTGACATCACTAAATTCATCCACGTGGACCATTTGGGGGGCATTTCTGTTCATAGCGCTGCAGCCTGTTTATTAACTGAAGTAACTAGCCTCATTATGCATACATCAGAATGTGCTTGGGTTTGCTCTTTGGATCTTCAGAGTGGTTTTTTTAAAAACACCTTTTTGATATGCTAAGAGCCTCTAATGAGGACAGAAACCATCAATTCAAAAAAAAGATCAGGCTGCAAAGAGAACAGCTTTCCCTTGTGCTGCCAGTTAACAGTCTACACAGAGGAACTGAAGAATGAATTTTCATTCACCAGCAGGACTCAATAAAAAAGGCAACCGCTACTGACCTTGAAGAAAACAAACATGTGTTTGTCTTTACTTTCCCCCAATTTTGTAAAATTCAAAAGCCAGTTGCCCAGGAGACAGTTGTGAGTGGTGATATTAAGGGAAAAAGAATTCTGAGATTTTTTTCTGCCTGCTAAACCCAATGTAGCATATTGAAGGAGTGGAGAGAATATTGGGATAGTTTGGTTGATTTTTTTTATTTTTTCTATTCAGTCTTGTCTCAGTTACTTATTCATTGCTGGGACAGAATACCCAACATCTACAACTTAAGGGAGGACATATTTATTTTTAGCTCACAATTTCAGAAGGTCTCACATTGTCCAGTCATTGGCAGCTAGCAATGCTGCGAGTACATGGGAGAGGTCTACTTGGAGAAAAGCTCTTCACACCACGACAGACTGAAAGCCAAGTTAGCAAGGAAAGAGTCAATGTCTGGAGACTAAGGTGAAAAACAAAGCTTTCTCAGGAAAAGCTATAACAATGTGTCTCCTTCCTTCCTTCCTTCCTTCCTTTCTTTCTTTCTTTCTTTCTTTCTTTCTTTCTTTCTCTCTTTCTTTCCTTTCTTTCGTTCATTCATTTGTTCAAGCTGCCAGTTCAGCCATCACACCCTGAGTGTGTTTCCTTCTCTTATTTCCTGGCCTTCAAGTCAATCACACACACCTGAAAGCTTTACCCTGGGAATTTTCTAACATCAACAAGTTGACATAATCTCTCCAGGTCAAGCCCCAAGTTTCTGCCCCTTCCATTCAGGTCTTACCTCCCAAGGGCACTCAGTCCTATAGGTATCTCACTATGTCCAAATACATGAGGGTTTTGGAGGAATATTCCAGATCCAAACCATAACAAGCCCATTTCTTCATCCATAAGAGGAATATAATTATACTAATAATAGTTCTTGGGAACAAGGTAAAAGTTTCTAAATCGCCTGACATATACAAGTAATAAATAATAGCTATCACTTTTACTGTGATCATCGTCATGGTCATTAACAAGATAGGAATGAATCTCAGCAATGTAAAACAGTGTTAAAGCCTAGAAAGATCACCAAAAGAAAGCACGTTGATCACATATCACTCCAGAACCAGCAGGGCTGGAAGTAGACGAGAAAGAAATAGTAATAAACAGAAACACCACAAGATGCATGACATATGGATTAGAATCCAGGAAGTCAGTTGAAGGAACATACTCAAATGGAATCAAGAGTAGGAACAGGTCATATAGAAAGCAAATTTTAACCTGGATATTCCAGCCTAGTCCTTACACCTTTTTTTTTTTTTAAGAGGGCAATGTTACTTGATTAATATCATATGAGCTGAGAACAGTAGTGCACACCTGTAATCCCAGAACTCTGCGAAACTGAAATGGGTGAACCACATGCTTAAGCTTGACCTGGACATCTTACCAACTTAATGAGACTGTGCCTTCAAATTTGATTTCAAAAATAAATAAATAAAATAAAAGTTGGAGGTATATTATAGCTCAGAGCAAAGGTATTGGTTCAATACAGTTATATATATATATATATATATATATATATATATATATATATATGTATGTATGTATGTATATATGTGTGTGTGTGTGTGTATATGTGTGTGTGTGTGTGTGTATATATATATATATATATATATATATATATATATATATATATATTCATTATAATAACTAGGGAAAAGAGATGGACAGATGCTATCACCAAGAATGTCCCTTGGAGAGAGAGCTCACTCTTTGGAAGGAACACCTTGATAGTTGCAGCAGACTGTCAATCTTCATCCAAGACCTTCTCCAGCCTCTCTTCCTATTTGTTTGTATCCCTTTGCCTCAGATTCAGCATACGCTTGACTCTCAGGGTCCACAGCACAACTTCCTTTAGAAGGACTGCCTCAGGTGACTGGAGCCCAGATTCTATACATACAGAAAGCCTCAGATATATGAAGGATTATAACCCTGGGTGGGCACTTAGCCAATGATTCATAGTGCCAGAGCCCAGCACCGTCACGTCTGGTCGCACACTGTGAGGTGTACTCCACAGGGCTAAGTCAAGGCTAGGATGCCAGGAGGTTACACTTTGCTTTGCTTCCTTCCTGTGTACTTCTTCTGTCTTTCCCAGTTTCTTATGGGCGCACCTTAACTAAGCCACTTGCACTCTGGTCTTCATCTCAGAGCTTTTATTTGGGGAACCCCGTCTAAGGCAACAGCCTGCTTATGTAGCGGCTGCAATCCAAAGGAATGCTTAAGTAAGGAACGGCAATCACTGCCTGCCTCCAAAATTGGTAGGTCCTCTTAATTAGAAGTGCCTTTATTTTGGTTTGAGGATATACATCTCACAGTGTGCACTCGCTGGTGATTTGCATACTAGGATGTCACCACCACCACTCCCCACGCATACACAATCATGTCCTCTGTGAAATACCAAGTACCACACATGCCACATTCTAAGATGATCTTAAATGCCTTACATTCTTTTGAAAACCTAGACCAATACGGGGTTTTCCATTTGGATGGACAGAAAGCATAACTAGAGTTTGTGCTTGTGAACTGATATAGAGATAGCCCATAAACGCACACTTTATTCTGGTTATACGTATGACAACAAGATTTCAGCTGAGATCAACAAGGCAGAATGGGAAAATAGCAATAATAATGCTAGCCTAATCATAATCCACTTGTTCTCTTCATCCATCAACACTTTAGTTAAATGAAACATCTCAGACATCTGTGTCAAGTTTCATGTTCTGTTATTCAAAAATCTGACATAATTAGACCCTTGTGCTTGCTCCCGTACTCACTTATCACATGCTACCCTTTACCACCCAAATCCTCAAGCAGCTCTTTTCCCACCTTTCCTCGACCTCCTTCCTTTGGATGTCCTCCCGTTTTCCCATAATTGGAGGCTGATGTCATTTGGAAAAAAGACAAGAGCTCTCTATTTTCAGATGCTCTGTCATCAACACAGCTGCCTGGCTTCCTGTCATTGCCCATTGCTGTCAGTTAATACAGGAACACAAACCTTTGGTGACATTATGCAAATATGTAACCTTCCCTGGAGACTTTCTGCCTGGATGCCAATGTCTAAGTTGCACTGAAATAGCACATGGCCCACACAGACAGCTGTAACCTACTCTAATGTGTGTCATAAAAACAAAGAAGAAACTATCTTGACCTCATTTGCTAAGAGAATCTATGATTTCCAGAATGGAGTAGCATTCTGAACCATAAGTCTCATTAAGAAAGATGCTTTTAGAATTCCATAATGCCTTCATAAGAAGAGTCCTTGCTAGGAATAAAATGTAAAACTCAACAAGTGAAAGCACTAGTACTCCAAGACTCAGTGTCGGCTCTACGGCCCACCTCCTTCGCACCCAAACTGAGGAAGGAGCTGTCTTCTGCTCTGCTCATTCTAACCACATTCTCGTCTCCTTGCTTCTCCTTTCCTGCAGATGTGTCAAGCCACTGCAGGGAACTGAGATGAACTAAAGCATCATATCATACTTGCTTACCATTGCTTTTACCCTAATTCGGCAACTGGCATCTCTATTATTGTTCCCTTCTATCCCTTCTTCCTTTTACTGAGCATATATTTTAATGATTGGCTGTAAGCAGTCACTTAAAAAGGCCTGGGAATAATACAACACTGCATAATAAAGGGGTTTCTCTCAATGAACTTGCATCCTGATCAGAGAACTGAGGCATGCGTACTCACAGAATCACGGCACATCATGCTTTGCTTTGATGCTTCAATAATATTCCAGAGAAAAGTAAAATTGATAGGGAAATATGGAGAAAGAGGCTACAGTTATTTTCTAATTACAGCTGGAATAAATTATTACAAATACAGTTACTTAAAACAATATAATCTTGCTGTCTTGTAGTTCTGAAAGCCAGTAGTCTAAAATGCATCTTAAACAACTAACATTTAAAAGTTAGTAAGGTTAGCTCCTTCTGGAGGTCAATCCTGGCCTCACATGGCTTTGAATGGCTGCCCTGGCATTTCTTAACTCATAATCCCGTCACCTTCACATCACCTTCTCCCAATCTGATCTGCTCTTATGAGAAGACCTTTGTGATTGCATCAGGCCCAGCTGGTTAATGCAGCATAATCTCCTCACCCTAAAATCCTTAATAAATCACTTTAAAAAATCTTGTTTTGCCATAGAAGATATTCACAGTTTCAAGGGATTTGGACAGACATCTTTGAGGGCCATATGGTACATTATTCAGCATCAAAAGAGGTGGCACAGATCAAGAAATTTTTCTGAAGTCACGTAGGCAGGTGGGGAATCCCTTCTTTGTTACTTCCCCATCACTAAGACAAAATGCCTGATGTCTAACCTGATTCCAGTGTTCGGTTCACAGTCAGCTGTCTCCAGGGAAGAAACAGCATGGTGGAGGGTTTGGTAGAGAAGGGCTGCTTCCCCAGGACCAGTAGGAAGTGGTGCTGCAAACAGCATGGCCGAAATGTGGCCTGAACCAGCCACCGCAGGGATGTTAGCTGATAAAAGTCAGACGGGAACACTACAAGAAATGATACGGTTTGATTAGTTCAGAAACTGGAAAAAAGAAAATTTACTCACTTTCATAACGGTGGTCACATCACAGGGCCAAGTAACACAAATGAGAATGAAGTCAGATAAGCACAACGGAGTGTCAAGGAATCGACAAGAAGTAACTGCAGTGATCTGGGGCAGCAATAAGGAATGGCAGTAGGCCCAGCCTCAGCTAGAAGTGCCAAACACAGGAGCACAGGAAAGGGACAGCCACGTGGCCTCAGACGTAGGGCATCACTGAGTTCACCAAGTCCAGCCAGCCCAACAATCTGGAGGGTGTTTAGTGAAAAGGAAAAGATACTGTTTTTTAAACCCTCCCTTAACTGCATGGCGAATCTCAGTGTCACGCTGAAACCTTCCCTATCTTGTAGTAAAACCTAGGCAAGCTAGTTTCTAATCATTTAGTAGCAAGCTAAATTCCTCCAGATTAAACTGAGTTGGCTATGATGATAGCACCTATGTGATAATGCGGTGTGAATACAGCCCACAGCTGTATGCATGGAGCAAAAGAGCAGACAGGAGAGGAAGCAATAAAGACTGCATTGTCCTTAAAAGGAAATGAGAACGCTGTTCAGGCCAAATAGAATAATTTGATTAGAACAAGTCCCTTCTTATAAATATGATTTTACTGAAATATGACCTAAAAGTTGGGGGAGATTAGTCAAACTGAAAATTTTGTGTTAAAAAGAACAAGGCTCTTGGTTTGATGCCCCAGAAACCACATAAAAATGCCATATGTGTAAAAAGGTCATATTTGTATAATCTCAGCATTTGAGAAGCTGAGGCACAGGGATTGCTGTGAGATGGAGGCCAGCCTGGGCTACATAGTGAGTTCAGGTCCAGACTGGATTACTGAGTGGGACTCTGTCTCAAAGAAATTCTTAGGAAATTTGACTAGCATGAGATTCAATATATAGAAGGCTTTATTATATAAAAATTATATTTGTCTTCCCAGATACGGGCAAACTTAATGGCCTATACTAGTGGCTATCAGTGTGTTATCTTCATTTTAATATATGGGGTGAATGATGTTCACTTCACATGTACACATCCCATGGCCACACAGGATTTTGACAAAGAAATAGCTGGATTTGAAGCATTTTCAGATTAGTCGCAGGGATGCAATGTACAAGCAAGATTTATTTTCCTATTTATGTGTTCTTTACACTTAATTTCTTCCTTATTACAAATTTACTCATTTGGTAAAATTCAAAAGAAAAAAATAATTAAAATTGCAACTTACATGAATTTAAATAATTCATACCCCCTCGAGTACTATTAGCACATTAGTAACAGTTGCACTCCGGGAAGAAGGCTTTGAATTATGTACAGTTCCCTCCTACGTAACTAATTACAACTCAGTCTTTTTTCACCCGCTCCAGAAAATAAATGAGAGCAATATCCTCTAATCCACCTTAATTTTTAACAAAAGGAAACTCTTTTCAAAACTTTTATATCCTTGTTAAGTAACAAATGACCTGTGTCTGGGTTTACAGTCTAATTTAAGACACATACATTTTTATCACACATATGTATGTGTAATTTGACATTATTTTTGAGAATAGTCTATTATATATAAAATGGCGTGTGCTTCTAAAAAAAATCTTATGTCTGTGTCTATCATGAGAAAGTAAGTGCTCTGAATAGCATGGTTCTAAGTTGTTACGGAACATCAATTTGACAATAAGGTCAGTGTATATTAGTAATTTTCATCACTTTCTTTCGAAATTACTGCAGTGATTCTCTGTGGATCAGAGTTTAAGATAAATATGAAGTTATTGTACAACCAACTGCATAAGACTTAATTTTTTCGCATGAATCTTATACATATTTTCCCAATCTTATTATGAGCTTAATAAATAATTTCTAGTATTCCTTGGTCCTGATGACATACAATAAGGCTCAAGTTCAGGAGAAGAGGGAAAACTTAGGAGTAAAGAAATGTCTCAAACATATGCAATTAAGTTGGCAGTAAAGCTTCAGGTAAGTCAGCAGGGGTCAGGGGCAAGCAGGAAAATCTCACATTTTCTTTATTAGAAATGAAACATCCAAAATAAACTCTCATATCTCTTTCCAGACTCGGATAAATATGTGCGGTTTTAGATCAAATCTTGAGTGAGATATGAACCATCAGGATTCAGAGGGAGACTGTTGGAAATCCCACCACAAAAGAAACCACTTGACAACATTATCCTAAGTAATGCATTGTATTGTCAGAAAGGTTATTACACATTTGTGGAACACACGACACCAGTTCATTTTTGACTGTACTGGAGTTAGTCACAACTATGTGACACAGGTCGGATCACCTATCAAAAATTTTTGGAGCTTGGATGGGATGTGTTGCTACACTCTGGTGGCAACCTTCATCTGACCTATGTCTTCAGACCTCCATTTTTTTCACTATATTCAAACACCTTGCATAGTATAATGTTCCGTTCAGCTGAAGTAAATCAGCACCTTGTTCAATTTTTCACCAATAAAAACAGGTCCTTCTATGAACAAGGAATTATGAAGCTCTCCGAAATATGGCAAAAGCTTATCAAACAAAATGGGCACTATATCACTGATTGATCTTTGTGCTTTATATAAATAAATGACCTTTGAAAAAACACAAAAAAGTCATAACTTTTCCAACCACTCAATACATCAGCCTCAAGAAACAAACTTTGCATTAAGTTGAAATCATAGAAACAAAGTGTAGAATAGCAGTTGCCAGGGGCGAGGGGAAGGGAAATAAAGAGTTGTTTAATAAGTGTAGAGTTTCAGTTACAAGAAGAGACTTCAGATCACAAGATGAAAAGATTTCTGGAGATGTGTTGCACTCTCAATATGAAAGCAGTTAATACTACTAACTGTATAATTAAGCATATTTAAGATGGTAAATTTTGTGTTGAGTATATTTTACCTCAATTTAAATTTTTTAAAGAAACTGCTGAAGGAATCAAATATCTAATCAAAAAAGATCAGAATGCAGATAAAAAGAAAAAGGGTACAAACAATAATTTTACAAAGAAAAATAAATATTATTCTGCAATGACAAGTCAGGACCAACCGGTGTTAGCAAGCAGGCTACAAATCGCAGCAAAAAGTAAGAACTATTTAACAGAGTACAAGTCAGATGGATAGATGGAGAAAACAACAGATATGTTTGGTCCAAGGCATCATCCTGAAATCATGGATACTCCAGGAACCAACAGTAGCAAGACAGGCATAGCGTAGCAGGAAAAAACACTAGGAGGAAATCAGAAGTCTCAATAATCGTCTGCTTCGGCCATGTGTTAGCGCTTTAATGTTCTTACTTGTACACTAAGATCTTGTGTCCCATTTTACTAGAACAGCAATAACAAAATAGCATGAAACAGTGGCAAAAACAGCAGGAACTTAGTTTTTCTGGTTTTAGAGGCTGAAAATCTGAGATCAAGAAGTTGATGGGGTTGGTTTCTGCCAAGATCTTCTCCATAGTTTGCAGATGGCTACTTTCTACTTCTTCATTTGGTCTTTCCTCTGTGTGCCTGTCTATGCCCCAATCTCTCCTTATTAGGACATGGGATGTATTAGATCAGGACCCAACCTAATGACTTCATTTTAGCATAATTACCTCTTTTAATGTTGCTGTCTCCAATTACAGTGACATTCTGATGTACTAAGGTCAAGGATTTCAATATATCAATTGTTGGTAAGGGAAAAGGAAGTGCATTACAACTTAGGAAGGATTTCAATTTCCTATTTAAATGGCACCTAAGATGGGTATTATGGTTTGGATCTGGAATAGTGCCCAAAGCCTCATATATTTACAGAATGATTGGATTATGGGAGTTAAGTGGCTCAAGTGATGATTTCATGTCCTATTAAGAAGTGGGGCCTGATTGGAAGGGGTGAGTCACTGGGGGTGTGACCTGAAAGGGGGTCTACCCTTCTCTCCACGTTTCCTGGTCAATGGGATGATCGCCTGTTCTCCACCAGCCTTTTTGCCATTCCTTCTGCCACTGTTAGTCAACCATGCATGGCATGACTGAGACCTTTGAACTGTGAGCTAAAATAAACCTTTCCTGCCTTAAGTTGTGTCAGGTATTTGTGTCACAGTGATGAGAAAGTGACTAGGACAAGAATATTTATCCATTCTATAAGAATGCCTATTAAAATAACCTAAAAGAAAAAGAAAGTATGTGGCTGCTTCAGAAATGAGGAGATCTCTGGCAAGTACAGTCATAAAGAAGGACGCTAAAAGGCTTCTTGGTAGGAAGATGCATTTCACCTCCATCAGCACGCATCTCAGCAAGTAGAGCAGATCCCGGAGAACCAAATGAGAAGTAAAATGAAGGAGTCACAGCTGAATTCAAGGCTGAGTCTGAAAAGAAATGGAAAAGTCCACTTGGAATAATCCACTCTGGAGCACCAAAGATCCGTTGCTCAAGATGGGGTTTAGTTAGCCATGTTTTCTCTCTCTTTTTAACTGACCCCGATTCAAACAATAGTCAAAGACTAAAAGCCCACAATCCTATGTGAAGGCTTCAGCCGATGAGCTCTTTCAATTATTTTTTTAGAAGAGAAAAAAAGCAGGTGAAATAGCTTTGAAAAGTGGAACTAAATGATGCCAAGTGTGGTTTAGAGCTCAAATAAAAGGTGGGTAAGGGTAGTAAGAAGCCAATCAAGGCTCCAGACCTACAACAACAGACAAGAGGAACAGGCGTGAGAAAGGCAGAGCACAGGAGATTGATTGGTCAGAAGCTTGTGCAAACTATAGAAAAGTCTCGCCTTACCCCATCTCCTGCCTCAGGGGCAAAATGTACGGAGCTGGTATTTCCCTCCAAGGAAAAAAAGGAAAAGCTAAGAGATGATCGCTAGACATTGCTTACCCAAATCCAGAGAGTTCTAATGTCCTTGAGTACGTCTCTTCTCTGACACATGGAAATGATAGACAGCTCCCTTAACATTCACACGAAAAAAAGGTCTGATGTTACTCAGAACTTGGTCAGTATCCAAGGTCTCCAGTTGTAAAAAATACATAACGCTGAAGATGAAAACTAAGATTAAGAAAAAATTCACTTTAAATGAAACAATTTTGTATCTTCAAAGATATTAAGGACGGTATTTCATGCATAAGACATTAACAAAAATTTGTAATACTAAGAAAACAAGATGAATGCTTAGGAGTTAACACATTTTTAAAACAAATGGTCTTACTTTTTCATTGCTGGTATAGAACACCTGACATCCATCACTTGAGGGATGGAAGTTTTTTTTTTGTTTTGTTTTGTTTTGTTTTTGTTTTTGTTTTTTTTTTAAGCTCATAGTTTCAGAAGGTCTCCATCCATCCATGGGCAGTCAGAAATGGTGGAAGCACAAGACAGAGGCTTGGCTCGAGAGAAGTTATTCAAATCATTGCAAACAGGAAGCCAAAAGACCAAGGAAGGGTAGAACTAGCATATATTTTCCCAGGCCATATCCCAGTGATCTGCCATTTCCAGGACAAGTCCCAGTATTCCAATCCAACCAGGTCAAGCCCCAGTGATCTACACCTTCCAACCATAACCCACCTCCTAGCGGCACATGAGTCTTTTGGTGCACATTCCAGATCCAAATCACAATATAAAATTTTTGTAGGTAAGTTGATAATAAGACAAGTATGTCTCCCAGAAGGTACACTAAAAAACAATGATAAAAAGAATCAACCCAGTAGTTCAAATGTTTACAGTCAGTATATCAAGAACACAAAACAAAAAGAATACAAAGAATTGTATAAGCTGGATACAATTTTTTAAAAAAAATAAATATCTGTAAAACAGGAAAATCAGAGATTCTGATACAAGACACCAAGGTCAGAGCCTGGTCACTATAATTTTACAAGTATCTTGTAATATTTTGGTAGCGTGATTGTTGAAGAAAGCTCCTTCTACTTGCAAAGTTAGGAAGAAAGTATGGAGAAAGAAGAGTAGAAAATAGGTAAATAAAAAAAAACAACTGAAAGTTCACCTCGAGAAATTTCTCTTCCCATCCTCCAGCCTATCTTATAAAAATTAAATTCACAGAAAAAGTAACTTTTATTTCACCCAAGGCTGGGTGCAATGACATGCACAGAACACCTTATTTTTATTTTTTCCCAATTTATTGATAAGTGCAAAATTTAAGGTTGACATTGATCTTGAGCATTTTGTGCACATACATATCTTGTCAAGATAACAAGGCCTTCCCTACTCTCCTTTCTACCCTCCCACTACCCACCTCCCAGACCCCCCTTCCACACGGTTCCCCTTATTTCCCACTTTAAGTTCCATGAGATAATTGTGATCTGGGATCTGGGTTTCTCATATCAGTGAGACCATTCTATGTTTCACATTCTGCTTCTGACTCACTAAGCATGATGTTCTCAAGTTTCTTCCATTTGCCTGTAAAAGCCTCCACGCTGTTGGACTTTATAGATGCATAGCATTCCATTGTGTATAAATACCAGTTTGTGTATCCATTGGTCTGTTGATGGGTGCTTTGGTGACTTCCATATTTTAGCTATTGTTGTGCTACTATGAATATGGGTATAATGACAAAGATCTCCCTGCCCCTACGATCAGGCAAGCACTGCGTACTGCATTTGGAAGATGTCAAGCTCCGAGAAAAAGTTTCCAAAAGAATCAAACTATTGTGAAGAGATACACTGGCTAGTGGAGAAAGAATCCAGTATTTCTGGAATTATGCAAAAATGCACCCATTAAATGTATGAGGACTAGGGTCATAGCTCAGCCATTAAAACACTTTGCTAGCAAGATAGAAAACACAGGGCGTTTGATTCCCTAGCACTAAATGATCTGGACATAGTCACACATACCTAAAATCCCAGCATTCAGGAGGCTGAGGTAAGAGAATCACTTTGAGGTTAAGGCCAGCCTAGGCTACACGGTGATTTCAGGACCAGTCTGGATAACAGAGCAAGACTCTGTCTCTAAATAAATAAATAAATAAATAAATAAATAAATATAAAGTAATTAAGGTTGTTTTGAAGTATCATTAATCGTCTGTGTTCGATCTAATAAGAAATGTGCCTTATTAAATGTATAACACTTTTCAAACCCAAAATTCCAACTTCACCCACTATGATATGACTTAATTAAATTTTCAAAAATTTCTTTAAGACAAACTGTGAATGTTGTAGTAGTGAAAGCATGAGAATATCATGGGAAGTTAATGTAGAAATTTTACAGATATTGGGATGCTATATTCCAGTTTATGGTTTTATTTTTTAAACGCCATATAAATTATTGATCTCTATAGATCAATAATTGCTGACTGAAGAATGACACTAATAATAAAAATAATAGTTAATGCTATAAAGACATTATACTGTGCGCAAATTAACAAACATACAGTAGAAAGAAAAAAAGCACTAAATATAAAGAAAGTAGGAAAGATTTTGAAACTTATTGTAAAGTCGATCATCTGGTGGAGAACATTCATGGAAAATAAGGATTTTAAGCATGGAGAGAAAGAAACCGTAGAACGTAGTTAGCATGGCTGGTATATTTCTAATGATTACTATAAAGTGTCCACAATGTAGTCACGACAGGCTATCTGCCTACCCTCTTTGGAAGTAGACGTGGAAAAAATATGGGCTCTCACACTTCATTGAACAGCGTTCAAACCCAAGTGCACCATTTGTCGTTGTAACTATATACAAAATTACCTGGTTTTCCTTAGTCTCAACAGAGGAAATGGGAGCAGCCTTTTGTACCACATGGTATCACGGCAGTTATTTAAAATAGCACATAAAGAATATTGCATGATCTAACATGAGAAACTCAGAATCTAGGCATTTTTATAGAACCAAATGGGAGTGACAGTGAAAGCTGGGGTGGGGAGGAGGGTGCAGGTGGGCTAAAAAAATGAGGAGGAAGGGATGTAAAGTCAACACAATATAAATGAGTACAAAATACCCAAGCTCGTTGTAACCATTATGTATTACATATATACATTAATAAAAAAGGGGGAGGTGGAGGAGAAGTGTAACAGGTGCACTAATGCAGGTCTTTTCTGCTGGAACTCTTGTGCTGAGCGTAAATGCTTTCTTTGTGGATGACATTGTCCCTTTAGTACAGAGGAGAAAAACCATTATGATGCACAGATAGCTGAACAATGAAGAGAACTGAGATGAAACCAGAAAAAATACAGAAGCATAATGAGGGCCTTGGGAAGATCTATCCATAAAACCCTGAAATATGTATCAGTAATGTGTAGTAGTAATTAGTAATATGCGATAGTAACAAGCGATCCTAGAAATAAGGTCAAAATGAATAACGGCATGTTTTATTAAGCTGACATAATGTGTTTTACAGTAGGATCCAATTCATGTTAGAAATTAATTTGTTTTTAGTATTTTTCCTCTTTTGTCCCATAATTTGACATCAACACTAGGTGTAATTCTAAATAACTACTGTATCAAAAAAATCACAATAAAATTAGAAAAAAAACTAATAAAAATAAAAACACAATGTACCCAAACTTATAGACTACAAATTAGTGCTTTAGAGCTTTTATATGTCAATTTCTATATTTAAACAAGCTTCAATTCAACAATCTAAACTCATATTTTAAGAAACTAAAGAAAGAAAAGCAAACTATAAGCAAACTATAAGCAGAAGAAATAATAAATACAGAGTGGATACAAGTCAAAGGCAGAGAGGAAAAACAAGATAGTAAACATGAAACCAAAACTCAGTTATTTGAAACACTTAACAAAATGGCAATTTTTTTCTTAGCCTTAGACTGACCAAGAATGAGACTAACATTATTTAACTATTAAGAATGAGAGGATATACTACTTAAGATACAAAAATAAAACCAGTAAGGAACAAGAACACCAATTCATATGACAAAAATTATCTAAATAAATGCACAAATTATTAGAAAAATGTAAAACTATTGAAATTAGTTCAAGGATACGTTTTAAAATCTGAGTAGACCTTTGAAGAAAAGAATTTAAACAAATAATCAAAAAGGAAAAAAAAACTTCAAAAATACGTTTTTGGAACCCCGATGCAGTGACATTCATTTGTAATCCTAGAACTCTGGTAAGCCAAGGCAAGATCATAATTTTAAGGCCAGCCTATATAATTTAACAACTTAGCAAGAACTTGTCTCAAAATTTTTTAAAGAATTAAAAAATAAAAGGGCTGGGGACGCAACCCAGTGAAAAGACTCTGAGTTCATTCTCCCTTAGTAAGAAAAATAAAAGTTTGTGGACATGCAGCAGTGTGTGCAATCATCTATGACCTTACTTGTGAATTCTACAAAGCATTAGTGAAGAATTCACACCAATTCTTCGCCACCCTTTGGAAAATAAAGAAGTGAAAACTTTCCAGTTTATTTTATGGGGCCAAAATTACCTTGATATTAAAAACAAAGTTATAAGAAAACTGCAGACTAATATCCTCTATGAATATAATCACAACCCCACCAATACAGTACTAACAATGACACACTCTATCAAACTAGCAGGAATACGTATCAGGGCTGAAATTTATCCCAGGAATGAAGGTTTGTCACAACACATTAAAATTTATAGGCATAAATACGCCATATCTTTTAGCCTAATGAATGAAACCTATATAATCACTTCAATGGAGAGAAAAAAAAATGACAAAATTCAAAGCTTGTTCACTACAAAGATACCCAGCAAGGGACGTGGGGTGGTAGTACTGGGTCTTGGGCTAGAGCCCCTGCCTTGGAGAACTCAGACAAAGTCAATCATTACTTCCTTCCAGAGCATTCTCTTGATCTACGCTTTCATTTTTGGATACTTGCTCCTGTCCTTCTGGCCATGGGCATTTGGAGCAAAGTGAGCCTGGAAAATTATTTTTCCTGAAACAAGGCCACCAATGTCTCCCACATGCTTATCAACACTGCCATGTCATTATTCTTTTGTGCAACTTTGTTTATTCTACCGCTGCAAGCTTCTGCATGGTTGTTAAAGCTGCACACAATGTTTTGACTCTCTCTCTCTGAATTGGTTACTGTCATTATAGTATTGTTATCAGACATGAGATTAAGAATAACTTTAAGAATGATTATGAGAAGGGTTTTTAGTACAACTCTATACAAGAGTATAGAAGCAAAGCAAAAAAAGAGACATTTCATTATTGTAATGCCACCAATTATAGATTTTGAGAAGACAGTAATTATTACTTAGAAACAGGCTTTCTCAGAATTATTGTAAACTTGAAGACTATTCTTCACAGAGAAATGCAACAGATCAGATCAACAATGAAGACTGTTTTATAAAGGTGCTGACCACTATTGACCGAAATGGGAATTCTTGGGAATTTCCTTT
Source organism: Ctenodactylus gundi (assembly GCA_004027205.1). Lineage (NCBI taxonomy): Eukaryota > Metazoa > Chordata > Mammalia > Rodentia > Ctenodactylidae > Ctenodactylus > Ctenodactylus gundi. Next base: position 213,257 of record PVKB01000123.1, read on the forward strand.
GTGGTTACTTACTTCTGGCAACCTGGAATTTCTGGTCGACTTACTGTCGCTCTTGCAAGTCACAGCAAGTGACTAGTATAAGGTTGTGTTATAGGCGTATTCCTCTCCAGATTTAAGGAAACTTAGGGTTTCCTCTTTGAACTATAAGATGGCCTGGGTAGAAGAACAAAAACCACGCCGATAAATTGACTCAATCAAAAGATTTGCTTGATACCAAGCAGTACACCTTCTATCCCATTTACTTTAGATTAGATCACTGAACGTCTGTCTCCTTCTGAAACACTAAAAGAACTAGGAAATTGTAAGTGAAGTAATACCGCTTCTCTTGGTTTTCAGTTTTCCTTAATGTGAGGCTTTTGAAAGGCACGATTTGTTATTTTGATAGAGCGTTGTTGATGGAAACTCAAACTGTTGCTGAAAGTTTTACTGATACACTGTGATGCTGATTGGCCCCCTCTAGTCAATACTATCTGGTTTTATTATATAATTTGCATTAAGAAGGTAAAATGTTTCATTGGTCTCTATTTTGCTGACAGTGTCACATTATGTAATTTAACTGCAGCTAGTCATTGAATTAAACTTATCACTATGGTTCCTAGGTGATGGTAAATCTAAGGTTTGGGGGCTAAAACACAAAAACTAAAAGGCACTCACTACCCATGCTCTGCAATACCTCAGGTTTCAGTACACATCTCACTTTTCTTTGCCTCTCAGTTAAATTGTTAAAATGTTATTTATATTTCCCCAATCATCTGAAAGTTACTTACGACATTAGTGGAGTTAGAATTATTGTATCTCCCTTACGAATACAGTAGAACTTATTATCATTAACTACCTACAGGTTCCTTGCCCAGTTGATGTAACTTAATTTTCAGGATTATGGTCAACTTCAATAGTCATAGTTTTGGTTTGTGCCACTGGTTAATAAAAATATTTAATTCAATAAAGAGTATTTTTCTAAAAATTGGCACTTAGCACAGCAGAAATGGATGAGAGCTTCAATTTGATAAACACTATCCACATTCAAAAAAATCATTGCTAACTTTATACTTTACTGTGTAAAACTATTCTTCCCAAGACCCGGAACAAGACAAAGATGATCACGCTTGCCACTTCAGTACTGTGCTAGAATTCTAACCAGGGCAATTAAGCAACACAAATGAATAAAAGACACCACGTCAAAATGAATAAAACTATGTCTATTCACAGATAGCATTAATTTGTATGTGAAAAGTCACAAGAAATTTACAGAAAATTGTTGACTACTAAATCATGCAGCAAGATTATAAGAAAAAAGATGAATATACAAAAGTTAATTGAATGTATTATACACTGAATTAGAAAACCAGGTTAATAATTGTATTTGCAGTGGCATCAAAATTGACATAAGAGCAATAAATTTAACAAAAGATGTATAAAGCTGACACAAAAAATTAATATTTAAATAAGTTTGCATTGGTTAGGGTTCTATGTGAAGCAGACTTGACAGAAATTATTTTAAAAAGGTGTGTGTGTGGGGGGGGGGGTATCTGGAGGGTTTACAAGTCGGAGGAAGAAGATGGTCCAAAATGGCAGCCTAACGTTCAAGGGCTGGAGGTTCCAATGGCTGCTTAGCCATGAGGCAGGACACCTGTTGGGGACTGGAGGACAGCTGGTGAGTCTGCTGCAAATCTTGCTTGTTCAAACAATGGCAAAGACCAGAGACTAAAGATCCGCAATGTGCAGACAGGAGCAAGTGGACGTTCACTGTCCAAAGACAATGGCAAAGGCTAGTGCTTTCCCAGGAAGAACTGTACAACATTCTTTCGCCTGCCTTCCTTTTATATTGTTTGAGCTGCCCGTTGGGCCTTTCACATCTCAGGTGGGTGTGTTCTTCCCTCATTTGCTGGCCCACAAGTCACTCACACACCCCCCTATAAACTTAACCCTGGGTGTGTTTACTAATCCCTTTAATGGTCACAAATTTCCAAAGAGAACAGAGTAAAAACAAAATGCAGCTTTTCTGCTAATTGAAAGCTTTAATATTAAAATGACAAATCCCCCTAAATTATCCAGAGATTCAAGGCAATCCCTAACAAAATTTGAGCTCTTATGTTTTTCACAAATGGGAAATTCATTTTGAAATGCAGACATAAAGTAGTTAAAATAATATGAAAATGGAAAATGAAATTGAAGATTCAGGTTCCAATTTCAAATCTTACTGCAAACCTACAGTAATAGAAACAATGTGGCACTGGCATAAAATTATTCATATAGATTAAGAAACAAAAAAAAATGCCTGTATTCTGGGTTTCTCAGAGAAACTATGCTATACTTAACCTGAGATTGACTCAATTCACTAAGCTTGATGGTCTCAAATTGCACCCATTTACCTACAAAAGCCTCAAATCTATGTGTCTTTATGGAAGAGTAGTAGTCCATTGTGGACATATACCATAATCTTTATACCCATTGACCTATTCATGGGTATTTCAGTATCTTTTACAGTTTATTGTTAGTTGTGCTGCTATAAGCATAGGTATACATGCACTTCTATTACACATTTGTTGCTTTCAAGTCTTTTGGAAAGATGACCAGAGAGGCATCACTGAATCAAATGGAGTATTTATTTTCACCATTTGCGGAATCTCCATACTGCCTTCCATAACGGAGATTGCTGAGACAACTGGATATCCACATGGAAAAGAATGAAGCAGGATCCCTCAAACCACATTCAAAAATTAACTCATATCAAAAAATATAGCATGTGCTTAAATTTTACAAATGTATTTCAGTAACAGACACATTGCTATTAACTCCCCTCAAAATATTCATTTGAACAGTTAGACATCATTCATGCCATTATCTGAAGCAAGACTGGCAATCTTCCCTCATGAGTGGCTTCAGTTGCACTCTCATGGCTGCCTCAAAGCTCTAAATAGATTCAAAAGATCTACCTTCCATGATTCTTTTTCTTTTTTTTTTTTTTGGGGGGGGGGGTGGAGGTAGGGACAGCCAGATGATGCATATACATTGCCAATATTGTGAATAAAGAGCCCACTACAATCCTTAAAAGGCCTGCATTTTCACTGGATGGCACATCCAAAAGCACTCACTGTATTTTTATCACACCCCATAAAACATTTATGAAAAACTTCTAGAAACTTACCTACTGACAAAAAAATAAAATGTGGTGTATTCATGCAATGGAAACTAGCCACAAAAGAAAATAAAGTACTGTTAAATACTACATATGAATACAACTCAAAGCATTATGCTAAGTAAAAGAAGCCAGTCAGACAAGGCCACATACTGTATGACTCCACCTATAGAAAATGATCAGAACAGGCACATCTGCAGAAACAGATGCTGGCTCAACAGAAGGAGGATAAACGGTGAAGGATTGCTAATGGGCAAGAAGGTCTTTTTAGGATGATACAAATGTTTCAAAGTCACAGAGCAGTCATGGTTGCAGAGTTCTATGGCTATACAAAAATTCAGTGTATTAACCAATTCAGAAGCATAATATTGACGGTATGTGAATTATTCCTTTAAAAATCTGCCATTTAATAGCAGTGGGCACCTTTAACACAAAGTATACAAATTTTCAGAGTTGTATTTAATATTTTTACTTATATAAAATGTTGTAGGGGCTAGAGGAATGGCCCGGTGGTTAAAAAAAAACTTGCCTAGCAAGTACTAGGTAACCAAGTTCAACTTCCCAGCACCACATACACTGGGCATGGTAGCGCATGCCTGTAATCCCAGCACTTGGGAGGCGGAGGCAGAAGGATTGTCATGAGTCCAAGGCCAGCCTGGGCTCAATAGCGAGTTCAGGACCAGCAAAAACTACAGAGCGAGACCCTGTCTCAAAAATAAATAAATAAATAAGAAATAAATATAGAATGTTGCATAATTTTCTTTGGATTGACCATTGATTGCTATTAGTTAATTTTTTAAAAAAGAATATTTGCCGGAGGTACACCTTGGTAGTCAAATATTTGCACAAGCACTTGAGTTCAATCTTCAACATGACAATCTTTTTTAAAAATTACCTTTCTACTTAATTTTGATTAGACTTACTCATTTCCTGCTTGGAACTTTCAACAGTGCTCTGATAATCAAATCAATAAACATAAGATAATCAGCTTTCCTTGCTGTAGTCTTTGGCCACTTATGATTTGGCAACGAAACTCAAACTAACCTGAGGCGAAGTTCAAATACTTCATTTTCTCCCACATAAATGAGCACATGTGTACCATGCATACCCACTGTTCTTCCTTTAAAAGCCCCAAAATAAGTACGAGGCCCAAAAGGAAGGGGAAAAAAAAGATCACACACATGCACACACGCATCTTTTTTAACACATCACCTACTGAAAGAGTACCTACCAAACTGGCAATCTTCCTCATGAGTGGCTTCAGTTGTACTGTCAATGTTGGGTATGTTCTCGTTAAGTTTTAATCTATCATAGAGGACTTGCTTCGCAAGCGGTTCAGTTTAGATTAGGTTTGGTTTTTGATGGCAACCACAAAAGTCCAAAGTAAAAGTACTTAAGCAAAACAGAAGCTTACTTGTCTGACTTAAAACAAATCTCAATGTTGGCAGGTCAGAATTGTGACAGGCACTCCACAAATATCACTGGATAACAAGACTCATTTCAGCTGCACACTCCTGAATATCTGCGTGGGATCCTGGCTCAGTGGTTCTCTTTACTTTGAAAGCAACACGAGAAGACAAAATTCTCAACACCTGTGGCTCATCATTGGCACTTAGTCACAGAACTAATTACAATGGATACTTAAGAAGTCATCTCTTTTGTTAGGGCGAAAACTTACAAATCTAGACTGAAGAAAGAGGAGAAAATAATTAGAGATAGCATCTTGAAATCTTTGTTAGGAGTATAGAACAAGAATAATTTGTATTTACAAACTGCACTTAGATGTGATGTGATCCCATGAATTAAAAATAACATTTCATCTTCCTTTAACCTTTGTACTCCTGTGATAATTACTCTGCAGACTTTATATACATAGATTATTCCAAAGCTATGTGAAATACCAAAAAGTCATAATGTCCTAAGTATATGCTAAACTCTTCTGAATCATTATGCAATGAAATGTGGTGGTTAAAAATCAAAAGTAATCAACTAACAGAGTTGGAAATAATTTATATTATACCACGGTGAGTTCTCAGAAAACAAGAATTTTCCCCCTGTAGTTGTCTGACAATTACAGTAAATTCTTCATCATCATCTTCTACTGCATGTGGATTCCACTTCTACTGGAAACTTGTGTGTGCCTGTGAATGTGCTTCAATCAGCAAAATGCTGCAATATATAGCGATGCTACATAACCACTGAGGCTCAGCTTCCAGAAATTTGCAGTTTCCTTCCTTCATTGCTTGACATACTTCCTTTTGGAACCCTCTTGCCACATTCTTCCAAGTGTAAGCCAACTTGAGAGGCCATGAGAGAAGAACCAAGTTACAAGTGGTAGTGCAGCCAGTACTCCCTGCCAATCACGGAGTGAGCTGTAGTGCACAGCCTCGCACAGATGCATGTACAGATGTCCGCAGCGCCAACTGACACCGGATGGACAACCAACCTGCTGAGCCTGTTAAGCACAGATTAATGAAAGGCACAAAATTTCATTATAAAATAATACATAGATACATTCTATCATGTCAGATCAGTGATAAAATATAATTTTGCTCCTGATTTCAACTTAAATATGTTTTCTTTTTAAAATAAGAACTCTTAAGACTGATAAATCATCAGGAAATGGTAAATTCTTCTGAATCAGAACTATGATGTCGCATCTTTAAATTCATGCTGCCTTGACTAGCTGCAGTCATTATGTAAATATTTATTGAGGAAATGATGCTTTTCGAGAGATATACATTTATAATGTCAAAAGTAAGTGATGTATAAAAAGTGACTCTTTGGTAAGCACTGTAAAAATTTCAATAAAAGACATCCTTTGGAAATTATTTTGAGCATTTTAAGGAGAATGACATTTACAGATAGAATGTTTTCCTTCAATAAGAAAAAAGAGAAAGCAGAAAAAGAAAGCCACTTTTGGTAATCTCTCATTTTATTAGTCATACTGAACTGACCTTTGCTTTCTGACTACTTTTCAAAACATATTTCCTGTACTGTTATGTAGCATTTTGCAAGTGTGTAAGTTCAGAGTCAAAGTTGGATTTCACAACAAAGTTGGATTGTAAAGAACAAGTCTAAAAACTATACTTTCAGATCCCTCTCATGTGATTACTTTGTGAATAGTCTATGCCATTCAAAGTCTCCCTTTCTAATTTGCAGAGGTGATGGGCAATCTATGCATGACTAGGAAACCTAATGTAAAATTGATCTTGATTGCAATTTACGATTCACCTATACCACTGAGAGTATATAATTATGAAGAATAGCTCAAGAAAATTTTCTATTCTGTTAAAAAACATGACTTAGGAATAAAGAGTTTTCATCTAGACTATCTACTTATTAAAGAATGTAAGTAATCTCAAGAAATTACTACCATGATGCGACATAAAAATGATATGAACACTTATCTAAATTATATTACTTCTGTGTACAAAAATACAATTTAAAAACAATTCAATGCACACCTATTAAAGATATAGTTGATTTTACTTTTGATTGCATGCATTTATAAAACAATGTAAGTTTATATAAGTTGTAAGTATTGTGACAATAATTATTAGCAATTATTGCAAACCTATACCTTCCTTGACCTAGGAAGCTTCTGAAGGTATTGCCTCCAAAAACTCTACCATTTCTCCTGAAGGCCAATATTTGTGCCTTGATCATACACAGCTATCAGCTCTCCTTTAGCCTTAGAATAAGCTCTGTGTTGAAAATCAGTAGTATAGTGACAAAAACCTAAGTCATAATTCATGTTAAATCTGGGGAGAGCCTAACAACTTACTCAGACATTATCTTGCTTGATGTTCAAAGCAGCCCCATGAAAGGTAGAGCAAAATATTAGTCAAGAAAACAAGACAATAAAGAGTCTGCTCAAGCCAACAGTGAGTGGCCCAGTGGTACTCAATCTGAACTTTCGCTACTTGGTCGGATGTATTTATTGCTACAGCACTTAGTCTCAATACACACAATATTCTTTGAGTACTGATAGCAGAACATACAACTTTCGTCTTTAAAAGGAAAGTGTAAATTTATTTTACGTTGTATTAGAAATTAGACAACATTGGAAAAGACAGGGATATAAAATGTGGTTATTTTCAAAAAGAGCCTTTGCAAAAAAGTCTTTTCTCAGAACATATATTTCTTTCCTATGTGTTTTCTGATTCATGTCTCCTTAGTTTACTTAGAAAAATAAATATTTTATTACCATCTCCCTTGCAGAACCAATATTGCTACAGAAGAACAAAATGTGTACTATGCTGGCTCATGAATCAAAAATATTGCTGACTAAACTCCAATTTCAGAGTCACCATCTTTGGCAATGATACACGGGCAAAAGCAAAATATTTTTTTTTGAAAGACAAAACTATGTTATGCTATGTTCTTGATATATAAAACGATATAACTATTAAGCACAAAAAGTTTATATTTATTCTGATAGAGCCAGAAATATCTGATATCTCAAGTTGTGGATGAGAGACTGTGCTCTGATAGGAAAGTGAGACAGAACTCATTATTGGGAGACAAGAGATTTAATTTAATAAATCTTTGACTTTTATGTGGCAAAAACATGGAGCAAAGTTCTAAGAAGGTAAGAAATATTGTTCTGACCCACTTACGCCTAGCAATGACTTGAATGGGGTAGAGAAGAATTCTTCAAGTCATCCAAAGTATATCTACATAAATACCAGGGGCCTCTGGATGATTGTAGCCACTCTTATCTTTATAATAGCAAAATCCCAGCAGTTGAAGCCAGCAAACTCAACCACTGCCACAATGAAAGGGGCTTGGCTCTTAGCTACAGCATGTAAGTATGCTCATCTTCCTCAGAGGACAATGACAGCTGACGCCTGCAATCTTCAAGGTTCAGTTCTGGACCTTGGGTAAAATTCAAAGGTAACCTAGCATTTAAATATTTTTCTAGATTTTCAAGTGTGCCTTTTTCACAAAAAGCAGCACATTTTTATTTCTTTTCTACCCTTGTGTACATCAGTACTTTTAACTTAATACGTAAGAAACTTCTTAACCCTATTTTATAAGAATAAATTATGTCAAACATATATATATATATATATATATATATATATATATATATATATATATATATATAAATTACGTCAAGCATAGATATATGCCAAGGATGGGAGTACAGCTCACAATTAAGATGTAGGAGGCCCTGGTTTGATCTCTAGAACCCAAAACAAAACAGGTAATTGTTTTAAGAATAAGCATATTAAAATCACATTACCTTCATCTTTCTGAGATAGGGAAACAATCATTGTTATCTTTTCATCCGGTCTATTTCTCAGCATTATAAAAATATTTACTACAAGCAATGAGCTCAGACAGTATCCTTTATGGGCAGCATTTTCTATTACGCTTCCAATGGACTACCTTAAGATTATTTTATTTAATCAACTAATTGCATTATCTTAAAAATGTCAATAATTTATTGCTTATTAAATATGAGAACTGTATTGAGTGAAATTCAGTACTGAATAAAATTGCCTTGCTCATACTTACATTTCCTTGTCTTAACCTTAGAAATGTGATTGGACAGTTATCTGTATATTAAGTCAATGCTGTCAAACAAAATGGCACCAAAATGCTATCCAAATCTAACATGATCATGCATTGTAGGTTAAATTAACCTTTGATTGTATACTTGGTTAAAACAATAGAACCTGGACATTGAAAAATTTATTTTCCATTACAGATCAATCAAGTTACTGATATCAACCATTTGCTGGGCAAATGTCAAGTAAACACTAGATCATCTCACAGTTAAGAAATCTAATGTGAGTCGTTCTGGAGACAGATCCAGGGTGCAGTGGACCGATGACAAACCAACTCCTAAGGGCCCCTGTATCTCATGCAGTCTGCCATCACAAACTAGCTCTTGCCCTTCAGAGCAAAGACAATGTTGTCAGCCATTTCCTATTAGTCCACGATTTGTGATTTTACTTTGATTTTTCTGGGAAGTAAGAATAAGTTTAGGAAAAAAAGGTTTACATTATTGTCTGGACTCATGTCATTTATAAGATTGGACAAGGACAGAGGACAAGGTGACAAGGTGTCAAGTAATGAGTTTGTGTGGCATCCAAGCCCAATACAGAGGCTTGGTTATCATTTTATGAAACATACAGTAACTGCTTAAGATTTGAATGTGACCTTTTAGAAAAAAATGCATGCCATTCTTTTGAAGAGGTCAGGCTCACTTTTGTGTCATAATTATATTGTAACGTATGTAGCAGACACACTTTCTCATTTCCTTCCACTTGCCTTCCCGGCCTCTCCTACCTGCAGTGGTTTCCTCCGTTTCGTTCCTAGTGGGAGGCTGTTTTCTTCTCCAGATTCATTCATCTTTCTGCAGCATTTCTAGTATAACACACACACACACACACACACACCCCCACACCCACCACCACCACCAGCACCACCACCACCACCACCTTTGCTTTCTTGCTCATAGCGCCATTTGCCACTAGTCAATACTTCCAGAAGTCATCACCTGATTATTTGCCAAATAAAACAAAGTTTTTGACTGTGGCAGACCAAATTGGTGTGCTTTTCCCCCCTCTCTTCTCATTTCAATCTAACACCCAGATGTGATGGGCAGGATTTTAGTGGATCAGGAAAACCAAGGATGCAAGGTGGAGACAGGGGAGCCACTTTGTCAGCCTGATACCAGTTGCCGCCAGACTTCAGTTTACTTACGTGAAAGAAATTTCTTACCTGCTTTAGGCAGCCCTCTCTCAGACCTCTATGAATAGCTTGATCCTGAGACAGATACCACATGTTTATTGGCCTTTACATCAAGCACTTCTCATGTTCCAATCTAATCTTTGGCACTTTTCAAGGAATCATTCTACCCGTACTTGAGGAGATGAGGAAACTGAGTGCCAAGTCACTCGCCCCAATCATTCCAGCTAATTTTTTAAACTTCAAGTTAGCCCATTCTAAGCACCATGGCATAAATGTTGCCTCCTTTACACTGCCTTTCAAAGTTCATTCTCTTTGGACGTTGCTTCACTGAGCTCAGGGGCTCATCTTTTTTGCCAAAGACCAGGTTCAGAAAAATATGGTAAAGATGTCATTTAAAAGTTAGACTCTCAAGTCAAAAAGGATCTGAGCCCAATTCTCAGCAGTACTGAAACCACCTGCATGACCTTGGTTGGTCAAGTTACTTAATTAAACTCTTAGGCCTTTTTCCTCATCTTTAAACAGACTAAAAGTAGTACTGAGAACATAAAGACTTTGTGGGAATTAATACATATAAAATAATGGTCATGTAGGCATGCAACAGGAAGCCATTTGCTGCTATGATTACTCTATAGTCCGTGCTTTAAGGAGCTTTTACCTATCAGCACGCAGTTGCTTTACTAATAAGAGTGAACAGGCCACTGAATCTCATCAGTACTGGAAAAAAAAAAAATCTGGAAATTTTTTATATGATTTGGATGTGGAATGACCCCAACAGCCTCATGTACTTGGATGCTGTGGAATATCTACGGATTCCAAGTGCCACTAAGAGGTGGGGACTGGCAGGAAAAGAGCAGATAATTGGGGCTCAGAAGGGGTGAATATCTGGGGCTTAACCCCGGAAGAAGATCACCTGGTGCTTGATCTGCAAGGGTACGCTAGTTCCACCCTTCCTTGCTCATTCTGGGTTTCTAGTGCCATGCCATAAACAGCTTTTCTCTGGCGAGGCCTCCGCATGTGTTTCCACCATTGCCAGTTGGCACTGGTTAACAGACAGAGCCCTTCTAAAACTGTGAGCTAAAATAAACCTTTTCTAAGTTGTAGATGTCTGGTTCTGTGTTCCAGAAATGAAAAAGTAACAAAGACACTTCGAGATAGTAACATTGAGTGAACGCTGAAGTAAGAGTATAGTGGTGTCTAAACAGATATAAGTATGGCAGAGGCAAAAGGAAAATAAAAAAATACCATTAGTCCTCTATTAAATATGTAAGGATGGAGGCAGAAACATTCTCATTAAGGAAGACTCCATTAAAATATAAATTGAGTAAATTAATAAGCAGAAAATACCTAAGCTCAAGATGGAAAAAAAATAATAAGAGAAAATCCTTGAGCTGTAATTTGGCAGACTTTTAGCTGACATATGAGGGAACAATTTAAACAAGATGACAGCTAAAGCAAGGTGCTATTTTTAGTGATCTGGATGCTCCCCTACAAACGGAAATGATTTACAACAGAACAAAACTCTGGAAAAGTTTCAGAAAAGAAAAGGAAATGGCTTATAATCATGAATCTAAGTCAATATTTCTTGACACTACGCACAGGCTGACAATTTTAGTTAGGACGATTCCACCAAGGACACATTCGAGTCATAAGTACTTTTTTGCTCCATGAATTTTTCTGCAAAATTATGTAGTAATTATAATATGCACGGAGGTCATCATCTGAATAGGACATTTCTATGGATAATTTACTATCCAAAACAGGCTAGGTGGTATATTACCCCTAATTCCTACAATGTATAGAAATAATGGAATTTGAGAGGCTATATATTTTCTTACATTGAAAACCACAAGTTTTATCTTTTAGTGAAAATACCTGACAGTTTGTAAGAAATTATAGAGAAACATAAGAAAGTAAGAGGAAACTCTGTATAATTTTGTTCTTTCTAGGAAACTGGCTCGTTTTACATTTGATACTCCACCTTTCAAAATATCCAGTTGATAATCTTATCTTTTTGCATCATCAATAACTGATAACTTCACTTTCTTGTGTCTTTTTAAAATCCTATCACCTTCCCTTAACTTAGATGACTTACAGTGGTATTTTAGGAATTTTTGTGAAAACTGCCTTCACCTTGGGATTATAGTAAGATTTATAAATATCTGCACAGTAATATTACTATAGGCAAATAATTGAGCAGGATACGGCTTACTGCAAAAAGAAGATTATATTTTCTATACAAAATGAAGGTAGAATTAACTGGACTTTTCTAGGCAGACGATGACTTGGTCACTTATAATCATTATATAAGGACTGAAATTCATTTGAAAAGATTTTCGTTAACATTTTCAGCCACATGCCCCAAAAGCCACATGGCTAATTTGCCTTATTTCATCAAATATTACTTCCAAAAACACAGACTATGTGCCATTCTAAAGATTATCAATTATTTCCAAGTAATTTAAAGCACCACTGAATATATGTAACAGGTAAAAATGTTAAGTTTTCAAAAGACCAGATGTAGATGGTCAAGACTTTGCTTTGTGGACTATCCTATTTCTGCCTGGAAACGATACTAAAATCACATGATATAAACTGCATCACAACATACAGTAGGTAAAAACAACATAGTTGGAAGTAATATCAAACTTAAAAACCAGAAGCAAAGACAAAGACCGGAACAAAGAGTCTGACTCACCCCACAAAATCCTTAATGGACAGCAACTGTTCCATTAAAACTGTTCAAAGCCAATTTCTTAGAAAATCTCTTTCAGGCAAAATATTTACTCATTTTATTCTTTCTCATGAACCTTGTGAAAGATAAAAACCAACAAAATGTACAGCAGAAAACAGGAAAGCACAAAAACAAAAATGGGGTTCCCAGGAACTGGGCAAGGAGAGTCTTACATGAAAGCCACACAGCAGACATCAATGGTAGCCAGGCTGAGTGGAAACAGGAAATAGGACAGAGCTTGGGAATAGATATATCTGGGACAAACCAAAACTAGTCTATCATTTAAACAGGTTTTTCTTAGAAAAATTTACATTATGAAGACTTGTACAGAAGCCAAAAAATTAATGTTAAACATGGACATAGGTTCAAAAGGTCAAACAGATTTTAATAAAAAATTCAACAAAACAATAAGGTTTACAAAAAAAGAAAAAGAGAAAATAATGCCATCATTGCAAATAACGTGAAAAAGCAAAGAACAATGAATTATTTGCACAGTCATTGTGGTAAAAACTGTGGAGTGAGGTTTGAATTATATTGGGAAGATAGAAGGAACTTAAGTGCCCAAATCATCATCTACCATGATAGAAAATCAATAGATGTCTGAAATGAATGAATCAAGAAAATGCAGTATGGACATACCATTGATATTTATAAGTTAAATGCCAAAATAAACGACTGAAAAAGGAGTACAAAGTATCTGGTTCTGGGCAGAGGTTGAGAAACATGCTTTTTATTCCAAAAAATTTTGCTCTATTTGACTTTTGAAAATATGCATGTACATTGTTTTGTTACAAAATAAAAATTTTAAATGCCAATAATCCATTTGAAAAACTGACATCAAAAGCTTCCCTTGTAACAATTATATATAAATTCATAGAAAACCAGCATAATTAAAAAGAGGTGGTTTTCAAAAAGGGTGAAATAAATTTGCACACATTTAACTATTCAGATTATCTTCAGATAAATTTGCTAACTTAGCAAATTAAACTTGGATAGCAAAAACCTCTAATTCATGGCTTCAGTTTCAGCAAGCTTCATGCCCTGTTTCTGACTTGAATTCCTAATTAAAGGAAAAAGAACCATCTAATAAAATATTGATAAAATGTCATTCTCTTCTGCAAACGATTAGAAGTGTCACACAAAGGTAATCATAAAGAATATTAATTCAGCTTTCTTAGGTTGAGTCCTGGGTACCTTTCTGAAACATAAATGATTATATTCAGAGCAAATACTGGTTGGTTCTTCTACCAGGTGAGCCACATGTTGCAAGGCAAACATCTTTGAGTAAGTCCCAACTACGATACCCACTAGTAGAATGCAGGTCTCCTACAAGGTATTTCTTCAGGCAAGGCCTGCCTTGCCAAACACCAACCAACCAATCAATCCACCTGCTCATCCATGCAAGCATGTTAGTTACTTTGGTTATCATAGATAGCCCATTGAAAGGCTGTCATGATGTCTTACTCAAAGTCTGATACATAGTAGGTTTTCAATAAATAGTCCATAGAATCCATACATGCTCACTGAATCAGTTTTAGATATTTATTCAACTTCTTTTTAGAATGTACAACTAGGCAGGTCTGTATTTTTAAGAAGGAAAAGGATGAAATGCATATATATAATTGCACATGAATCTGCAAAGCATGGCAAAGTGCTTACTGAAAGTCAGTTGTCTACTCGTTATGCTGTTACGTATCTGCAAAAGTTAACAAAAATATCTTCAGTTAGTATACACCACAGAATTTTATAATTAACAATAAACATTTTATTCATTATTGCTACTGCCAGAAAAAGAATCTGAACTTACCATCAGGTGTCAATTTAAGCACTCAATGAAAATTACTAGAATACGAATAGTAATGACATTAACGGATATGAATTTCACATACTTTAGCTTCAGAAATGCCTCAGGGAATCAGACATACTACACATAATACATAGTTACATTTAGCAAAATATAAAGATAACTTTGCATTATAGTAGGTACTTGAGTCAAAAATACGGTTTCTGAAAGGTGTGAGCACGTCTTAGATAATTCTAAAAAGTGTTAAATCAGTGAGTGGCAATCGTGAGAAATACAGTCGTAAACAACCCCAATTAAGTGTTTTGAAATCATATTTCCTATTTGTTCTCTTTGAGGATTTGTGCATGTGTCTGCTATTCCTACCCTCAATGTGAGCGCCTGGCTTCCCAGCAGTCTCTCTGATGAACCACACTGGTTGACTGTGGAGTGTATTCTGCACTTAAGATTGCTATGGAGGAAAGCAATGACCACACAAGCTCAAAAACTCCTTTTGGGTTTTAAATATGGCTTAGCTTAGTGATGGTAAACAAATACTAGCCAATAAACCAACTTAACCAGTTAGTTGTGACTCTCAGAACAAGAGCTGAGGAAAATCTTACAATCTTTTTTGTTCTCAAAATCCTGGAGCAGCGATCAGGAATGTCTGTCCAAGTGGAAGATGAGGCTACAAAAAGCATCCGACACCAGGCCGTCTTCTCTTGCTATCTTCAACCAGTCCAGAAAGTTCACGTAAATGTCAGATCAGATTCACATGAAAACAAATGCTACAACAGACAAGAACACAATGCACCACTGGAGGACGCATAGTATAATCCAAAGAATGCGTGTTTGGATTAGAACGTTGCCCTTAGTGAGCCCATGATCTTCAGAAAATCACTGACATTCTGTGGGCTTCTCATTCCAACTCCAGAGGTCCTCACAAACAATGGCTCTAAAGTCACCAGCAGAACATCAAATTCTCTCCCTGTCTTTATTTGCTACTTAACCCATTAGAATAAGAACGTTCTGAACTTTGCAGGTGATGTCTCTTCAACTAAAGACTGTCACAGCAATCAATTAAGGGGCAGATTAATTTTTACATTTCAAGTGTAACTATTTAAATGTGTAGGGTGTGCACTGCATTTTATGGAGTTGCTAATGACATGTGACTTAGCTTGACATTCTGAAGAAACTGCTCCCTACACCAAAACTTTTATACATTTTTAAAAGATTTATCTATAATGGAAACATTTCAAATATTCAATAGCAGAGTCAGTTAATGACACATCTTGTTGACATACTGTACAGCTATTTTGTTATATATGATATAATTATATGGGAAAATATAGGAAGTAGAAGCATTTTCAAGGTCAAATTCCTTAGTAACAAGAACTATAGTCCATCCTCTCTATTCATGGGTTTTGGATCCACAAATAGCAGAAACAAAACATTCAGAATACAGATTTTCCATCTGTACTGAGCACATACATTTTTCTCTTATCATGTGCCAAACACATTTTTAAAACCCTTTACATTGCATTTATATTGTATTGGAAATTACAAATAATCTGAAATGAGATATAAACAATGTACAAGGAGAGGCAGAGGTTCTATGCAAATACTGTAGCATTTTTTCTTTTTTTTTTTTTGTGAAGGCAAGGAAGGTCTCACTATACTGCTCAGGCTGGTTACCAAATCATGAGTTCAAGTAATCTTGAACTAAATTACACCATTTTCAGTAAGATACTTGAGTGTCTGTACATTTTCATGTTTAAGAGTTGGGAGGGGTAGGTTTCAGAACAAATCTCTTGTGCATAGTGAAGGTTAAATGTGTGAATGTAAAAAAAAAAACCTATTAATAGTTATTTCTGAATCGTGGTTAATTCAATGTCCCCAAAGCTCTGTTAGAATTCACTGGAGAAACACAATAGGAAACATATTTATCTTATAAAGAGATTTACAGGGTAGGTTTACAGGATCAGAGATGAGAGAATCCAAACGACTGTCTATAGTATCAGAAACCCTTGAAGGGTCCAAAGTAGCCAAATATACATGGGAAAGTTTGGAGGACCCAGCAACTGCTCAAACAAGATGGAAGCCACAAACAAGGAGGACCAGTGGCACACATCAGGCTAAGGTCAAAGGTTCACTGAAAAATGATATACTGGCACTGACAATCAACCTCCAAAGTACAAAGGTAAGAGTGGAGCTCTTCTGGAACAGGAACACTTTTCCCTTTTTCCTCTCTCTTGTTGCTAGGACAGAATATCCAATATCCACAACTTCAGTGAAGATTTATTTTAGTTCAGTTTCAGAAGGTCTCAGTCCCTCCAGTGGCTGGTAGACAATGGTGGATGTTGTGGTTAGGATCTGGAGTGTCCCCCAAAAGTCTCATGTATTTTAATGTTATGGATTGTCCATGGAGCCATGTAGTGTTGGTGGATTGGGGTCTGGCCTGGAGGGGTGGATTGCAGTTGTTGGGATTAGGGGCATGTGTTAAAGACTAAAGGCATATGACTTAAGACTAAAGGTGTATAATGGCCACACCTTCGATACCCAGATGCAAGACAGACTAAGACTGGCGCTTGGACTAGTCTCGATGAGTCTCACTTGCCTATCTGTTGGTGATGTCCTGAGAAGCTGCCTCCACCTTTCTGCCTCTGTCATGTACTTCAATTGCTGCCAGCCACCCCTGAATGGACTGTGACCTTCTGAAACTGTGAGCTAAAATAAAACTTTCCTTTTCCTAAAATTGTGGGTGTCAGGTACTGAGTTTCAGCAATGAAAAAGTAACCGAGACAGTGGAAGAAGATGGCAAAAGCCTAGCCAGAGAGAAATGGTTTACAGCACCAAAAGAGGAAGCAGAATAAGTGAGGGAGGGCAGAGCTACCACATATCCTTCCAGGTCAAGCCCCAATGATCCACCCCTTCAACCTCAAATCCCAGCGATCTGCCCCTTTTACCAGGCACTACCTCCTAACAGCAAGTGAAAATGGTATTACTATCCAAAATACCCAAATCCAGAGGCTTTGGGGGACATTCCAGATCCAAACCATAACACTATCCACATCCAGCATGAGTCTTATTCTTTCAGTTTGTTGGTCAATGAACAGTGCTTTATTATCTGTTAGGTGTTTCTTAATTCACTCAGGTCAGAGCAGAGTTAACAGTCACAAAAACCCAAAGAACGAGAAAGAATGTAAAGGATCAAGGCGCGATCTTGACTGTGGTGAATGCAAGTACATGTCCCCTTTGAATGGCATTCAATATAAATTTGAATACTATACTTGTGAAGACCATACAAAACAGCTCATCAGGTTTATGGTCCCCCGATACAGAACATCTGTGTGTATGTGTATTCTGTATTATGCAAAGTTTCTACAGTAACCAGGCAATACTTTCATAAAAACACTTTTTCCCCCTATAAACTCAAAGGTAGCCACAACAATTAAATTCAGGAAAGGACCTTTTAATTTTATCCATGGCAGAATATTTAGGCCACATTATTTTAGCCAGCAGGCAAATGGGAAGTGGTTTCTGACAAATCTGTAATACTAGTAATGAAAATATAACTCACAAATTATGAACAAAAGGCTATTCAACAAAAATCTATTCTTAAAGAGAGATGTGTTAAAGTGAAGTTACACAAGGATATTATCAGAATGGCTCAAGCTGCAATGGCAGAAAGGGTTTATGACACTATGTGAACAGAAAACAGGTGTCACCTATTCAGAGATGCCTAAGAAGTCTTGGTTCCTATGATAAGTCCATTCAAGGAACAAATGCTAAACAAAATTTAAATTGAAGGGGCAGGAGAGACCAAAATGTGAAATTTTCACCAATACAGATGGGGTGATATGCCTTGTTCTTTACATTAAGGCCTGTATCAGTAAAGATCAGGGATATCAGCCAGCAGACGGCTGGATATAAGACAATAGCCGAGACTATTCAGGACTGAAGTAAGCTGAACTCCCAAAAGCTACTTGCCAATGAGCTCCTTTCAGAGACATCCCTGGATCACCCTCGTGGGTGATCTCAAATGTCTACAGTGTGCTCAGTACCTCTTCCATTCCTGTAAGAAATATAACAGTACTTTTAAGTACAGACGACAAACAAATTCAAGTATGAATTCAAAGCTTAAGTAGGATCTTAGTCCGGGACTGGGTACTAAATGCCAACCCTTTAAGCCAGGTCAAAGACTAATCCGAGGCTGTTTGCACTTCTCTCGCATGATCATTCTAGTGGAAACTCCCAAACAGCAAAAATGCAGCGTATGCCTTAGACAGCTATGCAAATAATGCACAGCCCCCAATTCCCAGAAGTATACAGCTGAATTAAGAAAGGGGGTAATGTATAACTCAAATGCAGTTAACCCTTTTTTTTTTTTTTTTACAGACTCAAGTCAAGGTAAACAACTTCTAATGTGACACCCCGATCCCTAGCCAGGCTTTGAGTTTTATTCCTACAGGAAATTTAGGCCTCTCGAAAGAGAATCATTGTCACAATAGCCAACATTCACAAAATGACAGAAGAAAGGTCTACTTTAACTCATATTCAGATTTTTCAGTTCATATATATTTAGCCAGAAATGGCAGAAGAGCCTGGCATGGAAGAAACTATTCCTCCCATGACAATCAGGAAGCAGAGAGAGGAGTTGGGGTCAAGAATTGGCATTCCAGGCCACGCCCTCTATGTTCCGCCTTCTGGCAAAGCTGCACCTTGCCGGATTTAAAGCATAACAATCCATCTATGCAGCACTGTCTTAACTATCAGGTTCAAAGAGTAGGCTCAAAAGAAACTTAGAGATGAAATAAACTTTTGTCCACTACAATTTAATGACCTAACTTATGATTAATCACTAACATCCTCACAGTATTACTTCAACATTATGAACTGTTAATATTCAAAAGGACCCGGTGGCACAGCCTTTTAATCTCAGCACACTGAGAGGCTGAGACAGGAGGATTGCCAAGCTGAAGCCCGGCCCAGGCAATTTAAGAACTTAGTGAGACCCTGTCTCAAAATCAAAATTAAAAATTGTACTTCAGTGTAAAGGTTCTGAGCTTAATCTCCAGTACAACAAAAACAAAACAAAACTTGCTAATGTTCAAAAAGAAAATGGAAAGATTTCCTTAGAAGTCATGTTAAGTCTCATTCTTCAATACACAGTAAAGGATACTTTTATAAAAGACACAGATACACGGAAACATAAGAAACTTTTATTGACTTACTTATGGCTAATCAAAAAGAAAGTTTGAATCTATGATTGAAAATTAAAAAAATAATTGCAAGCATACCTACAGAGAAAAGTAAAACTGAAAGTTTCAAAAACTTAATATAAACCAGCTGCTGCCATAAAAGATAAAGAAGTCCAAATACTACTACTTAACAGTGGAAGTGGGGAGAAAAAAACAGAGGGTCAAGAAAGAGGGCAGAATGAATGTGAGCAGGAAACCCAAGGATGTTTTTCAAATAGAATTCAAACATGAGGACACAAACTTTCTAGGAGTGACCTATGAGGCAACAAAAAGCAACTCAAAGTCAGTTATAAATCAAAAACGACAAAAAAACCCCAAAGTCTTAAATTATTTAATCCAGACATTACCTAACCCCTCAGATTTGCTTGGTACAATGGTGTTCATCATTGTCTATCAAAATGAAATGTGGGACAAACATAACAGTGGTTACAGAGAGAATTTCAGAGACAATTCACCCTAGAAGTTAAGCATAGAAAAAAATATCATTTTGTTTATACATGTTGACATGAAGAAATATCTAAGAAGGAACTAATATAAAATGTATTTTTGAATGATTAAAAATCTCAAAATTTCAAATAAGTGGATTGTAAAATGTTTATTAAAATTCAGACTCTCAAGTATGTTTAAAACTAGAAATATTCTATTTCAGTGGTCATCTAACCGCACTTTGTCTTTGGCTTAAGAGGGATAAAATTGGTAGGTCTCAGTGCCTCACTCCCAAACCTATATTTTAAGCACATTCAAATTTCTAGGAAAGATTTACTAAAGAAAATATTCAGAGCAGACAAATCTCTCAGCTAGGCCATTCACAGGCAGTGCCTTGTCCACCCCTCAGCCTTCACTCTGGTAGCAGGAACAAGCTCTTCAAACTCCTACCTTTGAATCTACTGTGAATTGCCTTTTACATAATCTGGGAAAAACATGTCCTTCAGGACAGTAATCTCCAACTTCTGTCTACCTATCAACCTAAAACTTTAATAAAGAAATTAAGACTGGGCTAGGGTGTAGCTGAGTGGCAGAATACATGCTTAGCATATGCAAGGCCCTTGGTAAGGTTTACAAGAAAGACTGCTTCTAATTCAATGTACTGACATTTGATCAACAGTTTATTCTAGAGTAATGTTGACATTAAAATGTTAGAGAAAATCATGATTTCCTTATGAACAACACAAGATTAAGAAAGGTTAAAAATTAAACAGACACCCAAGGAAACTCTAGGGAATTAAATAAAATGTCAAAATTAAGACAACTGCACATGCGAGAATTTAACACCTACAGTAGTACATTTAAATCAAGTATTCTTTTCTCATTATGAGAAAGTCTCAACTGATCAATTGAAATTACTTCTTACAAAAGGATGTAAGAACTGCTGCTCATGGCAGAAGTGGGCTTTTGTCATCAATAACCATTTAAAGGTTGAAACAGTAATAATTCCATTAACAAATATAACCAACAATTTTGATATCCTCTCATTAATCTTCAATAGCTGAAAACTGAATTAGAAAGACATGATGAATTTAAAAAATTAAAAAAATTAAGCCCATATAAAAAGGACAAATTTTTTGCAGTGCTGGAGTTAGACTCAGAGCTTCATACACAGCAAGCAAGTACTCCAACACTGAACTATATTCACAGCCCCCAAGAAGAATTCTTAAAAGTAATTCAAGATAAGAGTGAATTACTAAACTATTGTAACATTCTTTTTTTTAATGATAAGAGTGATAAGAGTGAATTACTAAACTAGTGTAACATTCTTTTTTTAATTCAAAGAAAAAAATGATCAAAAACATTGCAATGGCTAGTTTGTCACACACTGCAAATTCAATGTGAAAAGTGCATCTAATACATATTCAGCAATCAAGAGGAAGCAACTCAAAGGATATCACACAGTTTATAAGCCAGCTTGATGGAGCCATCCAGACTTTGCCCTGTCGGACCCTTTCTGGGCGATCATTACACACATCCTCATAGATGATATATTGTGTGCAGAAGCGCTGATCAGAATCAGGTTCAGCATGGTATGCAACTGTATTAATGGTCTGAGTCACATCACTGTCTGGCTTGGGCTTTCTACTGAGGACCTGGCCCCCTCCTGTAGCAACAAGCTTAATAAGGTTGTCCTTTGGATGATGCCTGAAGGTTCCTCCAAAATAGAAGTAACATCCATCAAATAGCTTTGGCAACTGAAATAAGAAAAAATATTTTTAAAGCAGGTCACAATATTTTAAAACTCTCCAAAGCAGTGAAGGAAATAAAAGCAACAGTCATGAGCAGCTAAGCAGATAATTAAGGTGCTAGCAACTTGTATTTCAACTCAACCAAAAAAAAAAAAAAAAAAAAAAAAAAAAAAAAAAAAAAAAAAAAAAAAAAAAAAAAAAAAAAAAAAAAAAAAAAAAAAAAAAAAAAAAAAAAAAAAAAAAAAAAAAACCCAAAAAAATTTTACACAAGTAAAGGACTTCTTATTGAAACAGTTTTCTCTAATATTGAGTCACTCACTACCTTGGTTCCTTTTTAAGCTCCTACAATTCTAGGTGTGTTCTGTATTAATTTCAGAAAAAAAAGAAAAAAATCAAAACCAATTTTGTCAGGATGTTTATGCACACTGGATGGGACTTGAATTCCTAAAATATCTATGATTCCCTTTAGGAACATAAGGCTAAATTTAATTAAACTGTTACTAACAGAATAGTATCTTCTTGATAGAGCATCCAATTCTGCCTACCCATATTTAGGTCCTTACCATACATATTTCCAACCTCAGGTCTCTGGGGCAGTCACTGCTGAGTACAGCCTCAGGGGCGTGGAGATGTATTGTTCTGGCACAGTAAATTATGACATGATGGCTAAGGACCCAATCAGCTATAAATCATGCTTCTAGGTGCTTTGTGAGAAACACAACTTCACAATCCCCTCCCATGACAAATTTTGCCATTTCTACTATACTTATGTATATCAACAGGATAATGGGATAGTATCCATTAAAACCGCAATATGTGAAAATAAAGACATATGGTAACGAAATCCAAGCAGCAGCTGTAAGACTTCTTTCAAGCTACTTCCTGTATGTGAGATTTACCTCAGATTCTGAAAGGTTTATGGGAATATTCAAGATGCCAAAAATCCATTAACAGTATTAAATTATCACCTTCTGGATTTTACTGCACATTGTGATCATTTTTCAGAATCAAGTGCTTGAAATAAGCACAATTAAAATTTTAATCAGTCACATGTACTTGCTAAAAGGGCAGGAGTTTTTCCTGGCGATGATAACAACATGAGGTCAAAATGAGAACAAGAAAGGTGTACTAAAAGAACAATACCAGCTGTTCTCTGTTGAGCCTGCTTCTCTGTGGACCATCGGGAATTTCATACTTTTCTTCTGGCTCATGCACTTTTCTTTGTAGGCACACTTTCACCCCTGATAAAACGTGAGTACAAAGTAAACAACAAATGAGCATTACTTCTCTTACTGAAGTTAAATAATGTACCTAAGTGATTTTTCTTCTTCTTGGTTATTCCAAATACTGTTCTGAAACAGAAAGCCTACTTATGCCAAAAGAAAACACTGGAAAACTGGTCTTCCATATAAAGTAGAAAAAAGTCCCTTCTTCAGAGAATTAGATAATGAGTGTAGTACTGAACACTAACTTGAAAAACCCTAACATGAAATACACTATTTCAAACAAGAAAAAAAACTGACACTTTTATTAATAACAATTATCAAAAACTAAGGTGAATAAAGTTCATTCTTGAGGCTAGTGCACAATCATCTGAACTGAGCACTACTTTGATGCTTATTTTGGCATGGGGTCTAACTCTTGTCATATTATAAATGATACAACATCTGGAAAGTGCCACAGTTCATGGCACCCACCTGAGCTGGCCATACAATGGGGGCTCAACAGTACATGCTAAAATGAATAAGCAGAGCCTTTCACATGCCTATAATTTCAAACCAAAACCATGAGCTTAGAAAAGATTTGGTTGGGAAGCTGAGCAAAAAGAACATTCTTTTAATAGGTGAGTTTAGGCCAGTCACATTTAGAGTAATTACTGAAGTATGTTTGGTATGTCCCGTCATCACTGCACTTTTTCAACACTGTTTACTGGCCTTCCTTTTTTCTCAGCTTATTCCCCTCTACCTGTTGTCTCTTTTTCTCTTAGGTCACTAATGTCGCTGGCCTCTCTTTCGCTATCCAAGTTTCCTTTAAGAATTCTCTGCAGTGCTGGCTTAGTGGCTGGAAATTTAAGCTTTCTATATGAAAAGCTGACTGGATCAGAAAACAGAACCCCACTATTTGCTGCCTGCAAGAGACACACTTCACCCACAAGGAAACTCACAGACTGAAAATAAAAGGATGGTATTCAGTATTTCATGCAACAGGTCCCAGGAAACAAGCCAGGACTCATCAGATTTCAAAAGAAAACTGGCAAAGAGAGACCAAGATGGCCACTATATACTGGTTAAAGGAACAATAGAACAGGAAGAAATCACAATTAACAATACATATGCTCTCAACTCTAGAGCACCCAATTATGTAAACCAAAAATTATTAGATCTGAGAGGACACATAGGCCCCAATACAATTACAGTAGGGAACTTTAATACTCCACTATCACGAATAGACAGATCAACCAGTCAAAAAATCCACAAAGATACACAACTGCTGAATGACACTATGGAAAACTTGGACATGACAGATGTTTACAGAGTTTTCCACCCAGCACCAACTGATTACACCTTATCAGCAGCACATGGAACATTTTCTAAAACAGACCACGTTCTAGGCCATAAGTCATGCTTAAATAAGTACATAGGGATAGAAATAATTCCTTGTATGCTCTCAGACCATAGTGGAATAAAACTGGAACTTAACAGCAGCAGAAACAGAAGAAAATATACAAATACATGATACATGGAGACTTAACAACTTACTACTGACCAAACAGTGGATCATGAAAGAAATCAGAAAAGAAATCAAAGACTTCATAGAGATAAATGAGGATGGAAGTACATCATATCAAAATCTTTGGGACACAATGAAAGCAGAACTTAGAGGGAAATTCAGCCATTAACACACCCATCAAAAGAACAGAACAGTAACAAACAAGTTAATGATGCACCTTAAAGACCTATAGAAACAAAAACAATTTAACCCAAAAGGCAGAAGAAATTATAAAGATCAGATCTGAAATTAATAAAATTGAAATTAAAAAGACAATAAAAAAGATTAATGAATCAAAGAGCTGGTTCTTTGAATTAACAAGATAAACCTCTAGCTAAACTCACCAGAAAAGGCACAGAAGAGCACACTTAGAAACAAAAACGGTGAAATCACAACAGACTGCAGAAATTCAGAATATTATGAGAAATTATTTTTGAACACCTATATTGTAACAAGTTAGAGAACTGGGAAGAAATGGATGACTTCCTAGATATATAAAAAATACCAAAATTAAGTGAAGACATAAAAATGTTGAACAACTCGATTACGCACACAGAAATTGAAGCAGTAATAAAAGCTCTACCTACAAATAAAAGCCCAGGACAAGATGGATTCACAGCAGAATTTTTCAGTACTTCAGGTAAGAACTAACTCCAAACCTCCTCAAACTGTTTCATAAAGTAGAAAGCAAAGGAACACTACCAAACTCATTTCTTGAAGCTAGTATCACCCTAGTCACAAAACCAAAGATTTAACTAGGAAGGAAAATTATAGACCAATATCCTTAATGAATATAGATGCAAAATTCCTTAATAAGATTCTGGCAAATAGAATCCAACAAGTAATCAGAAAGATCATACACCATGATCAAGTGGGCTTCATCCCTGAGATGCGAGGCTGGTTTGACATATGTAAATCAATCAACACAGTACACCATATCAACAAAAGTGAAAACAAAAACATGATCATCTCAATTGATGCAGAAAAAGTCTTTGATAAAATCCAACACCCTTACATGATAAAAATAAGTATAGAAGGGCCACACCTAAAACTCTTTAAAGCCATAAATGTTAAGCCTACTGCAAATATCAGAGTAAATATAGAAAAGCTGAAATCGTTTCCTCTCAAATCTGCAACACGACAAGGCTGCCCACATTCACCACTCTTATTCAACATAGTTCTTGAAACACTTGCCATAGCAATCAGACAAAAAAAGTGAAATAAAGGAAATCTGCACAAACTATCCTTATTTGCAGACAAAATGATTATCTACATGGAGGACCCCGAAAACTCTATTACGAAACTCCTGGAAATAAAAAATTTAGCCAAATTGCAGGCTACAAAATCAATACTAAAAAAATCAGTATCTTTTCTCTACGCTAACAATGAACTTACTGAGAAAGATATCAGAATAACAATTCCATTCTCAATAGCACAGCATAAAATTAAATATCTAGGAGTTTATCTAACTAAGGAAGTGAAGGACCTATATAAAGAAAACTACATTACACTGAATTAATTTGTATTAATTTGTTTGTTTGTTTGTTTGTTTTGAGACAAGGTCTTGCTCTGTGGTCCAGGCCAGTCCTGAATTCACTTCAGAGCCCAGGCTGGCCTTGGACTCACGGCAATCCTCCTGTCTCAGTCTCCTCAGTGCTGGTATTACAGGCGTGCGTCACCACGACCAGCTTATGTGGTGCTGGGGAATCAAACTCTGGTACTTAGCGCTTGGCTTAGCACTTGCTCAAGCGCTTTAACCGCTGAGCCATTCCTCCAGCCCTACATTACACTGAAGAAAGAAGTTATAGGTGACATCAGAAAGGCATCCCCTGTTTTTGGTTAAGCAACATAAACATAGTCAAAATAACTATACTGCCCAAATTGATATATAGATTCAATGCAATTTCTATCAAAATACCAACACATTCCTTCAAAGAACTTGAAACAATAATACTTAAATTCATATGGAACCAAAAGAGACCAAGAATAGCCAAAGCAATCCTGAGTAACAAGCCAAGGCAGGAGGCATTACAATACCAGACATCAAGCTGTACTATAAGGCAATGGTCGTAAAAACAATTTGGTACTCGCACAAAAACAGACAGATAGAACAGTGGAACAGAATTGAGGATGCAGAGACAAACCCAAATAACCTCAGATACTTAATCTTTGATAAAGGAGCCAAAAACATACACTGGAAAAAAGACAGCCTGTTCAACAAATGGTGCTGGGAAAACTGGACATCCACATGCAGAAGAATGAATCTAGTCACACACCTGTCACCATGCACCAAAATCAAATCAAACTGGATCAAAGACGTCGGCATTAAAAGTGAAACACTGAACCCTCTAGAAGACAAATTAGGCAAATATCTAAAAGACATAGGGGTAGGCAAAGACCTCCTTGACAAGACACCAAGAGCAAAAGAAATTACCCCATTATTAATAAATGGGATCTTGTCAAATTAAAAAGCTTCTGCACAGCAAAGGAAACTACCAACAATGTAAAAAGAGAA
Source organism: Ctenodactylus gundi (assembly GCA_004027205.1). Taxonomy (NCBI): domain Eukaryota; kingdom Metazoa; phylum Chordata; class Mammalia; order Rodentia; family Ctenodactylidae; genus Ctenodactylus; species Ctenodactylus gundi. The sequence goes on from PVKB01000123.1 coordinate 240,337, forward strand.
CCAACAGACTCGGAAAAATATCCACCACCAACACTTCAGGTAGGAGGCTCATAACCAGAATATACAGGGAACTGAAAAGTAAGCCAACCAAAATCAAGGATCCTATTGAAAAATGGGCAAATGAAGAGCCAGCTCACTCATGAAGTTCAAATGGCCAACAAGTACATGGAAAGATGTTCAACATCCCTAGCCATAAGAGAAATACAAATCAGAACATCGCTAAGACACCATCTAACTCCAGAGAGATTGGCCTATGTCGACAACTCAAATAGAAGCAGTGCTGGTGAGGCTGTGGGGAGAATGGAACCCTCCTGCACTGCTGGCAGGAATGTAAATTGATACAACCACTATGGAAAGCCGTATGGAGGTTTCTCAAAAGATTGGAAATAAGTATCTCCTTTGATCCAGTGATACTTCTCCACGGAATATTCCCAAAAAAGTTAAAAACACATAACAAAGGTACATGTATACCCATGTTCATAGCAGCACAACTAACAATAGCTAAAATATGAAAGACACCAAAATACCCACCAACAGACCAATGGATACACAAACTGCGGTATTTACACACAAGGGAATACTATACATCTATAAAGTCTGATAGCTTGGAGGCTTTTGTAGGCAAATGGAGGAAACTTAAGACCATCACGAAGTCAGGAGCAGAAGGTGAAATATTGAATGCTCTCTCTGATATGAGAAACTCAGATCACAATTATCTCATGGAACTTAAAGTGAAAAATAAGGGAAATAGGTGGGTTGCGGGAGGGGAGAGGGTCAAGAAGAGAGTGGGGAAGGTCTTGTTACCTTGACAAGATATGTATGTGCACAAAATGCTCAAGGTCAATGTAAATCTTAAATTTTGCACTTATACATATCAATAAAATGGGAAAAAACATTCTTGTAATGATCTGAGTAAGTGTTCACAGTTTCAGGTAAAAAGGCTAGATCATTTGTTTGGATCCCACCTCCAGGTGTTTGGAGTCATTCTCCTGAAGACTGAAACAGCACCATTAGCTGACAGCCAGCACCAACTGTCTGGCTAAATTCTAGAAAAAATATGAGCCCTAAGGAATGTCTAGGTCCAATCATTCAGGAGGGCACAGCTTGATCAGGACGACATTGTAGAATATTGTTTGTTACCATCGAGGGAAGGAATTAATGATGTGTGTGCACATGCACATATAAATTATATGCACACACACAAGCAATGCTCCTGACTTCAATGGCCTATAACTAAAACATATTTGAGATATGAAGTTAAATAACTTATCCCAATATTATAATTATTTGATGTAATATAATCATTTCAACTCCTTAGTTTTCTTCTGTGTAGAAACAATAAAATTAGCAAAATCATTATTTCATAGAGAAAATTTTTCTGTAGATAATGCAAGAAGTGTTCTAGAGAAATTGAATTTTACAATGAGTTATTTTCATTATAAAAATAAAACATTCATCCAATTTATTTGCCTTTGAGGTTGTTCTACTCAATAATTTGTTTTATCATTGAGGAAATTCCATAGTAAGATTTCAGAGTTACAGTCCAAATTCTTACTCATTTTTTGCATTTGTGCTGTATCGCACCACTCTTTAGTTTCATAATCTAACCTAAACCTCTATTAACACTTAAAGACTAACTCTCAAAAGTGCTTAGTTAAAATAAAGCATTATTGCTTTATTTGCCAATTAAGACAAGCGCAATTCTTAGTGTAAAAGAAGGTAAACTCCTTACTTTTGTCCAGAAACGTAAAGAGCTTGAAAACACTTTGGTCTAATTTTATTCTAAATATAAAAAAAGTGCTAATCAGGTATTGTGGAAGTGTAAGTAACTCAGATGAAGTAGTGACACAAGATTCAAGGTTATGAGTAAAGAACAAATGCACAATTAGAATTTTGGTTCTTTGTACTTTTAATAGTAAACAAATACAAATGGAATAATAAATTTTTGGAAAAGACTAGAATATCATTAAGAAAACACAAAACATCAAGATGATGCTTTATTGTTACTTCCCTAGGTACCTATGAGTATAATGTGAACGGAATTTATTTGCTTACGTATTAAGTTTATTATTATCATCCTCACACCTGTAAATCCTCTAAGACAAATCACTCTTCTCAGAAATTTTCATCACTGGAAAAACCATCACAGCAACATGATTTTATGAAACTATTAATGTTATGTTACCTAATAACCATCCTAGGAGCAGAATGCATTTTAATTTGAATGCATAAACATTTATTTAGTATTCTGAACACTTTAATTTTCCATAATTAAAAAAAGATTCATAATTATAAGGCCTAGCCAAAGGAACTTAAAAGAAATACATTTTTAAGAGTAGGATAGCTAATGTTAAAATCACATATTAAATGAGAATGCTGAAAACCAAAGTTTTCAATATCCAATGTATTACATTTCAATTTTTAAAATGACCATTGTAACTTGAAATGACTGAGAATTACAAATGTTGTAAGACAAGGCACAGACAAAAACTGTTAACTGTTACTGCTGCTATCTACACTATATTTGTGTTATTGTCCCAAATGCTGGCACAGCTGATGTTCCTTATCTGCAGCAATAGTGATTCTCTGAAGATGCTTTGAACATGAATTTGTGGATGATTACTACCTTGAGAAGAAAAGCAAGGTTAGGCTCCTGAAAAACTGTGGTCAGAACATTTCTGTCAACTGATTAATATTTAACCTTGTATGTGTGTTTGTGTTTAAAGACATTTTGGTTATTCTCCTGTGTTGTTCTTTAGAATTAATCTCAATGCCAAAATTACATTCAGATCTTGATAAAATTTTTCCAGTATTTTCTCTGAACAGAAAACACTACTTAGTAATGCTACTTGGTAACATCAGCTAGCACTAAAACAGTACATTTAGAGGATGTTCTAAAAAGTGAGATCACTATCAAAAACACACAAAACTACAAAGAATAAGACTCTGATAAACTGCAAAAGAGATAATTATTTACAATAAGAAAATGAAAATAAGGAAACAGATTATCACCTTGATTGACCTCAGCAGCTGGCAACATGCTCATCAGGCAATTCAATTCTATGCTACCCTCCATATGTTTACGTTACGTTATATTGGTTTTGGGATTCCAAAATTTTACCAAGTAGACAAATCCATAAATACAAAATCCACAACAGTGAACAATGAGGACTTAGTGTAATATTATTTCCGTTTCAGTGGGAGAAAACAAAAGTGCAAAGAAGTTAACCAGCTTAAAACCATTCAGCTGGTGAGTAAGCAGAATGGCAGTTTGAACCTACGTTTTTGAAAGTCTATGCATTTTACACTAAAATACAACTTTTTGGTATACAAGATAGAGCTTGGGCTCTAAAAGCCATCACTGTGAATATGCCGAATGCTTTAAAGCTTCTCTAAGTTGCTAAATGTTGTTTCATATATAAAAGAATATTTTAACAACTGAATACTCCAACACTTCCAAAAGCAGAGCTTCCTCGAAGTAGTTTTTCCTTACTTGAGAGTGTTAATGTATCTTCAAATTTCAATGCATGACAGGACATTTACAATACTCTTATCACATCGTTCATAATTTGTTCCTTTTGCGTTTGCTGTGGCTCAAGTATCTAATTGTTTTTAATGCAAGAACAGTATCATCTGGGGCTGGAGGAATGGCTCAGCAGTTAAAATGCTTGCTTAGCTAGTACCAAGTCAAGTACCAAGTCAAGTGCCAAGTCAAGCGCCAAGTACCTGAATTCAATTCCCCAGCACCACATAGGCAGAGCATGGAGGGGCATAACTGTAATCCCAGAACTTGAGAGGATGAGACAGAAGGATTGCCTTTATTCCAGGCCAGCCTCGGCTCTATAATAAGTTCAGAACCAGCCGGGATTGTAGAGTGAGACCTTGTCTCATGAAACAGAAAAAAAAAAGATTATCATCTGAGTTTGCTAGGTTTAATTTCTAAATCCTATTATTCTTATTAATAAATATTCTATAATTTTTGCATGTAATAAAAGTATCTTTAACATTTTAAATAATCAGAAAGAAAAAATTAATAAAGATAATATTAAATCATTAATTTTACTGTATACTAGAAATGATACTCAAAATTTATTAGGTCAAAATACTATGCTTAGGAATACTATCAGTATATTGGCATTATATCTAATACGCATTTCACATTAACACCAGCACAAACGCTACTAGCAATCTAGCAAAATTACTGACTTAAATGCAATACATATATATTAGAATTTTCATGTTTTGAATCAGTTAAGCTTATAGTTCTCTTCCTAAATCTCCTTCCTACTAATTTTCAGAGCATTAGTAACAGTATCTTTAGGTGAATGAATATGCCACATACGTAGCCAACAACCTAACACTGAACACTGCCACAATACCTACTATAGCAGCAGCAGCTAACAATCTAATTATACAAGTTTACTGACTGTGCCAGTGCTATTTATTTGTTTAGCTGGTTAATTTCTCACGAGTAACCCATCAAAGCAGTATCTATTGACTTTCACAATGCCCTGCATTAGTCAACAAAACATGGCCTGGTCAGATGCTTGAGTTATGGAACTCTAAGACAATAAACACCATGAGGGCAGCTCCCACAGGAACGCACCATGCTTTCACAAAGGGAGTATGTCTTAACTCTGCCTGCAGTGTTAGTCAATAAATTTCCATATAGTAGAAAAATCCGGTGCTCTAATTATGCATGCTGAACCAAATATATTTAGCTGATATTTCCTCATTCTAAGCAACAATATGCCACTCTGTGCCACACAGTATCAACTAAAGAAAAATGAAAACAAGAGACCTCCTTTTTTTCTCTAAAAACTAAGGATCAATTTTATAAAATGTTTCAGGTGTCAGTGTGTTTTGGTAGAGTTGCTGTCATAGCAAAGAAAACCCTGAAAACTTTGAGAGCTGAGACATCTACTACAACTTGAATTACTATAATGACCAAATTACACAAATCTTAGAGAGATTTATGAGGCTTTCAAGAGATACAACTGAGATGAAAATTTAGGTGTCCTCCAGTTTTGTCTTGCATCTCCAAACATCTGACGAAATTCAAGTAATCCTTTACTCAAACTTAATACACTGTACTTAATAAATCACACATCGCATAGTACAGAAATGTGAAACATTTACTTTTGACAATATCAGCCCAAATGTATACTAAATGGCAAAAAAACTGACTACTTCAGCAGGAGAAGAAATTACAGGGTGAGAGAGGCAATGTATTTGACTTTATCTTTGCTCAATCAATGGGTTGATTTAACCTGACTGATGCCAAAGTCACCACCTTGTACCCTATGAGTTACAGAATGAATACATCTTAGTATAGCAATATAATAGCAAATTCCTAGCAGCACTGAAGTGACATTCCTCCAGATAAGACAAATGAAATGGCTTACTAAACAAAGCAACCAGATTGAAATGCAACAATTTAAATGACAATGCATTAATTTCATCAATGAAACTGCAGGATCTATAACCCAAACATTCCTATGTAATAAGCCTAAATAATGGATAGTGGAGAGTTTTATTATAAATTACGCTAACTTCAGCAAAAAATCTTATCCTATTTTCCAATTAAAATACAAGACTTTTAACATTCCTAGACATTAATTCAGTTAAACAAAAAAAACCCATAATCATATATATATATATATATATATATATATATATATATATATATATATAAAATCAAGATTTTAAACTAATAAAGCATTTTCTACCAGTTTAAAGACTTTTAAAAATTTCATAAAACTATTTTATATTTGTAGAAGATGCTTAAAGTCCCAAAAGTCCTAATTAATTTTATAAATTTCTAATCTGAAATGAAAAATTTTATTATATATACTCAGATTTACTCATAGGCCAGATGGCTTACACCTTACAATGTATCAAGATATTACCCTAATAAAATGTGTATTTTATTTCATCTTTCTTTCTTTAAACTATATGTTAAGATTGCAAAATTAATCACCTTGCAGAAATAACAGAACAGCAAGTCTATTAAATAAAGACATTCTTTTAGCTCAGATACATTCTTGATCATGTTTACCATCTCAAGTAAGCGTTCCTTTTATACTGAGATTATATTATTTTTAATAGACAGGTAAATAGTCCAATGCTCAAAGCATAACTTAACTCAAACTCCAAGTCATTAAGGTAGCTCTGGCTACCTTAGCAAAGTCTGTAATCCTCACATATAAATACAGATATAGATTTTTGGGCTACAACCATTTTTCAAAGAAAAACTTGTAAAACATATAAAGGTATTTCTTATTCTACATCACCAGCAACTTGAATCCTACTTCTTAAAAGCATATACATCAACAGACTATATTTTTTTCATTTTAGCTGCATGAACCACAGATGCCATGTATTTTTATTAAATTTAATAACTTTTCCAAGTTTTAGAAGAGGGAAATAATCTTACAAATGATAAGAAAAAATGGGCCCCGAACCCACAGCTACACAAAATGACTACAAAAAATAATGAAGATGAATAAAAGCTTCAAAAACAAAGGCCTCGTAAGTGTCAAGTACAGAGGTTTAACCTCATGTCAAAGGCCACAGAATCATTTTACTCTCTTCAAAGGTAGAGAAATACATAAATTCTTATTTTAAGAAACTGTTTTTCTTCTGAAGCCACTGGTTATTTATAAATGAAATAGCACTGAGTATCAGAATTAAATGTCACACTCAGTCAACAAATATCCTTTCAAATAATTAAGTTATAAAACATCATTCCACTGCTTGCCAAATAAAAAAACCCTTATAAATGTCATTAAATTCGAACTCTGAATTCATCTTATTATCTTCAAAGCAGCATATAAGTAAAATAAACATTCAGAAATTCCTCTTATTCTAAAGAAATTAACATCGATTTGCTTTTTGTTCTAAAAATGCTTTTTTATTGAAAAATGTAAAAGTTGTAAAGCTGCTTTTGTGTTGTAAAAGCTTTTCCTATTACTGAAATAGGAAAAAGAAAAATCATAAAAAATTCTGCAACAGTTAGACAGATGCCTGTAATCCCAGTATTTGGAAGGCTGAGGCAGGACAACTGCTGTGAGTTCAAGGATAACCTGGGAATAGTAGCAAAGTAAATTCAGGACCAGCCTACACTACAGAGAGAAACTCTGTTTCCAAAACAAACAAACAAACAAACAAAAAAAAACCAAAAGAAAGACAAAATGGTAAATCAATATACTATTCACTGTAATTTGTAGTTGAGTGACAATTGTAACAGCCCTGTGTATAAAACTTTCAGGGTGAGAAGACAATGAAATAAAGGCTGAAAACATAAAATTGCAGCTACAAGTCTCATCATGTTGTCAAAAACATCTGCTGGGAATTGTCTTAGTTACTTTCTCATCACTGTGACTCAATATCCAACATCCACAACTTAGGAAGGAAAGATTTACTGTAGCTCACAGTTTCAGAAAGTCTCAGTCCGTTCATGGGTGGGCTGCTGACAAATGGTGAAATCACATGCTGAGGCCTCACTCAGAGCAGGAACAGTAGTTCGGGGGGCAGAGATCCTTACAGCATGGAACAGAGAGAGGCTGGGAGAAAACGCAAGGCAGAAGTGGCCCACAGCCCTCAAGGTCAAGCCCAAGCACCCGCCCCTTCCAGCCAGGCCGCACCTCCCAACCCTACACAGTATCCATAGGAATATGAGGCTTTGGGGAACACTACAGATCCAAACCAAAATAGGAACAGCACGGCAACAACAGTCACGGATGTGCAGATTTTGTGATCTCATATAAACACTACTTAACAATCATCCACTTATGGCTACTTCTAAAATTAATATTCTAGTTATAAGCATACATACATATTAAAATTAGTTCCTCTTGGTATGCTGAATTTACTGAACTTACTATATACTGAAAAGCAACCAAATTCTATCATAAAACCAGAATACTATGTCATAAAATTATCTTATATAAAATCTGAGGATCAGGCCTGGAGGAACAGCTCAGCAGTTAAAACCTTTGCCTAGCAGATGCTAAGTACCTGCGTGGGTGGATTCCCAAGCACCACATAAAAGCTGGGTGTGGTGGCACACGGATTAAAGGGCAAAATCAGTCTAGTATCCAAAACTTCCTGTAATAATCAGAAAACTTATACTCAGTGTTTTGATTTTAAGATACATTAAAAGTTCAATTATTTATGTAAAAATTTGTTCTAAATAGGATAATCATCACATTAAAATGTATTTTCTATTATACATATTAAAAAAGATTCAATATATCAGGTAGGAGACACTTATCCAGGTTTTAACTTCCAAATTAAGATCAAAGCCCTTATGTATCAATTTAATCTTTGGAAAATACAAAACAAAACAAAACAAAAAAAACGATATTCTTCTGATATTAGAACTTGAATTCTGAACTTAATGTAACCGGCACATGTTGTATTTAAAACAAATTAGCCTCATCAGTAACCCACCAACCCACCACTGTTTAATTGCCTGTATGCATTCACATTCATATATATATAAACTAAGTTATATTTTTCCTTTCATAAATTTTTAAAAATCTGATTTTCATACTGTTTAAGCATTATATATTTAAATAATTCTAATTCTTGATATTAGATATAACAAGGAAAATGTCTCTCATCTGTATATGTTTAGGGTGAGTTCTCAAAAACTGGGACTATTAGATTAAAAAACATGACATGATTTATTTTTTGCAGTACTGGGGATCTTGAACCCAAGATCTTTATATTGAGCTACACCTTCAGTACTTTTTTCTGCTTTCATGTTCTTTCTTTCCTTCCTTTTCCTTTTTTTTTCTTTCTTTCCTTCAAGACTGAGTAGGGTTGGATTGTTCAGGTTAGGCTCAAATTTGCAAACCTACCTTCCTGTATCAGTCTCCCAGAGTACTGGAATTGGAGTCTCTTTGTAAGTATAAAGTAACCTGATCAACATTAGCTTATGGAAGCATTTATGTGTAGCTTTTTTTTTTTTTTTTGATAATCAGCAAAATTTACCATGCAGACTAAAAATCACAACGTTTTAAATTCCACAGCACTCGTAACTTCTATTTAAAGAGGCAATGCTCTCCTCTCTCTCTCCTCTCTCTCTCCCCCCTCCCCCCACCCCTTTGTTAAGCCAGAGTCTCAGCTGTATAGTCCACGCTGGTCATGAACTCACTATGTAGTGAAAGCTGACCCCAATCTCATGGCCATCCTCCTGCCTCTGCCTCCCAAATGCTGGGATTAAAGGCGTGAGCCATCATGTCCAATTTCTGTGGTGCCAGGGAGGACCTTTGTGCTTGCTAACCAAGTACTTTAACCACTAAGCAATGCCTCCACCCCAAGAAGCAATCGTAAATAGAAAAAAGGGAATTTACAGCACTTGGGAGGCTGAGGTAGGAGGATTGCCATGAGTCCAAGGTCAGCCTGGCCTACATGGCGAGCTCAGGACTAGCCTAAACTACAGAGCAAGACCCTGTCTCAAACAAATAAGTAAATAATAAAAATAGTTAGTGGGGTGTGGTGGTGCATGTCTTTTAATCAAGCTACCCAGGAACTAAAGAGAAAGAATCCAGCGTTTTGAGGCTTACCTGGACAAATTAGGAAGACCCATCAACAACAACAACAACAACAAAAAGGAAGACAAAGGAAATAAAGAGAAAAACTGTATTTGTTATCCTGGTTGTTACTGATAAACTAACTATGCAATGATTATCTTTTAGGGAGCATCACTCCTCAGCAAAAACAAAAGCCAAACTAAAAATTATCCAATCTAACCTTTCCTCAGTTCACAGACAAAGTCCAACGGAAAATGTCTAGCATGTTCTGCCAGCAATTCCTTTAGTGCTCGAATTTTAAAACCTCTACAACTAGAGTTTCATTTAAACTCTGATGAGACAGGTAAGAGAGATTACTGAAGAAAAGACAATAGCCACCTGCTTTCCTAAACACTGAGTTCAGAAACAAGAATGCAGAATACATGTTTTTTTTTTTTTTAAGAACTTAAGCTTTGTCCAAAAGTATGAGCAAGGCCTCTCCTCAGAGCCCTTACGTTGTGCCTATGAGCAGCAGCAGCGGCCCAAGGTGTTGTACACATGCAGCACAGGAGGAGACAGTCAGTAATCAGCACAAAGCATGGAAACAGAAAGCACCCAGGAAATAAATTTGGGTCTACTGAGTCTAAACTTTTGAAATTTGTTAACTTGTTCAATTTGTTAAATGAGTCAATTATCTATAGAGAAAACAGATTAAAGTTATTGAATCTATTCCAATACAGAAAAATCTCATAAAATATATAGTTTCCTAGTAGTGAATCCAGTAAAAGTTTAATTAGCAAGCTAATGCTTAAACTCAAACACAAGACCTAGCTTTAGTAAGTCTTTTTTAATTTTGAAAACTAGCCTATTTCATCTTTAATATAAATGATATTCACAGAATTTTAAATAGCTCTAACACTTTAAAATTAAAGTGAGATGCACGACACTAAAAACAATACAGAAGCACAGAAAAACAGAAATATCTACTAGGAAAAAAGATACTTGCAAGTTGTCACATTCTTTTATACACCCAGTGACTAAAGTTAAGTGCCTCAAACCTTTCTCTTCATACTATGTAAGAGAAAGCATGAATATATGAACTCCAGTAAGTGATCCCATCCATCCTCTAGCTTAAAAAAACCACTGATATTACAGAATATTATTCACTACTTTAAAAAAAATCACCAAATAACACATTGTTAGGACAGCGTAAGTCCATCTGATTCTATTAAAAATGATATGGCCAAGCCATTAAATTTATAAGCCATTAAAATTCACATTTCCTAAAAGGTAGATATTATGGAAACAAATCATGTAGCTTGTACACATAAACCAAATGCCAGTTCAGCATATTTTCAAGAACTAGACTAAAAGTTAAGTAGCAAATGTTTTAACATTCAAAATGCCATACAGTTTTTCTTTATCCCTGTGACCTTATTATTAGGAAAATCTGTTCTTATAACACACTGGCCAGGGGTCTGGCACAGTATACCAAAAAAATAAAATAAAAATGAAAATCATCAGGCTACAGGTATACAGGTATAGCTCACTGTTACAGCACTTGCCTAGCATACACAAGACCTGTGTTAGATTCTCAGTACCACCAAGAAAACAAACAAAAAACTCATATTCATGGAACCATTTAAATGAGGTTTTTAATCACTGAGGTTTAATAAGATTTATAAGGAAAAAGGAAAAAGATAAACTTTTTTTCTATCTGATGTGTTCTCAGTCCAATTACTTTCTCATACTTCTCCAACGGTCGTGGCCAGGAGGAACTCATTAACAGTGCTGTGAACAGACGGGGTGACACTGGTACTCACACCGCTTAGCTAAAGCCAACTGCAGCTGTGGAGGTGAGCACCACCAAAACGGAAGTGGATTTAAAAAGGGTACGAGTGCTGAATGTCGAAAGGGAGCTCTTAGAAACCAAATCAACTTCTAACTACAGAGCAAATTAATGATATAATTACGATCTTGAATATTCAAGCATTCTACCATAGAACCTTCAAAGCACAAGGCCACAGACTAAAAGTTTTTTAAAATAAGTTTTAACCCATCATTTTTGCTTCTCAAAAGGGAAGTATCCTTAGATATGCCCAGTACTCTTTTAACTTTTTATTCTGAAATAATTATAGCCATAGCATCTTTTGTACACAGGAGTCCCATGCAACCTCCCTCCAGTATTCACATACTGCACAAGTGTGGCAGAGCACTAACAGATTAGCCAGCTTCCAGGGCAGTGACACATGCACTAACGAGGTGTGTGTAGACCTATGATAGTTCAATACACATGCAGCCTTGTGTATCAAAACTACAATAAAGACCTAGAAGAACTCAACTGTACCACTGCAAGATTTTTCATGTTATTCCTCTGTCGTCACTAATATTTTTTAAACATTTGGTGAACAAATAATAGGTCAACCCATAGTCCTTCCTATTTTAGCTATCATATCAAATGCAGATACTTTAGTTACTAAGGAATACCAAATAAACAGGTATAAGCTTTCTTTTTATTTTAGGTCCTAAGAAAATCCAAGGTTAAGTATAACACACACATGCCTATATAGAAGATGAAAGGCAGCTGTGAAGATGATAGTATTCGACTGCCAACGAAAGACTGGGGACATGCTTCGAGCAAAGGGTAAGGTAACAGCTGTTGTGAGTCATCCCAGACCAGACAGTACAAGAGAGTCTAAATTTCCCAACAGCAGTCTGAAGTAACAGAGCAAAAGGGTAGGTAAATACTGAATTGTGTAGGCAATATTTTTGAAACAGTAATAACCTACTTTCGTCTCAGTGTAGTGTATTCAAAATATGACTATATTAAGTGAAATATTCAACAGTAATATAAATTGCTTAAGTTTGAAAGACTACACATTATACTCCATTTACTCTATTAAAATATTTGGTATTATAGGAAAAAGAGACTTTAAAATCAGAACTTATTTGTTAACATTTACTAAGAATATCTAAATGATACTTAAATGACTTTTCAAAATACAGAAACTAATAATGATTAAGAAAATCAGCATTAATTTCTTAAGTAATTAAGGGCAGTGATATACTATGAAAAACACACTAGTCCACTTAGTTCACTTTATTCTTTCACATTCAATACTTACAATCAAACTTTAGGACCCAGCACCCACTGAGAATCCCAAGCATACACTTCAGAGTGTTCTGAACTTTACCACCAGGGATAACAACATGAGTCACTAAGATACAAAAGAAATGGGAAGAAAAACACATGTGAACCACAATTAATTCTTTAACTTGCCTGCTTCTTATAACTAGTTGGTCTATTTTACCTAAAAAAAAAAAAAAAACCTTTTCAAAGGTAACAACTTTTCCATTCTCTAACCTGGCCATCAACATAAACATCATCAAATTATTAGCATATGTTTTAAAGCCACATTAGATAACACATTTTTCCATCTTCGAATTATGGCATAACATTGCTAAACAGCTTGTCATCCTTCACAAAATGATTATTCTGCTATCCTGTTCTGTCCTAAAATATGTACAGAGCCTTAAACTTTACATGTCCTAACTGTATTGAGTCTACAAGTAGTTTATTACTATAAAATATTCTAGTTTTTACAAGATGCAAATTACACAAACACATCCTAATGGTAAAACATCCATAATACCAAAGTTCTCTAAAGAACTTTGCTTATTCAAAAATTTTTTTTCTATCCAAAACAACAAATCCTTACCTGTACTGTCAAACTCGGTACATGTTTTAGCCTTAAGAACCACAGCAAGCTCGCTGAGCATTTTCAGTTGTTCTAAAGAAAGTCCACTGCCTATAAGCACAAGAGGTCCATTCCTGCGCTGCCCAGAGTTCACCTGTTAAGGAAAAAGGAAGTGCCATAGTGGTAAAAACAATAAAATAAAAATTCTAAGACAAGAAAGACATGGAACAGAATGTCACTAGATAGAAAATTGATTCCATTGTTTTGCTGACTCTTGCCAATTCTCAGTAATTCCTACTGAACTGGCATTCAGAACTTTGATATTCAACATACTGGAAAATTATTATTATTTCCCTTTCAAGAAAATAAAAATTAGGGTAGTTCTCTGTATCCAGGACGTCTTGTTTCCTGGATGCTAAGTTGAATTTCTAGAGAGTTTTACAACTTCATTCTGTTACCAGTAAGACCTTTTAACTCAAAGAACTCAAAATATTTAAGTAAAATGACCAATTTCCTATCCTTTCTGCACAACAGAGTTAAGCTCAAATGACTAAACTTATCTGGAAGTCAAAGAATATTGAGACTTCTAGAACAGCACTAGCCCCATAGAATAATTAAAAAAACGTTATCAAAATGGTTAGCCTCTCAAAAAATCAAGGATAGATGAAAATAAGACAGGAGGATTCAAAATTAGTTGGTCAATCCATGAACGAGAAGTCCATGCCACTCACAAGAAGGAAAGAAGTACTCTTAACAAAACCCAGTATTTTTCACTCTAACATCTAGACACGAGAATTTGCAGGGGAGAAGAAAAAAGAGAAATAAAGTGCCATTGGAAAACATAAAGACTAGAAGCAGAAGATTCAATAAACAATGGCACAGTGGCTGTTAAGAGCAGCCAACACAAATAGACGCAAATGGAGTGACTCTTAGCCAGCCAAAAGCTACCTGACGAAGGAAAATGATCCAATAAAGAAGATAAATCAGCACTACTATACCAACACTGCAGGTAAAACACAACTTCGGGGACTGAGGACATGGCTTAGTGATTAAAGCACTTGCCTAGCATGCACAAGTCCCTAGGTTCAATTCTCCAGCACCACATAAACATTAGCTGGGTGTAGTAACACACATCTGTAATCCCAGCATTGAAAGACTGAGGCAGGAGGAATGCTGTGTGTTTCAGGTCACCTAGGCTACACAGGGACTTCAGGAATAAAAAGAATAAATAAATAAAAAGAATAAAACCCTGCCTCAGAGGGAAAGAAAAAAAAAACACATGACTTTGAGTCCTCGTTGTATGAATATGTACACCGGACATGAGGGCTTTCAAAACTTCTGAAGAACACAAGGGAAAACAAAGGTTACAACCACCAGTTTAGTTCAAGAGCTAGATGAGAAAAAAAATTTTTTTAAATATTCACTTCCCATATCAGAACAGTGATAATTTATGAGTCCCACATGCTACATATATCACTATCTCAACAGTTGGCTACATCTATAAACAAGCTGATCTCAGTAATTCATTCACTCAAAATATACTAAATGAGAGTCTACTTGTACTAACTAAGCAACCATAGACAACACTTTTAAGATTCCCATAAGCAAAATTAAAGTTTTTAAAACTATAGTATTTAGCACTTAGAAGCTCAGCTACTTAAATTATTTATTCCTGTGGTTCTGACAACAAAGGTTTTACTGGATGTGCTAAACATCTCCCCACTTATTTTACAATCACATTTCTTTATGTGTCCACTGAATTATAAGATGTAACTATGTTCAGTATACTTCATGAATTCTTCAATCATTACATATTAATATTAAAAATCAGTACGTCAAAAATACTTGTCAGCCATCCAACTAAGTGCCATAAAAGAGCTCTAAATGAAATATATTACTTCTCAATTTATAAAACTTCAACTAAGTTAGTCCTCTGCACAAAATATGAATGAAAAGAAATAATTTCTAAATATAGCACCTATTATTTGTACCAACCAAGGACAGCACCAACGTGGGTCAAGCACTTTCCTATCATAGTTTTTAAATCTGCATAAGAAATAGGAATGGCACTGATTTCTTACAGTTAAGGCTGGCTATAATAAAACATAAGCAAGCAGCTGCCAAAGCCACATGCCTTGTTTAGGGGCAAGGAAGAGACTTCCATTGGAATTCTCAGAGTCCTAAGATCTAAAGGAGGTTCAAAAAAATTTCCAAGGGTTCAAACTTGGATTTTATAAAGATTAGATATTATATTGGGGAGCATTAAATAAGCTCTTAAATAGTAATTCAATGTAGTATTTTTTTCTTAAATTTACTAATTATTCTCAGTAAGTTTTACCAAAAATAGGTTGAAAATCTGAAAAGAATAAAAAGGAGAAACATGCTGCTCAAAACATATCACAGACAGAGAAATCTTACAAACAACACAGGAAAATAGAGTCAGCAGCTTTAGAGGTCTGTAAGATCAGAGGCTGCTTCTCAGACTTTAAGCAGGGTCTTCAAATAGCCAGTAACTTCTACTGCTTGAAAAAAACCACAATTTCTAAATGAGAAGCAGAGGAATTCACCCCTATGCAACCCCAAAATTATCACCCCTTTCCTTTCTGCTGCCATTTCCTGAAGCAGCTCCTCAGAACACCTTGGGAAACACTGCGAACGAGGATTCTAGACTCAGCTGCCGCGCTATTGCACTTCTGCTGCTCGCATGCTCCACACAGGACACTGGAGCTTCTTTGCACAGTCAGAACACACTGAGCACTTAGTATCTGTCAGACATGGTTGTCAAAGCCACGGCTACTAACACACACAAAGGAGTTGTTCCAGCCACACAGTTGATGTGAGACTTGGAGGTGTGGGGTGGACCAATGAAATAAAAACAGCTGATGCTCATTAGTGGCACCTTAAAGCAGGGCACAGATGAGCAGCACTGGAAAACTGCTACTCAAATGAGTGGCAGAGCTGGACCTGCATTGTCATCATGCTATTTAACTGATAGCGCAAAGCTAGGCCTGAAGGCTGTGGGAACACCTGGCTCTCCATAAATGCTCCTGGCAGAGATAACAGTTAGTACTGAGTCCTAAAGGAAAGTACCTGCCATTTCCCAGAGAGACAAAGAGTAGCTCCTAGGGAGTCAGGTCCCAGGAGGCAGTCTGCAGTTTCCATACGGCATCCCTGCTGGGTGGCTCTTTGGCAATGCAATTGCCTCCGCAATCAACTATAGGCTTGTAGGCAATCCCTCACATGCGCTCCCTTAGGTGATCCCTCTGTAGGTAACTCTTCAGCCTTACTCCTATAAATAACCCCCATAAATCACTAGTCCACAACATGGGACACCGGTGCAATTGTTACTGTGGCCTGTCTGCTGTTATCTATCCAGTGTGAAAAGACACTTCAGTTTCCCTAGAAAAAGATACTTTTGGAACACACAGCAAGGCACAGTGAATGAAACAGAGGGAACCAAAGTCTGAGAGTTGCTGGGGGAGGCAAATCTTGGAGTTCAAATCTTAAGGATTGCACATAACAAAAACAACCTTTCAACTTAAGACTGGTCATCATTCATTAGCTTTTCCTTAGCCATGTAGCGATCACTGCAGCAGTAAATAATGACACACAACTTGTCCACATGATATATAGAATCTGTAAGTTTATGATAGTAATAAGAACACTTTTTTGAAGAGCGTTTCCATCCTCAAGACTCCAAAAAAAAACATAAAGGTATCTTTATTTCTGGCATTTAAGAAAACCCTTCTCCAGCTTTTACATAGAGAACATTGGCAAATGACAACTTAGATGTGCTGTGATGTTCTGAGAGAGTTCAAGTACAAATGAATAAAATCATTACCTATTTACAGTTATTAAGTGTGGTGGGATTGAATGAGAACCGACCTATGACCTATGAAATCTGAGTTCTAACTCATCCATTAAAAGAAAAAAATTTTTAATGACTGGTTAATAACCCTGGGCAAAGCACAACTTTCAGGTCTCAGTTTTCTCATTTGTAAAAGGAGTATATTAAAATGCTGACTTGTAGGTTTTTCTTCTAGTTCATTTTTAAAAATATAATTTGAAGCACAATTATAAGGGTGAAGTCTGGGGCAGAAGACAAACAGCTTTCAATGTACAAAGGCAACTAGCTCGTGACAGCACCTATGACCATATCAAATTATAACTGCTTCAGGTTATAAACATAACTTAAACGATGGCATCGATGGCCACCTCTCTGCCCTCCTGCATGGCAAGTCTCCTCAGAACAGTTCTAGTGATGGTTCATCTCTTTCCTCCACCTGAGCAGTCACTAAGACACCAACCACTATGTTTTCTCTGTGTCTTTCAACCTCTCTTTCACATCACTTCCTCCAGGCCTCACCATTTCACAGCAGTCAGCTTTTCTTCTCTGACTCCCAAACAGCATCAAGAAAATTTCATTCCAGTTAAAACCATACTGAAGGTCCCCCCATTAGGTCTAAACTTCCTACACTATATTAGGGAACTTCAGACTTTTCACAAGCTGATCTCAACCTAGTTTTTCACCCTGAACCCTAATTTAACATGACTTATGTTCTTCTCATATTAAACTCTTTAGTGTCTCAAATTTCTTCAGGCTTCTCTTTCTCTGAGCAGCTACTCCTGACAGGAGGACTGTCTTCCCCCTGTGTATAACTAAAAACTGGTCAGTGTTGGTTGCTCACAAAAAAGTTCATGCCTCATGTCCTTCATACTACAGACACTCAATTCTATTCTGATACTGATCCTTCAAGGACTGCCTGAACTATGCCTGACCCTAAAGTATAAGGAAACCAATTTGTCACCAGCCCTCACCAGTAAAACGCGTTCCTTAGCAAGGCTACCTATCGGCAAACAGTTTGGTGCCTCGTTTACTTGGACACAGGCATCTATAATCACTCAAGGGGATTAGTAAGGACACATATCTTAAACCAAGGACAGCAAAGTAAACAGGTAGAAAGAACTGAAGTCCTTGGGAAGTCACTGGCTCCTTATTAAACCAAATATAAAGCTTTCCTACATTAGGATTGTTTTTGAAACAACTGCCTGTAAGAATACGAGTAAAATTTTTTCTATTAGCTGCAAACAATATGCTATCAAACACCTCGCTCAAACTTTTACCTTTAAACACTTAGATACCTTCTCTGTAAGGTTCCTCCTGATCTCTCCCAAAGATAGCTTTCTCCTTCTGATTCAACTGATCATTTTTATCACTCTTATTGTAAGTCTACTACAAACTGTAGACAAAAAGTTATACACCTGTATTCTACAATAAGGTAGGGGTTCCTCAGGAATAGAATTCCTTCTATTTTGACTAGTACAAATCCAACTACTAAATTACTATCTCCATTTGACATGTTACAGACATAACACTCGCACACAGGACACAGATTTCCTTTCCCACAGTAGTAAGGACACCACCATCAACTCTACTGCTTGGTCACACTAATTCTATTCTTTTTTCACATTTTATATACAAGCTATCAGAAAGCTCTTCTGGCATTAACTCAGAAATATATATAGTAAACTTCATGATTTAATCTCCAATGCTATTTCCTTAATCCAAGTGACTTTAGTATCCTTTTCCTGTTGTAATGAAATCATGCTAAGTAATCTTTCTGCTTACCCATACCACACAGTCCCTCTTTTATAAAGGAACCACAGTAAACTCCCTAAAGCAAAAATCAAATCATTTCATTCTAGTACGTTTAATGCTTACAATGGCTTTCCCACTACTCTTAAAAGTTTCACTGGTCTCCAGTAATAACAAGCTTCTTTCTAACCCTCAAATATGTCAGGTTCATCCAACAAGGGGCTATATACTACATCCATCAGACAGACAGGCATCTCTCTGTTTCCCCCCAAGCATTCAGAAACATTCTTTGTTTTGTTTTGTTTTGGTACTAAGGACTGAACTTGTGGCCTTCACACTGAGCTGTCACCTCCAGCACCAACACCCCCTTTTTTAAAGAAAAGGTCTTGCTAAGTTGTTAAATTGCCCAAAGTGGGCTTGAATTTTACTCTTCCTGCTTCAGCTTACTAGACTTTTGGGATTATAGGCATGCACCAGAGCAAGCCTGGCTAGCATTCACGTTTCTATTCAAATCAGTTCTTGAAGGCCCTTCTCAGCAGCCAGAGATAAATGGTCCTTTCTGAAATCTTAACACCTCTACCCAAATTATGATTCACAATATCTTTTTTCAAATCACCTAACTTTTGAGGTTATTTTATTTATATTGGTTTACCTATGCACAGTCTCTTTTTTAAATTTTTCACTAGGAATTTCCTTGCAGAGTTCTATCAATTATATTCATTGTTGTATGAAATGTTAAAATACACGGATGGCTCAATAAATATTTCCTTATAGTCTTATTGTGACTATGTCTTTGGATCCACAGTAGCTAATGCTCAGGAAATACTCAGTAATTGTTTGGTGAATGAAAGCAATTCACTAACTGGAAAATTTTCTATTATGTTTCTTTCATAACAAATTTCAATAAAAGATATAAATGTCCCCAAGTTAAATCTATACTTACTACTGAGCAATGGTTAATTGAAGATGATTCATTCTTCTCTGGCAGCAGTAATAATGACTTCACATTTTCATTGTCTGTACAATCCACAGGCCGCAGACCAAATATGTTACTGATAAAATAAATGCAGATGGGTTTGAGTAAATACAATGTGTGGCTTAATTTTTAACAAAATGAGTGCACTGATGAAACAATTCTTCAACATCCATAATGATATAAAAACTCAACCAGAATGACTCAAAACTCACATTAGCCATAAGGATCGAGTATCAAAAGCTGCTAAATTCAATGGAGAAAAGATTATGAAATTTTAACCTGACATTAGGTCATTAAAGAACACTTTTATATAAATATATTGTAGTTTACATATGAATTTTTCACTACTTTTCTCTATGTTCACATTCATATTTTAAAATGTAATTCCAATCAATCACTATGGGTAGGAAGCCTTCACATGAAAAAAATGTCACCCACTACAGCTATTATAGGCTGTATAATCTGTACATACAAACATAAAATTGGATAAATTCACAAAACAGGCATTTAGATTCATCAGAATGAAAGCTAAGTCACATGTCAAATAATTCAGTAAAGCAGTAAACAGAATTTTAAAATTATTTTAATGTATACATATACTCTTAATTCATAACAACCATACCCATCATGAACAGAACATACTAGCATGGTTCAGAAAACAAGTTAATTCAGATTTTTCAACATGCACTAACCCAGAAGTCACAGAATGCTATGCTGAAAGTGGTTTTAGAACCCATTATTTATAAGCAAGAAAACAGACATAACCATGTTCCAATGACTTAAGATCACATTCTCCTTGTTCATTCCAGTAAGAATCAATATGGCCCTTCATCAGCTGCTTAACTGTAAGTGACTTTGTTAAAACTAGAGGACTCTACTATTCTACTTCTTTACATATATATAGCTCCAATGTGTTATACTATGGCAATAAGTTTTCAAAATAAGCATTTATAATCCTTATCATTTCTCAACACTGTATCTCTATATAACGATCATTAAGTTCTATGAAGGCTGGGGATACAGCTCAGTGGGAAAGCATTTGCCAAGGCCTTGAGTTCCATTCACAAAAGTTCAACTGAAAAATACTACGTGTTAAACAGGACATAAACATGGTACGGTATCAACTAGAAGAGGAAAAAGTGTCAACTCTGATATTGCACAGAGGTCACATACATGAGGGATGTAAACCTCTACAGAGTTAAGAGACAATGACCTTTTCAAGGCTGTTTCAATGGCACAGTGAGAAAAGAAAACTAGTGGATTAAGAGAAAATAAGGGCCACAATGTTTCTCCAGTCGTGTTGTTTCTGCTTTGTTGTCAATCACTTAAAGGTGGAATCAGATATAGGCTTACATGCAGACATTTCAAAAAACCAAGGGAAGAAAAGATAAAGTACATGTGAAATTTCTTTATTTGGCCATAAAGTGTGCCTTTCTGGCAACAACAATACATGTGAATGAACTAACAGTTGAGTTATGAACTTAGTGTGAAAAATCAATTTAAAATACATAGAATTTGATTCATTTTCTTTGTTAAAAATAAATACTACAGGAACTACAAGCAAAAGTCTCCTATTGTCACATACATCAGGCAGACCAACATGACTGTTCACTGAATACAGCGATAAGTTATTTACCATCACTAAGATGGGTTTTTTGGTTAAGATTTACTGCAACAGCATGGACTCAGGAGAGACAACAATAATGTGCTATTTTATTAGAGTGGGTTACAAAGAGAGATTACAGAATGATTTCTTTATTTTCTGGCATGAAACATAAATCCTCAACATTCAATCTGTATAGTCTAGAAGTGTATATTAAGAATCAGAAAACATTGTCTTTACTTATATATAATCTCAATGATGATAAATTCTCCTTCAAAACAGGTAACAAACCCATCAAATTATAAACCAAAGTGTAAGTGAGGGATGAAATGTGGTGTGGATTTCTAAGAAGGTAAAGAATACAAGGGAGCAAATGAAATGGCCTTGAGCCCATGGTAGAAACTAGAATACTGGAAATAAGTATAAGAATCCTAAGTAACGAGTCCGTGCATTGTTGAAATGTATGGATCTGATGGAAGAAAAATCTTTCAGGCTGCAGAATACTAAACGCTGTGTGCTCATGTGTAGAAGCTAAATATACTAGGAAACTAATCCAACAGTCAGCCAAAGGCAAAGGCCACCAAAGGCAAAGGCAGAGTGTGGCTGTGATAATGTAACGGCACTAGCTAAACAACACAGGTAAACGTAACACCAACATATTTAAAGGTATTCTCAGATAATAGAAAAACGTCACCATCATATATGCTGAATATACATGCTGCTTATGAAAATATGCTAACAACTTTCCTATGCCCCACTTCTGGTCAGTTCTTTCATTTCTAGCAAAGAAAGTCCCTTGTATAAGTCAGTGAGATCCAAATGTTTATATATACTGTGTGTGTGTGTATACATACATACATACATACATACATATATAATATATATATATATATATATATATATATGTATGTATATATATGAATTCTAAAATTATGTTGTTTCTGGTTACTGAAGCATTTTACATCATCTTTGAGAGCAATAACATCTTTTAATTCTATTTTTTTGGTTCCTTTATAATACAGTTACAGTACATTGGTAGTTTTAAAAAAAATCTACCTCTAATATATTCCTGCCCTATTTCCTTTCCTGTGATTTTAAATTAGTTTGGAAAATATGCCTCATATAAAACTTTTAAGATGTGACTAAAGATTTTAAATTTTAAAGCCTTGAAGAAGACCTGACTATTCACAAGATACCGCTTATTGAGTACAAAATATTGGAAGATCACTGCTACTGACATACATTGATAACATATATATAAAGATATATATATATATATATATATACACACACTAATGTGTGCATATATATGTCATATATATATATTAGAACTAGCAATAATCACTTATTTTACATACACAGAATGAGTATATGTAACACTTGGGGAGAAGTTACAAATGCTGCTTTGTGACTAGTTCAAAAAAAAATTCATTCATTCAACAAATCCTTATCATAATGTACCAAGAACTCTCTTAGGCACTAAAGAACCAAGGAGATAAAAAGTAGCTTGTCTTCAGAGTGGCCAGTTGATAAAGCAGAAAGAAGCACACATAGGGATGAATGTGAAATCTGAATTTCCAGACCTTTCTGGAAAAATAAAAGGGGAGTAAAAAGTAGAATAAAGTGAATCCCTGCAGACAGAAAGGTGTGCAAAAGGCCTGTAAGTGCAGTAGCATGGCGGATCTGAAACACAATAAAGAAAAGAAAGAAAAAGAACAGAGGAGAGGAAAGAAAGAGCATGAGCATGTACTCCAGAGGGAATGAGGTACTTTACAGTATAAACCGTGTTAAAGGGTAGGACTTCTTCCTTGAGCTACAAGAAACTCTGAACATACTCCTACACAGCAGCAGGCAGGAAGACGACATTAACTGAGTATAGCGATTAACAAATGAGTTTACAAGCCCGGCATGGTAGCACAGGCCTATTATCTCAGCAATGCTGAGGCAGGAGAATCAGAAGTTTGAATCCAGCCTGGGCAACTTAGCAACTTAGTGTGACTTTGTCTCACAACAATAAATTAAAAAGCACTGAAGAAGCAGCTTAACATGAAGGTCCAAGGTTCAACGCCCAGAACTATGCAAAATAAACTAAAATGAAGAACATAGAAAGAAAAGATAAAGTAAATTAAAATAAAATAGAAAAGGGAGGGGGAAGGTATGTTACTGATTCCAAATATGTGAATTTAGATAAACCCCAGCTCCTGCCATTCACAAGTTGCATGACTTTTAACAAGTTAGCTAAACAGCTTATCCCTCTGCTTCCTCCTATGTAAAAAAAAAGAGGTAATACTACAAACAACCTTCTATGACTATGAGTAGGGGGGGGGGGCAAGTAAATACATCAAAAGCATTTAGAACAGTGCCTGACAGTACCAGTTTGGAGACCTCTACTGTTAGAAGACACATACAAAAAGAAAATAAGAGAACATAGGAAGTGTGCCCTGAATATTAACGCTATCCTTTTTCTTTATCATATGACACCATTTATGCACACTTGCATAAGGACAATGTCGGCATTTGGTAAGGCGAAGTATAGGCAGATGGTTCATTAACACTAACTTTCATTTTCTAGTATGGCATCAATAAAATCTAGAAAATACAAACCAGCTAAATTCAAAAAATCTTTTTCCTAACAAGGATTCTTCTGATCACTGAGCCTGATAGGGGGGTTTAATTACTCAAAACAAAAGCAGAGCTAGGATATACAGTAAAGCCACTGAGCATACTTTGCCCTACAGGAATGACTTTGTAGACACCTGCGCACAGCCATGTCCCAAATGAGTAAAACAATAATAGAATGGGAGAGGCGAGATGGGCAAATTTAACTGATTCTTGTACATACAGATGATTCAACATGGGAAACTATAAGCAAGACGTCTTTACTAATGCCAAAGCTACCACGCACGACAGCATGCCAAGAGAGTCTATGAATGAAGAAATCTTTTATGAACAACTACAAAACTTCAAACTCAGATTTAATTTTTCAAGTCACTTTGCTTGCTGAAACCAGGAAAAAGCATAATCGTCCAAAAGAACATGTTTTTTTAAAAGCTTCAAAACAAACTATCCTGTTGTCGATGATTCTAAAAAACAAAACAAAAGGAGAATGAATAGGTCCAATGGTCCCTGTGATATGCTCTACTTGAGAATTCAACATCCTTTGAAAGAGGTATCTCTTAACAGCAGACCAAGTATCAAATCTTACATTCTGCCTAACTATTAGGGAAAAAAGGAAAAAAAAAACTGACATTCTCCGCATACCACTTTCCTCCTAGGTTCACAACCAGAAGCACAGAAAGCAACAGGGGAAGGCAAGAAGGCCAATGAAGTTTTTTAAACAATTACAAAAATTTCCAAATAAATATTATAAATATGTAAAATGTCTCATTATTCAAGATTAAAACAGAATTTTCTTCTTAGATAATACATTCCTAAAAAGAGTAAAAGTGTGCATAAAGGATAGGAGGTACACTTGAACAAATAAAAGTTCAGAAAGGCTAGTGAGGACAAAAAAAAATTGCTCGAAGGAAAGGGGAAGAGAAAAAACTGAAAATAGATGAGGCTGGACAGTAACCAGCACCAGACCATGCACAGCCTTAAAAACCGTCTTTTGAAGTTGGAAGTATATTTTAAAAACATGTGAGGAAGCTACTGAAGAACTTTAAGTAAATAATGTGATCTGGTAAGATTTGTCGCTTTTGAAAGTATAAGGCTGCAGTATAGGAAATGAATAAAAGAAACCTGAAAAGGAAGAGACCAGTAGGAAAGCAGCAAGCCAATCAGGTGAACAAGTACCACAAAACAAGAGAAAAAGATGGATATATTTCAGTATTACAACCAACAGTCAGAGTAACATTTTTTAGAAGCAGAAAGGCTTTATAGCATTCAAGGATTAAATTTACATCTGCATCTTTCCCTACTACCCATGTATCCAGTATCAATTCAAACCTCTTTTGTTAGACCCTCTTTCCTATCCTTATCTGTGGCAATTACCTATCCAACACAGGAGTTACCTGGCACAGGTAGTCACTTTCCATGTGTTCAAGAGACACAGCTAGGCATCTACAGGCTACCGAATACCCAACACTAGCATAAACATTTCATCACTGCTAAAGGATATATTGGACAGTGCTGGGCTACACAGATACACCCGAGTCTGCCATTTCTCCAAGCAAGCCTAGCAGAACAGGTATTGATTTCTCTAGAAAGCCACCTGTGATGGGAGACTCACCTACTATCTCACTGCCAATCTGTATATTAATGTCTCATAGTGCAGTGAGGAATCATGAGGTACAATCCACAGGAAAGGCTCTATGCTTTGGCTCATTAATCCTCACTATGCTCTGAAGAAACAGAAAAACAGCAGGTGTCACCCGTGTTTTACAGGTGAGGTTACCAAAGCACAGAAATTAACCTTCCTGAGGCTATAAAGTCAATAATAGAGTCACAAATAAAAGCTGAATTCCCTAACACTAAGACCAGTGCTCCATTCATTAAAGTAGTCATGGCTGATTTAAGAACCCTACGGTGGAAGCTACCCAGTTTCACCTGACCCAGGGAACCACTTGCTTCATCAAATGGTTTGCTATGACCACAGGAGGTCCTATGTGTTAGGCACTTCTAAAAATAATCTGTTAGATTCATGTGTACAAAAACACATACACACTCACTCTCTTTCACACACATACACACACACACACACACAGAGAGAGAGACAGAGAGAGAGAGAGAGAACACTATATAATCCCCTGAATTTGACCCAACTATCTTGTAACTTGTGACAGGAAATAAAGGAGATAAAACATACTACTGAAACTAACAGCACTAAGGTACAGTGCATCCTCACATTATTAATTTGTTTTTCAATTATATTAAATGGTTTCTTATAAAAAATTATAACCCAGAAGCTTTGCATTTTATAATTTTTATTTGCTTCTATAATCAGCAAAAGCCTGACTTTTTGCGCTCTTTTGAAACCTATGGAAGCAATGTAGGCACAGAGAGGCAATTCTTGCATTTTCATTTCAACGACCTAATTAACTGAAAAGAATAAAATAATATATAGAGAGACATGAGCCAAGTTACAGATTAAAGATATAAAAGTCTACATACAGCATTTGCTTGTGATACTCCTGACAATAGCAATTTCAAAATGCAGCCGCCAGCATTTACTAATGTGTCTCTGTGCCCTGACAGTGCAAAATAATTTACTCAGAGCCTCATTTGAATAATGTGAAAAATCTAGGAAATAATTCAATTGCACTTGCCCCATATCTGAATTCTTTAACTGTTATACTAAATATAAAGAAAAAGCATGTAAGAATGGAATATTTAAATAACTCTAAAGAATTAGTAGCCTAAAATAATTAAATCAATAATTTTTTAAGAGTGTGACTCAATCTACACAATATAAACATTAACTGAAATTGTTCATAAAAATGAAAATCTCACAATGGATTTAATAGTTGTTTCTGAAATAGCAAAGCAAATCTCTTCCAAGTATGTGAATCTTATCAAGGAAAAAACCACAAATGCTGATTTTTAAATACGGAACCTAATGGCTATATCTAACTTTAGTCTTTAGTTGTGGAAGTGAGAAAAACATCAAGTCGGGTAGTAAAGTCTTGACTTCATCACATAACTTGATTTAAAAATACAAGTCAATTTAAAAACATTTTCAAAATGACTACTTACACAGCATTCCTTGAGGCTCCACAAGATAGTAAGAGCTTAACTATGTCCAGGTGCCCATTGCGGGCTGCATCATGGAGTGGTGAGTCATTCTGATAGCCGGTGGTGTTCACCAATGCCTTATGCTGGAGCAGCAATTCCACTACCTTCAGATGCCCATGATTGCAGGCTTCATGCTAAATTTAAAAAAAAAAAAAAAGAGGATAAGGGTAATAAGGAAGAACAAAGGATGATACTACATACCATAGTTGAAAGAAATAAATGGGAATCTTAGTCAGTGAATTTATTTTTACCTACATATGTACTCAATCAGACCATGCTGCTGCTGAGAAAGTAAAAGCCACTAATAACACCTTTGTGAGATACAGGGATCAAGATCTGTGCAAATAACAGGAAAAGAAGTCTTAGGTCGAATGTTATTGAAAGAAAGAAAGAAAGAAAACAAACACAGCTTTAATCTAACTATAACTCCCAAATTCATTCTACAGAATTTTAAAACATTAAGAAAAAGTTTTTAACAATCTCATCATGCAGAAGTCTAAAATTCTCCCAGGCTGAAGAGAATTCACATCAGGTCACACATAAATGGTGCACCGGCACACACCTGCAAAGTGGATATCCTAGGTACGCTCACAAGTTCTCTGTGGAAAACCAGAGATTACTTGATGGCTAGTGTTAATAACAGCAGTTTACGAAACAAATGACAGAACTGCTAACAACAGAATGTTCAAAGAAGCCTTAAAAGTAAATCTTTCCTCATGTCTAGTGAACTGCCAACAAGGCCTCTATGTTTATTTCTCATCAATTTCTAGCACAGGATACTTTTTAGTACATCTATTTCAATTCGTAATGTGTGACACCACAATGACCATTAGCAGATCCATTCCTATTTCTAGGACAAATTCAGTTAAGCTGGAGAACCCTATAAATCACTCACCAACCTTTACTATAATTTGCCTCACTGTTGCAAATAAAATAAAAACAAAAACCTTTTAAAGAGATTAGTGAACCTGTAAAGTCCAAACACCAAGCTGACTAATTCAGACTAAACCCTACCAGCTGAAAAAATGGCAAGGAGAAGTCAACAATGTACCTTAAACCTTTCTTGCACTTGATCTAATGAGACCCTCCTAATTTCTTTGTTGAACTTCTGGCTTATAGGCTGTGGGCATCCACCTCATTTACTGACGCCAATGTGACAACATTGAAATCTCATGCTTATTGTCTTACTTAACTAGCCCATGTAACAACTGCTTACAACTATTTTTTGTCATTTCCCCCAAAGTATTCTAACCATTGTATTTATTATAATAATAATAATAACAATAAAGACTTTTAAATGATTAATAAAAAGCTTTCTACTGCCTGTATCTATTTACAATTAAATCAGGCAGAATATATGTAAGGTAAGATGAATCCTCAGTAAAACACACTCTCTTGGGATTACATCACCCTATACTCAATCTTGACTCTTCTTTGATCCAAAAAATTGGATTTTTAGTGACATGGACATTGGAAAATAAAGGCGAATGTCAATTGTAGCAAGGTACCTACACATTAGCTAAATTCAGCAATGCAGTGCAACATCATTTTAAATCTAAAGGTAGTCAAAAGGTAGCCAATTTCTTGTTTGTGGCAGAAAATGACACATGGCCAACCACATAGCTATTAACTTTAAGCACCATAAACCCACAGTGAAGGAGAATTAAAAAAAAGATCCCCAGCAATAAAAAAATAAATGAATAAGACAGAAATTACCAATGGTGTCCATCCAGCATGGTCTTTAACATTCGGGTCACTTCCATTTTGCAAGAGGTACTCAACAGCTGATACATCACCCTGGTAGAACAATTAAAATGAAAATACACTAATAAGCTTCAAAAACAAAAGGAGATATTTACAGGTTGTTTGAAAGACTACCACCCTCAACATAAAAGAAGAAAAAGCTTTTTCTCTTATACGTGTTACTCATAAGCTAAGAAATAGTAAGTTATATACAGATAATCCTGAGATACTGAGTCCTTACTAGCAACTTACATTCAAAATTCATTTCAAGATACTAAATAAGCCCTGGCCAAGGATCATCTGATCATAGTTAAGTTTAAAATCATTACTTCATTTGTGAAAAAAACCCTTTTTAAATCCACAAGAGAACGGCTTCAGATTATTCCTTAAAACAAAACTATTCATGGTGAAACCAATGTTAAAACTCCCCAAATTTGCTACTTTATTACTTTTCCTCTTCTTATGTTAATATATTACTTTATATTCACTTTATTTGCTCATAAGTATTTTCATAACAGAAGTAGCTGCTTTGTTTAAATGACAGAAAGAGATTAGGGAAAACATTCAAAAGGACTCATGGAATTAGCAATAAATGCTTATCCCTGGTCCAAGACTAAAATCACCACCCACTGTGAAGTAAAGAAACTATGGGAAATGAAGCTTCTGTCAGGGCCACATATCTTCCCTGATAGACACATTCTTTTCAATTTCTCTCTTCCCTATCAAACACACACACTCTCTCTCTATATGTGTGTGTGTGCGCGCGCAATAATTTTATAACAGCAGCTCACCAAGGTAGTAAGGAAGAAAAAAATAAGAAATATTTTTAGACTCTAAACCTGTTTTTTGGCGATAAGTTGCTAAGAATAAATGATTAAAAATGAGATAATGGGCCAGGAAGACAAACTAAAGATTGATAATATTAACTGCATATTCAACTTATGAAGACATTTTCAAATAGTAAAGGGTATTAAAATTTTGAACTATGTCTCAACTGTCCTGATCTAACTAAATCCTAATACAGTAAGTGAACTACAAACTCTCTTTTGAAGTAATAAATAAAAGAACAAGAAACTTATGTTTCTATCTGTTGCCAGCCTCCAAGCAAAAGGAGCCCAGGAAGGAGGGAAGTCTAGAGAAATGGCTAGGCTCAAGTAGTCACTCCTCTTACTCTTATTTATTTCCATTTTATTTATACATGTATGTAATTCACAATGTTTACAATGTACTTCAGTATTTTGTGCTCTTTTATATTACACCAAAGTTGTAATCCTTTCCCCTCCCTCTTTTGGCCTTCCTTCACCCTCCCCATCCCTAACTCCCACTATCACCTCCACTTGCTTCTATAAAATGACTGTATTTTGGGTTTCTTATATTAAAGAAACCATTTGATATTTATCCTTTTGCATCTGACTCACTTCATTTTTTTATTTGAGGATGGGTGTTAGAACCCAAACCCAGAGTTTTGTGGAAGTTACTTAAGCACATGCACCACCACTTAGCTACACCTCTAAGGCCTCATTCTTTCTGGTCCCCTTCTCCAGAGTGAAGGAATATAAACCTCAAACTACTTGGCACTCTCATGTCTTCATTACATCCCTTAATCTTAATCCCTTAATGTGGAAAAACCTGACATCTTTCATAATAACTATATATTCTGCTTAAGCAAGTTGTCTTCAAGCCTTTGTAAACAAAAATTCCTGCACTAATATAAGAGATATTCTCCCTTTTTAAAAGCTTTGAGCTTTAGAAAGAATGGCATCTATGCAGCTGGATGAGGGTAAAATTCTCTTGAAATTACAGCATGACCAGTCCCTACAAAACTAAATCAGTTATTTCAGGATTACAAGAGACAGGCACGGTCGCAGAAGATAAAGTAAAAATAAATGAATACTCAAAAATACTGAATAAACAAATTTACATATAACTAAAATTATACATTGTATTCAATTAATTTTGTGAAATACCCTTTTGAGAATGCAATGTTCCTTCCCCTATACTCTTTACATTTTATTTGTGACATAAAAATTATATACATTTAAGAGTCATGATGTGATGTTTTGATACACATAAACACTGTGTAATGTTTAAATCAAGGAAAACTCCTCGAGCATTTATCATTTCTTTATGGTGAAAACATTCAGAACCATTTCCTCTAGCTCTTTGGAATATACTGCAATTACCATCATCTACAGTTATCCTACTATTCGCTAGGGTAACCATAACTTCTTTCTGCTACAGAGTTATAAATTAACCAATACTCTTTTCTGAAATAGTTTTTCCTCTACTGAGATGACCATTCACTAAGTCCCCTAAATATAATAACTTCTGCTTGTTTCTTAAAAATTTTAGCTTCTTATTTTCATATTTATTTCTATTTCCATATTTTAGACTACTACTTAAATAGAACACATCTTTAGATGGTAGTTTAAAAAGAAAAAAAAGCACATACAACATATGTATTTTATGCTTCTAAATTAAATGACCTTAAGGGTTTAATGGGTTTAAAAGAAACCATTACGTGTTCCAAACAGACTACTCTAGTTCCAATAATAAAAATCTTCCCCAAAATTCCTACAGACTCGAATTCTATACTTTCAATGAAATTACCTAACTATATTTACTGTATGCTATTTCCAAATCAACTCAGGAATGTCTGTCAGCATACAAATTTGAATTATTTCAAATGATTTCTTGAATACTAGACAGATGAATGACAGAACCATCCACATTCCTGATTTTCAACATAACAAATATCTACAAAACACGGTTTTTTTGTTTTTTGTTTGTTTGTTTGTTTTGTTTTGTTTTTTTAGCCCAGGTTGGTTCTGAACTCATTATGTAGGCCACGATGGCCTTGGACTTTTGGCAATCCTTCTGCCTTAGATTCCCAAGTACTAGGATAATAGGTGTGTGCCACTACACCCAGCTTTATATGGTGCTGAGCGATTGGAACTCAGGGCCTTGTGCTTCCTAGACAAGGGTTTAATTGCTGTGCCATTCTTCCAGCCCCCAAAAAACACAGTTTAAAAGGCTTCCAAAATTTCCCCATATTTTAATTCTACAAAAAGCATTAACCTAACGGAGTCCAGAAAACGATATAAACAAATATGAATGGAAGTCACATCATAGTCAAAGAGGAACCCAGTGACAATATAGCCAATGCAAGAATTTCTTTTAAGTTGTGAGAGAATTGCTATTTTGCTTTCATGTCAGCTCTTCATGTTATCAAAAATGTCTTCTATTAACATTCCACTCCCTTGAAACATACAGCTGATTAGCAAACTGCCTGCTTTTTATATTCAATCTGCTTTCTCCTCCCTAGTACTAAAGTTTGTCATATTTTCGTCTTTCTACTTTATGAAAATTTAATGTCATGCACATAAATAAAATTATGATAATTAGATAGGGTCCACAGTAACTGGATAAGCTTGAACTGACACAAAGTTTCCAGGAAATAAATTGACTTCTACTTCTCTTTTCTTTAAATTACTTTCTTCTCTAACCAAATACTTTCAGAGTAAGAAGCACTAACTCCTCATGGTTTCAAAGAATTAAGACTTCTTTAAACCACAGCCTGCTCCCCCCGAAAAAACAAGAAAAGCATTTATAAAGGCTAATATAAAATTGTTAAGTGGATTTGGTGTTTTCAAGTAATGCTTTAAAATGAAAATAAAGGTATGTCCTACTGAATTTTATGTTAACTTTTTAATGAAAGGGAATAATTCTTCATACATTTTTCAAATATAGAAGATACATGTATATTCCAACAACATCAACTAACTTTATGAAAACCCGCAAGATACACCAATGATATCAAAATCTTCATAAAAACAATGTAAAGCATTAAAGTTAAATACAATAAAATTTCCTTACCCAGATGACCAGGTAGCCAAAATCTCCCCTTTTAGCAATCAGATGTTGTTTAAAAAAAAAAAAAAAAATTAACTGCCTGTTATGGTTTGGATCTGGAATGTCCCCCAAAAGCCTCATGTACTTAGATATTGTGGAATTAAGAGATGGGGACAAGCCAGAAGGGGCGGAACACTGGGGCTGACCTGGCAGGGTGGATCATCATGGGGCCATGCCCTGGAAGGATGTATGATAGCTCTGCCATTCCTTGCTTACTTGGCTTTCTATTTGCCATATCCTGAGCAGCTGCTCCTTCAGTTACCCATCAATCATGTTTCCACCATTACCTGTGTCTTACTTATCTGTTGCTGTAACAAAACACCTGAAATCCACAACTGAAGGAAGGAAAGATTTATTTAGCCCTCAGTTTCAGAAGGTCGCAGACAGTCCCCTCATGGGTCTGACAATAGTGGAAGCACAAGGCAGAGGCTGGAGAGCTGCTCACCCGACTGCAGACAGAAAGCCAAGTGAAGCAACAGCAAGGCAAGTGCAGTCTGGAGACTCAGGCAAGTAAAACGCTTTACCAGGAAGAAGCTGTAGTAATGTTTCTTCTTCCCTCTTTTAATTACTTACAGCTGCCAATTGCCCCCCCCACACACACACACACCCCTTCCACGCCCTCCCCCACAAACACACACAGAGGGTAGGCGCCCCTCACTGACTTCCTGGCCCACAAGTAAACAAAACATAATTGGAATCTCTGCTCTGGGTCTCCTCTACCAAAATCAACGAGTTGATAACCTATCCAGTCAAACCCGAAGCCTTCCAGTCAGGCCCTTCCAGTTAACACAGCTTCACAGTAATTCCACTACATCCAAATACATGAGTCCTTTGGAAGACACTCCAAATCAAACCATAACACCTTCTGAACCTGTGAGCTAAAATAAATCTTTGCTTCCTGATGTTTAATGTTAAGTATTATGTCCCATCAATGAATATGTAACTAGCACACTATCTGAACCAGTGCCCAAAAATGTTAAATAATTCTCTGGTCTCTTAGTCAGAATTTACTGAGTAAAATAATTTCATAAATGATTCTGATAACCTAGTCAACATTATGTGACAAACAATGTAATTAAAAAGGCAGACTTCCATGTAGGTGGAAGATCATTACTAGAGGTGGATACTGGTGGAGCTAAAGGCATCCCCTTCCACCCTGCCACTGCGTGGACCTAGTAAACCGCACACCCCTGTAAGCCTAGGCCAGAAGTCACTGACATTGGCGTGTGGCTGCAAACACCATGCAAGGTGAAAATAAATCTGTATAAACACAAGACGTGGAATAAATCACACCCAAAGAAGAAAAAACCTCTCTGGACTCTAGTTGTTAGTCATTCCTTGTAGGGGCTGGTGGTGGGAGGGGGTTTTTGAGTTGATTTGGATCTCTTCATTGTCAATGATTCTTAGATTTCTGCATTTCTTCTCTCTTTAGTAGAAAAAAATCCTCTTTTAAAAGCCTAAGTGTAAAACTGGGAGTTAATCTCTCTCCGTTGTATTCACCCCCTTCCCTGTTTCACCTTTCTTCTGTCACTATTGCTTAGTTCATTTACTTTCTTCTAGTCTTGAGTTGAAGTCCAGCCTCACTTTTTCCTATGCTTTATTGAATTCACTACTTTCACCCTTGAAAGCTAACTCTGTCTCAGACCTCTTTCTCTCTATCCCCACAATTCTTAATGACAGTATTAATTAGCACTGATAACTTATAGCATGGCTTGGCCTGCTGGGAACTAATAATTTCTTGCTCATTTAGATATAGACTAGACATGTAGATTTCTTCTCTAGTATTAAGAATGACATACTGATAGCATTATGCTGATAGTAACAGACCTCTGCAATAAGTTACTAGGTGGTTATCTCGAGATAACCCCATTAGTAATATAGATCACATTCCTAATGTCAAGAGTGGAGTGGTTAAGGATCTGATTGCTCATTACAATATGCCAATAGCTATTATGCCCTAACTTGTACCACTGCTGCCTGATTCTATTCTATTGTTAAAGAAGGTATAGTGGTCAGACCCTACTAAGAGTGGTAACTCTAGTATCTGGTTTATTCTAGGGGAGCAATATTACTATTGGCGGTAATACAGTGTTGACTTTAGTGGAGCCTTCTGAAAAACCATTAATAAGTTTACTTAGGTAGATTTCATTCATTCACATATAAAATGTGGCTCTAATGAAAAGAAAAAAACAGTTCTAGCATTAAATTAAATATTAGGTCTTGTTAGTAATTTAAGTCTTAGATTACAATATTATTATAGACTTCACTCATATTCTTACATTGATCTAGTTACCTAGCTGTGCCAATAGTTATCTGGTCTTTGGGCCACCTTCAGGACTGTATAATCTATTTCTCCCTCACTAAGAGCACAAAGAGGTAGCTAATAAGGTTAGGCACTAAGAACATCCAAAATTAGTAGGCAAATAAACTAGAAACAGACATTAAAAATCAAAATCTAAACAAACAAACAAACTCCAAAGAAAGATTTAATTTCTAACAGGAAAAATCTCCACAGTAGAGACATAGTTTATTGACACTGAGCTGTAATTCACAGCAAAAGAATAATGAGAAAACGGGGCAATTACTCATCAGCAAAAACTCCTAAGTATCCGGAAG
Organism: Ctenodactylus gundi; assembly: GCA_004027205.1. NCBI lineage: Eukaryota > Metazoa > Chordata > Mammalia > Rodentia > Ctenodactylidae > Ctenodactylus > Ctenodactylus gundi. Next base: position 275,735 of record PVKB01000123.1, read on the forward strand.
CTGGCATCATGGGCCCTAAAGTAGTAGAGTTTATATGAAAGAAAAGTGAAAAAAAGGTGGAGCTAATGGCCACTCAGCTCAAACAAAGAAGGCTTAAACAAATGAAAGAGATGCTTGGCGACTTCAAAGAGAATTTAATCAATGTTCCTATATGATAAAAAGCTTAATTATATAAAAACACAAACAAAAAGATTAATAAGGCAACACAATACACGAAGGAACATTTTAGTAAAGAAGTAGAAACTCTAAAAGGATTCCAAGTTAATTTTAAAAATACTTAAAATTCAGTTGAAAACAATGTAAGTTAGTTTGAACATTATGATTGACAGTGTTGGATCTTAAAGGCTGACAAATAAGCCACAGGTTCAGTGATAACCAGAACCATTAAGAAATCCAGGTGACTGAATGCAACAGAATATGGTGACTCAAAGAAAAGCAAATTGTGAAAAAATAATGAGAAAAACATAGGAAGGTACAAAACACATAAATAACATTTGCCTAAACACAGAAGTCCCCAAATTTATTTTTAAATGTAGTAAGTTTGATTTATACCACAAATATTAATGCAGAATGATAAGAGCTGGAAATCATCGAATAGAAGATACATAGCAGTTTAGCACAAGCTGGAGAATGTTGAAACATGATTCCACATTGAGTTACAAACTGAGCGCTAACATTTGTGTTTCATGTAACATTTTTACCTTTTGAAATTCCCAAATTTAAAAAGAGAAATCAACATTCAGATACAGTAGGCATATTAGAATACCAACTTAACCTCAACCAAAAAAAGAGCCTCTCAATAATATATTATAATCAAAATCTCAGACATTCAATACAGAGGGAATACTAAAAACTGCAAAAGAGAAACAGAGTAACCTGCAAAGGACAAACCCATCAGAGTAACTTCAGATTTGTCAGCACAAACTTTAAAAGCCAAGAAGGCACAGAGCAAAGTCTTTGAAGCTCTTAGAGAAAACAAATGTCAACTCAGACTATTATAACCTACAAAACTATCTTTCTAATCAGAGGGAGAAGTAAAAGACTTTCCACAAAAAGGAAACCTAAAGAAACTTATGACCACTAGACCAGCATTGCAGAAAATACCCCTAGAAATCTTGGTAAGAGACTAAAAACTAAAAAGAAAACTAGAGGGAAACTAAAAGCTGCAAAGAATCAGGGTAGGGGACACAACAAAAAGAGGAGAATGATCTAACAATGGTAAAGAACACTTAATCAGTAAGGCAATGATAGGATAGAGCAAATATACCACAACAATATCACTCGATGTTAACAATATTAGCTCTCCTATCAAAAAACAAAGACTGGCAGATTGTATCAAAAACAAAAATCCAACAATCTGTTGCCTGTAAGTTCTTTACTCATAAAGAAACACACAGACTGAAGGTAATACAGGGATTTCACACAAGTTGAGCAAGAAAAGAAACATAATATTCTAAGACACTGAAGATTTTAAACCAAAACAGATCAGAAAAGACAAAGACAGACATTATATACTGGTAAAGAAAATAATCCAACCAGAAGTAGTCACAATTATCAATACATATGCAACCAATAAATACAGAGGCACCCAATTATATAAAACAAAAATTATGAACATGAAAGGACCAAGAGTCTCCAAAGTAATTACAGTAGGGGACAGTAAAACCCCATTATCATAAATCAGGTAAACAAAAACAAAACAAAAACAAAAAAATTAGCAGTCAAACACACTATAGAATAACTGGACTTCATTGACATGTATTCCATTTGTCTTAGTTACTTACTCATTGCTGAGACTGAAATACATCCACAACTTAAGGAAAGATTTTAGCTCATAGTTTCTCAGTCTATCTGTGAGCAGCTAGCAATGGCATAAGCACATGGTGGAGGTGCAGCCAGAGAGCTGTTCATTGCATGGCAAACAGGAAGCCATTTGAGGCCGGATGGGCAAAGCTAGCACATACCATTCCAAATCACATACCAGTGATGTGCCCTTTTCCAGCTCAAGCCTTCTGTGTTCTGTCCCTCTAAGGTTGAAACCCAGTGGTCTGTCCCTTCCAGGTCATACGCCTGTAATCTGTAATCTACTGCACACTCCCTTATTCATCACAGGCCAGTAATCCACCCCTCTTGACCAGATCCCACTTCTTAAGAGCACATTGTTCCACAGCCATTTCACAACGTCCAAATGCATGAGGCTTTTGGGAGATGTTCCAGGTCCAAACCATAACACCAGCCAATATCAAGAGAATACATCTTTTTTTCTCATTGGTATAAGGAACTTTTAACAAACCACATTCTAGGCTATAAAGCATGGTTAAAATAAATACAAAGGCATCAAAATAATTTCAGCTTATTTTCAGATCACTGTATAGAATAAAACTAGAAATCAGTACCAAAACACACACACACACGCACACACACACACACACACACAGAAACTATACTATATGATAGAGATTAAGTTACACATTACTGAGCAAACAATGAGTCACAGGCGAAATCAACAACTTCCTAGAGTCAAAAGAAAGTGGAAGTACCTCATACCAGAATATAAGGGATACAATGAAAGCCATATTAAGAAGGAAATTTATAGCTATGAGGGCATACATTAAAAAAATTAGAGCAATACCAAATAACATTGACTTAACAATGCTCCACAGGGTCCTAGAGAAAGGAAGAACCCAAACCCAAAAGTAGCAAAAGAGAAGAAATAACAAGGATCAGAGGGAAAATTAATGAAACCAAAACTACTGATGAAAAATACAGATCAATGAGTCAAAAATTTGGTTCTTCAAAAGTATTTATTATTGATAAACCTCAATAATAACCAAACTAGCCAAAAGTAGCAAAGAAAGAACCCATGTCAATTCAAGTAGAAATGAAAAAGATGAAGTCACAATGGACAATGCTGAAATCCAGAGGAGTGTAAAGAACTATTTTGAAAACTTACCCTGCAACAAATTTGGGAACCTGGATGAAATCGATAAATTCCTTGACACATACATAATACCAAACTTGAACCAAGAAGATACAAAAATCCTGAATAAACCAATTACAAATAATGAAACTGAGGCAGTAATAAAGTCCCTACCTATAAAGAAAAGGCCAGCAGAATTTTACCAGAACTTCAAAGAATTTTCTCAACAGAATACCTGCTTCACAAGAAAAAACACCAAAAAATAACAACTAGTGTTGGGGACCACTGCTGCAGTTGTGCTAAAAGTACACACAGCAGCTCTGACCTGGAATGAAACTTATTGTTCTTTGTATAGTAACTATTATAAACCTTGAACATGGGTTATTGTGTCCCACATGTTCTACTTTGCAGAATTTTATTTTGTTGTGACCCTGATTCTCACAACTTTAGGTTGAGATCTGTAAACTTCTTAGTGGATAAAACTGTTATGATTAATCCTTAGCTTGAATTGTATCTATGAAAGAACACCTGTAAGATTATGCATTATGAGAAAGTTCACTTAGTGCTGTGTTTACAGAAGCTAATGCAATAAATGATAATTTATTTATCCATGAATAAAGGAATCAGGATTCACTCTCTCTGCTAGTCTCCCCATTCCTATTATTTGTCTCACTTAATTGCTGGATATCCTCTTACAAGATCTATGAAAGGGAACTTGTAACCAGGAACCCTGCAGTGCAGGACAAAGCAAACTAGAAATTACATAAAGTTAAAAAGCTTCTGTACCACAAAGAAAACAATTGAGAGAGTAAACAGAGAATTGATGAAATGGGAAAAAACTTTTGGCACCTATTCCTTGTACAGAGGGTAATATCTAAAATATGTACAGCAATGAAAAGAAAGTAAGACTCGCCCCAAAAAAAAAAACAATTAAAAATGGGCAACTGAAAATAACAGACAATTCTCAGAAAAAGAAATACAAATGGCTTACAAATACCTGTAAAAAGAAATGCTCAGGAGACTTCTGGTCAAGATGGCGGCTGAGTAACAGCACTGTGCAATGTCTCCTCATCAACTCACGTAAAAAGTCAAGAAGATAGTTAGAAAAAGCGTGTTTGGTGTAGCTAGAAAAGAGAGGAGCATCCCCCAAACCTGAAAGGCAACCAGCGGGAGGGCAGAAACTCCGAAGGATCATCAAAACCAGAGGGAAAAAAAAAATCCCCGCGGTCCAGAAAGCCACCGTAGCCGGCTACAAACGGCTCCAGGAGGAAAGCTTACAGGGACCTGAACAGCTCACAGAACGGAGCTGGGAGAGGACTGAGCACACAACAACGGGAGAGAAAGCTGTGGGCAGGTCAGAAATCCTGAAGTAACCTCTGAAGAGAAAAGAAGCAGCCGACTCAGCATGGCCCCGAGCTGCCAGCACCCACAGATCACAAACAAGGTCTGGAGGCCAGAACCTCAGCCCGAGGTAAGCGCAGATCAGAATAAGTGGGAATTACTGGCAGCGGGTGGCCCCAGCCTCAGAAGCACCAATCCGCAAGTGTGTGTACTACAAACCCAGGGTGCACTCCCCCTAGAAAAGGCTCCGATATCCCAGATCAGAAACAGGGCTCAACAGCTGTCGCAGGCAGTGACATCAGCAGGAGCCATTCTCTTTCCTGTGCACCAGAGACAGTCAGAGGTAACAGAACCATGGGGAAACGTGGTAACAAATCTTATACAAAAAGATCTGACTCCCCAGAGGAGGGTGCAAGGGATGCTGAAATTGCAGAACTCGAAGAACCCAAGGAAGAGATGGGCAAGAAGGATGGTGACTTACGGGCCCAGACAGTCAGTGAATTAAAGCTGGAATTAAAGCAGGAATTAAACCAGGAAGCAAAGCAGGATATAGAACAGGCAGTGCAAGAGCTACAAGAACAATTAACTAAGCAAAAAGCAAGCCTTGAAAAGAAATTAGAGGGGACCAAAAAAGAAATGGAGAAGCAGTTACAAATCTACAAAAAGACCTGAAACCCCAGGAGATGAAGTCAGGGTAAATAAAGATGAATATGACAAAAATGATGGCAACTTCTGGGCCCAAAAATTCAGTGAATTAAAGCAGGAATTAAAGCAGGAAATAAAACAGACAGACAGACAGACAGACAGCAGAAGAGCTACCCCAATACATAGATAAGCAAAAAGCAAGCCTTGAAAAGCAACTAGAGGAGACCAGAAAAGAAATATACCAGAAGATAATGAAGATCAATGATCTACTTGAGATCTACTTGAATTGACATGGGTTCTTTCTTTGCTACTTTTGGCTAGTTTGGTTATTATTGAGGTTTATCAATAATAAATACTTTTGAAGAACCAAATTTTTGACTCATTGATCTGTATCTTTAGTTATTAGAAAAAAGCAAATCAAAACAGTGAAGTTCCTTTTACCACAGAGAAAAAGAATGGCAGCTGGAGGAATGGCTCAGGGGTTAAAGTGCTTGCCTTGCCAGCACTAAGTACCCTAGTTTGAATCCATAGCACCACATAAACTGGGCGTGGTGGTGCACGCCTGTAATCCTAGCACTCGGGAGGCTGAGAAAGGAGGACTGTCATGAGTACAAAGCCAGCCTGGACCACAGAGTGAGACCCTGTCTCAAAAAAAAAAAAAAAAAAAAAAAAAAAAAAAAAAAAAAAAAAAAAAAAAAAAAAAAAAAAAAAAAAAAAAAAAAAAAAAAAAAAAGAATGGTTATTATCCAAAACTCGAAAAAAAAAAAAAAAACAGATGCTGGCTGGGATGTAGCTTAAAAGCATTGCTGCTGTTTGGACTGTAAACTGGTACAACATTAAGGAAATCAGTATGGCGATTCCTCAAAACCGATTTGATCCAGTTACACCTCTTCTCAGTATCTTTCTAAGAGTTAAAAGAACCATATAGCAAAAATACAAGCTTACACATATTCATAGCAGCACAATTTGTAATAGTTAAATCATGGAAGTTCCTGAATAAAAATCAACAGATGAATGAAGAAAATGTGGTATACTTATACACAATGGGGTACTGCTCTGTCATACAGGTAAACTGGAGTCATAAGCAGGACAATGAGTACATCTAGAGATCATTATGCTTCAAAAAGTAAGATGCACAAGATTGGTCTTTGAGAAATCCAAAATACAAACAACTGAGCGTAACAAGAGAGACAGAAAGAAGCAGGGAGATAGGTAGATTTGTGGAAAGGGAAAGGTGATGAAGGAAGGAGTTAAAGGGTGGGCAAGGAATAATGCGAAGTTGATGTGATATGCATGTGCACCAATTTCTCAAAGTTAATGCAACTACTATACATACTAAGACTGGAAAAAAATATTCACCACCAACATCTCAGATAAGAAGCTCATAACTAGAATATACAGGGAGCTGAAGAAAAGTAAGGCTACCAAAATAAAGGATCCTATTGAAAAGTGGACAAATGAAATGAAGAGGCAGTTCACACAGGAAGAAGTACAAATTGCCAATAGATACATGAAAAGATGTTTGACATCTCTAGCCATAAGAGAAATGCAAACCAAAACAACGCTGCTAAGATAACTATCTCATTCCAGAGAGAATGGCTTATATCAACAAGTCAAATAGCAATTAGTGCTGGCCAGGCTGTGGGGAAAAAGGAACCCTCCTGCACTGCTGGTGGGAGTGTAAATTTGTACAACCACTTTGGAAAGCAGTAGGGAGATCTCTCAAAAGACTAGAAATAAATATCCCCTTTGATCCAGTGACACCCCTCCTGGGAATATATCCAAAAGAGGTCAAAACAACACACAACAGAGATACATGTATACCCATGTTCACAGCAACATAACTAACAATAGCTTAAATATGTAAGTCAACAAAATTCCCACCAACAGACCAATGGATACACAAACTGTGGTATTTATACACAATGGAATACTATGCATCTATAAAGTCCAGCAGCGTAAAGGCTTTTTATAGGCAAATGGAAGAAACTTGAGATCGTCATGCTTAGTGAAGTGAGTCAGAAGCAGAAGGTGAAACATCGAATGGTCTCTGTGATATGAGAGTCCCAGATCACAACTCTTAAGGAACTTAATACGAAAAACAAAGTGAAAGAGGAGGGCAGGGTAGGGTAAGAGGGAAGGGGGTGGGGGGTGGGGGGGGGTGGAGGTAATGGGAGGAATAAAAAGAGAGTGGGAAAGCCCTTGTCACCTTGACAGGATACGTATGTGCGCAAAATGCTCAACTACACTGTAAACCTTAAATTTTGCCCTTATCCGTATCAATAAAACAGGGGAAAAATAACTACTAGGACAAAAAAATAAAAGGTTGGATACTCCAAGAAATGTTCTAGAAATTAAAGTGTTCAACATAGCACACATGCTAGTTTACTTCTGTGCCCTTGGCTACTTTCTCATGTAATGACTTCACACACAATGTAACAGGAATGCCTTAATGTATGATACGTTACAACACACTCTGAAGGAGACTTCTCACAAGGGACTTTGTGTCAAACTCTGAAGAAGATTCCTCATGAGGGATTTTCATAACCTAAGAATTCTCCACTGCCTTTTGTTATATTCTGAGCAGAGATTCCTTTTAAGTTGCCTTCAAAAATATGAACTTTTATATCTGCTTTTCAAACACAGTATGTCTTTAAGCCATTCTACTTCACAGTAAATTCATTGCTGTGGCATGAATTACAAGTAATCACTGTCATATTAGAAATCTGTGCCAGAAAAATCAAAGGGGGGTAAGTTATACCAGTACGTATAAACTCTTAAGAAATGGTCATATAACAGGAAGAGCGAAATCTTCCTATTTCACTAAATTTGAAAAATAAGCAATATGTTTATCTTAGGTTCTATGTACAATGCTTTTTCAAAATTTCTAACAGTGTTCTCAATGAATTTTAACCATAAGTAACAGACACCCAAATAGGAACATTAGTTACAGAGACATTCAAGTAAGAATACCACTATAGAGAATTGCTGACAGGAGATGGGACAGAGAAATACCAATTTTTGACTTGGAGGTCTATATACTCCCAGGGTTCATACAGAATGGTCTGCATGAAGTATAAAAGCAAAGCAGGGCAAGAAATTAGAAAGTTACTTCAGTAGTGTGTGCAGCAAGGTGACCACACTGTCATCCCCAGTGAATATATTAGCTTACACAGCAAAAGGAATTCTAAAGTGTAACTCAGGGTACAGATCTTGAGATGAGGAGATGAATGTGTACTGTCCATCAAATTTTTACCGAAGTAACAAAAAACTAACACAGTATTTTGAAAAAGACAAGACAGTAGCCACTAAGATAGCAGCTAAGAAAACATTATGGACCAATGATGATAATTAGAAACAGGTTTGGGGTAAGATGTTAAAAATATTTGTCGTTAAGTTCACAAATCCAGGCATTATTCTGGAAAGCCCTAACTGCAGCAGAAGCCAACAGAACAAAGAGAACAGTAGAGCTACAGCTACTACCCTGAGGACTCAGCCCAGGTACACACAAATCAATGCCCTCTGAAACATGACACAACAAATGGAACTGGGGAAACTCCAACTCTTCCAACTCTGCTTCAGAGAGAAACAGCGGCCACCATGAAAAAACTTATTTTCTGACAGAACAAAACCTAGCACAGCTTTTTATTTTCTTTGGCTGCCATGAAGGTCACCAAACATAAATTCATTATACAGTAGTCATTCTGTTCTTTTCTGAGGTGAGTATAAAACACACAGAAATAGCAGAATTGCAATATGGATGTTTTTTTAGTATATCCAGATTGTACATTTTTGGCTATGAATGAGAAAATTAAGAGAATAAGATGAAAATTATTTCTAAATACATATACACTGACAAATTCAATAGTTTCTTTCATGAAGATTGTTTTTCTAAGCAACTGTCTCTTAAGATCTAACCTAGGTTGTGGTATACACTCAGATCCAGTAAATTTTAATTTCTTAAACACTACTCTTGATTCAAAATTTAAAAAATAGAAGTCTATGAAATTTTTTACATGTACTGCAGTAGAATTCGTTAACTAATAAGACAAATAGTATTTGACAATTAAGGTGAAGATTACAAAAAAAATTTCTTCTTGGTACAGAGGATTCAACCGTGGGTCTTCACATTGAGCTATATCCTCAGCCTTTCTTTTATTTTTCATTTTGGGACAAGGTCTTGTTAAACTGCCCAAGCTGAGCTTCAACTTGCAATCTTTCTGCTTCAGCCTCACAAGGTACTAGATTACAGGTATGCACCACCAGGCTCAACCCAAAATGAGTAATTCTAATTCTAGCAAAACTCCAGTAAATCAACAATCTGAAAAAGCTTACATTATGAGCATATCAAAAAACAAATTATCCAAGACAACAGCATGCCTGTTTGTCTTAATCTTCTAGTGAAGTTGTTTTCCATGACTAGACCAAGAGGATAAAAACTATGGCATTTTGGTCAGACACATGATTTTGTACATAAAGTTTTATAAGTTTACATATTGCCTATGGCTGTTTTTGCTCTAGGTTGGAGGAACTAAGCAGTTTTTATACGGATTTGCAAAGCTGGGGAAAAAACATATATATATATATATATATATATATATATATATATATATATATATATATATATATATATATATATATATTAAACCTAGGACCTTCACATTGAGCTATATTTTCAGTCCCTCAGTCTTTTTTTTTTTTTTTTTTTCCTCATTTTGTGAAGGTTTTGCTAAGTTGCTCGGGATGGGCTTAAACTTGCAAACTTGCTTAAACTTACTGTTTCAGCTTCCCAGAGCACTGGGATTATAGACCTGTGCCACTGTGTCCAGTGAAAAGACAAAAATATTTAACGACCCCCTTATGAAATATTTTACCAAACCCTAGACTAAACTCTGGACTCTAAATATCATTGCTTAAAAATAAATTATTTTTACAATTGAAAGAAAAATTCTATATGGATATTTGCTTGGTACTCTGAAAATCCCTAAGTGAATAATTGCCTGTTAGTCTAAAAATTCTCAGGAAGCAAAACATAGCAACTAACATAGCCTACACTCTTCATGTACTAGTCAGAAAAATGAACAAAAACACTAAAATACTATGCTAATTACTATATTACCTACTTATGTATCTATTAGGGAGTAACTGCAACATATGATTTAAAAAGCTTGTGTATGTATATATGTATGTGTGCATATATATATGTGTGTGTGTGTGTGTGTGTGTGTGTGTATAAAGTAAGATTGTTTTTTGAAACACTCAGTTTATAAATCATACTCTGCAAATAAAAAATTCAAATATAACTAGGGCTAATATCAAAAACAAATGTCAAAGTTTATAGCATGGTCATTGGTAAGTTCTCACCTCCTCCTACTGGCATCAGTAATAGAATATATTACTTTAATATGTAATAAAAAGCAAAGGGAGAAAAGTCATCAGCTGTTAAGAGAAGCTCATCATTGTATTTTTCCTTTTCACCATATAATATAGGAATCCACAGACTATACCCACTATCTTCTGCATGTTCTTTTTATGTTGCCTACCAGACTCAGTTACAGACCTTCAAAGGGTTTCTTTCAGACATCCCACAGTTCTCCACCCACACAAAAACTCAAAGATTACCTGGGTGGATGCACTGCACAAAGTCACAGAGAAAATATAAAATTTAACCCTAACTTAATGCTAAATTCCAACACTAATTTATATTCTCCTAACACTTGCACAAAGTCACAGAGTAATTTATAAGGTGGTATTTCCCACTCCCTTTCATGCTAGTCCTGTGTCAATTCAAAGACTAACCACTACAAGTACACTAAATGGTTAGAAAGCAGATCAGGTTCCAAAGAACAACAGTCATCTGAGGTGTTAAGGCAATTAAAGAATATTCACTTCAGTAAACAAGTAAAACAAAAAGTCTGACTGTGGGACACACAGTCACACATGTATGGTAACATGCCAGAAACATTTCTAATGATCAAATGTCCAGATCATTCAAGATGTACACAGCATAACTTTCAACTTTCCATATCTTGACAGAACTCATGGAGAGTGTGAAGCACACAAAAGCCTGTCCTCCCTCATACTGCCTCTAGCAAGTCATTTTTTCACGAATCCCAAAGAAATCTGGTCTCTGCTACAGTTGGGATCCTCAATGTACCTCAAAACCCCATGTGCTGGAAAATTTGGTTACCAGCATGCCAGCCTTAGAGTCACTGGAAACATGAAGAGCTGACGCCTACTGGGAGGTCTTTAGGTCTAGGGTATGGCCTTGAAGGGATAATGGGAACCAGTCCTCTTCCTTCCCCACTTCTGCCTCCTAGCCATGCATGAGGTGAGCAGCCTTCCCTTACCACACATCCTGCCACAGACCCAAAGCAAATGCAGCCAGTCAGTCATGGAATGAAACCCCCAAAATCATGAGCCAAAAGTAGTATCTTTTTTGTAGATTGATTACCACAGGTATTTATTATAGTAATAAATCTAACACACTTTCATGCTGATATTTTATCAAGTCAATATCCTACCTTTATAGAAGCAATATGAAGCAAAGTCTCTCCTCTATGATTTCTTTTCCCAGCCATAAGGCAATGGGGTGACAACTTCATTGAGGAGGGGCTTACCATCAAACGTCTATAACTTGAATTATTCAGTGTAGAAGGTACTGTATCAGGTGAAAGATCAATGAAGTCATCTGACCTATTATCGCTTCCCCTCCTTGATGGAAGTTTGCTTGAAACTGATGAGAAACAGTTAAGCAATGGTGTGTTTTCTGAGGGCACTGTAACCCTAACAAAACTTCCACTAGTGCTCAGCGTGCTACTTTTACATCTCTTAGAAATGGGACTAGAAAGTCTGTTGTGTTGTCCATGCTTTTCATTACGACTTAATGGCAGGGATGTCTTAGACACAAGATCATTTTCACAGATGCTGTCTTCAGGAGTCACATCATTCTTGCTCTCAATGTCTGGAGACACTGTATGTTCAGCCAATGGTAGAAAGCCATCAGTTATGCTTCCACAACATTCAGATTCTATTACAGAGCCACGTGCTAGTAAGTCTGTTTCACCATTTCCTTGTGAAGTACCGATAATGGATGGCTGGCTACAGAAGGATACCAGCTTTTCCTTAGGTTCTCCCTTGGGACCAGGTCCTTGATCTTTCTTTTCTATCTCAAAACTCCATTCTTGGTTGATTTCTGTCAAACTTGCCTTTTTTCGCTTTTTTGAAGATGCTGTTGAAGACTTTTTAGCCCTCTTAGAAACAACTGTAGGAGGAGTTGCAGAAATAAATTCATACATTGAGGCCTGCTCAGCATTTTCATCTTTCCTTTTCTGAGGCTGGGTTTGCACTGTAACTTTATTCACAACATACCTGACCTTCTTACTTCGAGGACTAAACCACATTTTTATTGAATTCTTCTTCTTTTCGGCATCATTAAATAATCTTGTCCTAGATGTATCTTCTTTCAAATCTAACAGAAAAAAAAAAAATCTGTTAAAGGGTTTAGTCTCTCTCAGTTGAGCTGCAATAGCCCTTTGTCTGTGGCTTTCCTAAGGTCTATCGCCTATTATTTGTGTAACTTCTTCTCTTCCTCTACACTACCTTGAAAGCAGGGAGAGGGAACTCATTACTGAGTTCCACATTGTGTTACACAACATTCTACAGATTGGAGGTATAGCAGTGAACAAAACATGAGACATATTCCATTAAGATAAGAGAGAAAGTAAAATGTGTAATATACCAGACAGTGATAGTTCTATAGAGAGAAAAATACTCAAAAAAAAAGAAAAAAAGAAAAAGGAGAAAAAAAGCAAAATCTAAAAACAAAGAAAAAGACAGATGTGAGATTTAAGAAGCAAAAAAGACAAATTACTGTAATTAGTGTTTGGTTTTTAAAACTACATTGCAAATAGATCAACATAACCCATTATTATCAACAAGCTAAAACAACAACATATTCTCCAGATTAAAAATAATTTTGCAAAATGTAATATTCACCTTTTTTAATTAAAAACTTACTCAGCACAGCTGGGCTCAGCGATACAGTCCAGTAATCCTAGCACTCTGCGAGATGGAGGTGGCAGGATTATAAGTTTGAGACCAGTCAGGGCAATTTACCAATTCAGCCCTGGTCCCCATCTCCATTATCACAAAAACAACCCATAATACAATAAAAAAATAACAAAATAACCTCAGCATAAACATTTAAAAGAGAAGTTCCATGATGAAGCTATCCTACTAGCAGGTGCATCTCTCTTAAGACATGATCAAAATATATTGTAAATATCTAAATGTTAAAAAAAATCAGAATAAAAGATAGATACACTGTCATTAATCATTTTCAAAATACTCTCTCTTGCTTTGAACACACCTACCATTCTCGCCAATTTCAGAAGCAGCTCTGGAAGTCTCCTTTCAGAGTGAGAATCTTTATGAATCAAAAAATATTGTGAATGCTACTGCCAAGCACACAATCCAAGAAAAAGTCAGGTTTATAAAAACATCGGGTTGTGTCCTTATTCACTTGATTCACAGAGTCAGGTTTATAAAAACATAGGGTTGTGTCCTTATTCACTTTATTCACAGGGTCTAACAAGACTTCTGATTCTTCCCCAAAGTCAAAAAGACCCCAAAAGGTAAACTCTTTGAGCTAATTCAGGATGTTTAGGGAGCCAGAACAACTCAACTAAAAATACTCATGAAAGAGGATTTCCAGAAGTGCTTAAGAAAGTAGCAAGAATGATGGGATAAGTCTTTTCACAGAATGAAAGAAAATATTTTGAGGGGGATTAATAACAATGTATCTTTTACTGTAGTAAACTTTTTAAAATTACACATTCACCCTATTTTTTATCACACTTCATATATTCAAAGAAAATAAAATCACTTCATAACAGATATTTCTAAATCCCATTTTTACTGCAGCACTATTCACTATAACCAAGACATGAAATCATCTACCAACAAATACATAAAGAAAGTGGTAGAGTATTTACGTATCAGGCTTAAGACCCTGGGTTTGATCCTCCATACTAGAAAAGCAGTAACTTCAAAATAAAAGTTAACTTTAGGGAATAGGAGAAAAGCTAGGATCGTCTACTCTACTTTTTCTACTTTTTTCATTTTAAAAATGAAGATCTCAAGTTTAAAAAGGAACAGAAGGAAGGAGTCTCCTAACTTTCAATCCACTGCTTGTTTCTCCACACAAACTCGGTATCAACAAGTCAATTCAGGTTAAAAAATAAAAATAAAAATAACAACGGAGGAGAAGCAGGAAAACTAACAAATAAAAAAAAACTTGATAAGATTACTAAGTGATTAAAATGATTTCATATTACCTATTATTCTCCAAATTAACAAAGACTAAGCTCTAGTCAACTTGGCTACTTGAAATGTTTTTTTTTTTTTTTTTCCCTATATGTAAAAAAAGATAAATACCAAGTTCAGGGTCAGGTGGGCCACATTGTAAGACCATCTCAAGAAAAAAAAATCTACTTCAATTACATTTTTCTCCACAAAAGTCACTTCTCACTTAAATGAAGGAGAATCCTACAGTGTAAAATATTATATAACAGAACCAAAATAACTTTAGCAAAACAAAGTTTTAAACATAAAGTACTTTATGAAGACAATCAATGGCCACTAGCGTATATTATTCCTAAAGATCATAGTATCAGTTATGTAGGAAATATGTTAAATAAAAATTTCAACATCTTAGTTCTTGAGAAATTTTAATACACCCAAGACACAATATAATTTTGTTATTGATTTTGAGAATAGGCTGGTGTTTTTGTTGCTGCTATTGTTGTTAAAAGGGACTCATGACATAACTAGTCCACGCTGGCCTCAAACTAAATATCTAATGCTTTAGTCTCCTGGGTACTGAGATCACGTCTTGCTGGAGAGTAAGTTTCTTTTAACACTTCTAAGTCTTAAACTAGCAATAAAAAAGTATGTTACCAAATATTTTTATTTTAATCACTTTTTATTCACATAGAACACTGTTTACCAACTTAAAATTATATTAGAAGAAAAGTTAATACAATCTCCATTCTCTGAAGTTGAAAGCTACTTATTCCTTCTACTTATTTCTTCACTACAATAACAGATCCAGTAGGTAAAACAAAATACCTTAGGCACGTAAGAAGTGAAAAACAGTGGATTTTGAGAAATAATTACTATTTACCACTGCAGAGATCTCAGATGTGATCTCTGCCTAAAAACAAAACAAACAAGCAGGCAAAACAAAACATACCTACTCCAAAGAAGCCACCAGTTCCTTCTAGTAAAAAGAAAGCATTACATAAAACAAGCAAAGCAACAAACTCAGCTGCAAGCAGAAGCCTGCATCCCATGTCCTTTCCAAGTTGAGGCTGAGTATCTGTCATCTGGTTAGTAAACTGTTACCAGGACAGGGTCGTAGAAATCAAAACAATCAGAACAAGGAACGAGGTGCCCATCCATTCAGAGACTATACATCTAAATTCCAGTCTTTTCTTTGCCGTAAGTAGATTTCAAAAATCACTTATAACCCAAATCATTTGTGCTATAATCACTAGTCTAAAAGAAAGGTCAAAATGAAATGGTACCAGGATTACTTTTTAAGACTCAGAATTGCAAAGACAGATTAATCCTCTGGTACTCTTTATAAATTTGTATTTGATTTTTAAAATGTATTTTAAACACAGATAAAGATATTGCTAATTAAGAACTAATCAAATTCTGAATCTTCAATGTTATAAAACAAAATGTAGAAGAGGGCATTTAAAGAAAAAGTAAGGCTCATAAGGAACAGTTAGTTATATAGACAGATCAACTGGCTAAAAACCCTAAAACTAAAGAGCAACAAATTTCATACTCAGGTGTACATATTTCCTACCACATAAATGACTAAATGAGGACAGTAAATAGTCATGCAGTTTATATATAAACAATAATTTTGCTTAATAACTTTGCTCAAAAATATTTTATCAAATATGGTATAGAACTAAATGAGGAACACAACTACAAACATGATAGTAATTTCTGAATGTTAAGATATAACTGTAAAAACAGTAATACAGAAGAATAAATATTCTCAACTACAGGCTACAGCAGTGAAGAGTGAATGCTTCTAAGCATGAGAAATTATCATATTCATTTCATGAAGAAAAATACTAGTCCTCCTCTACAGAGTACATTTCTTAATGTTGACATTTAAAGGAATTCTAGTCTCTAAATTTCATAGTAAATCCCAAAATATCAAGCTTAGCAGAGCAACATTACTAAGGAGTTACTTAACCAAGTTTTGTCTCATTTTTAATAATAAACAGTAGAAAAGAGAAGCAATTACAAAATGTGATTTTGATATCACTAATGTACATCAAAGGTTCATAATGATGTACACTGTGTGTCTTTCAAATTATTCTCTATTACAGGTTTCACAAGAGTGTTGAAAAATCTGACTAACCAGTACCTTATTTAAAAAAAAAAATCAAAGTACTTTGCTTACCATCTGTGTAACATTAATGCCTTCAATGAAGAATGATTATTTTGTAAGTTATAATCTCTATTTAAAAAAATAGCAACACACCATTCAAATACTCATCATAATGTATTATGAAAAGTCACAGCATATATGAAACATTATGTAATCACTTCAAAAAGATCAGTATCTCTCTGTAAACCAGAAGGCAGAAAGGAAAATTACATCTTATGAAAGCATAATCAAAGTATTTTTTAATGTCATTAAGACCTACATGTTCCATAGAATTTGACCAGCACCTGACAGGTCTAATTTAATATAACAAGGTACTAGAGAAGAGAAAAACTTTTAAATTTAACTCTATTAGTAGAAAGCAGATTATGCCATAAAGAATAAGGTAAAATTATCCATAAATCACTATCAGAAATATCTGACAATCTCTTCTCTTTAAAGAACACTGAACAGAGAAAAATGTGTTGTGAAGTATTTAGAAGGCCATTTTCCCAGGTATTACTATAAATCAGGCTTCTTTATTTCTAGTATATCATAAACTATTATGTCCATGGTTTGACAAGTTCTTCCTAATTACCCACCTGAGTTATAGTAATTACATATTTAGTAGTAAATGCAAGCATCAAGGTCATTTGAGAGATAAAATTGTAAACTACATAGTTTTTAAAAAGGTAAGAGAAAAAACAAAGTATGTTCCATAATTCCACTTAATTCATCATCTTTAACAGGTGGCCATTTAACAAAGTTTTACAGTTTTGGAACTAGACCTTAGGAAACACTAATCTATAGTACACCAACAAATGAGATCATTTTCCAACATCATCATCATCATCAAAAAGACCAACCATCACTTGTTCCCAAAATTGGTTACTTCTACTTAAAATATAGTTCACTTTATACCATTTTTAATTTTAGATTTAATAGATAAACTAAGTCAAAGGTATAGTATTAAATGCACTGAACAGACAAATATTAAGAAACAAAGAGCCACGCATAGCGGTACACATGTGTAACCCCCTACTCCAGAGGCTGAAGCACGAGGACTGTGAGATCAAAATCAGCATGGGCTACACAGTGCACTCTAGGACAGCCTGGACTATAGAGAAGACCTGTCACCAAAAACAAGCAAAAGAAGCTATGAATGTATCCTTCCTTGGGTTCAAAACAAATCTTCAAGGCTAGTTTGTTATGGAGGACCTTGAGAGAAAAGTCAAAGTGGAAAAAGTTTTATACCATAAAAATTAATATAATTGGGCAAATTTACTCCACTATGGTTATACTTCACATTTGTCATTTCCTATCAGGACAGCAAAGGAGACTGTTACCAGCATAAACTGAATTATGTAAACAAAAATCTGTCTTTAAATTATTTTAATTAAGTTTAATGACTAGGATATGAATTAGAGCACTGTCAATTTTTATCGAACTAAATTCACCAAAAGTAACTACATTTCTAACAAAAAATTTGTTCTCAATGTGGAAGACCATATATATTCTTTTTTTCCCCACTATTTTTATTAATATACATGTGAAATACATAGTGTTTACAATGAATTTGGGTATTTCATGCACATATGTATCATATCAGCTTTACAATTCCTTCCCATTTTTGACCCTCCCAAACCCTCCCTGTCCCTTTCCCCAACTCTGGCTATCACTTCATGTGGTTCTATAGAATGTCTGTGTTCTGGGTTTTGCAAGTCAGAGAAACTATACAGTACTTAACATATTAATCTTCCGCACCTAAATCATTTCACTTAAGTAACCACTCTAACTCAGCTTCCTATTCCTCAAATGGGTCGCAGTAGTTAAATCTTGATGCCTCTTCTCTGAATCCAACCAATCTCTTTACTGGGATATTTACCAAAAGGTTTTTTTTTCTGTATTTTGCTATATCTTTGTTGCCATTCTTAAACCTGGCCTTACCCACCAGTTCACACCAGAAACTAACTACAAGCATGTAGTTCAAAAGACTAGTAAATATGGGAAAGAAGAAAAAAAAAAAAGTTAAATTTCAAATGCCTTAGCTGAATTCTGGAAGGTACATATTTGTACATTCACAGGGTTAACTTTACATCAATCAGTTTTCTTAGGATAAATTTTCATCAGTGACCTAATAAGTGAATTGCTACAATTAAAAAAGTTAAAACTATATCACATTGCTACAGTAAATGAACTTAAATCTATACCACATAAAGTAACAGATATGAAGGCAAATTTAGCTATTTTGGAATTTTTTTAAATTTCATAACTTATTTACTCGTATTTCACTGATTATTAACATTCTGCTAGATTTGGTTTATAATTATATCTGTCTATCCATCAATATATTCGTGCATTTGTATTAAGAGATTTTATGTCAATTCCCTATGTTGTATTATTAATTAGAAATTATTCTGTTTTGCACACTACTATACTATTACTAATAATGTTGTGAGATTTCACAGATTTTATAGAAGAACCAGTACTGTTTTAAAAGTATATCTATCAGATGATTTAATTACCAATCTATTTATTACATTTTCTCTTTAGATGTTACCTTTAAAGTGAACTGCTGCATTCACCAAGCTTAAGACTATCAATCTGCTACATTAAATGGACTTAAATCTGTATCACATAAGTATGCTACAGTTAAAGCAATAGATAAATAACTGCTTAGTTATTTCAGATTTTTTGGACTTTCACACATTGATTACTCATATTTCACTAATAATTTACATTTTGCCCTATTTGGTTTTCCCTTTTACCTATCAATTCATGCCTAATTTCATGCATAGCCTTACTTTTTTCTCAGCTCATTCTCCTCTAGCTGCTGTCGCTTTTTCTGTGGGGTCATTGGTGTCGCTGGCCTCCCTTTCACTTTCTAAGTTTCCTTTAAGTATTCTCTGCAATACTGCCTTAGAGGCTGCAAATTCCTTTAAGCTTTCTATATCATGGAAAGTTTTAATTTCTCCCTTTAAATTAAAAGATAATTTTGCTGGATATAGCAGTCTTGGCTGGCATTTATGTTCCTTTAGTGCTTGGATGACATTGCTCCAAGATCTCCTGGCTTTTAGAGTCTGGATTGAGAAGTCTGCAGTCATCCTGATGGGCTTATCTTTGTAGGTCACCTTCTGTTTTTCTCTTACCGCTTTTAGTATTTTCTCTTTGTGTTGGGTTTCTAGAATTTTAATTATGATGTGTTGTGATGAGGATCTCTTCTGATCAAAGTTGTTTGGTGTTCTATATGCCTGCAATAGTTCCATGTTCATTTCTTTTTTTGATTTGGGAAATTTTCTTCCATAGTTCCATTAAACATGTCCTTTAAGCCTTTTGTTTTGTCCTCAGTCTTCTCCTGGACTCCCATAATTCTGAGGTTCTCTATGAACCATCTATCAACCATTGTAATGATTCACTTTCTTATTTACTTTGTGCTCTTCATGGCCTGTATGTTGCAGTTCAGTCACTTTATTTTCTAGGTCTGACATTCTATTCTGAAGATGTTTACCGTGGTTGCTTATTTTCTGTTTTTCACTTCTTGAATATCTGCATTCAAGTTTTTATATCTCTGTTGTGTTCTTCTCTAATTTCTTGTATTGCCTTCATTATCTTCTGGTATATTTCTTCTATGGTCTCCTCTGTTTGCTTTTCAAGGCTTGCTTTTAGCTTAGCTATGTGTTGTAACTCTTGCACTGTCTGCTTTATTTCTTGCTTTAATTCCTACTTTAATTCAATGTATTTCTGGGCCCAGAAGTTACCATCACTTTTGCCATTTTCATCTTTGGATTCTGCAATTTCAGTTATCTCAGGTATCATCATCTGGGGTGTCAGGTCTTTTTGTAGGAGATTTGTTACCAGGTTTCCCCTTGGTTCTGCTGTCTCTGGTGCACAGGAAAGAAGGGTTTGGCAAAGGTCCAGTCCTAGACACATCACGAATCCTCTGGCCCAAGAGACAGACAGGGCGATGGAATTCCCAGTCCTAGATGCCTTTGGAAGCTTCTGGGGCTCAGGATTGACAGGGTGATGGAATTCCCTGGAAGCCTCTGGCTCACACGACTGACGGGCAATGGACTTCCTGGTCCTAGATGCTTCTGGCATGCAGGGCAGTGGCGAACCAGAAGCCTCTGATGCATGCCAGGGGAACGGGGTGATGGTACCCCTTTTGAGGTCTCTTGTCCCCCACCCACTCCCCATCCACTCAGCAAAGCTCTCCCTCTGTGCTGGATTCTCTCCCTCAGGGCGGGGCTCTCAGGGCAGAGGTGCCGTGAGCCGTTCAGGGGATCAGCAGCCTTTTTCACTTCTTTTTTCCTCTCTACCGCTTGTGCCAGTTTCTTCCTAGGCACTGTTTAAGGGTGACTCCCCAAAGCCCTGATGTGCTCTTCTGAGCTTTCTTTTACTCTGAAGGGTTCAATCTCGGGCTTTTTTCCCTTCTTTTTAAAGTGGCGCCTGCTGATGTCACTGCCTGTGAAGGCTGCTGAGCCCCGTTTCTGATTTCGGATCCTGGGGCCTTTTCTAGGGGGAACACACTACCAATGGGTTGGTGTTTTGGAAGCTGGGGCTGCCAGCTGACGACAATTACCACTTCTCCGGATTCACGCTGACCTCAGGCTGAGGTTCTGGGTTCAGACCTTACTCTGTCTCATCTGTGGATGCCCACAGCACGGGGCCACGCCGAGTCGGCTGCCTTTTTCCTCCTCTCCCAATGTGACTTCAGGCTTTCTGACCATCCTGCAGCCTCCTGTCCACTGTTGGGGTGCTCTGTCCTCTCCCAGCTCCATCAGATGTTCTGGGCCCACATAAGCTTTCCTCCATACACAGTTATCTGTGGCTCCAAATGATTGCAGCTGGTTTGCAGCAGCTTCCTGGGCTGCTAGGATAATTTTTTCTGTTTTCAATGATCCTTCGGAATTTCTGGCCTTCCTCCTAGCCTCCTTTCTGTTGTTGGGGATGCTCCCCTCTTTCCTAGCTACACTGAACACACTTTTTCTAACTAAATTCTCAACTTTTTAAGTGGGTTGATGAGGAGACATTGTGCAGTGCTGTTACTCAGCTCCCATCCTGACAAGAAACTGACCATATATATTCTAAGAGAACCATCCAGAAACTTTTCTAAACTCAATTCACTTAAATATCGTCAATGATGAAGAATCCATGGTCTACAAAACATGAAAGCTATACTAATGACTTACTAAGGTAACAGTGGATGAGAGTCTCTCTTATTCTTTACACCCAAATGTAGCCAATACCTCAGGATACTGTAATTGGTGGCACTTAGTCCTTACTTTATCATCATTAAAAATGTCATGTTACTTATTATGGGCTAAACTGTTTCTATTACTCCATAAAAGTGCATGCTGAGGCCTTAACCTCTGCTACCTCAGAGTGTAACCTTCACTAAAAAGAAGGTCTCTGCAAATCAGTAAAGATGAGGCTGTACTGGAGTAAAGTGGGTCAGTTCCTAGAGCAACAGGACTAAAGACCTTAGGTTTAAAAAAAGAGGAAGGCATTTGATAAAAATACTCATGTACGAAGAACATCACATGAACAAGACAGTTGTTTTTAGATGCCAAAAAGAGAAGCCTAGAACAGACGGAAGGAACTAACCCTACACATATCTGAATTTCAGACTTCAAGCTTCTAGAACTGTGAAAACAATTTCCTTTACTTAAGCCACCCAGTTTGTATCACACAGTAACTTGAAAAAAGTCAAATCAAAATATGAAATCCCAGATAGTACCCGAAATTCAATGCATGACTATGAAACCTACCTGAGTACAGTACACCCTTAAGAGTCTAAGAAAGCCACTGTCACCCAGACATGAACACTTCATAGCATACAATTAACTCAAGGGGATCCACTGACAACTCTTGAGTGCTACCAAAATGCAAGGACTCTTGATTGAGAATCCCTGAATTTATCCATGGTATCTGTGTGAGAGAAGCAGGTGGCCAGATCACATATTAATTTTTCAACTATAAAATAAACACTGTCATAAAACTACCTCTGAAGAAGCCAGGGGTGGTAGCATGCACCTATAATCTCAGCACTAAGAAAAGCTGAGGCAGTAGGATCATAAGTTCAAGCCGAGCTTGGGTGTCTTAGTGAAATCTTGTCTCAAAATTTAAAAAAAAGAATTTGAGGATGTGGGTCGGTGAGAAGGCCCTCGATTCAACCCCCGGAACCATCAAAAACAAAAACAAAAAATAAAACCTTGAGTAATAAGAAAAAGAGTTTAGATCAACTACTAACAAAACTCTGAGTAATAAGAAAAAGAGTTTAGATCAGCTACTAACAAAACTTTTTCTCACTGTATTTCTAAAGAAATATATAACCACATTTTTTTAAAGTAAGCATTTTAAATTCTCAGCTGGACCTGTATGGTCTGTTATCCCTGCACTCTGGGAGGCTGCTGCAGGAGGATCACCAATTTCAAGCTCAGCCTGGGCAATGGACCGACCTAGCAAAAGTGTATCTCAAAAGCAAAACTAAAATGAGCTGTGGATGAAGCTCAACATAAAGGACATAAACTGGATCTCAAGTACCATTAATCAATCAACTAATCAACACTTTAAATATATGGACCTCTAGTGAAAGACTTAAAGGATTTGCCTTGTTTCTTTGTCTATTCAACTTCATCTTTAGTAGTTGACAGTAATAGAATTCAAAGAACAAAAGATTTAGAAACAGCAATCCAACAATTTCATTTTAGCATTATCAATCATTCATGCATTCTCCTAGCAAGAAAAGGTTATTCTATAAACACACACTAAAATGTTGTGATCTGGTCAATAAAAAGACAATTCCAACATCCAGTTATGAAGATTCAAAACACTTTATTTTCTTTTCACAGCTCATTAGTTCTCAGCAGAAAGCACAATGGGAAGATACATAGTTAATACACAGTCACAGAACAATTTGAAAAACATTAACCCTCATTTAAATACAAAAGAAAATGAATATCAGATTTTTGTTCTGTCAAAACGTGCTCACCTAATTACTTCAGTCTAGAAAAGTGAAAAGGAACAATGTTGTATTCAACCGTGCAAAAGTATATTTTAATTGAGTTAAGCAACCTTAAGGACAAAATCGTTATTCCACACATGTTCTAAAAAAATTACAATAATTATAACAAATAGCCAATATAAAGTAATTAAGTCTGGACTGAAAAAAAATCAAAAAAATGAACTCTACCACTCCTGTTTCTGGTATTAATAACGTATGTGACTATAGGCAAGAACCTTTCTAGAACGTGGTTTCTCATTTATAAAATAAAAGGAGTTAGACTTAATTATCTGTTGCTTGTCATTTCACAAAATTGTTAAAAAACCTATAGAACTAAAATATGAAATGCCATTCAGGAGTCCCAAGAGATTTTTTATACTCTTTATTCCGGTTATTTAACAACAAAAGTCAACGAGAGTTCCTACCTGAAAGCTTATGGTCATGTAGTAAACCTCGAAGCTTATTACAAAGTTGAATCATGCTGTCCAACTGTCTGTTTATCTTGATGTCTAGAATCCAGGCTGGGGTGGAACATACTGGACACTCAGTTCCAAGGCAGTCACTTACACAATCACTTAAGAAAGAATTTAAAACAAAATATGTTCAGCAGAATCTAAATTTCAAAAAATAAACAGTCTGAATAGAAATAAAACAGGTTTTAACATTCAATACTCACCTGTGAAATACTTGTTAAGATACTGTTTAAGAGTATGATACATGCATTTAAACTCTAAATTTAAGATTGTTCATGTCATCTGCTATAAAAAGATTTTACGTAGACTTACCTTATTCTGTAAAAATTTTAGACAGTATCTAGGCAGACAGTACCTAATGCAAGGTGGCCAGGTGGCCTTATAGCTCAACCTTTCCTATTCTAAACTTTAATATTCCACTTTATAGCAATTAAAATTAGTGCAAAGAGACTGAGAAAGCATGTTTTGTTTTAGATGAGTATGTAAAGGCTTCAAAGTGGTTTCGTACATGTTTCCATAATGTTTCATTACCTGCCAGTCTTAAATGATTTACACGTGAAAGGGAACACACAGATTACTTTGATCAGAAGTCAATCCTCAGTGTCCAGAGGAATCTGCTTCCAGGACCCTCACCCACCCTTACACCAGTGGATACCATTTATCTCTGCATGCTCCCAAGTTCCTTACACAAAACGGTATAGTATTTGCATATATCTTACACATTCTCCCAAATACTTTAACTCACCTCTAGATAATTTATAATACTTTATATAGTATAAACACTACAAAAATAGCTATTATACTGTGTTGTTTAGAAAATAACAACAAACATAAAGTCTGTACACGTTCCATACAAGGGGCTGGACGAATAGAATATCTCAACAGTTAAAGCTCTTGGGTAGCAAGTGCAAGTCACTGAGTTCAGTTCCCCAGCACCATATAAGCCAGGTGTGGTGGCGTAAGCCTGTAATCCCAGCAGTCAGGAGGCTGAGACAGGAGGACTGCCATAAGTTCGAGGTCAGTCTGGGCTACACAGTGAGTTCAGGACCAGCCTAGACTACAAAGTAAGAACCTAGGCCCCCACCCCAAACAAAAAGAAAAGAAAAAAAAAGAATAGAGAAGAAAATAAAAAGAATAAATCCCTAACATGTTCCATACAAATGTACTTTTGAGTACTTGATCCATAGTTCATTGACTGCAGGATCCAGGAACTGTGGATACAAGATACAGAAGACAAACTGTACCTTAAAACCACACCGTCAATATTAAAATCTGTTCCTCTCTATCCTGACCTGCCTCCATTGCACTGGGTTGAGGAATGTCAAAATCATCTTTTAAAACCTCACTGCTTATCAGCTTTATGTAACTTAAAATCTAGGAAGACTCTAAACAGCTGCTATAATTCTTGGTATCACATAATCAAAACTATCCCAAATGGATTCTTCCCTTTGACTGGCTCATATACTCATAATTCTCTCTTTTGAGATATTCCCATGCCTCTCTTAACCCTTTATGCGCCACATTAAATCACAGAATCCTTTAGAATCTTATTAAATGTTTGGAGGTATACATCTCTCTCATGCACAACACAGTCTGCACACAAATTTGCTGATTTCATTATGGTCTGGCAGCTTCGTTGTATACAGTGAATGATTCTACCACACATAAGCTGAAATGAAATAAGAGTGACAAATACGGGGAAAAGTGGACATGAATTCATACAAAAACCATGGGACATATTTTGGAGGTCGTGACATC
The DNA here is from genome assembly GCA_004027205.1 of Ctenodactylus gundi. Taxonomy (NCBI): domain Eukaryota; kingdom Metazoa; phylum Chordata; class Mammalia; order Rodentia; family Ctenodactylidae; genus Ctenodactylus; species Ctenodactylus gundi. Next base: position 301,330 of record PVKB01000123.1, read on the forward strand.
TGAGACGCCATATAATGACTTTTGACAAAAAGTCATTCTCAAAGTACATTCCACAAAGAGCTATCAAGTCCAAAGGTCTAGAGCAGGAATGGATTTTAATGAGTATTATGGTTTGGATTGAAATGTTTCCCCAAAAGCCTCATGGATTTTAATCCACTGACACTTTCCTGTGCTATTTGGAGGTAGGGACTGGTGCAAGGAGGGGTCACTGGGAGTATGAACTGGAAGTGTATAGCTCTCTCACTAGCTCTGTCCTTCTCTTGCTATTTTCTCGCCATCATGTGACAAGCAGTTCTCTGCCAAGTCTTTCCATTTCAGCCCTTCAGTCACTAGCATCTGAGCATTTATGGAAAGACTGAAACCTCTGATTTGTGAGTGAAAGTGAACCTGTCCTCCATTACAGAAACATGACTAAGACAATTATTAAATGAACTAGAACTTTGAGAAAGTGGCTGGAATAGTGTGAGCCAGAGAGCAGTGAGATCCAAGAGGCAGATGGGATACAGGTCCTGTACATGGACTTGTAAGACTGAATACAAAGTTTGGATTTTATTCTAATCCCAACAGGAAGACACTGAAAGATTTTAAGTAAGGCATTGCTGTGGGTTGGATCTGGAGTGTCATCCAAAAGCCTCACAGATATGTGCGTAGTGGGATAACAGTGGAACCCTGTGTTTCCAGGGTCTAGCTGGAAAGGGCAGACGCTTGGAGCCAGACCTGGAGGGATTGTGTCAATTTGTTGAGAATGAGGGGTGCCAAGGGCAGAGTTTTCATGTATTACGGACTTGTGGGCTAAGAAGTCACAGACATCCTCCTTGGATGTAGGCCCCCAAGGGACAGCTTTAACTAAGTAAAGACAAGAAGAAACATTGTTACATCTTCTTCCTAGGAAAGCTCCAGCCTTGCCTGAGTCTCCATACATGTCTTGCTCGGGTTCCACTGGGTTTCTGTCTGCAATGAGATAAGCAGCTCTCCAGCATCAGCCATGTGCTTCCACCACTGCTGGCTGCCCATGTACAGCTGTGTGAGACCTTATGAAACTGAGAGCTAAATAAATTTCTCCTTTAAATTGTGGGTGTCAGGAATTTGTCACAACAACAAATAAATTAGACAGGTAGCAATACGAATATGTTTACTTTTTTAAAGGATTATTCAACCAAATTGTAGAAAATGAAAAAGGGTAATTGATTCCAAAGAGGGAGATCAGTTATAAGCTCACTATAATATGCTATGGTAAGATAATACAATAGTGGCTTGAATCAAAGTGTAATCAATAACAAATACAGAAAAAGATGAGAAAATTCATTATTCAGGACATGTTTTGAAAAGAAACTGCTTCAAGGTAGGAGAAGGATGAACAAGAATAATCTGGTATGAGTTCTGTTTTTTGCCTTAAGCATAGTCAATAGTATCATTTTTTGCAGTGAAGATTATCCCAGAAGGAACAAGCTGAAGAGAGGATGATCCAAAGACAGACTCTGCCCATTCCTAGAAATGTCTTCCCATCATTCAGATAGTTATCAGGCAAGCAACAGGTGCATTTCCTAGGCCACTATTGCATATGCTCCATATAATAGACATGTGTTTTAAAAATCAAAATTGGGATTATAAGCACACTGTTTCCCAAGTACTCTCAGCCTGCTTAAATTGTACATTAACTGATTTTCATATATGTTCAAACTTCAGAATGTACATCACAGATACAAACACTCATAACTTGAAATAATTTAAAACTGATTTAAAGAAGACTATATTACCTTGGTCTGTATTAACCGTGACACTTTTAACCAGGACATTTAGTCCCTTAACTGAATTCTCTTGAACAAAAAACAGGATAAAATGAAAATACAATCTTCTAATTTATAAACAGGGTCTTTATAAATAACCAGGTCAAAATGAAAGCATGAGGGTGATTCCTTATCCATCAGAATTGGTGAACTTATTTTAAAACACACACACACACACACACACACACACACACACACACACAGAGAGAGAGAGAGAGAGAGAGAGAGAGAGAGAGAGAGAGAGAGAGAGAGAGAAATCTGGACAGAGAAAGAAAGAACACAAAGAATGCCATGTAACAAGAGGCCAAAAGTAAAAATGACCTTTAAGGCCAGAAATAGCAAAGACTGTCAGCAACCTATGAGAAAGTAAGAGAGAAGCACTAAATATACTGTCCCTTACAGCTTTCAGAAGGAACAAACCCTAGCATGGCCTAGTGGCACAGGTCAGTAATCCTAGCACTTTGGGAGGCTGAGGAAGTAGAACTGAAAGTTCAAGCACAGCCTTAGCAATGTAGCAACTTAGTGAGATCTTGTATCAAACAGTAAAAAGGACCTGGGGATTTAGCTCAGAGCAAAGATCCGTGTTTAATAAAAAAAAGAGAACAAACCCTGCCAATATACTGATCTTGAACTGCTGGCTTCCAGAACAATGAAACAATAAATTCCTGTTGTTCTAAAACATCCACTCCTTGGTACTTTGCCATGGCGGCATTAGGAAACTAATAACTTTAAGAACAAAACTTTCATAATTTTGAAAATCCAAATTCAAAATGAAGGTTAAAAAAGAATATATCTGGATTATATATAAAAGATATTAATTTTCCTCTAATCTTAGCAGCTATTTACTAAGCTTTCTAACTTGTCCAAAGTTTTGTGCTTTATTTTCTTAAGGACATTCTAAGGATCACAAAGAGGCAGTATACAGTAAATTAAATTACTTTGCAGGCTATGAAATCTACATAAACATGAAGTACTCTTAACACATGATCATGTTTGCCATCTATTAAAAAATAGTCACATTCTATACATCAGTCATAATTACTTACCTACAGAAGATGTGCTGGCACCCTCCTAAGCACACAGGCTCTCTCAGAAGATTAGCACTGTTTGAAGAAAGAAAACAGTCAAGACATGGGTCTTTATTAAACATTTCATGTCTAACATTTCAAAAATCAAAAGACTAACACTGACATACTAATCTTCTCAAAACAGAAAATATTAAGATAGTATTCATTTGAAAGGCTATTACTCCCCTATTGAAAACTCTCATATCTCAACTGATAATTGGAAAGAGCAACTACCAAACTCAGTCAGTTTTAACACTTTTTTAAAAAAATGTATTTATGTGCTAGAAAGTTAGAGAAAGGAACTATGCTCAAGTGTCTATAAGTCTCTTAGTGATAAAACCACCATAGGTCTATTTCAACTGCTAAGGTCCATCTTGACAGAACAATCTAAAAGATCATAAATCTCAAAATGGGACTCACAATTAGAATGAATTCATAACATTATCTATATGAGAACATTTCTCAGAGTGAAGGCAGGAACGGTAACAGGATAGGATGCTGGAACAGAAAGCAAAAATGAAGACCACTCCAAGACACAGGATATACGGTTATCTTGATTTAAAAATTCCAGGTTTCCCATAAGAAAATAGTGTTTTTCACTATTAAGTAGCCGTCTATTTTTTTACAGATTTCTTTAACAAAAAATCCAGCCATTCTTTCAGTTTATAGCAAGATGATTTGTGCTTTAAATAATTGCAAATAGAAATCACCCAAAGACTAAATGAGAGTCACTGCAACAAAGAAGAGAAAAGGAAACAAAATATTCCCAATGTTAGGTCTGAAAATACTTACTACCTCTTTGGTAGTCCTAAGAAGGTACTGGTGTTGCTTCCTAATAAACACACATCAAGTCATTAAACTCAATGGACACCATACAGCAAAAACACACCACAGAAGTGAAGCCTTTAAGAAAGAACATTTGCTGTGTTTGGTTTATTACACTAACCGCATAACTATTAAGTATTTAGGTATTACATATTTACACCACTATTATCCAAGTATGCAGACATAGCATGTATCAATAAAAACAGTCACATTTCCTTAAAGATCAAAAATGTCAAACTGCACATTTTAAAAGACATGGACATAAAAGTGATATTAAGCTTCCAGACAGAACACTAAGAACAGAGTATGCAGCCACAACATTATTCTCCAGCTACTGAAAATGCTGCTCACTGACATTATAAAGCCCATTATTTCTCAAAAACACACTGTATATAGTTTTTCTATCACACTGTATAAACAATACTGATAAAAATAAGACTTCTATAATTCTGGCAATTAAGATTTCTTTTGCAATGTTCATGCTATCATTTTTCTGCATTGTTTAGTCTACCAAAACTAACCTCTTATTTTCCCATCAAACGAAGTAAATTCTACTTCACTGCAAGCTCTGCCTCTATGATCTTAAAAATAGTGCTACTGCCTCCCTATCACAACACACTTCCTCTGTTTTTCCATCATCCTGTCCAAACTGGTTACTTTCCACTTTGAGAGAACTCCACTCAGCATTCATGAATTCCCTAGCCAGTCCAGGCCAAAGATTTAAATACTTAATAAAGGCATTTTTACCAATGCTCCAATCCTGCTAAAAAATTTTATGTATTTACCAACACCAATCTGTACCAACAGATAGGCCCCAGAGTCTTCATCTTCTTTGCCTGGTCAGGCTACCAAAAAAAAAAGCATACATACAAAGTTCTCTCTAAATCACTGTAGCTCTTCATCTTTATACCTATCACAAAGCAATGTATGATAATCTCTGAATACAGACAGCTATTCAAAATACTATTTTCTACACCTCCCTTACTTTACCGAAGCCAAGGTGAGAGCCTGTAACCATCCACACACACAAGTTACTCTCACCTTGTCTTCTTTCTTACAGCCTTTCCTTGCACTGAGTTCAGAGTATCTTCATGTGCCTATTTCGGCGTTTACTTAGCTGCTGCAAGTCTCTTGTTCCAGCATAACACCAATGAGAGTCCACAGCCTCCTGGCTTTCGCTGGCAATACTTGACTCCAAGCCATGCTTCTGTTTTTAAACTTTATATTTCCTTCCTAAGATGACGATGAACATTTCACCTACAGTTCTTACCCTTCACCCTGGCAATCAGATGCTACCATATAATTAATTAGCAGTGACTTAATACCTATGTATAACTGATCAGCAAAACTATTCTAATTAGCAAACTCAGCTACATTGTTGAAGCTGTTATAGAAAAGAGATGAGGAAAGACATGGGAAATGTGAATGAGAAGTTTATTATGTGTGATGCACAAGCTAGCACAAACTGGAAGAAAGCCAGGAAAGCAGTGGGCAAGAGGCAGTGCCAGCTGTAAAAGACAATCAGTGAAAGAGCTCCAAGGGGAAGAAACTGCAAAGAGGTGACACTCATCTGAGCCAAAGCCAGTCTTGCTGAAAATGATTACAATTTAGCTGAGAACATACACCAGGATAAAAGAACTTTTCTGACAACTAGGAAATGTCAACCCAAATTTTAAATGCACCTAACTTTCCACAAGTAGTACCCTGCTAGAAATGTATCCTTTAGGGATACTTGATACCTGCAAACAATGAAACTTTAAAACACCAAAGATTTCTAACTAACATTCTAAAAGCTTCCAGAGATTAAGAAATAGTAAAATTAAATAATTATACATAACTTAAGAAGGAATCAGAATGGCATTGTACTTTTCTAAGGTAATGAAGAATGCAGAGTAGTAGAGTGAAACCCTCAAAATAATAATAGTCAGGTGTGGTGGTGCACACCTATAACCCCTGCACTCTGAGAGGTTTGGGCAGGAAGATCACAACTTTAAAGTCTAGCCTAGGCAACTTAACAAAATTTCTAAAAATGTTGAGGCTGTAGCTCAGGGTAAAGGTCCTGACTTCAATCCCCAGTACAGGAAAATAGTGATAGTAATAAGAATAATAACAATGGAAAGCTATTTTGTACTACCAATTCTCTATTTAGTCCTCTTCTGAAGTGCAAGTTAGTGACAAGAACGCTATCTCTGAGAGGAGGAAGGACATAAATTCATGTTTAAATTGGAAAAAAATCAAGAAATGGGGATATAAACACATTACTTAGAAAGGTAGAGGTAAATTCTTGAACAATTTCAAAAAATGAGTTGTGAAGTATGTATATGTCAGGGAAGATGTGGGAGAAGGCAAAGATTAGCTAAAAATCTTTGTACTACTGACTTTATCAAGCAAGTTCATACATAATTTTAATTCTCAAAAAAATTTAAATGTAAAAGCACATAGCTATTTGTCCAAGGCCTGCTTGTTATAACAAAAGATGAAGAAAGGAGAGACTCTAAATTTTACAAGGAAATGGATAAATAAGCCAATGATATACTTACTTGTTGTACAGTACTCAAACATCGCACAGGGCTGTATAATAACAGTGACACTAAAGTACAGTATGTCCTCAATTTTAGTCTCCATTTAGGCAAAACTCACTCCAGTGCACCAGATACAATGTAGCCGGCAATCTAGCTGGTCGTTACACAAATCAAACTAATACATGCCTAATAGAGGTATAAAATGTTCTCACAAAGGAGATAACATATAATAAAAGGCTCTGGAATTCAATGTTGAAAACTAAATACGTTTTATTTTCCTATCTCCAGTCTACAAATATGGACTGTAGTTATTCAGACACTGAGCTTGTCAGTACACTAATATCTGCCCAAAATGTGCTAAAAGCGAAATTTTAAATAAATCGTTAGTGAATGAACCAAATGGAAGACTACATACGAAAGTGCTTTTGTATTAACAATTCCATTTTATTCTTTCCCTATTTTACTGGACATATATTATATGGATTAGAAAGAAAAATACAGATAAATTAAAACGTGCAAAATGAGAGGATTTCTGGATCTTCAAAATCCAACTATACTACTTTCTCCCCCTATTTGCAATCTTATTTCTGTAACTTTCAATGTAGTTGATTTGGAAAGATGACTACAAAGAGCAGATTGTAACTTAGGAGAAAACTAAACAGGGACAACAAACAAAACAGAAGTGTTCTGGACTGCAGGCACATAGCTCAGCTCTGTAATTTTAAAGCACTTGCCTAGGAAGCACAAGGCCCAGGGTTACAGAGCAAGAAGACCCTGTATCAAAAAAAAAAAAAAAAAAAAAAAGTGTCCTGATATAAAATTCTCTTTGTAAAAACCACAACAACAACAAGAAAAAGAAAACTTGAGATTTCAATACCAGGCAGAACTATTTTTTAACAGAATGACTACCCAAGCTCCTGTTTTCCACTATTTAATATTAGACAGCATTGCTAACCCAGAACTACAACATTTTACAGAATCCCCAAGGTGTTTTTTTTTTTTTTTTTTAAATTGTGGACTAGTGTGTTTAGTGCAAAAATGTGAAGACTCTCCAAGTGAAATAATTTATCTTTGTCTTTAGAGGAAAAAGACACAAAGTCTTTAGTGTATAAGGAAAATGTATAATGACGTGGAAGGATCTTATTCTGTACAGTTTTTTGTAAGCCAGATTCAAGTGAATTACATGAGAAACAATTTACATCATATGTAACTGGTCCAAAGCAGTAAATGTCAAATTAGTTAAGTATTTCAAAAGTCGAACAGGCACTATACCTCCATTGATGACTTATTATAATAGACCCCATAGGAGAAATTACTATACAAGCCAGAGAGAGTATCATGTATAACTGACTGAAATCATTGTTTATTCCGTCTTCTATTTCCTTTCATCCACAGTAGAATAGTATCAAAGTAACTGCTGCTCTTCCAATCCTTTAAAAGTTTCACCACTTCCAAGTGACATTCAAATGCTGAGTGTCAACGCCCACACCTAGCTACTCCTCTCTAAGCACCTGCTATGCTTTCAATTACTAACTAAATGGAAGTGACTCTCAAGTTTCTACTGCTATCCTAAAATATCTCCTTTGAGGCCAGATGTGTTCTCCATTAATTTCATTTGTGAGGTCATTTCCTAAACTGTGGTGAACAGTATGCAGGGTGCTCCGACTAAGTGTGATGGCTCATATCTGAAATCTCAGCCTTTTGCAGTCTAAGGCAAAAAAATTACTTCAAGAGTTTTAAGATGAATATGGGAAAGAGTAAGACCTTAACTCAAAATTATACATTAATTAACTGGTTTAATGAAATAAAAAACACAAATGTGTTCTATGTGTCAAGTTTCCCCAAGCAGTCACAGTTGTACAGTATCAGCGGTGTGTATAACTAACCTACAGTGGAACTGTATGTGTAGGCGTTCTATTTCAAATCCCAGAATATCAGTATCTACATCTGGCCTGAGAGCTTCATCACTGTAGGCAGATAATTTAAGTCTTGGTTATTAGGGGTGAATTAACTAGGTCATTTGGTACTACCACTTTGCAAAATTGACTCTACCTAAATCTTTTCACTACCTAAATCTTTTCATACTTAAACAAAAACTAAGGAATGGCATGCCTATATAAAAAAGTAAATTTTTCTTTACAAAATGTATAATACAGTCAAATAATCAAAATACAACATTAACAAATCCCACAAATAAATTTGAGGATATGTTTTTTTTTTTTTCTGGAGGTTGGGGGCAGGTTCTCACTCTGTGGTCCAGGCTGGTCCTGAGCTCACTATGGAGCCCAGGCTCACCTAGGGCTCACAGCAATCCTCTTGCCTCAGCCTCGTGAGTGCTGGGATTAAAGGCAAGCACCACTGTGCCCAGTTTATATGATGATGGGGGACAGACTCAGGTACTTAGAGCTTGACTTATCACTTGCCCCACTAAGCCATTCCTTCAGCCCAAATTTGAGGATAGAATACAAGCTGAACAACAGCCATATGCACGTTTTTCTACATGTATGTTAAACTCTGATAAAAAGTTTTGGACAAAATGGATAGTCAATAGACACTAATAATTATGAAATCTGCAAAGTAAAGGAAGCTCTGGAAGACATATATTCCCTTATAAGAGAAAACCAAAGTTCCCAAAAAGCTAATTTAATGCCTCTGCTTAAGTTAACTCTATGAATCAACCACCATTTTTTCGCTAGGGTACTAACTTTAGCTTCACTCCTTGCCCACTAGATTCACTCCTTCTTTACCCTATAATTCTTTTATTTTTTAGGTACAGTAATTTATAATATCTCCCATCTATTAGCAATGGCTCTAGTGATAAGGAAAAACACTTCCAAAAATCCAGAATGCTTTTTTTCAATGAACCCACCATAGTATTCTTCTCCATATCCCCTTGGCTTGCATCACAATTTGCCCTGAAATGTACACAAACTACGCATATACCTCCTTAAGGGTAGAAAAAGCATTACCAAATCACCAATGAAGAGTGTCGGTGATTCTGGTTGTTCCAAGACTAACCAAGGCCAGAGCACACCCATGAGAACAATCACACTCTTTAAGGATCACTGGCCTGTAAGTATACCTTTGGCATTCAAAACTCTGGAAATTCATCCTTCATTTTACAAACATGAATACAGCACCTAACAGAGAGTGCTCTATATCTTATTTTAAAACTTTTATTTCTCGTAATTAGGTAAAAATTAAGAGATCACAAAGAAAAGTACCCAATGATCAAATAACATCCGAAAATCATTGAACCAGGATTTAAAGCTAGGAAATCTAAATCCAGAATCCATGATTTTTACCACTTAGCTGTGCTGCCTCAAAATATAAATTTTGAAAACTTTTTAAATGACAAGGAGCAATCCAGAAAAAAAAAATCATCTACCCTTAAAATGTCTAATATCTGCTTTTTAGTAAAGTTAATTTTACATGCCCAAAATATAATGGTCACAGATGCCAAAAAATAACCTAAGACATACCTAACTGTATTAATTCAAAAACCAGTGTCATGCAGCACCTGTGGTTCTACAGGGCCACTCCTCCTATCATTTCCTGTTTCCTTTCAGAATACATTATTACTGTGCTTTTCTGCCAGCCCCTCAAATGATACATCTGCCTGCCTCATTTTTCCAAAGCTTACGCAATGTCACAACTGGCCTCTTGAACACTTTCATCAGCTTCACCTTGAAGCCATACTCATGTTAAAGGTCAAGAAAGGATGCCCAGTAATATAACCAATCCACCCTTGCCAGCAAGTAATGCTTTCTGTAAAATAGATTCAATGTGCTACATAAGACAGGTGACAGCTGGGAACACCAGCTAGATGACAGCTGCAGCTAAATGTGAGGGTAATCCCTAGCCCACTGGATAAGAACTTTGTAACTCTGCAAAAGACATACTGACACAATTTCAAATAACATGACACTGCTTTGAATGGTGGGGAGTGAAAAAAAGCAGCAGATCACCCATGTTGCTCCTTATCAACAACGCTGCCAGTCAACTCTGAGGGCAAAAGCACAAAGAAAGAGTATTTCTACCCCTGGAGTAAGATGCAAATGACTTTGCTTTATTTCCTACAGATACTGCCAAACTTGCAGACATACAAAAAAAAAAAAGTGACCAACATATCATGTGATATAAAATTCTACATAAAAGGAGTTTCACACTTAAGAGACATTTTTTCCTATCAGAAGTTTGGCAAACAACAGTTTGAGGGCCAAACCAAACCAGTAGCCTCATTTCATATAGCCCTTGAGCAAAGAACAATTTCTATAATCTTAACAGATATTAACCAAAAAAAAAAAAGAGAGAGAGAGAGGACTTCTAGTCAAGATGATGGCTGAGTAACAGCACTGCACAATGCCTCCCTGTGGACTCAAAAAGTTTAGAATATAGTTAAAAACCAGCTGTTAATGTAGCTAGGACAGGAAAGAGCACTCCAACAACTGAAAGGAGGCCACAGGAAAGCCAGAAGCCTCAAAAAACACATTGGAAGCAAAGGTAAACAGCAGCCCAGGAAGCAGATCCAGGTCAGCTGTGAATGGCTAGGAGCTGCCAGCAACCCCAGATGGAGGAAAGGCTGTAGCCCTGAGTCTCTGACTGAGTTAAGCACAGATCTGGGAGAAGTGGAATTGACAGCAGCTGGTAGACCCAGCCTCCAAAAAAAAAAAAAAAAAAGAACCAATGAACCAGCGGGTAGTGCATACTACAAACACAATGCACACTCCCCCAGAAACAGCCTCCTGGAGCCCAGCTCAGAAGCAGCACTCAGCAGCCATAACAGGCAATGTAAGCAGAAGCTACTTATAAAGGAAGGGGCAGGGAGATCAAGACTGAACTGGTTAAAGCATCAAGACTGAACTGACTGAAGCAACAGAAAGCTTGGAAGAGCACATCAGGGATTTTGGAGGTCACTCTGAAACAGTGGCTAGGAAGAAAACTGGCACGAGACAGTTGTGGAGAGGACAGCTTTGCTGAGGGCGCTTGGGGTGAACAAGCTACCTCAGAGGCCATCAGGCTGATAGGTCCTCCCTCACCACCTATTCCCAGAACAGAACTCACGGGAATTCTGGCTTCCCCCACCCCTCCCATAGCCTCACAGATGTTCAAAGAAATCTCTCAGCTAGCCCTTTAAAGTGAAGTTCTCCAACAACAGAAACATGCGGAAAAGACAAGGGAACAGGATAAACAGAGAAATGCCTGAGACCCCAAAAATTAAATGTCACAGACCCTGAAATAAGGGAACTCATAGGAAAGGAAGTCAAAAAGCAAATGAGTTGAATGTCCAGTTCAAACAAGATGTCCTCAAAGAAATGCAAGCAATGATCAGCAAGCTTAAAGAACTTACTAAACAAATAGTGGTCCTAATGAATTCAAAGAAACCACAAATAAAAAGTTGGCTGAAGTAAGAAAATGCAAAATATGAGGGAACATTTTGATACAGAAGTGGAAATTTTAAAAAGAAATCTAGCTGAAATTCAGGATATCAAAAATACATTTGAGAGTAGGGGATGATTGCTCAAACACTGTGAAAACAGAATTTTATACCTTGAAGATAAAGCTGAGGGATAAATGCCATAATAAGGCACAACTCCAAAATTGGAAATGAGCAAAGTAGCTGAATATAACAGATGATGGATGATTCAGAGAACCAGGGGCTAGAGGAATGAATGGCTCCGCAGTTAAAGCACTTGCCTAGGAAGCGCTAAGTCAAGTGCAAAGTAGCTGAGTTCGATTCCCCAGCACCACATAAGCCAGGAGTGAGGGTGCATACCTATAATACCAGCACTCAGGAGGCTGGGCTACAGAGCAAGACCCTGTCTCAAAAAACAAAACAAAAAAGCAAAGAGAACGTATCTCAGAATTATGGGTGTATGAGAAAGGAGAAAAAGCAGAAGACAGCACCACAGGAATAAAGAATATATTCACTAAAATTACATAAGAAAATTCCCCAAACCTAGAAAAAAAATTAATTTTCAGGTACAAGAAGCTTACAGAACACCAAATGATCTCAACCAGCATCATGACTCACCACACCATAATCAAAACCTCATGAAGAGAGAACATTAAAAGCAGCAAGAGAAAAAGACAACAAGTGTTAACCCAGGCTGACAGAGAAGTTAAACTTTTTCATGACCAAGAAGCCCTAAAGAAATGTGCAACCACAAGCCCCCCAGAAAATACCTGAAGGCATATTTGAGAGAGACAAGCAGCATCAAACATAGAAGAAAGGAAATATCTAAAGAGAAAGTGTAACAAAAAGTAAGACTGGTATTTGAATCACTTGATTGGTATCCTACTAAAACAGTACCAGCTTCCTCATAAAAATTTGTGAAACTTGCCCCATAATTATTTTTAATAGCATATTTATTTACAAATCATAATATATTCAACATGGGGAATTGGTATAAAATCTATATGCATGAATTTATGGATAGGTAGATAAGATGATAAACCAAATCCAGCAAAATGTTAGTAATTAGTGAAATGTGAGTAAATAATTTATGAAAGTTTTTTAAAAACTCTGAAATAACTAAGCATGCCACTGTATTTATTGCTTATGGGTAACTTTTGTGATATAGGTGTAAGTTCATTTACTGTAGCAATTTGGTCTTTGATACAAATTTATCCTAAGAAAACTGTAATGATAATCTGAATGTCTTTTGAATGTACATTTACCTTTCAGTACTCAGGTGGTAGGAATTTGGAATTTTTCTCACATTTTGTAGACATTAATTTCATTGTTACAGTTCTTATATGGACTGATGGGTGAGGCCATGTTAAAGAATCACAAAGATGTATCAAGATACAGAAAAAAGAACTACCAGCAAATCATCCCAATAAAGGGCTCAACTGGACCCAGAGAAGCAGCATCAGGTTGGGCAGACAGCCCAATCTAGGTATAGGAGTGTGATTAAAGTGGTGAGGTCAGTCAGATGCAGAAGATTATTAAGTGTTAAATATGGAATGGTTTCTCTGATATGGGAAACCCAAAATTCAAGCATTCTGTAGAACCAAATGGGTGTCATAGTGGGAGTTAGGTGGGGGGGATGGGGAAGGTATGAGACGGCCAAAAATGGGAAGAGACTGTAATGTTGATGTGATATATATGTGCACAAAACACTCAAGTCCATTGCAAACACTATGTATCTCATATATATATATATATATATATATATATATATATATATATATATATATATATATGGGGAAAAAATGAATAGAAGCTATTTGTGGTCTGTGAGGCCTGAAATACTATCTAACACTTTACAGAAAAAAAAAATTTGCAAAGATGCATGTGGAAATATACATTCTAATAGTTAATTTTTTTTTCCCAGAAAGGATAGTTCTCTGTAACCCAGGTTGTTCCTGAACTCACTATGTAGCTCAGGCTGACCTAGGACTCATGGCAATCCTCCTGCCTCAGCCTCCTGAGTGCTTGATTACAAGCATATGCCGCCGCCCAGCTTCATGTGGTGTTGAGGAACTAAACTCGTGAATCTTGCAAGGCAAGCACTGCTGTGCCATTCCTCCAGCCCCTCTGATGCTTAAAATTTAGCTCATCCATATGTGATTCATCTATGAACTAATACAAACACACACTGTGTCTTAGTTACTTTTTCGTTGCTGTGACCCACAAACTTTGGAAAGGAAAGGTTTATTTTAGCTCACAGTCTCGAAGGTCACAGTCCATTCAGGGGCGGCCGGCAACAATCAAAGTACGTGGCAGAGAGAGAGGTGGAGGCAGCTTCCCGAACCAACAGGAAGACAAGCTGAGGCTAGTTGAGACTAGTTGCCGCCCTCCAGGAAGGCAGGTGCAGCTTATGTATCCTTTCAGGTCTCCGCCCAGTAACCAGTCCCTCCTGCATCCAGGTGTGGCCACTCTACACACCATTAATCCTAACTTAACTGTAATTCACCCCTCCAGACTAGACCCCAATCCACCAACATTACATGGTTCCATTAAAATACATGAGATTTTTGCAGGACACTCCAGATCCTAACCACAACACACTGGCATATATTTATATCCTGTGGTCAACTGGGCGAGTTATATTAAAAGTCTATGCCTAAATCAGGAGCAATGGCACATACCTGTAATCCCAATACCCTGGAAAGCTGGGGGGGGGGGGGGGGGGGTGGCAACCAAAGTTCAGAGTAGGCATATTAGGGAAAGAACTTGTTCCCCTCCCTCCCCCCAAAAAAAGATGTTGTTTTGTCAGATACGAAGTTTCTATGAAACGAAATATAGCTTCAAAGTTCTCTGCAAAGCCCTACGACAGCTACATCGTTTATTTTTACAGACTGCTGAATAAGTAACAGTAGTAACTTATTTCAAGTTAGAAATGAGAAGGGGGAAAAAAATCAAGTCCAAAAAGGAAATAAGGATGACACAACAGAAAACACACCAAAATTACTTGAACACAGAAAACACTGAGCTGTACATACTGCAGTGCTCATCTTAGAAGAAATAAGAAGCCCTTTGGGGGCTTCACAAACTTTCCTAAGAGTCTGCAGAGATAGAATTACAAGCAAATAGGACCACTTATGAAAAGTGTCTTCAAACACGAAAAACAAAAAGCAAACTAATCCCTGGGAGGTGGCTGGCGACAGGTGTAACTCATAAGTAAAGCAACGGAAACTCCCGGAGTATTTTTGTTTGCAGCAGCTGGGATGGAACCCAGAGGCACTCTTTCACCCAGCAATAGTCTCAGTTCGTTTTATTTTTGCTTTGACGCAGTCTCCATTAAATACCTTTGTCTGGACTCAAATTTGCTCCTCAAGCCCGGCCCGGTTCTGGGAACTGAACCCAGGGCCATGCACTGAACTACATTTCAAGGCCTCTTTAAATGTTCATTTTATGACAAGTCGCT
Source organism: Ctenodactylus gundi (assembly GCA_004027205.1). NCBI lineage: Eukaryota > Metazoa > Chordata > Mammalia > Rodentia > Ctenodactylidae > Ctenodactylus > Ctenodactylus gundi. Next base: position 316,407 of record PVKB01000123.1, read on the forward strand.
AAAATGCCTAGACTAGGCTGGAACCTGATCTTCCTGCCTCGGCCTCCCAGAGTGCTGACCTTACAAGAACTGAAGCCACCACCGCAGGAGGCCTTTTTTCCTTCTGCGCCGGGGATGGAACCCAGGAGCTTGTGTGCACGCTAGGCAAGCACTGCCCCACGCCGCCCCGCGGGCCAGTCTTCCGACTACACCGAGGAAGAGAGAACAAGAACTGCAGGGCCACCGTGCTATCTTCAGTTCACTCCTAGCAAGAATCCCCAACCCGCCACCCTATTTATCCTGCAAGATTCTAGAAGAAAAGTGGCGAGAGGTTGGCTCAACTCTGAACGACGACCGCAGCAACTCGTCCAGGTCCCCTTCATCAAGGGATCCCAGGCCCTATTAAAAAAAAAAAAAAAAAAAAAAAAAAAAAAAAAAAAACACGCCGCGGCCTAAGCCCCACCCCGCGCAGCTATTCCAACTCCGGGGGCGGAGCCCGGCGCCACCTCCCCCACGCAGCCCGCCAAAGTTCAAAAACTGTTTTGCGTTTGGTTCCAAGTACAAGGCGGGAAGCCACACGGAAGGACGGGGAAGGGCGCCTGGGGAGGGGAATCGGTGCCAGATCGTCCTAACTCTCCCGCCGGCCCCGAAGCGCGTGGCAATGGAGGGAAACAGCGAGTGGGAAAGCCCCCGACCCCCCGAGTCAGGGCGACCCCGCGCCACGCCCCGCGTTACCATCGCGAGCAGCTGAGCAGCTCCTCCAGCGCGGCGAGCGCGGCGCGGCTGTGGGCCCAAGACCCGCCGCCCGCCGGCTCCATGGCGGCGGCGCGACGCGGCTCGTTCCCCGATCGCACGCTCGGCGGTCGGCTCGCTGGCATCTCCCGGCCGTGGCGGGGAAGGTCCTGGGGCGGGCGAGGAGCGGGCGGACTCTGGCGGCCGGGGACACCCCGCGAGACGGCCCCGACTCCCGGCCGAGCGGCGCCCGCGTCTAGGCAGGCAGGACGGCTACGGGCGCGGCGTGCGGCAGACGCGCGCTGAAATTCTGAGCGCGGGACTAGGGGGCGGGACCCGCGACGCGAAGGGCGGGGCGCGCCGCGGAGACCCGGAAAGCCAATCCGGAACTGGGTGGGCGGGGCCTCGAAGGCGCGCCAGAAGTTGGCGGGAAAGGGCGGGACAGCCCCCGGGGCGCGGCCAAGAAGCCAGTTGAGTACTTGCCTTCAGGAGTTAAGGAGCATTGGGACCCTCGGCTGAGTTTAGCTGGCGAAATTCACCAACGGAGAAACTTTCAGTTGAGTATTATTGGTAATGAGTGTTGTTTTGACGACTTTTGAAGTTTGAAAAGATTTGTTTGTGACATAGCCATAGAGCGTTTGCCAGGCCTGGCAGTACCAGAGAAAACACTCACCTGGCGCCGCGTTAGTTAAAACCCTAAAGCTGTTTTGCTGCTCTTTGTTTAATTGGGCCTATACCAGCCTGTACCAAAACTTTCTCTGGCTGTCAGTATCCCATTCCTCGCCGAGTTGTTACTCAAGTCATGGAAAGCCCTACAGCGGCAGCCTCAGGAATGCTACCGCCTTGTTCCAGACTCACGCTATGCGTCTGGGCTCAAATGTGCACCTCCTAAGGGTTTCCTGATCCCTAACGAGATTCTCTCAGGTGCTTCATTATCACTGTCCCCCACTCTCCCAGGTTTGTACCTGTAAACCCCTCAATGGCTCTCAATAAGTGCTCAGGATTTGCATCTTAATACACAGATATCAGGCCTGTTGCAAATTCTTCCTTGTATTGTCTGCTTTAAGCCTCAGGAGCTCTGAAATAGGTCTTAGTATCTGTTATGGTCTGAATATTTGGCTTTACCCCCAAATCTTTACGTGGAAGCCCTAATGACCAATGCGATGGGATTTGGTGCTGCCTTTGGGAGGTGTGAAACAGGTAGGTGACTATAAGCAGGAAAGTTCCAGGAGTAGGGGTCGTCAGGCAGTCAGGAAATGGGAAAACGATGTGTTTTATTCCAGCCCATGGGCAGTTAGGCAGCTGTGAGCAGGACAAGAAACGATAAATTTTTCCACCTCCGGGCCCATATGTCTTTGGAGAGTCTGAGCTCATTAAGCATGGAAGCCCAAAGAATTACGGAAACACAAGTACAGCTAAAAATCACCCAAAAAGCATGTGCAGCATAATTCATGTAAATCCCCTAGACATGAGCCTCATTCATATGGACTGCATCCTATGTAGCCAGTTTGAAAGGGAACATAAGAACACAACCAAAAATGGATTAGAAATCATGGGTACTTTGTGGACCCAGAGTGTCATTGGGGTAATCCAGAGGATATCCCTTTTTAGTTGGTGGGAGCTTGTGCCTATTATTTCTTTGTGTGTAAATAAAACTTGTTTATTGTTTTTTTATCTTTGTTTCTCTGATCCTGAACTTGATTCAAAAACAGATTGGTTAACAGGGATAACTAAATTTAGATGAGGTTCTGAAGGGAGACCCACCATAGTGAGTGTTTTTTGGAAAGGAGGGACTCTCCAAACTATGAAAGCTATGAGGAACAAAGTGAAGAAAAGCCTTTATCAAGAGGAGCCATCGCCCTGACTGCCAGAAATCTGTTGTGGAAACTATCAAACCTACAGTAGTTTGTTATAGTAGTCTCAGCTGGAACAGCATCCTTCACACTAGTAGGCAGGAGGTATTCATTGTAGTTCTTAATTTATGTACCCAAGGTGGAGGCAGGCACAGTTAATGACAGATACAGAATTTTAACCAGATCTTTTAATTACTAAATTTGGAAAGGTTAAGCAGTTCAAGTGACTTAACCAAAATCAAACACTTGATTAATAGAGGCAGAAGGAGCAAAATTAACTTCTTTTTGGGGGGAGGAGTCCTGGGGACCTCAAACCCAAGGGGGCTCCCACATGCTGACCAAATGCTCTACCACAAGCTATATCCCCTGCTTCTAAATTAAGACAATAAAGATGTTTTAACTAGACCTATGATAGCACATAAAGTAGCCAAAACGTTTGTTTTCAACTCAGAGGCACTCAAGAAGTTAGTCTTTGATTATTAACCTCACATGACCATAACTTATTCCACTGAGCCTCCAGAAAGTTGGAAAACCTAAACTGTTAAAACTTGAAAAAACACTACAGGGCCTGGAGGAATGGGTCAGCAGTTAAAGCACTTGCCCAGCAAGCTATAAATCAAGTCTAAGTACCTGGGTTTGATTCCCCGGCACCACATAAGCTGGGCATGGTGGTGCATGCCTATAATCTTAGCACTCAGGAGGCTAAATCAGGAGGATTGCTGTGAGTCGGCCAGCCTAGGCTACATAGTGAATTCAGCACCAGCCTGGACCACAGAGCAAGATTCTGTCTCAAAAAAAAAAAAAAAAAAAAAAGACACTACCATGTTAATGGAGTAAATTCAGGATTTCAAGTCAGATACACCATTTATAATTTCACATAAATACGTGATTTAAGTCAAATCTAAAACTCTGGGCATTGGGGGTTTTTTACTGCAAAACGGTGATAATACCTATCACTTAGATTTTTTTAATGAAATTAATGTAAGCAATTAAGTACCCATTAATGTATACATAATCAGTACTGTTAATGCTTTACTTAACAAAGAATAACAGCATTATTATCAGATACTTTTTTAATCAGGGCACGACTTAACTGTGGTCAAAGTAAATGAAAATTTCACATTTTTTGTTAAGTGCTTTGGAGACTGGAAAATTATAATTGACCTATTTGTATGATACTGTTAAATCAATTATGATGCAAATACAGTAACTTCGTTTTTTTCTTGCTAGTTTTGTGTTTTCCTTCTACCATTACCTTATTAAGCCAGTAGCCATTAGACAGGTTCAGAGTAGCTAGGCTGGGTGGGTTGAGAAGTCCTCACATGAGGAACTCCTCCCAGATAAAGAACTCTGAGAGCTTAAGAAAGACCACACCTTGGAATGGCTGAGGACGTTAGCTACAGTCAAGTAGGTTATGAGACCGCAGACCCTCATATCCCATGATCTGGGGTGTTTCTTGAGCCCTCTAAATCTTAAGCCAATGAACTAGTTTTATTCTAATATGCACCGATGAGTAAAGACCAACTCTGTATAGGAAAATTACTATGCATGATCCATAGAAAAACTAGAAAAGATGACTCTAACTGCTAAATAGTTGGTGTCCTTGCCCCTTCTGCTTGCACGTGAGTTCCTACTTTCTGCTTCAATTACTCCTTTATATTTCTCCCAATAAATTTCCTTTCTACTTCCAAACTATTTCTTTGTTCATGGTGTTCATTCTTCAACATTGGCGGAACACACACCCTTGTTTAGAGCTCTCCAGTAACACCATTACCTATTCCTATGGTTTATGACATATTGGTAGCTGCTTAATGGTGTCAGTAGGGAGCTTAAAGAAAAAAAAGCAAGGATGCTTTCCTATCTACCCTTCCCTTCCTGTTTGTTTCTCCCCAGGCTTGCTTTGCGATAGCTCAAGTTATTAGTACTTTGCTTTTAGTGGAGATGGGTTGTGTACTTTTGAAGTACCTCCTCCCTTCGGCCCTGGATCCTGAATTTAAAGGGCCTTCCAATCTATGTGTCTGTGTAGAACAGAGGGGCAACTGTTGTGGGATACAGTAAAGTCCTGGAATTCTTTGGCTGGAGATGTGGCTCTTATAGAGTATATGAACCTGTGATAATTACCTAGTTTAAAAAAATTTAAAATTCTCTCAGAGAAATCTAGTTCATTTATAGACCTTAGTAAAGTTTTACTTTACTATATTAACTATATTAACTCTGTCCTCTCACTTTGTTTATTTGTTTGTTTGTGACACAGTCCAGGCTGTTCCTGAACTCAGTGTGCAACCCTTTCAGACTGCCAAGTGCTAGGATTATCCACATGTGCATACCACCATGTCCAGCTATGTTTTATATATATATATATATATATATATATATATATATATATATATATATATATGTGTGTGTGTGTGTGTGTGTGTGTGTGTGTGTGTATGTAGAAAATCAAATCCCCACATCTAGCTATTTTTTTTTTAATTATAGTGCTAGGGAATCAAACCCAAGGCCTTGCCCATGCCAGGCAAGTGCTCTGAGCTATGCCCCAGCTCCTTGGAAAAAAAAAAAAAGCCTAAATGCCTGGGCCCAGTGGCACAGTCCTATAATCTCAGCACTCTAGAAGGTTGAGGCAAGAAAATCACAAGTTCAAGTCCAGCCTAGACAATTTAGTGACTCAATGAGACCCTGTCTCAAAATCAAAAATGAAATGGGCTGGGGTTGTTGTTCAGTATAGAAGCCCTGGGCTCAAGCAATATCACAAAAAAAAAAAAAAATTTCAAAAGCCTAAATGTCTAATTTTCTTTTCTGAGTTTCTCTACAAGGATCTCCTGTGGATGTAAAAGCTCAGACATGTTCTTCCATTTCACTCCTGGTGTACATTCTTCCAATTGAGCTGTTTTCTCAAGCACCTTAGATCCAAAATTATGCATCTATCCCCAGAGTAATACTCTGGTCCTGAAAAGATGCCGAGAAATACAAATTCACTTGCTTTAGTTGTTTTCCCCTTCTTTTCTCTCCATGCTCCCACCCCACTCCCAGTACTTCAGTTACCCTCTGTGCTGCTGCTTTGCTATAGAGACATTTATTTCCAGTCTGGGCCTCTTTCCTAATCTTCAGAATCAATAAAATAAGGTTTGTTGAAACTTTCTCAATGCTGTTTTTTTCTGCTGTTAAGTTGTGAAAGGTTTTGCAGAGTAGTAAATTTTCTCATACTTACTTCGATACATAACAAGAAAAAATAAGATACTATGCAATGGGTTGGAGTTAGAGTGTCTGCCAAAAGCTTCATGTATTTGGAAGCAGTGAGATAACTGTGTAAGCATGTGTTATTGGAAGTAGGGCCTGCCGGGAAGAGGCACAAGCTTGCAGTTTGACCTGGACAGATAGGGTCAACTTGTTGAGACTACAGCTTTCAGGTGTTTGTTGTTGACTTGTGGGCCAGGAAGTGAGGGAGCACTAACCATCCTGAATGTAGGCTTCCCATCTGGCATCTTGAACTAAATAAAGGAAGAAAGAAGAAGCATTGTTACAGCTTCTTCCAGGGAGGGCTCTATCCTTGCCTGAGTCTCCAGACTTCATTTGGCCACTGTTTTACTTTGGTTTCTGTCTTCAGTGGATTGAGCAATTCTCTAACCTTGGCCATGTGCTCCAGCCATTGCTGGCTGCTGATGAACAGCCTGTATGTGACCTTCCAAAACTGTGAGCTAAATTAATCTTGCTTCCCTAAAATTGTGAATGTCAGGTATTTCTTCCTAGCAACCATTAGGTATCTAAGACATGTGCATAATACCCAGACTCTACTCCCATGGGATTTAAGATTAATTTTACAAATTATGGCCTTTACACTAATGCTTCTCTGGCTTTTCATTCTGAACCACTTTGACACTTCCAAATGCATTCTCTTTGTCAAATACAAAGTTTGTTTACAAGGACCTCTATGACATCCAAAGTTTTTATTTTTTTTAATCATTGGAAAACTATTGATAAGGAGCAGTCAAACATAGTAATTAATTGAATGGAACACACCACCCCATAATTTAGATCTGTGATGTCTGCTGTGTGTGTGCATTTGACTGATTTAGGCCTCCCGTGTGAAAATAATCTAAGTTAAAGTGATATGTTTTGTGCTTTTTTTTTTCTGGAATCCATTATGGTACAATGATTAGTGCGGAGAACTTACAGACAAGCCCTGACATTTCCTAGAATTGCATCTTGGGACCTGTTATTATCCAACTACAGGATTTAGTTTCAACTTCTGTAAGTTTAGGGTTAATATTACCAGTGTTGGGGTTAGGGGAGTCATTCAGTAGTAAAGAGTACATTTAGCAAACACAAGGCCCTAGATTCAATAGCCTACAAACTCCACCTCAAAATAAATAAATAAAATATAATAAAGGAGGAAACAAAATATGTACCAACCTTCTAATCTTAGAGTGGTTGTGAGAAATGAATTACAATCAATGCCAGTCAATAGAATCAATACAATCAATAGATTATGAAATGATTCTGAGCCAGTGGTGCAGCACAACCAATGGAAATCCCTTCCCAATGGACTGTACCGAATTTCAATACATACATTAAACCTTAATTCACAATAAGCACTCAGTATGTTTTTCCATTTTTAGAGCTGGTTTTATCATTGTAGAGTTGAACTAAGTCTGTTACACTAGCTTTAAAATTCTCCTGAAAGTACACATTCTGCACAAGGAGGAGCCACACTCATCCTATAACTGTAAGGACAGAATATTTGCTATAATAATTCCTTGGCAAAATGATACAGTACCTTGAAAGGAAGCTTAAATCCTATTCAATGACCATAATCTCCTATATTAACTTCTTAAATAAAGCATCACCTGGATGCCTAACACTGTCCTTGCTGTGACATTATGACCTGATAATGAAAATCTTTGTAATTTTTATTTAATTAACTTGGAGATTTTCTAGTCATATAATTTTGTTGCATCAGCAATTAGAAACAGTTAATTTGTCTGGTGTATTAGAGACAGATTTTATGGCACAGACATATCAGTAGGACCAAAATTATCAATAGTCATTACCCATAGTTATCAGAATGATTAATGTGTCTCTTCTGTTGATCAGTTCAGTTGAGCCTACTTGTATTGATCAAGCTATTGGCTGCAATGGACTGTACTGAACTGCTTGAGTGCCGCATTCTCTTTGACTTACACATATAGATTCAATCTCAATGTCACACAGACCTTGGTATTCAGTGATAAATTACCTAAGGTTCTGTAGCCATATACTAGATGTTTTGAGATCATTTCATTCTTGTGATCACCTGCCAAATTTCTGTCACAGAATAAAAAAGCAACTACTCTAAAAATATAGTTACGTTTATTTGCCCCATAGCAGTTGTTGTAAAGGTTTTGATATCTTTTACACTTCCTAATCATTTATCAAATTCAGTCTGACACAGATGTTTCACTGGTCATTGTTTTTCAGTAAACTTCAGAGTTCAACCCATTCCACTGTCTTTTATTGCTTGCTATTTTTAAGGAAACACCTCAGTAGAAACCTCCTTTTTCTGTACAGTGTAATTACTGAAGCACATAAAGCAGTTATAACAGGAATTTATCACTTTCAGGTGGAAATACTCCCAGCCAAATAAAAGATAGAGTAGGAATGCCAGAAGCAATTTATAACAGGCTCACTGACATTTTGTGTTGAGAAGCTCCACCACTGAATAAGCATCAAGTCATAAATCTCTACAAATGTGATTAAAGCAAGCAAGTTATTTCTTTGAGGGGACACTATAATAAAAGAATCCTGTGATGCAAAACAGGAAATTTTTGTTGACAAAAATCACCCAAAACAGCTGCCTGTAAAATTTACAAACAGCTTGTTTTAAATTCTGTGGATTTCAGCAGCTGTTTGTTTGCACATAAAACGTTCATTTAGGAAATGAGCATTGGCCCTAGTTTGGGCTTCATTGTGTTTCAAAATTTTGTAATCAGTTTCATCAAAATTCATACAATAATTGAAATTTCTTGCAAAGGACAAGTGAGAGGTAACTAATATATTTGACACTTCATACACAGTATCTGTTCAATAAATGTGAGAATAATTGATGACCGACTACATACCATTATGTATAAGAGTACTCATCAATTACAAACTACTTTCAGCTTCATTTTTTCTCATCCATATACTTGTTTTGGAAATTACATGCTCTTTTTGTTGGCCTCCTAACTATTAGTAGTAATACTCAATAGCCCTTCAGAAGCACTTTGTGGAGTTTAGAAGTCTACATTAAAACTTAGTTACTATTATAAAGTCAGTCTGTGAGAGACATTTTATTAAACCTCTTATCAATTGTATTACATGGACCTTTAATTATTTTTCTGTCTCCAAAGACATCGTATATATTTTTTCCTTTGTGAAGTGAGGATAGTAGGAAATACTGCCTTGATGTTGAATGCATAAAATAAGTTAGTACACTACACCAAATGCATGCAACATAGCTTTAAATAAATTCTAACACTACTGTACAAAAAATTTAGATTCAAAATTAATAAATGAAGGATCGATGTGGTGGCACTTGTCCTATGTCCAGGTACTTGAGAGACTGAAGCAGGAAGATCATTTGAGCCTGTGAGTTTGAAACTAGCCTGAAGAAAATAGCAAGATCTCTTCTCAAGATAAACAATGACTTTTAAATTGTTTTCATAGATCATAAGAACCACAATATAGGTGGTTAATCAGGCAGTAATATAGTATGTTTCAACTTTTACAAATATCTGTGCCCCTACAAAAGATATGTGGTTGTATATATGAGATGTGATCAAATAATATAGTGAATTTTTAATTAAAAATTTTAATGTGTTGCAGTAAAATATACACTACCATGAACCTCCTCAAAATATTTCCCCTCACTTTGAACATACTTGTCTAATCTTTCTTGCAATTTTCTGAGGCAGTTCTAGTATTCTTCTTTCCTGAATTTCTGTTAGTGGCTGCCCTAATTTTCTATATTGATTCAAACAAAGTGTTAATGGCAATTTCCATCAAATAAAAACTACATGGTGTGTCCTCATCCACTTGGCACCATGTGAATTCTTTCTCTTCCCCAGTGTTAAGATGGACATGACAGATAAAGGTTTTGAATTTATTTGGGACATTAAAGCAACCATGACAGCACAAAAGATGACTAAAGTGGACTGAAGACACGAAAGTGGACTTCCAGAACTGCTTCAGGAAGTGTCAAGAATGATCTCTTTTATTGTGATAATTGTTTCAAATTTGATCATATTTCTGATTTCACCTTGTATCTATAGTTTATGTGCTATTTTCAAGTATTAATGTGGGGATTAACTGGAGAGATTTAGAAACTGAATCAAATAAAAAATCTTTAAAATAATTATAACAATATGATCTTTCTCTTTATTCTTAAACTGACCATGAAAAATGATAATCCCTCCTTTCCCTGAATTATTCAAATCATTGTGAAAATACATTCTGTTCATTTTAATGGATAGAAAAGTGTCTTAATCTTAACAGTCTCCCACTAGGATAAGACACTACTGTCACTCCACTTGGTGGAAATGAAAAAGGGGCTCCCAATTATTAAGTGACTTTCCCAAGGACACTCTGTACAAATAGCAGAACAAGGAAATAGATTTGTCTACCTGACTTCAAAGTCTAAGCTTTCAGGACTCACATAACCTAGTTTTAATTAAGTTCATCTTCAAAGAATGTTTGAGGCGAAATCAGTTGAAATAGCAGAGTGAAAAAAAGAAATATCAAAGTGCAATACTAATTTTCAGAACAATTGTTCATTGTAAGTTCCAGATGAAGTTTTTAAGTTATAGTCTCTCAAAACGTGTACTGCCTCATTACTGACAAGACTCATGTAAGAAACAATACAAATAATATGAGGCAGATAGTAATTAAGTGCTCAATTGTGTGGTGCATGTACAAGTATCACAAAGGGTTACAGAAAAGAATGCTTAAAATTACTTAATGAATATGAGAACAATCTTGGATAGCTTTGTGGGTGAAATAGAAGTGGGAGTTAAGTCTTGGAAGATAGACAGGTTTGAAGTAATAGAAGGAAGACAGAAGGTTATTTCAGGTGGGCAAAAGCATAGGAACACATCTACACAAATGACAGGGAAGCCAATACCAGTTTGACTAGAGCAAAAGTATTACATTGAAGCTTATGAAATTACTGTTTTGTAGGTCTCAAATGATCATACAGTAGTAATTTCATTTGTCTCGACCTAATACACATTACATAGTGTGATAATGGTTAGTATATAATTGAATGCAGTGAAGAACTAGAATTTGAGGGGAAAGCAATGAAAACTCACCTTCAGTGAGAGACGCTAGCAAGAATCAGCAAATAACAGCTGAATTCATTATGTGCTCTTATGTTACCCTAAGAGAGATTCGGAAATACAGTCTGCAGATATTCAGAGAAAATTTCATATTTCATATTCAAAGTTAAGGGAGTAAAATTAAAGAATTGATTTTTAAAAAAATACTTGCCTTATCAGGGCAACTTGGACCAGGGAGTAAATATTGTCACATAATTAATAACAATTAATACGTAGCATTGGCATTCACCAGTAGTGGATATATAGTACGGTAGCTGGCAGGTATGGGCTCAAAGAAACCATCTACTAAATTTCCAAGAATTTTACCAGGTGTTGGGGCTTGGGGAATAACTTAGTGATTGAAGTTTTTGTCTAGTATGTGCAAGGCCCTGGACTCATTTCCCCAGCACCACATAAAATCAGCATGTGGTGCCTGCCTATAATCCCAGCCCTCAAGAGGCTGGAACAGGAGGATTGCCGCTATGAGTACAAGGCCAGTCTGGGCAACACAATGAAGTCAGGACCAGACTGGATTAGAGGAACCTTGCCTCAAAAAAGAATTTTACCAGGTGTTTGTTAAAAAAATAGTTATTATTTAAAATAATATATGATTTTTGAATTTAATGTTATTTTTCATATTTATTTTGTTTTTTATTTACATATTGCCTCCCTTTCCCCTTCCTACCTTCTTCCCCCCCCCCACCTTCCCTTCCTTTTCCACAATGTTATTTGATTTCTTGGTGTCAGCCTTTCTTACTGACATTGGATAAAACTTCAGCAGTGTTTTAATTTGCATTTCTCTGATGGCTAAAGATGTTGAATATTTTTCATGTATTTATTGACCACTTGGATTTCTTCTTTTGAGACCTGTTTATTCATTTCAGATTCACATTTTTTGATTGGGTCCTTCATTTTGGAGGGTCTACTTTTTTGCAGTTCTCTGTATATTCTTGATAATAATCCTCTGTTTGAGGAGTAGCTAGTGAGTATTTTCTTTCATTCCATGGGTGCTCTCTTCACTCTGTTGATTTTAAATTTGCTGTACTGAAGCTTTTTAATTTCATATAGTTCCATTTGTCAATTCTTGGAATTGTCTCTTGTGCTTTGGGTGTCTTAATGTTTTTTTTAAAGCAAATTAAAAATTGAAAGCAAACAGAATTAACGTTATTTATAAAGCAAAATTTATCCCTAAATATTTTACTAATTCATGCTTTAAGTGTTATTTACTCTTTGATTATTTATGGAAGAAATACCACAGTATCTGAAGGGTTATTACTCCATATCATGCCAACACCATGGTCATTGAAATCATTGTGGTATCTGGAAATCAACCATAATGAGATAATTTTTTTGTGCGTGTGTGATATTGGAGATCTAGCTCACAGCCTTCATGCTGGGCTACATCCCCAGCCTATTGTTGATTTTTGTTTGTTTAATTGTTTGTTTGTTCACTTGCGACAAAGCTCTCATTAAGTAGCCTAGCCTATGTCCAGGCAGGTTTGAACATGGGATCCTCCTGCCTGAGCCTCCGGTAGTGCTGAGATTACAGGTTTGAGCTGTCAGGCCTTGCTGATAAGAATATTTGTATCACGGATATCACCCATTGTTATCCTAACTTGATGTATGGTTTTATGGATTGTTTATTCTAGATGTGTGGAAGGTTCAATCCTCAGCACTAAAAAATAACAAAATAAAAATGTATGCCATGTCTGTAGCTGTTGGGTTGTGTACTGCGAATAGGCACAAAAAATAGATCATATATTCTTCCAATAGTCAAACCCAACTCAGCAAACAAATTACAACACTGGAAAATCTCACTTTTGTCTTGCTCATTAATTAGCACAAATATCATCCAACATGTAAATGCTGAACTCTCCTCAGAAAGCCTGTTGTTCAACATTCACCGACATACCAACGCATCTACCCATTATGTCTGATATTGGGTCTTCCCAGACTCCCATTCTGTGGAATCCCAGGCTGTGTTTCACATATACTCACATACCTGGTGCTGTTGACATAACAGTGCATCTGGATTTCCCCTTCTGTCCTGTCTTCTGTGCCCCATATATGTTCAGAACCTTGGCACACTCTGAGGTCATGACATGTGTTCAAAACCTTGGCATGTCCTGAGGTCACGAGTTTCTCATTCCTTTGAGCCCCATAATCCCTCCAGTCTGAAGCTGTCCATAGCTGCAAACTTGGAAGGTTCCACATCAACATTTCTATAGTAAATAAAGATAATGATTTTGTGCTACTCTGAACTAATTTTATTTTCCCTTTATTTTCTCTCAGAAGTGTTATATGAGATAGGCCCTTTTAGGTTTACCATGCTTTTAACAATTCCTGTCATGAGTTCAGAAGAGCTGATTTGGAGGCATACTTTCTTTCCCACCATCTTAGTTACTTTTTCATTGCTGTGATGGAATACCCAACCTGCACAAATTAGGGAAGGAAGTTAGTATCAGCTCACAGTTTCAGAAGGTCACAGTTTCTTGGGCCACTGGCAACAGTGGAAGCACATGATAGAGGCAGAGTGGAGGCAACTCCTCACTGCATTGCAAACAGGAAGACAAGTTTCCAAAGGAAGGGAGGAAGTTGAGTTTATCCTAATTGGTCCTGCCCCAGTGATCTGCTCCTTCTGGATCCAGCCTTAGTGTTCCACTCCTTCCAGATTTAAGCTTTTAATCTACCACATGCCTGTAGTCTGTAATCAACCACACAGCTGTAATCCACATACCTGTAATCTAGACTCTACCACATGCCTGTTTTCCACTACACACCTGTAATCCACCACAGGCCCATAATCCTCCCCTCCAAACCAGGCCCCAATCTCCTAACAGCACATAGCTCCATAGATACCCATAATATCCAAACACATGAGTCTTTTGGGGGTACATCCCAGATCCAAACCACAATATCCACTTTCCGTCTTTATATATTTTCAACACATACCACTTGTTAACACATTACATATTTAACTTATTTTTCTGACTTGTTATATGTATTTCTTCATAGAATGTTGCTCTTTAAAAAAAGCAAGAATTTCATTATGTTCCATACTATATCACCAATACCCAGAACAGCATCAGTACTAAACAAGTGAATGAGCAAATGAATGAATGGGACGAAGTGACAGGCACCATGACATAGTCAAGATCAGTTTGACTCCTTGATGCTACAGCATTATTTCTGGAACCAACTTTATCTCTTTCCACTTTATTTAGGATATTCTTTTCCTTGGAGATTCCTAGACTACTTGTGCCCTAAAAGGTCTCTAAAGTGACTCAATCCTTTTGGCTTTTGGTTCAGTGCTGCTTAAATTCAAGCTACTTTCTCTCCCCACATTATACCTTATCTGTGCTTAAATTTGTTACAGTTTGGATCCAAAATATCCCCCAAAAGCTCATGTATTTGGATGTTGTGGAATACCTATGGAAGCATGCACTGTTAAGATGAGGGTCCTGTTTGAGAGTGGCAGAACACTGGGGCCTAACCTGGAAATGGTAGAATACTAAGGCTTGACCGGGAAAGGATCACTGGGACCTGACCTGCAAAGATATATGCTAGTTGTGCCTTTCTTTGCTCCCTTGGCTTTCTGTCTGCCATGCTGTGAAGAGTTTTTCTTCTCCTGAGTTTCTGCCATGTGCTTCCACCATTACCAGCCACCCATGAGTAGATTGAGACCTTTTGAAACTGAGCTAAAATAAACTTTTCCTCCCTTATGTTGTGGATTTTGGATATTCTGTCAAGAAAGTAACTAAGACAAAATCATCATTGGAACAGTTATAATATAACTCAAATGTCTGCAGAAAAGTAAAACCTAGGAGTATGTAAAATTGAGTGTATATGTGGTGTGTGTGTGAAAATCTAGAGATCCAACCAAGTTCTCACCCATGCTAATCTCATGCTTTACTGAGCTACACATTAGCCCCAAAATATTCTTTGTATGTGTGTATATGTGTATGTATGTCTGCGTGTCTGTATGTCTGTGTTGTACTGGAGATTAAACCCAGTGCTTTTGCTTACACTATATCCCAGCTTGTTCTTCTGTGTTTCCTTCTGAAACAAGTGTCACTAAATTGCTAACTTGCCCAGTCTGGGATCAAATCTGTGAGTACTAGAATTATATGTTTGTGCTACCAAGCCTATCCAAAAATATTTCTCTTAAAAATGTATTTTCTTAACTTTTCAGTCCAAATTTCTTTGATAAGATGGATTGGGAAAATTCTTGAAAATTTGCTTAGCTAAGGAAAATACTAGCAAAACACAATTAGCACAAGCAGTCTCTTTACTTCTATCCATGAAGTACAGAAAGAGATTAAGTTTAGGGCCTGATCAAAAGCAAGAGAGGAAAAAAGGAGTGGAAAAGTGAGAGGAGTCAAGGTATCATGAGTGTGGACTTACAAGAGCAAAAGCAGCTAATGAAAAATCCCAGAATTCGAGTGGCTGAGAACTGTAAGAAAAATAATTTTTACTCATGGAGTACTTTGACAGTGAATAAGATTGCTATGGAAATGAATATGAAATCTCTGGACTTATGGAGCCTGGCTTCCTGGAAAAATGCTGTGTCACTGAGTATAAGGGTAAAGAAAGTTTGTGTCCCAAAAGGTCCTTTTTGTGCAAGGTAAAATAGTGGCATCCATTGCTTGTGAACCATATGATGTGATCAATCAGGGTAGGGAAGGAGAGAAGGAAGGAAAGAAGAGGTGGAAGAGAATCAGTAAAGAGAGAGGAAGGGGCAGGAAGGGAGGAGAGTCATCTGGTCTGACCAATTTTTTAATCTTAGGAAGGCTGGGTAAAAAAGGCTTCTTCATTTTTTTAATATAAAGAAATAATACTTTTTGCCCCGAGTTGGAGCATTTTGTTTCAGAACAAGATGAAAATGGCTCCAGTGCTGGTTGTTTCAAGCTCCCACTGTTTTACTCTCAAGACTCTCCAAACAGCCAATGAAGTGCAGACTTATCCTGCCAGAGGCAAGAAACAACTGTCCTTGTGCGGGAAGTATATTGCCCAAGCTTTTTCTTATCATGTTATCTTTTCAATAGAGTTCTATTTTCACACTTAGTGACTTCTTGTCAAAATTTTTCACATCTTCTGGCATATTGCTTTAGGTGAATGTGGGTGCTGTGATAACAGTCATTATCAAAACCAAGAAAGATCAACAAAAGGAAAAATATCCTTTGTTCTCTGAGTGATTTCATGATAAAAGTATTTAAAACTAAAAGAAAAGCGTACTTTAAAAACATGTATCAATAGACAAGGGAGTGCACACCTGTAATCTTAGAACTCTGGGAGGCTGAGGCAGCAGGATCTCAAGTTTGAGCTCAAACGGGTGGGGGCTGGAGATGTAGCTTAGTGTGAAAGTCCTGGTTTCAATCTCCATTACAACCAAAACCAAAAAGTTATAATACAAGAATTCATGAGTATCAGTGGGGTCAAGGGCAAAGGGACATCAGAAAGGAGAATGTTGTTACCAGCCTCTTAGATCTATACCCTCCACTGACTCAATTAAAGGATGACCTTGATTTCAGTAAAAAGGAAAAAGGATTAATTCAATATTAGCTCATAGGAAATGGAGGCATCCATCCCACTTGCCTCCAATCACCGCCTCTGCATGTACAGGTGTGTGAGAATCTCTCCTAACAAGGAACAGTGGGGGGGAGATAATAGTATACTAGACACATCCAGGTTTGTTTCATATCATCTTGAACCCTGACCTCTTTTTCCTTTTCCTGGAAATGAAATGAGATTTTGACCTCTTGATGCCAACATCTGCACATTGTAGGGTCAGGGATGTAGCTCAATGTGAAGGCCCTGGTTTCAATCTGCAGTACCTGTAAGAAAGAAAAAATATGTCACCACTCTCTCCTTTGCTATTTTTTAATCTTGGTAATCCATTTAATAGTTAATCTTTTCAGTTAATCCCATGCATCAAATAGTTTTGGAGAGATTCTCATATGCCAGCTATTGTTGTATGCTGGAAAACCAGGGGAACATAAGTGACCCATCCACATTCTCACAGTTTCCATTTTATATTTCCCTTTTAAAAACTCTAACACAAGGAAAATAATAATTGCCATCACATAATGTTGCTGTGAAGTTCACATGAGAATACCTTATGTAAAAGCAGTTTCTAAAACATACACGTGAGAGACTATTATTATGTATCTCTTTGTTCAGACTCAAAATAAGAAGTAGTCAGCCAACTCACATTTGTTAAAATTAAAACAAAATTATTAACTTCAATTGTCAGTGCACAATTGTCTTTAGAAAAAAAATACTTTCTTTTAAAAATCCTTGAAGGTTTTGTGAACTCCTATTATGATCAATAGATAATGTAGCTTGCTTTGAAATTTCTCTTCTATATTTCATTTCCAAGTAGAAATTAAATTTCCTTTCTTGAATTATAGGGTGTCAGAGTAAACAGTTGAAGTGCTGAGCAAGAACCACAAAATCTAACTCATTCTGTCTCTGTAGGTGAAACGCAGACAATATAACCCTGTAATTTAAAGATACCCTCAGACTTTTGGTAATTTATTATTATACAACAACAGTACAAGATAGTGAGAAATCCATACCTGAAAATAATTTTTGAAAATACTGCGTTGAAATAATCATTTGGTCTACTCTGTCAGGATAAATTCAATTTTCAATCAAACCTGATGTTCTCTTCTATTCTTATTTATATATTATGTCTCCTTAAATAAAATTATAGCATTAATATAAGAGCAAGCAATCTCAACAAGCGCAGAACTATTTTATAATTATTCAACAGTTGTTAATTATTGATTTGTTGACAAGATAATTAGTTTTGAAAGAGTTGTTATACACACACACACACACACATACATATATATATATATATATATATATATATATATATATGTATTTGGTTTTTGACCTATTCTTAATTCACAGCCTTAATAACCTTATAATTTTCTAATTAACTACAGCAATTAACTTTTCTTCAAATATGGCCTTTTGTTCTTAGTTTCTCAAATAGCTCCTGAACATCTCACAAGACAGCTTTGTGTTATTTGTAAGGGGCCCATCAACCACACCTGAGCTTATGTCAATGAGAAGATTTATGAAAAGCCCCCAGAAAACAAGTTGGACATTGGGCAGTTGGTTGCCAGACAAGTCAACGAAGTTCTGAGAAGGTTAAAACTCAAAAGCCAACCCCTCCATCCCCTGGGAAGGGGAGACAGTGGCTGGAGCTTGAATTCATCACTCACAGATGATTATTTAGTCAATTATACTTACGTGATAAATCTCCACTAAAACCCAAAGGGATAAGATTGGGATGATTTTCAGATAGTCACATATATCTTCTGCAGGTCCTGCAGGATGGCCCCTGGAGAGGGCATGGAAACTCACTGCCCTTTCTTGCCCTGTACATCTCTTCCAATAATCCTTTATAATATCCATAATGAGAAGTAGACAAATGTAAGTATTTTTTGAGTTCTGTGAATCATTATATGAAATTTTTCAGGGCTGGAGGAATGGCTCAGTGGTTAAAGCACTTGCCTAGCAACCACTAAATCAAGCACTAAGTACCCGAGTTCTTTTCCCCCTCACTACAAAACCCCAGCATGGTGGTGCAAGCCTGTAATCCCAGCACTGGGGAGGCTGAAGCAGGAGGGTTGCTGTGAGTCCAAGGCCAGCCTTGGCCCCATAATGAGTTCAGGACCAGTCTGGGCTACAGAGTGAAACCATGTGTCAAAAAACAAAACAAAACAAAACAAAACTCTCAAAACCAAGGATGGAAGCTTACAATTGGTACTGGAAATGGAGAGTCTTGGGGAACAGAGTCCTCAACCCATGAGACTAAGGTTCCAGGTGGTATCAGACTTAAATCAATTGGAGGACACCTTCCTAATGTTCACTGAAGAACTGATTGGCTGGTGATAAGTGGAAATCCCACACTTGTTAGTTACCATGTGTTGTGGTTTGAATCTGGAGTGTTCCCCAAAAGCCTCATGTACCTATGGATACTGTATACTGTCTGGAGGTAGAACCTGTTTGGAAGGGGCAGATGCTTGCGCTTGAACTGGTGGGGGTTTTGCTGGTTTTGCCCTTCTTTGGAGACTTGGCTCTGTACCACCGTACTGTGAGGATTTCTGGCTCCAGCTTGGGCTCTCACTCTGGCCCCACTATGTGATTCTACCATTTCTAGCCACTCAACTGTGAACAGACCGTGACTTTCTGAAACTGTGAGCTAGAATAAATTTCTTCTCCTTAAAGTTGTGGATATTAGGTATTCTGTCCCAGCAATTAAAACAAAAAGTAATTATGATACCATGTGCTATGACTTGGGTCGGAATGTCCTCCAAAAGTCTCATATATATTTGAATATAGTAAAATAACTGTGGAACTAGGTGCTATTGGGAGCTAGGTTCTGTCTAAAAGGGGAAGATGGTTGAGACTTGACCTGGATAATTGTGTCAACTTGTTGAGATTGGGAGATGCCCAGGTAGATCTTTTAGGTGTGTATTATTGACTAATGGACCATGAAGTGAGGGAGCTGCACCCTCAGTGTGAGCAGCTTTACAGGCAGTTTGAACTAAAGGAAGAAAGAAGCAATATAGTTAGTTTCTCCCAGGAAAGCTCTGGCCTTTGCCAAGTCTCCAGATATCAACTGCTCTTCCCGCTTGGCTTCTGCTTCTGTTGGCTTTCTGTGTACAATGCTGTAAACAGACCTCCAGCTTTGTCCACGTGTTTCCACCATTGTTGGCTGCCCCTGCACAGACTATGTGAGATCTTCTGAAACTGTGAGCTAAAATAAATCTTTCCTCCCCTAAGTTGTGGGTGTCAAGTACTTTGTCCCAGCAATGGGAAAATAATTCAGATACCATGTATTGGCCATTCAAACACCACGTGTCTAAGGTCATTTAGCTCCCCTCCTGTCCAAATCAAAGGAAGCCATTGCTTATGGTAGGTAGAAAAAAGATTTAGATTTAGCAAAGCTAGCTTTTGGGAAGATGGTGAAAATAATTCTCCCAAGCTGCCTATCTTTCCATATGGTCCTCGTGAGCAAGAGCCCATGATAGAATAGACCATGGGAGAGGAAGAAGCCACAGAGGGCTTTTGGTCAAATTCATAAAATAATCTCTTAAAAGTCTGTTGTTGGCTAGGAGTGATATTGTCAGAACCCTTGGACGGGTCTCTAATTGGTGACATCTGTGTGTGTTTGGGCCTGGGATCTAGTCCTCTTCTTCCCTGTCTCATTCCTTGGAGATCTGTATTAGCATATTCTGCTCTTAGGGAAGGCAGGCTTGTGGGGAAGTTTTCAGTCCTTTCCACCACACCCAGATACCAGGTATGGAAGCATAGTGGGGTGGGGGAGGTGGAGTACTTTCATCTTGAGCAGTTCCTAGACAAACTTTTGAGTTTAAATTTCTGTCTTATTCATATCAACTGGGGTCATTACTGACTGATAGAACAGAAATAGTACTTTGGTGTTTTTTTGTTGTTGTTGTTGTTGTTTTGTTTTTTTGTTTTTTTTTTTTTGTTTTTTCTGTACTTGGTATTGAACCTTGGGTTTGGTACATACTAGGTAAGTACTCCACAATTAAGTTACATCCCAGCCTGCACTTTGTTTTCCATTCCTATATTCTCAGGAAAGGCAATGCCAGTTTTGAAGGATATTTGATCCATGGGTCTTCTAAAAAAAGTTGCCATTGACTTTGGTATTTTGTGTTTTATTTTGTTTGTGATAACTGGGAGTTGAACTCAGGGCCTTCTTACCGAGCTTTACCCCTGTTTTAGTTACTTTTTCATCTTAAATATCCAACATCCGCAACTTTAGGGAGGAAAGATTTATTTTAGTTTACAGTCTCAAAAGTTCATAGTCCATTCATGGGTATGCAGCTGGAAACAGAGGAATTACATGGCAGGTTTGGGCCCAATGCCAGAAAGAGAGCTCCTCATGGCATGGCAGAACAGAGCCAACTCTTAAAGGAAGGGTGGAACAAGCATATATCCCTTCAATTCAAGCCCTAAGCATCCACCCCTTTTAGTCAGGCCCCACCTCCCAAAATGCACTGCTCCACAGGTACCCTACCACATCCAAACACAGACTTTGGGGGACACTCCAGATCCAAGCCACAACAATCCCAAAACCCCCTTTTTTGAGAAAGGGTTTCACTAAGTTATTAAAATGCCCAAGCCATCCTCCTGCCTCAGCCTCTCAGAGTGCTGAGATTACAGGAATGTACTACCACACCAGCTTGCCATTAATTTTGAAAATAAAGGGTACCGATAGAGACATCATTAAAAAATAAATGTATCATTTTTTCCATAGCTGCAAGTTTTTAGTTTTTATTGATAAATCAGACTTGATATACATTTCTCTATTGTGCTTTCTCTAAATTTAAGCTGAACAGACATAGAACAGAGTCACTCTATGTTATAATTAAGGCCAAATTCATATACATACAACTATATTATTCTAGAATATAAGATTAAACTGACTCATTATTTTTAAATTCATAAAGTTACAGTGTTACATATTCTAAAAATATAGGAAACTTTCCACTGCAGTAAATTAGTATAGACAATTGGACATTCTGAAGAATAAACAACTGTGATCTGTACAAGCATGAAGAAAATACAGGTCACTAAATATGGTTTATATGGTATATAAGTACAACTAATGCAGTCTCTGTCTTTATAAGGCAAACATATTTTAAACTCAAATTGTAATGTGACAGAAAGCCAGTAAAATGGCTTCAGCAGTGGCGTGATATACTGTGATAGCTTAGTTCCAAGCAAACATGAATCAAGACCTTCATATCCTGTCAAGGCAACAAAGAACCTAACCTCACTAAGAGAGCAATCTGGATTCTAGGCAATGCACTTCTTAAAGGGAAAGTTTAAAAATGAAAAATGGCACTACAGGCTGGGCATAATGGTGCAAGCTTATAATCCCACCAGCAGGAGAGGCTGAGGTAAGAAGATTACAAATTCAAGCCTGTTTAAAATCCACAGTGATTTCCAGACCAGCCTCAACTACATAATAAGATGTTTGTTTCAAAAAATAAGTAAAAAAATAAATAAAACAAAATAATAAGATAAATGAAAAACTAAAAATGACACCACACCTTTTGGAAAATAAATGAAGCACAATCAAATTCTAAGTAGATTTTACTTGAAATATAGTATTTTGGCTGTCATATACCACTTAATACAAGTGTTTTATTTCTTAAAATGCTTGTAGTAACTATAAAAATATCATTGTCTTTGTGCCGTCATGTTCAAGTGGCTTTGAATTAAGGACTGAATCCAAGATCTTAACACTAAGCTACGTCTCCAGTTCATTCATTTATTTATTTATTTTTAAAACAGGTTCTTGCCAAGTCATTATATGGCCCAATCTGGTCTTGAACTTGAATTCTCCTGCCTCAGCCTCACAGAATGCTAAAATTACAGGCTCTGTAACTATGCGTGGCACTTAATCATGTTCTTTAATTAAAAGTGGAATAATGTTTAACTTGCAGGAAAATAATATATGTAAATGAATTACAGGGACAGAGTTTTGTTTTTGTTTTTTGTTATTTCAGACATTCTGGCAGAAGAAAGAAAAACATTACTTGAGTGATAGAAATAGTCACTAAGCCTGGCCAAGTGACTCATCATGCACTCTGGAATTCTAAACTCCTTTCCTTATTGTAAATTCTCTGTCAACCAAATGAGTTCCCTAAGATGGTTTTTTTTTAGGGGTGGTGGCTCTCTCCCCCACTTTTACTTTCTGAAAGTGGTAGCACCTTGAATAAATTGATTTTCTTTCTCCTAATTTTCCTGAATATTAGCTTTCAAGTGGTAAGCAGACAGACCTGTGTTAGGTAACGTGCCTATAAGAAATTTTGAATAAAATTGTCATATCTGTTCTTTTTAAAAAGTTTCATTTTGTTTTTAATACAGCAAAAGTAAAAATTGTTTTTGAAAATAAATATTTTAACTCACAGAAAAGTATAGTAAGAATAACTTAAAAATATGAATTATTTTAAAATAACAAAACTTAATGCCTTCCAGCTTTTTAAAAAAGTAATAGCTTTTCTTTACAATATATTACTCATATTCTGCATAAATAAAATAAGAATGTCATGAAACATACATTCACAAACTATGAGCCACATTTTACTTAGTAATTAATTAAAATATAATAAAATCATTTGCAAAGCATGTTATGGTAAGCAAAAATTATTATGCAATTTATATTTGGAGTTATATTACTGACTAGATTTTCTTCAAAACAGCTTATTGAGACCAATTATAAGGTATCTGAAGAATATAAGTTGCATATATAGGTAGAATATTAACATTAAATCTCAATCTAAAAGTTATGCCCTATACTCACTTCTATATAACATCTATATTCCAACTAGGAGTGACAAGATTCAGAGCTAAGTACCTATGGTTTGTTAGAAAGACCTGAAAGGGGCAATATGCCAGTATTTCTTGTTCCTCACTTGTGTGGATAGCCTTGCCACATCATAATCATATCTCCTTTTTCGATTACACATTCCGCGAAAAGACTGAAATTTATTCAGGCATGCAGTTCTCTGATACTTGACATTTTTAAGAAGAACACATTGGATAGAGAAAAGATCAAGTTTCAAATCCAGAATGAGAAACATTTGTTTCTACACACTGCAAAATAGTAACATGTAAACATTTTCTGGTATTTTGAATGTTGTACTGGCTTGGTTTATTAAAACTTTATTTTCATGTAAAAAATGAACTGTCTTTGTCTGCTTTGTTCAGAAAGCATTTTGAAAGATTTCTGAAATTTATCTTTTGCCAGGTCATATAGGAAGAAGTTCAAAAACATGATTTCTGATTTCCAAGAGAGTCAAAGAGAGTTCTCAGAGTAAAAGAGACAAGTACTTCGGGGAATACCTGTTTTTGTTTAGAAGGTAAGAGAAGCAAAATGATCAGATTAAAAGAAAAAATTTAAACTTCATTTATGGATAAGATATCATAGAATGGTATGTTATTTCAGCTTAGAAAACCTTGAAACAGAAATGTTTTACCACCAAGCTAAATCTCAAGCATTTTTACATTTTGAGACAGAGTATCACTAAATTGCTGGTGCTGGGTCCAAACTTTGAATCGTCCTTTCTAGGATTACAGGCATGCACCACCAGGCCTGGCGAAATTCTTCTTTTCAAAAGATTCTCCTCTGAGAGCTCTAAAAAGACCTTAGATTTCCACATTCTACTCCAAAAAGAGAATAACATTCCCAAACAACTGCTACTGCCTCTGTCCCAAAGGTATTTGCTCTTTTGTCTTTATCCAGAATATAGGGATTTGAGGTAGATTGAGCTCACTCCTGTTTCTGTTTTTGCATCCAAAAGTCATCCTGAAGGGATATACTTGGGTAGCAAGAAAAACCCACCTAATAGGGTGGATCCTCTTAACCCAGTGGTCAGTTTCGTAAGAAATACTGAAGAAAGAGAAGGAAGAAAAGAAGAAAAAAGGAGTAAAACTAAGAAGATCTGATGACTTTTTAGCCTGAAAATGGAAATAAAGCTTGTGAAAATGACTAGATTTCATAACTTTTAGATTTTAACTACAATTATGCTTTGATTGTCAGAATGAACAAAAAATAAATTTAAAATTCATTGGTTTGAGACAATAACATTGCAAAAAAAAACATTTTTGCTAGGAAGACCCAAAATTCTCAATCCCCATTGTCCCAGAGCTTCTCTCAGTCCTTTGATGTTCCAACCAATCTCTTTTGGAACTCCTACCTTGTGATTGTTGTTTTCTCTTTTCCAGTTGTTGAGTAATTTAATTTTTATTTGTCAGTGATTTTTTTTTACGGTTTTATGTTGGCACTTTCAGTGACTTAAAGTGCATCTTGAGCAATATTTGCCTTTTCGCTTTGCATTGGATTGGCACTGTATTTCCCAGTTACTCATGCTTTAAGCGATGGAATAGAGAGAAGCTAGTGTTTGGACAGAGAAGATCCTGTGTTATTTAGGTGATGGCTATTTTTATAATTAGCTAGTTTTCATTTTCCTTCTCCATATAATCAATTGATTGATCAATTGATTTATTGACTTATTGTACTGAAGATTGAACCCAGGCCCTCATACTGAACCCTTTGTATTTCAAAACAAAGTCTTATTTAATTGGCCAGTCTGCGTGTGAACTTGCCATCCCAAGTAGCTATTTCAGCCTCCGATGTAGCTAGAATTAAAGGCATGTGTGACTATGCCCAATTTTTCCTATAATACCTTATAAAAATCAAGAAATTTGATTATGAGAGTCCCAAAAACTCCTTTTATCATGAGTAATCAAGAACAGTCTGTTTCTAAATATTCTATAAGTGACTACATTTTTATATGAAGGAAATATAATCTTTGAGAAGTATATTGTTATATTATTCTTAGAATTCTTGTTAGTATTCTAAAGACATAATAACAAATTTTGAAATTATATGCCTAGACTTTAGCAAATCAATCATCTATCTCAAAATTTACCTACAAAAAGAGTAGAAAAATTGTGTATCTATTGTTTGTTTAAGTATGGCTGATAATATGTCAACAAATAATAAGCCAGGCGTGGTGGTGCATGCCTACAATCCCAGCACTTGGGAGGCTGAGGCAGGAGGATTGCCATTAGTTTGAGGTCTACCTGGGCTTTATAGTGAGTTCAGGACTAGCCTGAGGTACAGACTGAGACACTGTCTGAAGAAAGAAGAAAGAAAGAAAGAAAGAAAGAAAAAAAGAAAGAAAGAAAGAAAGAAAGATGTTTTATTTGGTTTTCTCTATAATATTTTGAATTGGTATAAATGTTTTGTCCATTGTCTAAGTGTGACCTTAACGCCATTGAGCATATATGTAGGAAAAAAGAAATTACAAATTATGACAAATTGTAATGCAGTTATTATTTTATGGTTATATGAGGTCAGAATATGCTACCTCATGATCTATCTCTTTGGCATAAGGACTATTTTGAACTGAAGACAATTGAGAAGATTAGATATGAGAGAATCTCTTTTCTTCCTCTTTTCTAAGATCAGGACATAAATTTATAAAGACAAAGGCGTCCAAGAAGTACAAATTCTGATCACTAGCCTTAGACCCTTATCAGCCTGACAATGGCAACAGAAGATTCTGTATGACAGTCTGTACCACACAGCTTTTTCCCCCCATTTTATTGATATGTATAAGTGCAAATTTTAAGATTTACAATGAAGTTGAGCATTTTGTGCACATATGTATCTTGTCAGGGTGACAAGGACTGTCCCCCTTTCCTTTTGTCCCTCCCCCTACCCATCCCTGCCTCCCTCCTCACCCTACCCCCCTGTTTCATCCTACAGACTCAGAGTCTTTGTCTTTGACTGACACTTCTTTAAAAGTTCATTGTCATGTTTTGAAGATGCTACAGTGTACAAACCCAAAATCAAAGTCATGTCTTTAACAATTTTTTGTTCCTTGATTGTTTCCCATTTACATATGAAATATACATGCTATTATATTTCCGTTTATCTTTCTTTGTTAATCTGAATTTTTATAGGGATTCATCTCAACTAGAAATTCAGAAAGGTAGAGGCAAAATTATCCTCCCTACATGAAAAAGTGCATATTTATAATCAGAAAAATGTAATATTGGTTTCAAACTGATTGCTAGGAAATTAGAAATTTCTAACATTGTAATTTGAAACTGTCTCTGGGACCATGAGCCAAGGAATACAATAAATGTGTTTCTAGAAGTTAGAAAAGCCAAAGAAGCAGTCCCCTTGACCTTTAAGAGTATGTCCTGTCAACAGCTTAGTTTCAGCCCAGGCAAATTGACTTTGAACTCTTTACCCCAAAGAATTAAAAAGTATATGTATTTTTACATCAACAAGTTTGTGACAAACTGTCTGTTTTAGAAAGCTAACACAGAAATTTAAGATGCCTATCTTACTATATAATGAATGCAATAGGAGATATGCTTTATATAAAATGTTTCCTCTCCAGTGACCAAATTCCTGAGCATTTTGTATCAAAGGCATGTATTGCTTCATTTTGAAAGTTTCTTTTGATTAATATGAATTTTAAAATCAGATATAAATAACAAATTAAGTTGATAAGATGGCAATTAAAATTTAAGTCTATCTAATACTTTTTTGTAAATAATTAAGAATGGGCAAACTGGCAAAGTCTCCTTTGTATTTATGTTCTGAACTTCTACTTTTACTATTGAGGTAGAAAAAAGTCATCACATCATAAAATTTATATTTTTGTCTTTATTTTTATAAGTTGTTTTTTGGACAAATCATCTTCATGATTCATATTACTGTGCATTTGATTGTATGAGAAAACAAGCAGTTGGTAGCCAATAGGAAATCACTAAATCAAAAGAGACAGACCTCCTTTCTGACATCTTTAATCTTTTCATTTTTAATTTTGGTCCATATTGTGACTTTTTGAAACATATTTCTTATTTGAGTCATTTCTTTCAGAATTCTGCAGATATTTTCATTTGCTTTAATAGTGGATACCAGTTCTGACAATCAATTTTTGTTGACTCCACTCTTTCCACTGTTATCTGCTGCAAACATGGTCTACCACTCAGAAATGGCCCACTAATTTTCCATGGAACAGTGTAAGAAACTTTGACATTGTTCTGTGAAAGTGGGAAAAATCCTGGATTTCATGCATGCTATTTCTCTTACTTTTCTATTAATGAGCAACAAAGTACCATTGTATAAATTAGTAAGACAGTAATGTAAACAGCAGTGGGACTGGTTCACTTGTAATTCCAGCTGCTGCTACTCTGTAGGCTGAGGCAGGATGATCACAAATATAGGCCCAGCTTGAGCAATTTAGCAAAACTCTGTTTCAAAATTTAAAAAAAAAAAAGGACTTAGGATGTAGTTCATTCACAAAACCCTGAATTCAATTCCCAGTACCACCAAAAACTAAACAAACAAAACTTCTCCCAAAAAGCAACATCTTAAAATTACCAAATGTTGAATTATTTCAATATTTTCAATCATTATTATTTTAATTATTAAGCCAAATTAAATTCCTCAATAAACTCAATTCTGCAGTAGGCTTAGTTTCTCCTTGCAAAAATTGAGTAAGTTCCTAAAAACTTAGTACATAGAAATTACCAAATGATTTAAACTTCCTAAAGCAGTATGTAGAAATTAGCAAATGATTTATATTTCCTGAAGTGATTTATGTAGGTATTATCATGAAAAGTACATAAAAAAAACCAAAAACCCTGGGCCATGGCAGCTACCCACGTCTTTCCTTTGAACAAATCTCTTTGGAAACTGCAAAGATCACATGCCATTTTGCTCTATCTCCCTGAAGGTTTCAAAACCATAACAACATAAATGATAGGCTTCATATTATAGTGGAAAGAATCCTGAATTGTAGATATGAATGTCGGGGTTCTAAATGGGGCTCCCAGTTGCCAGAGAAAACACAAAATTCATAAATTTGAGGTTCTTGTTGCATCTCTCTGTCTCCTTTGTTCCAAGTTAATTTGTTTGCTGAAGTCAAACAAGTTGCAAATTGGCCTTTTCTATGTGATTCTCTCACCCTTTCCCTGATTCTCCCTTTACTGCTACTCCTAAAGTGTTTTCCCTTTCCTTTATCTCAAGAAAAGAAATTTACTTCATGCAAGAAAAACTATTAAGATATAATCACTACTGGAAAGTTTCTCAATTCAACCTACCTTCCTCTTACCCCTAAGCATTCTGCAATTCTTGTAGTTTTGTGCACAGATGTACTTGATAATGAATAAGATTTACTAAATTTAGGTATTCTTTGAATTTATTATCTCATCAACTATAACATTTTAGGTACCCTTATTCCAAAGGCTCATAGAATCATTGAATTCACTCTTTTACTAAAGAAATTACGCAATTAAACTTGTAATTAAACTGCATACCTCTGAAAAACTGCATACTCTGCCCAGTGACTCCTTCTGAATTGCTTCTGTAGGAAGCCTTTTATACAAACTAGATTCACTGATGCTTGTTTTATAATTGCTAGAGCAATTTGCCACCCCTAGAGACTCAAAGTCTTTGTCTTTGACTTCACACCTCTCTAAAAGTTTATTGCTGTATTTTGAACATGCTACAATGTAAAAGCTCTGTCTGCATTATATTAATATTTATGTACTGAGTTATCAGCAAACTAAATTCAATACCAGCTTCTCAGTAACAGAACCTCAGAAAAGTGTTGAAGATATTGAGTGATCATATAACACGTTGAACTCAAAAATCCTTAACCATAGCAGTCAATATCACAGTTATTTTGGAGGAGGTTGTGTTTCTCAAAGATAGTCAGGTCCTAATTCCTACAACCTGTGGGTGTTATTTTACATAATGAAAGTGCGTTGAATATAGGATTAAGTTAAATTCTTGAAGTAGGAGATTATCCGGATTACCTGTGGTAGAGCCTAACTGGAATCACAAGTATCCTAAAAGGGAAGCTTTGGGAGATTTTTAATTTTTTATAAAAATTTCACATGACATAAAATTTAACTTTTTTGGTAAATACATGAATTCCAAATTCTGTAACACATTAGAACCATGGGGTTTGGGGAATTCGTGTGTCTATATCTATCCCTTTTTCAGGTGTTCACTCCTTTTCTATCTGACCTTTGCCTCTCTTTCTACTCTGTCATAGACAGATGACAGAAGAGAAGTTTGATAAAGCAAGGAGAGATTTGAAGATACAGCAGTGCCAGCTTTATAGATGGGGGAAGGGACCATGAGCCAAGGAATACAATAAATGTGTCTCTAGAAGTTAGAAAAGCCAAAGAAGCAGTCCCCTTGACCTTCAAGAGTATGCCCTGTCAACAGCTTAGTTTCAGCCCAGGCAAATTGACTTTGAATTCTTTACCCCAAAGAATTAGAAAGTATATGTATTTTTACATCAACAAGTTTGTGACAAACTGTCTTAGAAAGCTAACACAGAGATTTAAGATGCCTATCTTACTATACAGTGAATGCAGTAGGAGATACAGTTTATATAAAAATTTTCCTCTCCAGTGACCAAATGTATATCCCTATTTATACCTTTCTTTTTTTCTTTTGCTGACATTGAACCCATAATCTCATGTATGGTACACACATGTTCTATCTCTGAGTTTAACCCTGGTTATACCTATTCAATGTAGACTTAATAAATTGACAATCAATGATAACCTCTAGCAAAATTTTGGTTAAGTTTGAGGTCTGATTATTTTTAGCTAGAATATGCTTAAAATTACTATTAAAGTGAACTGGACTCTATCATTTTTGTGGGAATTAAAAAGTATATTTATGTAAAAATCTGACGGAATCTATTGAATCTTTCTATTAAATAGTTTTACAAACAATTACATGTATACTCATGCCTTTAAATGATACCGTTATACTTGACATTTAATTTGAAAATTTATTTATCATGTCTATATATATATTTTAGTTTATAAGAGCTATCACCCTAAGGAGTTTAGGTTAAGTCTTTTTTTTTTTTAAAGACAAAGTTCTTGTTCTCTCACTCTGTAGTTCAGGCTGATCCTGAACTCACTAAGTAGCCCAGACTGGCCTTGGACTCATGGCAGTCCTCCTGCCTCAGCCTCCTGAGACCTGGGATTACAGGCCTGAGCCACCATGCCCAGTTTATGTCATGCTGGGGAATCAAACTCACGTACTTAGCGCTAACTACTGAGCTATTCCTCCAGCCCTAGTTTGAGTCTTATCATCATATTTTATTCAAATCAACATTGGAGTCTGAAATTTGTTTTTGTTTTTTCCTTTTGCAGCTGTTTTAAAATTACTAGTTGAGAAAGTCTTTATGAGGCTTAGCTAGACAGCAGTTTTTGCTGCCCAATACTTTCTCATGTACCTTTTACTTCCAGTCTGTTAATATTCTGTCACTATGACAATATCAACTTGAAAGGAGGAAAGGTTAATTGTGGCTCACAGTCTCAGAGATTTCAATCTATAGTCCCATGTCCCTGTTGCTTGGAGCCTGAGACAGCCCGTACATCATGGAGAGAGTGCGTGGCAAAGCAAGCCTGGTCACCACAGGGCACCAAGCAACCTAATAGAGGTACAGTGAAGAGGCTGGTCTCTAGCACACCACAGTGACCTAACTTCCTTCTACCAGACTCCATCTCTTACAGATGCCACCTCCTCCTGATAGTGCCACAGGCTGATGACTTTAAGACACAGACTTTTGGGGGCATCAGAATTTAACTTCCATGTAAACTTCCAGTAATAGAGTATTCTCAAAGCTTGAAAAATACCCCTTTGTTAAAGATATTATCACATACCTTTGTTCTGGGACTTAATTTGACAAATCACAACCATTCAATTGTGTGAGTTAAGAATTGGTTAGAATTGAGAATTGTAGTAGTTTGAATACTTAAAGTTTCAAAAGTTTCAAGTAAGATAATATTGGCTTTTTGTTTTCACTACTGAGAATTAACCTGAGAACTTTTACACTAAGCCACAACCCAGACCCTCCCCATTTTTAAAAAATTTACTGCAAGGCCTTGCTAAGATCTCTGGATGGCACTCAATCGTCTTGCCTCAGCCTCCCTCAGCTCTGGGATTACAAGAGTGCACACTATGTTCAGCTTGGTAGTGGTTCTTATGTGACCATCAACACAGTGTAAATTTAAGAAATAAATAATGAACTATTCATTTATGGATAAGTAAGGTAGATTCTAGTAGGTGGTCAGAGTAGGTAGCAGGGCTAGGCCTGAGATGTTCCCCGTGAAACTATGGAGCATAGCAACTGAAAAGATAGGAATATAGAGCAAAAGTCAGAGAAGGATTTAGAGCATAAGGCAAATGATGAACGGGCTTGGGTGGGGGCTATAATCGTGGTTACAGACCCCTTCTACTAGACTTAGTGGCACCGCAGTCTCAAAGTCAAATATTAGGCCTTTGGATTTGATCTAAAGCCATAGACTAGTTTCTGATTTGTACCAATCAGTAAAAGCCAACTCTGTGTAAGAAAAATAATATGTATGAGCTATAGGAAAACCTATAAAATTAACTGTAATTGCTAAATAATTGGCACTCTAGCCCCTCCTGTGCTTGTCCATGGAGTTCCCACTGTTCTCTCCATCTTCCCTTTATAGGTCTCCCAACAAAGCTGCATTTTGCTTCCAAACAACCTTTTTGTTCACGGTGTTCATTCTTTGACATCAGCATAACAGCTTCAAGCTCTCCAGAATCATTAATATATGCCAGAAATGTAAACATCAAGGACTGGGGAATACAGCCCAGTAGTCCAGTGCAAACAGCTTGTCAGTCACTACCACCACACACACACACACACCAAGTCAATACGATAGTCTAATTCTGAAAACTCAACTACTTTATAAACTCTACCAGGGTTCCTTTCCAGATCCCAGGTTTCTCTAATGGGTGTGGGATATTCCTTTAAAATCTCATGTTACACAGTATTCCATTGTGTATAAATACCACAGTTTGTGTATCCATTGGCCTGTTGATGGGTATTTTGGTGACTTCCATATTTTAGCTATTGTTAGTTGTGCTGCTATGAACATGAGTAACATGAGTATACATATATCTCTGTTATGTGTTGGTTTGGCCTCTTTTGGATATATTCCCCAGGAGGGGTGTTGCTCAGTGTGGAGGCTTTTACAGGCAAATGGAAGAAACTTGAGAACATCATGTTTAGTGAAGTGAGTCAGAAGCAGAAGGTGAAACATCAAATGGTCTCTCTGATATGAGAGTCCCAGACCACAACTCTCATGGAACTTAAAATGAAAAACAGTGAAACAGGGGGGATAGGGCAGGGAGGGAGGAAGGAAAGGATGGGTAAGGAGAGGGACAAAAGGTGAGAAGGAAAGTCCTTGTCACCTTGACAAGATACGTAGGTGCACAAAATGCTCAACTTCATTGTAAACCTTAAATTTTGCATGTATACATATCAATAAAATGGGGGAAAAAATCTCATGTTACCTGTCCTCACTGTGCTGACTCTCTACTAAACAGCAGGAAGACAATAGAGAGAAGTTTTTATTGTTATTGTTTTAATAAACTAATCTCTATGTGTCTACTGCCTGAAAGGCAGGGAGTCTTTTCTCCCCATACTGGTAGGTTTCCTATAAAGTAGGCACCCCATGTTCGCTGAAATGAGTCTAGTTCCTGGAAGTGCTAGTTTCTGGAAGAGATGCAGTTTTAATAAGAGGCACTTTCTTAGGGGTTACTCAGCAAATGTCAAGCCTTTTAAACTGCTGCCTCTAAAAATTTGACACTGGCAACATTAACCTTTAGAGGCCATATTAGCATTTACTTGAAAGCAATGTTTTGCAGTGAGTAACAGGCTACATCCAAAGTCTAATAACTCAGACTCCAATAACATAAGTTTAATAAAAATGTAAAATGGATTGATAAATTATCAGAATCCATAAACTCCCAGCTTATTACTCTCTAGCAAGGAACATATTCTCTAGTTAGTCTTCTGCTTCTCAATGATCTGTATTCACCTAATCATCCCTAGATCCAGTCAAATCCATTACAACATGAATTCTTACAGCGTCCACACAGGAATATCTTTCATCTGCCCAAAGCCTCAGGTTCCCTTGTGGATTCAGCTTTGATTGCATTACCAGGTGGAAGCTTATTTGTAAAATGACATGGTTGTTGAGTGATTTACCCTGTTTGGGGTGGGGGGAGGATAAAAATAGGAAGCAGCTCAATGAAACTTAATCTGTGCCTACTAAGCCATTAGCCAATCTCACCAGTTAACTAAGTGCTTATAAAAGGGGGCAAGACACCACATTTTATGTAGTCCTGTAGCACAATCATGTTGTAAAACATTTAATAATGTAAAGTAGGGTGTGAGTAAGTGTGAAAACTAGACACATAGCTTCTACAGTTCTGCTGAAAGAAAGAAGGTACTGACAGAGTTCTAAGGAGCGTGGCCTATGCAGAGCTCACTTAGCTTGCTGCAGGGACTCAGACTGGGACTCCTACTTGGACTCCACAGGGGACAGCTTTAGAGATCTCTGAAGAGCCAAGGGGCATGGATGCCATCTGGAGAGGAACCCCAAAAAGGCAAAAAAAAGAGAGAGAAATGAGGTATTAGGACACTAAGGAAAAACACATTTACTCTTTTTTTTCACTTGATACAAAATTATATGAATTAATTACTGTTTATTCGTGTTGCAATTCATTATCACATGTATTACTTACTGATTAAGGAATTTAGAGGAACTGCAAAAATTGCAAATAATAAAATAGAAAACTACAATTAAAACAGACTCTATAATTTCA
This sequence comes from Ctenodactylus gundi, assembly GCA_004027205.1. Taxonomy (NCBI): domain Eukaryota; kingdom Metazoa; phylum Chordata; class Mammalia; order Rodentia; family Ctenodactylidae; genus Ctenodactylus; species Ctenodactylus gundi. Next base: position 350,564 of record PVKB01000123.1, read on the forward strand.
TAGAAGAAATAAAAGAAATTTTACAGTGTCAAAAACTAGAGAAAAATCATTTCAAAATTTTATAAAATTATTATATTTGAGCCACAGAACTAGGTCTGAACTTCCTGATAATTAAAAAAAATGACAGACATTATTATATTCTAACTTTTGTATTTATTTAAACTTGTGATTCTTAAATTGGGCCCATATATTTCTTTTCTTTCCTTTTCTCTCTCTTTTTTCCATTTATCTTCTATCTCTCTCTCTGTCTCTCTTTTCTTCCCTCTCTCTTTCTGGTACCAAATATTAAACCTAGAGCCTCAGCACTGAATTACACTCCAGCCTTTTTAGTTTTTGTTTTGATTGAGAGTCTAGCTAGCTCAGTCTTGGCCCAAACTTGCATTCCTTCTGTCTCAGCCTCCCAGAGTGCTGGGATTATAGGCATGCATGCACCACTATGACCAGATCATGTAATTCTTAATAGTTTAGTAACTTTGGGCAAAGGGTACATAAACATTTGAAATTTTGTCTGAAGTATTTTCTATATGTAAATTTTTAAAGGAAAATATCCATAATCCCAGATTCCTAAGAGGATTTTTTTAACCTAAGAATTACTAAAAAGAAGTGGGATTTAGTTTATATACCACTGTCACATGTCTGTGTCACCTAAAGTGTAGAAAGATTAAACCCAATGTCAAAAATTAGCTTCTGAAAGCCAACTTTGGAAATTTAATATTTTTGACTCTCGTGCTATTTCAAAAAAACTGGAATTGCCAATTTTAGAAGTCCTGAAAAATGTAAAAGTCTGGTAATGTGAGTTAATATAACATGTCATTATTACCTATCTGCTAAAATTGAAAAATATTTGTTACTTATAACCCAGAAAGTAGCACCAAGCTTCCCCATTAATCCCATTTTCAATACAGTTAAGTATCTAATCTAAAAATTAAAAATGTTCCAAAGTCCAAAAATTTTGAAGTACCAACTTGACATCACAAGAGATAAATTCCACACTTGATCTCATGAAATGGGTTGTAGCCAAAATGCAGGTGAACTAAAAGTGTGTAAAATTATGTCCAAGCAGGGTATATAAAGTATATATGAAACAAATAAATTTCATGTTTAGACTTGTCTCCCATCTGCAACATATCTCATTATGCATATGCAAGTATAGCAAAATCTGGGAAAAACTACAATTGGGCACTGTTCTAGTCACAAGCATTTTTGGTAAGCAGTGTTCAGTTGGTAGTTTTTTCTCCTCGCCTATTTCCTGTCTGGCTGTAGTAGACTTTTGTGCTTTGGAGCAGTAACAAATAATTCGTGCAGAACTGGTATCTGCATCTGGGGCTTGTTTCTCTCACACAGACTCTACTGTTTCAGTAGTTCTCAAACCTGAAAGCCTGCCAGTTATGTGTTGCCAATGCTTTTCCTTAATTTCTTTTTTTCTCTTTCTTTCTTTCTTTCTTTCTTTCTTTCTTTCTTTCTTTCCTTCTTTCTTCCTCTATTGGGGATTAAGCCCAAGGCCTTCACATTGAGCTACATCCCATCCCTTTTCACTTTTTATTTTGAGACGGGGTCTGGCTAAATTGCTTAGGTTGAACTTGAACTAGCAATCCTTTCGCCTCAGCCTCATTAGTACTAGTTGCCTTTTCTATGGGCATGTTCTCTCATAATTATTTTTCATATCATACATGTTTACATTGAAACAATTCGCATTAACTAATATATAAAACTGGAAAAATGAGATGACTTTCTAGTTTTACATATATGTATATGCATATGTACAAACATATTTCTACAATTAAGCAAAATATTTTCTAACGTATGCAATAAAAAGTATGAAAGTTTTATAATGTTATGTACAAATTGCCATAAATTCATCGAACTTTTCCACCTAAACTCAAATCACTGAACTCACCAAGCTACAACTCATTAAATTATTTATTAATCTTCTGCACATAAGAAAGGTACCTTTGAAAGAACATTTTTTTTTTTTCTTAATTGCAGTTCCGCCAGCACTGGCTTAAGTATTTCAACCTCCATCCTGATGGTGATATTTTTCTGATATGTTATTTTACCCTACCAATGGCTCATACTCTTCACAGAACTCCTTATTTCCATAAAATAACCTTTCCTTATGGCACACCATCAACCCAGTACCTCTGTTCAAAGACATGAGTGGTATCTTTGATTTCTCTCCTTATCTCTTCCCCTCCTCAATATCTAATCTACTATTTTGATGTTCATTGGCTTTATTTTCAGACATATCAAGAATCAATTCCCTTGTCTCCACCTGCCTGGCTTCTATTCTGGTTCAGGTTACCATACTTTCTCTCCTACAACACTGCAATAACTTCACTATCAGTTTTCCAATTTCTGGTCATGCGATTTTGTGGTATTCTCCACAGAGAAGCTAGAGTGATTTTGTAAGTATAAATAAACCCTGTTACTCCACTGTGAGGCTGCTTCTTTTACTTGAAGTGAAACTCCAATGCTTTCTTGGGCTTTCATGAGCTTCCCGATGTAGCCCCAATTCTGTCTCTGACTCTGTTCGTCACCTTCCCGCCTCTCTACTCACTAAACAACAGCTACACTGGTCTTGCCGAAATACTAAGAGATATAGGTCTCTTCCTCCCTGCAGCCTCTGCATATCAATACAGTCAGCTAGCAACAGTCTTCCCTTACTTTTTGTCTTCCCTTATTCTTAGTATTTTCAAGCAAATTTAGAGAGGCAAATGTCTTTAGAGAGGCATTTCCTGGTTATTGAGTCTAAATTAATTCTCCCTACAAGCGTAGTTAATTGTCCTTCCTTCCTATCGTAATCTCCATTAGCCTGCTTCCTGCTTGGCATGTTTTGTGTACTGCTCACTATCTCTTGACTAGATCATAATCTTCACAAAGACAGGGGAACCTGCCTCTGACCCACCCAGTGCCTAGCTTAGGCACTTGTTCGCCTAAATTGGTACCTGCAGGTGGCTAAAGTTCTTGTTGAATTAGTATACAAATGAAATTGGATGAAAGTGATGCTTAACACTATTGTAACCTAAGTATTCTGATCCACAACATACAGTTTGCTTTTCTGACACTTACTAATAGAATTATGAAATATGTACATGGTCATATGAGATAGGTAGATTAAGTTTGAGGAATGATTTGTGTGCTTCCTGTGGCTCACTTAAATTTGATTCAAAAGATTTTACCCATGACCTGTCTACATAAGCAGCCATGTTCTTACCCAATATACACCATTTTAACAGAAAATAAGGGCTGGGAGTGTAGTTTAGTACTGAAGCACTTGCCCAGTATTGTGTATATCCTTGGGTTTGATCCCCAGAACCACACACACACACACACACACACACACAGAGAGAGAGAGAGAGAGAGAGAGAAAGAGAGAGAGAGAGAGAGAGAGAGAGAGAGAGAGAAGAAATTGATGAATTATTTTATTCTTTTTTTCCTGGCGTAGGTCACTGCCTACTTCAAAAAAGATTTTTCCAGCTTTAGGGAACAAGATATTCACAAGTACCATTGATAGAAAAACTTTGCTTGAAAACCTTTAAATAAACTTTCAACATAAGCAGGTAACGATCATTTTTAATCATGCAAATTCATAATATTTGATCAAAGAAAAAAATACAATGCCTTAGTGACAGCACAAAATATGAAATGAATGCTAATGTTTTAACTGAACAGGTTTGATAGAGCAGAAAATCTGTTTTTTAAGATAAGGTTTTAGAGAGCTGTATAATTTAACTCTAAGAAATAATAAAAATATTTCTCTTTGGGGATGATAATCTATTTTTATTGATAATGGAGAAATGATTTATATAATAAATATCAAAGTTCAGCTAATGAGTCAGACAGAAAAAATATATATCAAGTAATACAGAAAAATGAAATGCTCCCTGGTGCAAAAGGAAGAAGGCTCAGAAGACTCCCAAAGAGGCAAAAAAGAAAATTCAAAAAAGATTATGAAAAGTAATATTGTAAGACATATGTATTGTTTTGTTCCTAGAGAAAAGTGCTTTTTTGCTTTATGAAACTGGTCTGAGCCTGTCCTTAAATCTACACGGAGTTACAACTTCTACTGAATGCAGAACAGAATAAAGCAACTTTGTCTGAGAGATCTGGGAGTTATGAATAAGAAATCTCTGATTTGCCTTGAATGCCAATGAATGTTAAATTCATAAAACTTACTAATAATAGCGCTAGCATTTGTGCAATACTTTATACTTATGGACACTTTCAAATACATTATCTCATTTGGTTTTCAAAATAACTCTTGGGAAAATTAGAATATATTCAGCATTATTTTATTGATAGAGAGAGGTTAGGGCAGGCTCAAAGTCACTTAGCAGCGAGTTGAAAGAGATAAAATCCTTTTCCCTGCAGCTTACCACCACTTTATTATAGAACAAAATCTCTCATTTCACCAACGTACTTAGTTTAGCCTTCAGATTCTCTAGGAGACTTAAAACATTGTCTTACATTTTCTCTAAGATGCCAAGGAATGATTAGAGATCCTTTTCTGGGAAAGATTTGGGGGAGAAGTGAAGAAAAGGATGGAAAGCCCATAGCTCCTAAAATGGTAGTATCTCTTCACAGGAGATAGCTGAAAGAAAACGAGAGCCCCTGAGGAGCAGTTTCATCATATTCATGGGTGGACAAAGGCCACTTACCTTCATTATGCTAGTGAATCTCATGTAAGGGAAAGTATATTTATGTTTTTGAAATTTCTACTCTGTGCTGATTTTTTGAAATAATAGACTAGAGCCATAGTTTAAATTCAGTAAGTAATATGCAAACTAAGATGTGACTAAGGAGGAACAGAAAACTGCATGTTCCTGGCAGAAGATGCAGCATATTAAGGTCAGAAGCAAGAAGGGCATGACCCATTTTATTACTATGCCCCAGAATAATCCACTAAGATACTAATTTATGTTTTGTTTGTACAGCTATAGATGAGTCTTCATACTTTTTTTCTGCTCTAGCAAGATATTAGATTAGAGATCTGAGTTAAGAACATTTTGTAAGAGAAGCTAGATCAAAAAGTTTGTGGATTCTGAAATCAGGAACTGGACTTGATAGAAACTAGGAAAAGACTTGGAAAGGTTGGTAATGAGGGATTCTGGAAATAGACATGTACTCCACTTCTCATGGTATCCCAAGGAGGTACAGAAGCTCAAATAAGACAGGCTGAACCACTCAGCTAACCCCTCAGACTGCACAAGTGTTTGAGTGTGCAATAGTGTCACCAGAACAATTAAGGTAAAACTTTATCTCATTTTGATTTCCAGTTGAGGATTGTTAAAAAATAATTATACAAAGCCAGTTATTTGGGCTAAGTTCTTACCTCAGTCCCTACAGATCAAAACAGATCAGAAACCAAAATGAATCCATTTATTGCCATCCATATCATTAAATTAAAACTAAGTTATCTGATGCAGAAATCAGGAACAAGAGCTAACAGCCAAATTTCCCAAGCAGACTGGTCTTCCTGGGCATGATAATGAAGTTTTCTTTGTGTAAATCTTTATGAAAGAAAAAGTAAACTGATATTACCCAATCCATTATTTTTCTATTGTTTTGCTTTCTTGTTCTTCTTATAAGAAAAATAATTTTATGTCCCCCATTATAAGTGTGTGTGATACATGTTTACACTGAATTGAGTATTTTGTGAATATATATATTGTGAAAAAATTACAATACTTCCACCAAAAATATCCCACAATCACCCCGTTTGGTTCTTTTTTTTTATGTAGCATCTCCCTTTCTCCTTTCTACCCTCTCACTCCCCCCTTTCCCTTTTCCTTTCCCTCCCTACAGAGTCCATCTTCTCATTTTCTTCCAAGTCTCTTACATTTTTTATGGTTTATTTTCTCATATTAGAGAAACCATATAATATTAACTTTCTGGGCCTAATTCATTTTGCTTAGTATAATTTTCTGAAGGTACATTCATTAAGAAAAATAATTTTAGAATGACCTAAGTCTTGTTCTTCTACTTTTTTTAGCCCCCTCTCTCTATAAAACCAACCTACTCAGCTCAGTCCAAGCAAACACTTACTTTATTTTATTGAATGAATTGTTGCAGTATTAGTCACGTTTTTATTGCTGGACAAAAATACATGACACCTGCAACTTACAGAAAAAGAGACATTTATTTTGGCTCAAAATTTCAGTCCATGTTCAGCTGACTTTGAAGCAGAAATGGCATGTGGACTGCCAAGTCAGGCAGGAAGCAAAGATGGAAGGAAAAAACCAGAGTGAGGAATGTATGCTTCAAAACCACGTGTCGAGTGGCCCACCTTTTCCAACTGAGGCCCAGCTCCTAACAGCACATTCAGCTACAAACTCATCAAAAGAGGAATCCACTGAGGAGCGTGGTGCCCTCGTGAGCTAAGTACCTTCTAGAAGCCCCACCTTTGAACGTATGAAACTTTAAGCGGATATTTTAGCTGTAAACTATAAGAGTTGTCAATTCTGAAATTGCAAATTAAGATCTTTAAACTAAACAGTTGTAATTTTGATCTTTTAGCAAAAAAAAAAAAACCCAGCTTATTACTGTATACAGTGCAAATCACAGGCACACCCACAGAGAAACCTTGAAGAGTAATGCAACCTTGTACCTTAGAACACTGGCTTCTAGAGCATCTTCAACAAAGAACAACAGATTCTTTCTGTTATTATCAAGAAGTAACAGGATAAATTAAAGTGTCTTTAGGCCTCCACAGGTAGGAAGGTAAATTTATGGCAGAGAACGGGTGCGGTAAGTTTTCCTTGCAGATTCTTCTGGTGCTATGTCTAGGCTGAGAAGAGTCTAAATTTGCCTCCAGTTAAGGATAATTGCTATCTTGCCTTCAGGCAGGAAAAAGGAGGCTAGATGAGCTCTTCCTGCATTTACGTTTTCTTTATCGCCTTTAACTCAAAATAATTACTATGTAAACGACTGCATTTGGTGGCAATGTATTCTGTTTTCTTCATCAGCAAAGCTTCCTTCCAAAGAAAATTCAGACTAGGACCATAAGCTGTAAGCTGTACTCGCTATGGCCGAATAAAGCTGTGAGCATTCCTAGCTAAGGCCAAACACTTCGTGAATCTTACGGGCTCAAGAGGTGATTTTCTGTAAACATGCACTCAGGAGATATCAATTACTTAGCTTAAATTCAGAATTCTTAGTAGGCTGAGGTCTGTTCTAAGCTTTTAGATTGTGACTGGTTCTCGGCGGGGGTCATAGCTCAGCAGTTAGGGTGTTTGCGTAGCAAGCAAAAGGCCTTGGGTTCAATTCCCCAGCACAGTATAAACTGGGTGTGGTGCCACACCCTTGCAATCCCAGAAATTGGGAAGTGAAGGCAGGAGAGTTGCTGTGGATTTGAGACAACTCTGGGCTATGTAGTGAGTTCAGGGCCAGCCTCGTTCATTTATCTATGAATACCGTTAACTGTTGGGAGGTGAGGCCGGCTGCAAGGCAAGGATGTTTGACTTGGAAGGGTGTGTACTGATTCTGCCCTTCCAGACTTGGCTCTCTTCTGTCATGCAGTCTGGATTTCAGTCCTGCCACATGTTTCTATCACTTGCCAGACCCCTCTAAATGAACCCAAGGGCTAGATCCATAATAATTCTTTCTTTGGTAGCATATATATATATATATATATATATATATATATATATATATATATATATCAGTTATAGATGCACATAAAGAAGCTCACCTTAAATCTCTCAGAAATGGGGAGATGACGATCTTCAAAGCTTCTGCCTGAAGGGCGGGAAACAAGTACAGGGTTTCTCATGGGATTAAGACTCTTGAAGAGAAGGTTGGTCCCTGCCTTAGTTACTTATTATTTACTGGGACAGAATTCCTGATATCCGCAACTTAAGGGAGCAAAGGTTTATTTTAGCTCACAGTGTCATTAGGTCTCACACAGTTCCTTCATGGAGCACCAACAAGGGCTGAAGGCACATGGCAGCAGATGGAGAGCTGCTCATGGAAATCAATTGAAGCAAGAGCCAAGTGAGGGGCAAGTTGATGTCTGGAGATTTTTAAATGTATATCTTTGTGCGGACTTTCTTCCTAAACTCTAGCTTCATGTGTCTAACAGCCTACCTCAAAGCCTTCTTTGAATATTTTCCAAATATCTCAAATTTAAGCTAACTGAAATAGAACCCCATGTCTTCACTAGAAAACTCCATAGAACCCTATGTCTTCACCAGAAAATTGGCTCTTCCTTAAATCTTCTCCATTTCACTTGAAAGTAACCTGATTCCATTTATTCTAATAACATCTTTGGAGACACTCTGAACTCCATTCTTGTATCATACATCCAACTTCATATACCTAGTTTCAAAATGCATCTAGAATTCAGGGCTCTAGCCACATCTAATTACCTCCAGTGTGTCAAAACGTAAGTGTTGGCACATTAAATTTTTAGATAATTTACTTGAGCAAAATAGAGATTCATGAAGTGGGAAGTTTCGTATTGCAAGCAACTCAAGGTACTAGAAAAAGGGCAAGAAAGGAAGGCTTTACAAGGATAAGAGAGAAAGAAAGGCAAAGGAAATATTTGATTGGCTAAAGTGATGATGGTATCTCATTGGTTAAACTTAAGGAGTGGGAAGTCTTTGGCACTTGCTGAATGGTTCCTGTATGCTTACTTAAAAATACAAGGTTTGGGGTGAGGACATATCTCAGTGGTTAGATCACTTGACTAGCATGTGCAAAGCCCTAGATTTAATTCTTTATTACCATATAAAAATTAGTTGGTTTTCATGGAGCATGTCTATATCCCAGTACCAGAAAGGTAGTAAGTTTGGGATCAACCTGAACTATAGAGCAAGACCCTGTCTCAAAAAACAAACAAAAAAATTCCATAACTCTTGAATTTTCTTAGCCTATTGGCCTTCCTGTTAATTATTTTAACAAATATTACTATCCAAATTGTGCTATCATGCTCCTCTGTCTGGATCATTCCAATGACTATATAACTATTTTTCTTGTTTTTACCCGTATCTGTTGTTTTGATTCAGATTCTTCTAATAGCTGATCCTGAAAGAGATTTGGGTATAACTTACTGAGGGGATTACTCAGGAAAAACTATTGAAAGAACAGAAAAGCCAATTAAAGATTTAGTGTTAATAAATTAGCTACTATTGTGAATATGTGGGGTTCAGTCTTTGTGGAGATGCTTTAAGAGACTGAATAGAATGTATTTCTGAATTGTGTCACCCACTTAGCAAGATATTTAATACAGTGAACTCAAATGATAAGACCAAAGCACCCTGTGTCTCTGTATGGTAGAAGATATATCGTGTAATAATTTTTTCTTTACATCAAAGAGATGTCCTAACATGCTTCAAAACATTAGAACATAAAATGTATTGGTGTACTTCGAATTTTTCTAGGATTTATAGCTCTCATATGAACAATGAGAGCATCTGAATTTTTGTGACTTCATGATCATCAATTTGACTGACATGAGATCATTCCCCTAGAGGACCACCAGCATGACATTATATGGAAAGTCCCTTTATACCTTATTGAAACAAAGAGCAGAAATGTTTACTAGACCTACAGCAAGACATTGAACTTGCACTGCTCTTTATCCAGGTAGCTGCCAATGCTTTTGATCCTCTTTCTTGATAACAATTTTTAAACATTAATTTTCCAGCTCAACAGCAGCTGTGCTATTTGTTCTAGTGAAATATACATATAACAGAGCACCTATGATTAAGTATGCCACTTAGTCAATTTATAGTAGCCCTCTATTGTATGCTGTGATCAATCTGATTTTTGTAGAGGCCATAACAGTGAATTAAATGAAGGAGGTGATAGGGCCCATTTTTCGTGTATCCTTTTAGCTTAAGGATAGTATAGTATAATCTCTGCCATTTCAACTGAGATATAGATTGCACTTGATTTACTATTTTGGCCAGGTTGCTGGATTGGTTTAAAGAACATTTTCTACCATACTGGCTCTTATTTAACAACTAAAAGAACTAATGCAGTTTCCTTTTTCTTTCTTTCTCTCTTTCTTTTCTTTCTTTCTTTCTTCCTTTCTTTCTTTCCTTCCTTCCTTCCTTCCTTCCTTCCTTCTTTCCTTCCTTCCTTCCTTCTGTCTTTGTTTCTTGCTTGATTGTTTCTCTCTCTCTCTCTCTCTCTCTCTCTCTCTCTCTCTCTTCTTTCTTTGCTTTCTTGCTTTTTTTTTCTTTCTTCTTTTGTTGTACTGGTTATTGACCATGGGGCATTCATTGTGAAGTACACCTCCAGCCCCTTTTTATTGTTTATCTGAGACAATTGCTAAATTGTCTCAAACTTGCAAACTTGCAATCAAACTTGCAGCTTCCCACTTCAGCTTCCCAAAGTGATGGGCTTATAGGCCTGTGCCACTGAGCCTGGCTCTGATGTAAAATTTCTGTTAGCCAATAAGAATACACAATTTTTTACTTATATTAGAGAAAATGATCACCTTCGAGGTCTTAATCTCATTTGACTTCCTGTGAGATGGATTTAGGTTACGTCTCCTATATATCCCCCCAGTCTGATAGAAGCAATAAAGCACTAGTATAAGCATCATATTTCATTCTTTGGAAAAATATACCCTCCCCAAATTACAATGAATGTAATATAAGGACCCAAGACTCTTTTGATAAAGGATTGGTGAAATATTTGCTTTATATAAATGTTATGACAGTGCCCAACCCTCCTTTGAGGGAACTTGGCCTCCTCATTTGTAGTCAATGAGTGCTGGTTCTGAGATCTGGCTCAGATCTAGACAATAGGTGAATGATCATGGTTTTCCATTGCAATGGCTTCCATCAACCATTTGCTTTCCAACTTTTGATTATTTTTGCATGTACAAATCAAAACAATAATCCTTATTGATTTCTTACTTATCTAATTCTGAGGAGTGCCCAATTGATTAGTCAGCATCAGGCCATCTTGAAAGTTGTTTTGTTGGCTGCCTTTATGGCCTGCATCTGGTATAATGATTATGTTAAACCTTACTGCTAATAGTGTCACAGTCACTTTATTCTTGCTGGGATGTAATACCCAATACCCACAACTTAGTGGAGAAAAAGTTTATTTTAGCTTACATTTTAGAAGGCTTGGTCTATTCGTGTTCAGCTGGCAATAGCAGTGTAAATAAAGGGTCTATTGGAGAACAGCTCGTGGCATGAAAAGAGAAAGAACCAGGCACATGGCAAAGCTGAGGCCCTCCCAACCATACCCTTTCTCTTAACGACAGAGGAAACCAATGGATTAACCCCCAAGACTGAATCACCTTGCAAACACATAAGGCATTTGGGGTACATTCCAGATCCAAATGATAACAAATAGTAAAGTGATGATACCAGATTTCTATTATTCCAGAATCGTATCATTCTGTTGTTGTTAGAAATCTCAATTTCATAGTTCTTTCTTTCCTAGTCAACCCTGGACAATAGATGACATCATTTGCAATGATGCTAGTACCCCCTCACCAGTGTATTATTTATCATTTTAGCAAAGAGTGCTTCCCCAGGCCTTGCCAACACCAACCAACCAACCAACCAACCAACCAACAAAAAAACAGAATTATCTGGTGGATTCTGTTCTCTGGCCTATTCCTTGAGCCTTATCTCAATGCTCTGCCAAAGTAGTCCTGACATTTCCTCCACAGGCCATCCTTATCTCCAAATTTCAAGGAGCCCTTCCAGTGGCATATTAGAACCACGTCTGGGCATCTTTGTCAAGGCATTATATTCTAAATCTAAAGATGTACTCTTATCTACTAAGTTTTTATTTGCCTCTATTGCAGCCTTCTGTCCTGAGTGCTGTCAAAATTTATATCATAAAACTCTCCTGATTCTTACTGACATACACTAGGTTCTAGAGATCTTTGGTTAAGTCATTTCCTTCAGTACAAGAAAATTCATTTCCTAACACCACTCATTTGTCTAGAAGCAATGAGAGATATGAAGGCCAATCTTGTGAAGGATAAATAATTTTGTGAGGCCTTTGCCTCAGGAGAAATCCTTGTGTGGTCCCCAGGCACTAAGAAGCAGTAGGGAGAGTATTGTTTATGTTAGCTATATGTACTAGAGAATTAGTGCCTTAGAAAAAACTCATTCCTATATTAGAAAAAGAAGAGCCTGATTGAGAATTACCCCTCAGTGACACAATTCTGAGGTTTACTCTGCACATTCTCTTAGGCCACAGAAAGGCTGGCCTCTGCTTGATGACAATATGTTGTCAAAAAAGCCAGTATATTTTAATATCATTATAAATGGTAGCCACTTATGTGATAGCATTTAAAAAATTACCAGTTTGAAAATATTTACTGATGATTCACTATTTGTCTCAAAGTGTGCTAGATATAAGATATTGATTCTCATAATCCCATCAATGAAAGTTTTGAAAGTAGTTAATCCTATTTCTTGTTTTCCTTGTAGCATCTCTTTAATATGGATATTACCTCTTTCTCAAGAGACTCCAACAGGATCTTACTCAAGAATATTTCCATGTCTGTGATCGAACTACCAGAGCTTATGAAGGAAAAAGAGTCTCTTGTAAATTTAAGTCCTTCTTTCTCAACTGTATTTCTCCAGATAACTGTTCTTCATGGCACATCACTGAATTATACGGGGGATGTTTTTCATCTCTACTCCATTAACATCAGAATCTGTCTCTACACAGCCTTTGTAGGGAGAAATACAGTATTGGAATTAACTGCACAATACTTTTTTTTTTCCCTGTCCTGGACTCTGAAAGTCACACTTTGGCAAGATATACTTGCCAATGACATGGCTAAGATGAGTGACTATACCCAAGCAGATTAAAAAAAGATATAAGAATATGCATCAAATGCTTCAAAATGCGTTCTACCTGTAGGTTTTGTTTAGACTGTCCCCGAGATTGGCTATTGTTCCTCACTGTAAAGCATTCTAGGCAGTCCTGCAAACCAGTTCTTACCTTTTCTTGTTGATTTTAGGTATCTTTTAACAGTTCTTTACTCAATGGCCTCATCTTTGGTAGCTTGAAATTTACCACGTGTTAAAAGTATTTATACCATGGAGATCTAGAAGATGTTAAATCCTGATCTTTTCCCAAATTTTAAAACATTTACCAACATCACAACTGTGATCACTTATTTAACAAGTATGACTGGTTTTGTTGCCTGAAAACCAGAACTCTAGATGTGACTGACAGGAATTAAAGTTGTAACTACTTATCGCTTGGCCATAGGCACCTGTACCCTCTGATGACCAGTTCTTCATCAACAAATGGGACAGAATGATATCCTTCTATTTACTTCTCTATACCTTTTTATTGTGGCATACACAAAGGAACAGTTCTAGAAGTGTATGTTAAAATGGCAAGACATACTGTAAACATTTGATAATGCAAAAATTAACAGCTGTATTTCTAAAGCAGTTTATTTTTCTTGGAGTACATAAGTTAGACTGAAAAATTAGAAGCACTAATATCAAAGGGCAGAAGATGGATGCCCAAGCTCAAGCCAAGGGCAAGTTCACCTTCCTCCACTTATCCCCTCAGTACATTGGATGATGCCCATTGGCACTGCCAAGGACAGTATTCTTTACTCAGTATTCTGATTCAAATGTTAATCTCTTCCAGAAATATCTGCCTGACAAGCAAAATAATGTTTTGCCAGCTATCTGGACATACAGTAGGCCAGTCAATTTGACACATAAAATTAGCCATCATATGAGATAAGTCAAGAATCTTGCAGATAATTTGTTGCTGTAGGCTTTTCCTACAATAAAGACAAAACTTTTAAGATATTAATGAGAAATGTAAAATTTACATGTAATTTCACAACAGAGATGGAAAAGTTTAACTCTCTCCTTAGAAATTCTTTTTTCTCTAAAGCCTAAATATAGTATTTTCTCCTTTGTGAGAACTTTTCCTTTTCAGCTCTTAAACACTTCACCTTCCTTCATGTTACACAAATAGGGATGTTCTTCCTGATAAAACTTGGGGTGAGGGCAAAAGAAAGCTTCTTAGGAATCTGCTGCTAGTATCTTTCCAACAAATCCTCATCTCTTCTTAAATGGAATTCTCCTGCCAGCTGCTAGGAAAAGAATAGTTTATCTAGGTACCATATATTCTCTCCAGAAAATATTTGCTATCTTGACAAACCATTTATCACTCTATCCCTTTAGGTTGAATGAATGGAAGAAAAACACAAGATGTATATGTTCTCAAGTTTCATTCAACTCAAGGCTCAGTTGCTCTGGACAGAAAAAATATTTTCACTTAGGCATTTTTCCCATCCCAGCCCACCTCCATTGTGAAGAATTGTGTTCTATGGTTCTCACAGAGTGAAAAACTTCAACACTTTCATTAGCTCATCGCAAGTCTCTGGGACAGAGTTGCCCAGAAGAATAAATGTAAAGTCCAGACTGGATTCTCGATTACCCCAAATCCAGGATCCTCTTTTTTGTGCTTGATAATTCCCTATTCACTCCCAATGCCTTTGAGGGCTATATTCTGACATTTCAGTCCCTACTTCAGCCTCCTGCCTCCAGGAAGGGGAAAGGAAGATGCGAACACAGTCAAGTCCAAAAAGCCAGATTGTCTATGGTCCTCTTCCTGTCCCATTTTCCAGTTTTGCTCTAAGAGATGCCTATCCTTCAAAAACAATTCTGCTTTTTATTCCCAAAAGAAGCTTAATCATTTGTTTTTATTTTTCTCAGAATGTCACTTGTTATGGACTGAATGTTGTGTTGCTTCAAAATCTATAAATTGAAAGCCTAATTCCCAGTGAGATGGTGTCAGGAGGTAGGGCCATTGGGCACTGACTATTCGTGAGTGGAATTGGTGTCTGTAAGAACAGACAGGAGAACTTATTCTCACTTTCTCTGCTCTCCAACCCATAAAGACAATGGCCTTCACCAGAAATGATCTTCTGATACCTTGGATTTAGATTTCCTAGTCTTCAAAACTGTAAAAAACAAATGTTTGTTTTTTAAACCAGCTATGATAGTCTATGATAGTTCTAGTCTGTCACAGCAGCATATGTTGACTAGTAGAGGAATGGTTTCCAGGTAATATCTGGAAACTCGGATAAATATTTAAGTTTATAGGATACATTTGAATCCTGGGACTGAATAATTCTGAATGTTAAGTCTTGACATTTCAATCTTAAGCAAAATATCCTCCCCTCCAATCTTTGGCTTCATGCATCTTGAAAATGTGTGTATTTTCTAGCAGTGTGTAGCTTTGACTTGATGGACACTTGGTGCATATCCCTCTTTCAGCTGCTGATGAACAAAAAAACGTTTTAAATCTTCCCATTTCTCTTCTTCTCTGATTGCTAATCTTCTCCCAGGAATGGCTCCACCTTCAAAAATAAAAATAAAAATAAACCCCACCCAGCAAGGATGGGTTAACCATCAGTTTGTAGCCTTCTACTTCACAGGGTGTTTTGTAAACTTAATCTTGATCTGTTTGCCTGATGTTGCATTTGTCTGACTCCCAGCTGGACTGATGTAATCTTGACACTTCATCATTCATCTAAAAACTAGTTGTCAATCTCATTATACTTTTCATAATCTCTTGTAAAATTTGAAGGATGTCCCAGAAACTGACAGTCACTGTGAACTATTCATTCCATTTCAGAGCTAAGATTTCAGCTGGTAAGGGTTCACTTCAGGCTCACTTTCATAAAAATAGCAGGAGTTTTGAAGTATAGAGAAAAGAATTCTATCACAGCTCAAAGAATGTTGAGTTTCAGCCTTGGCTTTATTACTAATTAAATGATGTAACTAAAAATACATCACTTAACCTTTTGTTGCCTCATTTTCTTCATATATCAAAAGAAAGATAATAATAACTAGATTTGTTGTGAGATGAATTTTAATATGGGGAAAATGCTTGGAACACATAAAATTGTACCAGCATCAGTTCCTTTGGCCTTCCAATTTTAGTTGAAATCAGACACTTGAAGTTGAAACATCACTTTTATAAAGGGAGTGTGGTAGAATGAACAGTCATAGAAAGATTAATTTAAACTTTTATTTTATTATGTGAAATCACTTTTAAAAAGATGCCATCTTTACTTATAATTTTAGTTTAAGAAAGGAAATACATAGGCACAATTGAAAGGAACTGGATCATTAGTTTTATTAGATTTTTGATGTCACATAAATGTGTTTCAGAAAAAGTTCGATGTTTGTCTCATGCTATGGAAAAGACAACCTAAAAATGAATAAGATCAGATGGGAAAAATTTAAGAAGTTTCTCTTGAAAAAATATTAATACTGTTAAATGACCTTAATAATTTTCCCGTGATCCAGCAGAAGTTACAAGAAGAGAAAATAACAATTTCTACACTTATAATTTACTATAATTAAAGAATTCTAGATTCAGTTTTGCATTTTTATAATTAGAAATTTCAATTGAGTTTGTAATCTTTTTCCCTTCCTGATTGTTGTTGCAGGTTTACAAACCTACAGTTAAGGTGATTCAGCAACTTCTCTGCTCGCTTAAAATAATTTGAATTCCACTCGCAGTCACCAGGATGAACAATCACAATATAAAGAAATCCCCAAACAATATTGTTTTCAGGAAGCCTTTCTATCTTAATGCCTTGCACTGCTGGGATCAGAACTACCTTCTCAGAGCAGAGTGCACATATTTGTTGTTTCTCTCTCTTTTTTTCATACAGGTTAGGGAAATGGTTTGCTTTTTCAAATGAAATGCAAAATTATTTCCAAATACGGTGACTAGAGTATTGGTCTTTAGAGTGAGGTAAGACAATATTTGGATGTTTAGAAGTTATTTTTCATCATAAAGATGAATTTAAACTTTATTTGACACTTGTGTCCTCACATAATTATCAATGTAGTAATCATATATTATTTCCAAAATGGAAACATGCATAAACAAATCCTGTATGTATATATATTTATGTATATTTTAATTGAGATATGGTCTTGCTCTGTAGCACAGGCTGATTTTGAACTCACTAAGTTGCTCAGGCTGGCCTTGAACATACAGCAATCCTCCTGCTTCAGCCTCCCTAGTGCCAGTATTATAGGTGTGCATTAGCACACCCAATTTATAATGGTGCTGGGGAATTGAACTCAGGGCCTTTTGCTTGCTAGGCAAGTGTTCTCACCTCTGACCTACACCCCAATCCCTTAATATATTTTAGAGGGGCCATGCTGCTCACATAATTGAAGTTCACTAGAAAATTATTTTAATTTGGGGATTATAAGACCAGAATTGTTATTAAAAAGAATACTCTATCCTATGTAAAAAGAGTGAATTGGAAGAGGGCACAACTTAAGAGTAGATGCTGTGATCTAAACAAGACTTAGGTTGATGAAATAAATTAGATGAAGAGTCCAGACCTTTCCACTGGGTGGAAAACATTATCTTTTTACTGCTAGGGAGTGTGGCTGACAGGAAGTTCTCAGTTCTTAGCCTTCTCAGAATTCTTTGGTTGAACAGATTTGTCTTTCCCAAACTCATTCTCCATTTTCATGACAGCCCACATGCAATAAATGGTTGATGAAAGAGAATAAAGGTGCTTTTTTCTTGTCCCTGCAATAGGCAAAATTCTAGATATTTTTTCCAACTGCATGGCCCCTTGTGTGTACACACATCTCCCAGTTATTCAACCAAACACTAATGTAAGTATTGCTGTGGAAGACTTGAAGATGTAATTAAAACCTTAAATCTTAAGGTAGGAGAATTTTCTGCGCAAATTCCACCTATTCAAATGAGTCTTTATAAAGAAACTTTTTTCCAACTGGTTGAAAAAGAGTATGTCTATGAAACTTACAAGAGAAAAATTAGACACAGGATTGTTAACTTGAGAGATAGAGGAGTCCACATGTCAAACAATGCAGTAGATTTCTGCTTGCTGATAAATGGTTCTGGTTGGCACCCAACAAGAAGATAGGGATCTCAGTCCTACAACTTCAAGGAATAAAATTTTACAATGGTATCAATGAGCTTGGAAATAAATTTTCCCCAACGTCTTTAGACAAGAACCCTACCCAGGCTGACCCCCTAGATTTCAGATTTGCAGTATCCTGAGTAGAGAGCCCAGCCATACAGTAACAGACTTCTGACCCATGGAACTGGGAGTTAAGCAGCGAGTAGTATTTTAAGCCATTAATTTGGTAGCAATTTGTTGTGCTGCAAAACAGAAAACTAATGCAATACCCAAATTTCTATAGGATTTAGCCAAAATATGCTGGCAGGAGTTAGAGCATCCACATGGGAATGGATTCTTAGAACGCCAAATTGAAGAGGCCAAAGCATAAAATTGTTGATTGATTTCAGAGATCTCTCTAATGTACAGAATTTAATACTTGGAAAAGACCTCATGGTACTTGGGGTTTTTTAAAACAAATATAGAAAAAGTGACGGCCCCATGATAAAGGGGGTATTAAATACTCCAATTGACAAAGTAGATAGAAAAAATAATTATAAAAATGCTCAGACATTGAGACATGTTCTGAAATGGTTGCCTTCCCCAACCACTAGAGGAAATCAAAAGCAATTTTGCATCTCAAAGAAATGGCAGACATCAGTGTGACTCCTTAAAATCTAAAGGTGCCAAAGTCATACTGCCTTTCATGTTTTTAGTTATTGCACCAGTTTGAGCCCTGTAGAAACTAGACAGCTTCTGGAGGATGAGAGTTGTCTGTCACAAGCTCAACCAAATAATCCCCCCAACCATAGATTCAGTGTCAATGTAGTATCTTGGCTGAATACACTAACATAGCTGCAGGTAAATGTACTTAGCCATTTACAAGGAAATTGTATTTTCCCCATTCCTTTCAATAAGGAAATTAGAAAATGTTTCATTTTCTAGAAACACATTAAGTGTATATGTTTATGACATTTGCTAGAAACAGATTAAGTGTATATGTTTATGATCTTGTTCTAGGGCTGTTTGGGGCTGTATTGTTCCATCCCTATGTCATGTGTCAAGTGATAGAAAAGGCTCCAAATTTTGGACAAGAAATGGATTCATGGCAATCCTGGCTACAATGATAATAACCTACCTCTGAACATACTGTGTTGGATTCCCTATTGTATTAGAGGATTTTGTGGTGGGCAAAGATATTCTGTGACCTTTATGTCAGGTACTAATGAAAGAATCACAGTCTAGATATTTAGGATACTGAAGAAAACCTGTGACATCTGCAGTGAATTATGACTACTAGTCATCCCTTTGACTACCTGATGGAAGAGGAAAACAATTCAATATTAGCTCACTGATGAGTTAGGCTAGTATGAAGATATAACCTGTTGTGGATGGGAGATATATTAGAGACTTGCCTAGAAAAACCTTTTATTTTGCTTTGTTTTTCTGAAGTTGCCATACATAACAATGGTGATGATAAATATTTCCATTAAGTGAAGAAATTTGAACTGCTCACCTACTCATCTACTTTGTATGAAAATTAAAACATATCATCTTATGGATCACAGCAAATGAGTTGGACACATGGGGAAGGGCATGGAAGGTGGTCTGGGGTAGAAACATATGCAAATGGACACAGAGTGTGAAAATATTTTTATTGATGCACTCAGAAAGCAATTACCAGTCAAGAGTCATTAAACAATCAGGTAGACCAGAAACTCATGTAGCTGAAATTAGCAGATCTTTTCATCTATACTAATGCTATTATGGTGGGCATAAAATTGAAGATTCAATGGCAAGATTGGAGGCAATATATAGGTCAAAAAGCAAGGACTGTCATTAATACAGGTGATATTGCATTAAAGTGCCCAATCTTAGGCAACAGAAGCTGGATTCCACAATATGGCAATCACTAGTGTGGCAGCAAGCTGATTTCATTAGATCCCTTACATCATTCAAGGTATAGCTGTTCATTTTGACAAGAAAAAACCAACAAATTTTTAACATTGCTAATTTACCCTTTATTTTTTTGTTCAACCAGCTTCACTCTGAGGATTTATGTAGTATTTTTCATTCTTGTGAAATCACACCTAGACTAAAGGACCACTATGAAGGCAAAGGAAGTATGGGAAAGATTGTATAATCATTGATTCTACTGGATATATCACACACTGTTGCCCCTAGAAAGTTGACAACCTTATGAAGCAAAGAGATGTCCTGTTGAGGGCATAAATGAAGTGCCAGCTCAGAAACAATGCATTGAAACAATGACACACCATCTTCTAGTGTATACCTCCAATCAATGACTCTCAGTTAGAGATAATTTTGTGTCCTGTGGAATATTTGTCAATGTCTGCAAACATTTTTTTTCACACTATGGAGTGGCTATAAGTATCTGGTTAAGACAGATCAGAAATACTAGTTAACATCTTAGAACAGCTCCTCACAACCAAGAATTATTCAGCCCAAAATGTCATAGGTCCAGTGTTGAGAAACCCTGCTTTAAATCAATGACCTTTATATGATGCTGCTGTCCTGTGGTTGAAATACATTGGTCTGGGAATTGTGATTTAAAAGCCAAAGAATCCCACTTACCATTACTTCCAATTGACCTACTTGGGGAGGGTTTTCTATTTCTGTACCTCTGGGATTTATGAATTTAGAGGTCTGTTCTGAAAGGGAAAAATCTGCTGTAAAGATATACAAGAGTCCCTCTGGCCTAGAAACTAGAACTGGTTTTTGAATATTTCAGGCTTCTTATGCCAGGACTTTAGAAAGCAAGAAAAATGTGACACTCTTTGCAGGAATAATTGCTCCTAGTAATTAGGAAGGGTTGAAGCTGTTTTGCCTAAGGAGGGAGGGGGAAGGAATATACTTGTCATCTAAATATCTACATGAACATATTTTAGTAAACTTTTCCCAATTTTGATGTTAAAAGTACAAGTACAGTGCTTAGGGTCTGAGATAGGCACAGTTATCATAGGTTCAGAGCTCAGACCTCTCAAATGACAGTCTGGCTCAAACCACCAGGAGACACATGGTGGCTAAAAGAAGGGCTAGCTGATGGTGAGAAGAATCTAGAACACAAAATAGAGAAGAAAGTCTGTGACAGTTTTTGTTCGAAAATCAGCTACAGAGTTTATGTTATTGTTCCACCGACCTTCCTCCTATAATTTCCTTCAGGAAAAGGTGCCCATGGAAGCCTGGATGAAGTGCTTCTGGAGAAGTGCATCTGCCAGTGCTGTGGATAAACTGAAGTAGGTGCTGTGATGTCCCACTCAAGTCCCCATCTAGGAGTGAACATTTTGTTTTCCCATTTGGGATTGCTGCTCACAAATGGCATTCAGCTACTCGGCATCTTAGAAAAGGCTGAAGAGTGGCCTCTTTTAAAGTTGATCTCATTTTCCAGCTCACCATTAATGACATGTGGATGTAGAGGTACAAAGGCATCATTCTCCTCCCCCAGTCTGGTCAAATTCCACATGGCCCTCTCTGCTTTAGGACACTTTGAAAGGGTTTGCTGAACCTTCTCTTGCATGCACCACAGCCCTCCGCTTCCCGCTGCTCAGTCTGGCCTCCTCTTTCCTTCAATGGGTGGCTATCTTAATGACGTTACCTAATAAATCTTGCACATATAATTTAAGACATCTTCCCCAGAATTACAGACTATCCAGGGCAGCGGCAGTAGCAGTGAAGCCATCATAGAAATTTTAAGATATTTTAAGGGAAAATAGATGTCTTGGTTATTTTTTTCATTGCTGTGACTCAATACCCTACACCCACAAATTCAGGAAAGGTTTATTTTACCTCACAGTTTCATATGGTCGCAATCCATTCAGGCGCGACTGGCTGCAACCAGAGTACAGGACAGAGGCAGAGGTGGAGGCAGCTTCTCAGGACATCACAAACAGGAAGGCAAGCTGAGACCAGTTGAGACTAGTCCCAGTCCTCCAGGGAGGCAGGTGCAGCTTATGTATCCTTTCAGGTCTCTCTGCCCAGTAACCAGTCCCTCCTACACCCAGGTGTGGCCACTACACACCGTTAATCCTAACTTAACTGCAATCCACCCCTCCAGACTAGACCCCAATCCACCAACATCACATGGTTCCATAGACAATCCATAACATTAAAATACGTGAGACTCTTGGGGGACACTCCAGATCCTAACCACAACAATAGAGTTTATTACTAATTGGATATAAAAAAGGAAGAGGGAAGACTGAATACAGTTTTCAGGTTTACTTGGGCAACTGAGTGGTCAGTGTCACAAACTCAACATGAAGAATGCAGAAGTCAGAGCAGAATTTGAGGGACAAAATGACCAATTATTTCTTAAACTCTTCTGTGATGTATATGAAGGAAAATGCAACAGTATACAGAAAGTTGTCACACTAAATCGTGATAAATGGCCACCATGTAGGTCAAAATTGTTAAATATTGGGAATTGCAAATGATTGGCCAAATGACATGTTAGCTTCTGCTCAGGAAAACCTTAAATCTCTTTATTAAAACTTGTGTAGACCACTCAAGATTCTAGAAAAATAGTATCTGTTGGATTAAAAAGATAATCTTTTGGAAAATGATAAATCATTTACATTTAAGCTTCTGAAGCAAGAACATAAGTCACATAGTAATGCTCTAAGGTACATTAGGGGATCTTGATGAGATTGAGAGCATTGATTTACATCAGTTTTCTTGCAGAAGTTGAGACATAATTGCCATAAGTAGAGGCAGGAAAGGTCATAGATAGCTTAATTTCTATGCCAAAGCTTTCTAAAGTATGCTATTATCTGTCATAAAAAAAGATTCTAGGACAAATTTGGTACCCTATGGCACTTTTGTCTATCAATAGGCTCATTTGCAGAAGCCAGAATGTCTATCTACTGTTTTTAGGTGAGATCAAAGCTTTGAACAGTCCTGCTACTTCACCTTTTAGGGCCAGTGAAGCTCTTTCTCCCTGGTGCATTGCAAAGTACAGCGCTCACTTTGCTTAATATACAAAGGTGTGGCACCTGGTGATGGCTGAATATGGGCCACCAAATGTGACCAATGTAACTGATTCAAAGCTGTGTTTGAGAGGATAATGTAGGCTTTGAAGACAAGCATAGTGGTGCATGCATGCATATTATGCCACTATTTTAGGAGTCTGAGTCAGGAGAATTGTGGACTTGATCTTACCCTAGGTAACTTAGTGACTTAATGAGGTTTTGTCTCAAAAAAAAAAAAAAGGCATTAGGAAGGTAGGAAGATAGCTCAGTGTGAAGCCCTTAGTCTCAATCCCAGTTATGCAGGGTGCGGGATGGGAGGCAGAGGTTTTAGTCTTTGTGATGTATTATGATTCTTGGCTTGAGAAATTTGTTCCCATCCTTTTAACTGGAAAAACTATATATTCAAAAAAGATGAAAAGGTTACTTGGGTAACAGAAATAATCATGACTAATATTATGTTAAACCACTGACCTGAAAAGTAGAAAATTAGAGTGGATGCATGCAAACCAAGCATGCTGACCCATGTGTATAATTCTACCTTCTGTGTTGATGATTCAAGACAATTACAATCTCAAACCCAGACTGGGAAACTTAGCAAGATTTTGTCTCAAAGGGGGAGGGGGTCTGGAGGTATAATAAAAACAGAAAAGATACATGTAAAATGAAAAGCAAAGCACAACTTTCTTTTAAAATGTAAGTCCAGGACAGAAGCAATGACACCCCTCACCTAGGTAGGCTAGAGAATGAAATGAAAGATGTAGAGGGAAATATATATATAATATATATATATATATATATATTATATATATTATATATTATATATTATATATTATATTATATAGATAGATAGATAGAGAGAGAGAAAGGGAGAGGGAGAGGGAGAGGGAGAGGGAGAGAGAGAGAGATTGGAATAGACCAAGTTATTCTGAAGTAACAATAACAGCAATATCAATAAACCCTGAAAAATCTTTCATGACTTTAGAGCAGTAAATTTATTAACTGTTTCTATTATATGTACAGTGCAAGTTGTATATGACCTCCACTCTCCATTGTTCTTAATCCAATCTCCAAATTTATTAAGTTCTACTGTTTGGATCATGACAAGTCACCCAAGGGAAGCAGAGAATGTGAAGAGCTATACACCATTTTTTTTCTAAGTAGTGGGGATTGACAGAGGCTTTGAATTGAGCTGCATCCCCAGCCTTTTTTGTTTTGTTTTGTTTTGAGACAGAGTCTCCCCAAGCCACTAAATTGTTGAGGCTGAGCTCAAACTTGGCATTCTCTTGTCTCAGATTCCCAAGGGTTGCAGTTGTATGCCACCGTACCTAGCTTGCGCACGGGTTTTTAATGTTTATATCCAGAGTAATACATCCATTTTGTTCACGTTTCACTCATACTTTAATGTGTAAGACAATTTCAAGGTCATAGTAACTTCAGTGAAGAAGAGAAAGTACAAATACACAGTGTCTCTAGGGCAGGGGAGTGGGAAATGACAATAGCTGATGAGCAGCACTAATGACAAACTAAGATGGACACTTTTCTGGTCTGTAGATGAGATCAAAGAGTAGCAGTGTTGGAAAAGGTAGTTGCATAAGTAATAAGCATCTTAGAGGGTGCAGAAAAAAGATAGACCAGTGGTGGTGTTATGAGTCTAGGCTTTGAAGTTTCAGATGCACAACAGCTTTTACTGGAGATGTGAGATGCACTACAGAATCTCAAATATAAATATGTTATTACCTAAATTTTGTTATAAACCTTTCATTTTAAAAAGTTTATTATCTCACATGTTTAACATTAGAGTAACACAAAGCTGACTAACATGTCCTCAAAAAGGAGAGGAGAAGCTAGTTGAGGGAAGTTACAGGTTTCAAAAGAAGTTATTTGTCTGTAAAAAGCATGACTGGTAGAATCACTTTTCATCTTAGAAGCATAGTGACATAGTGACATACTATTTTTGTTCATTTCCAAAGACCTTGCACTGAACATCCCATCCTTATTTAGAGGCTGCTGTATTAATCTGCTTTCCCATTCCTGGGACACAATGTCTGACACCTGCAACCAAAAGGTGGAGAATGTATATTCTCTAATAGCTACAGAGGTAACCAGGATCTTTTACTAACCAGTCCATTTAGCTATGAGCACACCAACCCACTGAAGGGGTTAATTCTGTCAGGATCTAATCACCTGTCCAGGAGTCCTTTAATCTAATCAAGTTGTCAATCAAGACTAACTGGCCACAATTCCCTCGCTAAGACAAAAAAAAATTTTAAATTTATATGTATTTACTTTCTAAAAGTTCTATTTTTGTGTTAATTTTACATTTCTATAGAATTTTCTAGAGCTTGTACACTTGGTTGTGTGTTATTAAAACCATTATTTGATCAATTACCAGCTATGGTACTGATGTTTCTAGTTTTAATTTATAGGAATTGCTACTGTAATAAAGAAGCGTTTGTAACTGCAGCAAAGAAGAATGGACATACCTGAGTGGATGGAGACAGGTTTTGTGAGTAGTAAATATGACGGAATGGTATCATCCAGTAGATAATATACTATTTTTCTAAAATGTTAACAGAAAAGCTAAAGAGCATTTTCTATTTTATTCAGTTTTACATCTGATTCTAGGAATGAAATATATCCAAAAGTAAAGTGGTATGCTTATTAAATCTTACAGTGATAGGTTTACATGTAGTTGTGAAATACATTTTTTAAAGTTTTGTTACTGGGTTTGTTGGTCAAAACCTTGTCAAAAACTGGACCAAGAAACTGAATCAGGTGATTCTGAAATTTTTAAATTTTATGACTGCTTTTAATGCTACTTTTTCAAACTGGAGCAGAATAATAATGCCTCCATTTTTATTTTGCAACTGAAAATCAAATATTAATAGTATCCATTAATAGTATTCATTTTCACAGTTACTATGAGGAATTTTATTAATGAAAGACAGGAAAAGAGGGGATCAAACGGATAGAAAGAAAAAAGGGAAAGAGAGATTGAGGCTTTCTATTTTGTAGAAATGTAAAATTAACCTTGAATCATTTGTGAAAATGAGTTGAATTTAAAGCTATGTGTTCAAAGTTCTTTAATTTCACTTTAATTGAAAAATTAATTAGGAGGCCTAATGTGTTAAATTTTCATTGCTGTAACAAAATACTCTGGAAAATCAGCTCAAATAGAGGGAACACTTGTTTTGGGTCACAGTTTCAAAGGTTTCAGTGCATGGCCACATGTTTTTATTCTTTCTGCACTTGTACTGAGGCAGATAATCATGGCAGGGGAGCAAGCGGGGAGCAAAGCTCCCTCAAAGCAGTGTGGAAATAAAAAGAGAAGAACGTCTGAGGTCCCAACTCCCACATCCTAAGGAAGCCTCCCATTACTTTCTCCAGGTAGGCCCCACCTCTTCAATTTCCAGCACTACCCAATAGCACCACCACTAGGGACCAAGCCTTCAAGATGGCAGCCTTGAGAGATGTTCAAGAGCCAAACCTTAATACTTATTTCCTTTGTTTTTGATACCAACATAATTCTGGATTTGTGTATAAGCTATATAGTGTTTCATATATGTTCAGTCTTTTGGATTTAATATTCCATTCTCTTTTTAAAAAATATTTTGTAAGCAGTTGTTATTTTTTCCTTAAATGAATGTTGGAATTCACTGCTAAAGTCATCAAGGCATGATTTTTTTTTTAGAAAAGATTCTAATTGCAATTTCAATTTCTTTAATTTACATAGTCTATTCAAGTATTCTATTTCTTTTTGACTCAGTTTTGGTAATATGTATATTGGAAACTTATTCATTTCTTTTAAATGAGATTATTGGCATTAACTTGTTCATGATATGTTTTATGTATTAAGTCATTAAGTTCTAAAATGATGTCTCTGCCGTTTTTATATTGGCAAATTTTGTCTTATCCTCTTTTTTCTTTTTAATTAAGATTTTGAATTTTGTATGTAAAAGCAAAAATACATATTGATGGGATAGCATATGCATCTTCAATACATATATGTATTTGTATAATGTTTATATCAGGTTAAATTTATCTATCTTTTCAAACCCATAATTTCTCAATGTAAAAGCTTTCAGAACTCTTTCTTCTAGCTTTTTGAAATGTACAGTACAATTCTTTTATCTGTAATCGTCTTCCATACAACAGAACACCAAAACTTCTTTAGCTTAGTTTTTCCTAAAGGGGACCATTTTATTTTCAAGGGTCTATATGTTAAGATCTGGACCTATTTTTGATTGTGACAACTTGGGATATTACTCATATCCAGTAACTGGAGGATTATACAGAAAGTATGCTATTATACACAAAGCAGTCATTCAAAACAAAGAATTATATTGACCAAAATACCAAGAGTGTTGAGGTTCAGAAATCTTGAACCTGCTAGAGAAATTAGAAATTTCTTAGAAATTAAAAATTTATTGATTATTTTCAAAGAATTAGTTTCAGAAAAAATTGTTTCATTGATTTTCTCTATTTTTTATCTGTTTTATATTTAGCCAATTTCCATTCTTGTCTTTGTTATTTCTCTATCATTTTAAAAAGATTCTGCTTGCTGTTATTTTACTAGTTTAAAGCTTAGTTTATTATTGGAAGTTTGTTCCTACTTATTATAATTATTTAAGGCTACAAATTTTTCACACCTTCAAGTGTATTTGCATGCTTTGAAACATTGTACTTTCATTTTCATTGAGTTCGAAGTATTTTATAGTTTTTTGTGATTTATTCTATGGCTCATAAGACATTTTAAAGTGTTATTTAATTTCCAAATATATGTATATTTTCCAGACATATTTCTGCTCTTGGTTTGTAATGTAATTCAATTGCACTTAGAAAACAGACTTTGTACAACATTAATCCTCAATTTCATAAAAAATTTTTGGTAGATTAGCTTATAGATTATTACCTTGGTGTGCATTCCACTTGTGCCTGAAAAGAATTTGTTTTATGCTGTTAATTGCATTGGTATGTGTTATATATGTAATACGTGTGTGTGTGTGTGTTTGCGTGTGTGTGCGCGTGCGCATGTGTGTGTGTCATTCCATGGAGCTGGTTGATAGTGTTACTCAAGTGTTTGATGTCCTTGTTTCTTTTATATATATTGCATCCTTGGGGAATACCAGAAGACCTAAAAAGATGCAGGAGTCAAGGGCTGATCACATTGTCTCATTTGATTCGCTATCTTGGCTGCTGCAAAATCCAGGTGCATCTGCAAGATGAAAGTAGACAGCGGTAAACTCGCCAAGCAGTTGCATTAACTCCAGTTGCTATTCCAGAAGTACCTTCTAGGATAGATGAGCATATCTCCATGTAGTCTGTATGTAGTCACTAACCTAGGAAATATGTTCTTTAAAAAAAATCACTGTCAGGAAGATAGATCAAAAAGTTTGTATTCATGTATGATAAACATTTGAGATCTTTCTTCATTACTAGGGCAACTTTTACTCCACTGTATCATATGTTCTAAACATACCTGAGTAGTTTAAACATGTGGACTTTAGAACCCTAGGGAAGACACATCCTTCTTGGTGCTCGGGTTTGTAGCCTAGAGTTCAAACACATGCTTAAGTTTAACACTCAGCATATATACACAAAAACATGTGCTCCAGAGAGTAAGAGAGAAACACCATAAAGTTTCAAGGAACTCATACATTAGCTAAATTATTAAGGATTTCTTGGTCTGAAGCATCTTAGGACAGCTTCTTCAAAGTAAAAGATGCTTTATTATCATCACCAGCAAGTATGGGTTCTTGCTTTAGGGGTAACAGGCATTGTCACTCAAAAGTTTTAGTTGGAAAGTAAGGGAAAGGAAAGGGGATCATAGCTCTGACAAAGATCAAGCCAAACCCCTAATGGAGGAGGATGAGAGAAGTTTGGGGAAAGTTTCAGTTAAAGAAAGCAAAGATGGCACAAGTCTAAATAGTTAGGTCATTCTGGCCTGTTCACAAAAACAGAGACTAGTTTTATAGGGTATTGCTGTGGGCTGGGGTCTACTTTAATAATCTCAGGCCTGCAAGAATCCTCACAGCTTAAGGGGTACTTCAGCTCCATGAAATGACTGTCTCTGTGGCAGTCTCAGCCATATGAAGCTCTTGTCTTTCCTGGGCAGATGACTACAATTTTAGGGCAATGGCTTCAATGAGGGGCTCTGGAATTGGATAGTTTAAAACTGGCAGGTGGAATCTCTTGTAAATCAAGAAGATCAGTTACTCTTGTCTCTATGGTCTTAGTCTTAAAGGAAGATGAGTGAGGCTGGGTAAATTTATGGCTGGTAAACATTGTTTTGCCAAATTTTCCTAAATGATTCACATTCCTATATTAAAAACCTTAAGATAATTTTTAAAAATGCAAAATGAAGGTCAAACCTTGTTGTGCTTTTAGTTACTCTTTGCAGCCTATCTGTAGGCCAAAGGGCAGAGGTACAGAGTTTAGGGGAAAATAAAAACCACTTAGATCTCAGTCTGCCTCAGAAGAAAACAGCAATTGTGCTCTTAATGAGTAGCAGATACAGGGCTCAGTAGATGGTGCTCCGTGCCTATGGAGGGGTCTAACTATGTCATATGTCTTTACATCTCTCCTCACTGCTAGAAAACACAGTACTATTTTGGCCTCAGCAGTGGCTTAATGTACATTCAGAAAGATTGCAATGCAAGCTTTGCATGGGAGCCAGAGCACATGAAGTATATATATAGTAGGTTCAGAGGTACCTGCGAGAGGATAGATATGAAGTGCATGAATAAAGATAATCACAACTCCAGAATCCCTGGGGCTCTGGAGCAAGGCTTGGTGGAATATAGTGGAAACTTTTTTTTTTCCTACTAGCACATATATAAGCAGGGCCTGCCCATATGATACCTAAATAGTTATGTTAATAATTTGAATGTACAACCTTTAAAAAAAGACTTAAAAAGATAAGATAATTAGTTACCTTCATTTATACAAAGAACTTTTAAAGAGTTTGAGGGTTTACCTCACAGACCTTTGTAATGGAACAATAGGTTTTGCAGGAAGCTTGAAGTCCTTCACTCTTCAGGTATCTCAATTGACGATACTAGATAAGGTTGAGGGCATCAGATAAGAGTAACTAAGATATTTTCAAAACTTGAACAATAATTATCAGATTGTCAACTCTCAGTTTTTACAATGTTCCATTTCAGACCGCTCATAAGGTGCCTAGAAGTCCCCGGTCATCGCCCAAAACCTGAAGAAGCTATATTCCCTACATTTTGTCTTTCTAGTTTGAGCTTTCTTCTGATACTGTAGGTCACAGCAAGTAGCATAGC
The DNA here is from genome assembly GCA_004027205.1 of Ctenodactylus gundi. Classification (NCBI taxonomy): domain Eukaryota; kingdom Metazoa; phylum Chordata; class Mammalia; order Rodentia; family Ctenodactylidae; genus Ctenodactylus; species Ctenodactylus gundi. The sequence goes on from PVKB01000123.1 coordinate 380,710, forward strand.
ACTGTGAGAAGGTTGTTTACCCAAGACCTTCCTTCATTTGATAGGAGGGGAAAATTAATATCAGTGACAATTAAAAAAATAAAACATGCCAGTAATTTGCAAATATTGAAAAAGTTTCTTCTGAGATAAAAAAAGGTTTTACCACATTGAGATGTTATTTTTTTTAAACGGTGGTAAGTCTTTGAAAAGATTTCAAAAAAAAAAAAAAAAGGATCATAGAATTCCAGGGCTGGAAGGGAACTTAGCAATCAGCCAGTGGTATTCACCTATTTTATGAAGGGGGAAACTGGGAACCTACTTTTATGTTTTCACTTTTGTAATTGCCTTCTAAAGTGGTTTATGAGCTACATGAGAAAACCAGGATCACAACTTTGTAGCTCACCTTATTTTTAAAACCCAAACAGTAACAATCCAATTTACCCAGCTACTATATTCACCAGTCTTGACTTTTGGCAAGCTCAAAAGAAAAAAAAAAAAAAATCAAATCCCTTGTCAAAGAATGAAGATTTGCCACTATTGAGGATAGTCAAAGAAATTAGCTTCGGGCTTTGAAAGCAATTTCAAGAGGAGTTCTAAAACTATTTTAAGCAATGGCAGTACTGCTGGAATAAATGTATACCATGCCAGGGTGGCCGCTACTTTGAAAAGGATATAGCAATTTGGATCTGTAATTTCTGCTTTGTTCCTTGAAGAGTAGAAACACAATGTTCATGAAGCGTGCAGACAATGATGGCCATCCATTTCATAATAACTAAACCAGAAACAATTTAAATAAATATTTTAGACAGTGTCCCAAACTTTGCTCAGCAACCTATACTTAATATTCTGAATGTGGTATCATCTCTTTGCATTTTGTTGTTATAAACAGGCTGACTCCATAATATTCTTACCATGAGTTTTGTCCATTAACTATTGATTTCTTTAACATTTTGTTAATATCATAAATGATAGTGAGTTAGATTTATAGTTTGTAGATTATCATCTCATAGTCTCAATCTTTTCATCACTCCACGTGCCCTTACTCATAAATCTTGATTTATTCTTGAATTGTAATTTTATGACATTGATTCTGAATTTTAAAATAACATTTCAGTTGCTTGTTCCCTTTGTTCCGTTGTTTGTGATTACTCAGGACACCAATTTTCGAGAATAGTTCTGTACCATCACTTGATTTCAGTGGGAAAGTATTCTGTGTTTTTTCTTTTCTAAGTCTGTAATGATCACATATGTACTTGTGCTCCTTCTTTGAGTTACTGCTTTTTTTTCTTGAAATAAAAATTTCTCTAGGGTGGTAATGCTTAATATATTGTCAGTCCATTATACCGTAGAGGGAATAACAATTTTTTGCATTGTGGTAAGAAGAGAGCACTGAGAACAGGCCATGCTGTCATGACAGAAAATGAAACAGAATCATTGCAAAAAGAGTCTGGAGTTCAATACATCTCAATTTTATTTTCGCTCAGCCCTAATAGCTTATGTTTCTTCAATTTGGTGTGATTGCCTCTTCTCCCCATTCAGAAACCCTGCAGGATTCTGAAATATTCATATTCTTGCTACATTTTCAGGATCCTGAATTAACGTAGACTCCGTTGTGTTAATAAGACAGATTGATTCTCCAAGTCATCGTTTTGCTAGAGGGAGCGTAGAGTTTATCATGGGCATAGCATGTGCACAAACCTTCATAGAAGCATTTTGTGACACTGCTGGATGCTGAATTCGGAAGCAGGGTTAGTCTTCCATCTCTGCCAGGTGTGTGGCCAGTGCCCAGCGTAGAATGCTTACTAAATGCCTCACGTTTGCATCGTGTCTTCTTTCTCATCTCTGTCTGTGGTTGGGGATCGGGAATTTAATGCCTTTCCCTGTCTATAGCAAATCCTGGGTGCAAGGAAACGGGCAGTAAACAAAGTTGAAAACAACACAGATATACTAAAATAAGACTCAGGTCATAGTACCCCCGGTTTCTCTTGCGCTACCTGCAGAGTTTCTCCTTTCCTATGCTATCCTGTCTATCCCCCTTTCATTCATCTGTATCTCTTTCCAACCGTGTGCTTGATGCTCCTTTCTTTTTCTTATTTTTCTACCTCACGTTGATGTAGGCATTCAGAACTAAATAGAGTGCCAACCTCTGAACCAATCTGTGGTATATTGCTGTGACCTGAATCCCATTTTCTCTGTTACCAATAAATTGCAATTCATTCCTCACAGCTTCCTGACATAACCTCTGGGTGCTTCATACTAAATCTTTACTATATCCCAGGAATCTAACCTTATCTGGACCCTAGTCGCTTTCATAGTAACTCAGTATTTCTGTCTAGGAGACTTATCCTAGTTAGCATTATCTATTTTTTATTAAAGTTTAAGACACATGCCAAAAACTTGGAAAAATACATTAGCTATGAACAATGATTTTAAAAAAATCTTTATTCTTGTTTCAATCCAGCTTGAAGGAACATGTTTTGTTATAGAATGGTTGAACTTTTTCTTTCATTCAATTAAGAAAAAATTGAAAAACAGCTAAGTATGCAAATTTCCTGAAGTCAAGACTTAACTTTGGTGTGTTGGGAACTTTCATGAACCCTATCTATGAGAAGTAATTGGATGTGTGCATAAGATGAATTACAATTCAAATCAGTCACTCCGAGCATGCCAATTTCCTTGCCTAAAATATACAACAAATTCATTACTAATAATTTCTCAAAAAATAGTTTAGAAATGTGAGATAGCAAAACAATGATTATATTCTCATACCTTGTTTATCCAATGTATGAAGTTGCTTGTGTAATTGACTGTCAGTGACAAAGACGCAATTATCCATTTAATAGATAGATTTCATGTTGCTAAACACTTGTTTGCTCCATGGCCATACTATGAAGTATCCAGGTGGAGAAGGAGCCAGAGAGACACATTGTGGGCAGTTTATGTCTGTCATATTGAAAGAGAATCTTCATCTTCTAATTAGTAAGAAGGTTGCTGAGTTAGAGTAGCAAATTGGTAACCGTGCATAGTGCATATCGATGTTCCCAGTAGGAGCGGAGTACTAATGAACTTACTAGAGGGCTACACAAATCCATTGGAAACTCTCTTGTTAGCCAGCTAATTATTTGCAGCAAGTCCCAATTATTGCACATTTAAAAACAGTTGCAGGATACAAAAAAAAAATTTAAAGCCCTTCCATAATAACATCTCTATTTGTTTCAAAATAGAATATCAGGGATCAAAAAGATGTCTTAAGGTAGATGAGAAAATAAACACTCTGAAAGGGTAAAGTGAGGGAGCTAGAAAACAGGGCATCTTTCAGCAACTTGGTTCATCACTAAGTGTTCATGTTTCTTCACGTGATACCAAAAATTAGAGATATTGGAAAAAGTAAGAACCAAATAAGAAAACATAAGAAGTATACCCTAATGACAAATACCAAAAATAAGTGGAAAGGCCTGCAGGGAAAATCAGAAATAGCGGTGGAAGGCAGACACCACAGGATGAAAGGACTAAAACAATTTGAACCCTAGAAGTAGAACTATGAAGGCAGTAGTGATATTTTTTTAAAAAAAGAATAAAAACTGAAAAGCAAAGCAAACTTCCAAAGATTTCCAATAAAGAGATCAAAGACCTAGCAAAAATAATTCTAAGGTTGACATAGTTGTAGAGGGCAGATTCAACCTTAATCCAAAGGGTTATAAATACAGAGAGAATCTCTCCTAAAGTTGATAGACAGCCAAAGAGGTAGAATGAATTAGGTCTATGCAAGAAGTAAAAGAGCAGTCTATCTATACGACAAAAGAATGGACTTAAGATCCTCATGAAAATATCCAGTTGAGATCATAATAACCATTTCATTGACATGTAACAATTTCTCCTCAATGATTTATGGGACCAACAGATGCTCAACTGTTATCATCCAAAAAATCCCCTTTCTGAACTGTTGCTGAAACGTTGCCTCCAGACACGTAGCATGTACTACTCTCCTTCTACACTCTTCGTTAACGAGTGTCCTTGTTTACTCTGTTTATCTGCATACCTCATAGATGAGGAAGAAATATATATTTTTCTAATTCCAAATAAGGCACCCAGAAATTGTAATTAGATTTTTTTCAAGCCCATATATTCTGCTGGTATGGTTTGAATTTTGAGAGTCTTCCAAAGGTCTATATATAACGTCTTGGTCCCTAGGGCTGTGGTATTAGGAGGCATGATGGACCTTTCATTATGGTGCCTGGTGGGAAATCTTTAGGTCATTAGGGACTGTAGGGATGCAGCCATCCTCTCCCTCCTCCAATTTGAGATGTAATCATTTATTCCTGTACATCAAATATGCTGACCTCATCAGAGATCAAGCCAACAGTGCTCTCCGATCTTGAGCTTGTGCCTCTAAAACTGTGAGCTAAATAAGCATTTTTTTCTTTATAAAATTGGTTGTTACAAGTATTTTATTCTAGGTATGCAAAACTGAATAATATATCTTCTTTGAAGAAATTAGTTTAAAAAAAAAAAAAAAGACCAGTTCTTCTACCATGTTAGAGTAATATCTGGTCATTTTATATCAGGGACTGTATGGAGTTTCTAAGCAGAGGCAGATTTATTTTGAGGCTAATTATTATTGACCTTTATGACGACCTCATTTGCAAGAATTCAAAGCAGAAATTGATGCTTCTGGTATGAGCTGAGTTTTTGGATTCAGTTTTCTATTTCAGGGAAGACAAATCTCTGTTAGTTAAGATGTATTAATTTCATAACTTTTCCTTCCTTTTGTTTCATATTTCTTTATTTTTGTCTGAATTTTTATTACTAAATAAATATATGTGTGACAGAAGTTAACACTTATACCACATAAGTCATTATCTATGACTTCGCTGAAATATTTTTTTAAATGGTATAGAACAACCACAGCTAAGTCATTTCATTCACTAGTAACTGTGTCTATTTGTGGAATTTAAGAATTTCTATAGTTTTTGTCAGTTAATATTTCTGAGGATCCATCCTCCAATATCTCTTTGCCTCACGTTTCCTGATTTTAACACTTGGGAGGATTTACACCATACTTCATTTTAATTAAGAACAAACAAACTCAAATGAGAGCAATGTCCACTTTTTTAGGGCACTTTGGAAATTAATTTATTAAGTAATTTCTTACACTTTTCCTTAAGGAGAGCTCCTAAGTTGTAAAAGTTTCAGGACCATAAGACAATTACAGGTTTCCAGATGGGATTCCAACATCTAATTGCTTACTCCTAAAGTGCTAAGAAGTGTGAGCTTGGAGAATCACAGCATTTCAAAGGATTTGTAAACCTGTGTTTAGCCAGGTGATGAGAGCATTTTGGCTATTATTAAGATTTTATTGATTTGACAATTGATGAAGAAAAGAGTTGTGAGTTCTGTTGGTCTTTTCTTTTCATGTTGTAATGGAAAGACTGAAAGTACTATATAGACCAGAGCAGACATGCTCCTTAAGTATGGACAGTTCTTGAAACACTATCTCATCCCAAACTAAAGAATTACTACTGTTTTGAACACCAGAATTGGTTCAGCTCATCTCGTTGGTGAGGTGAGTGTCATCTTCCCCAATTGTCACTCCTTATGTGTCCCTCCTGAAGCTGCAAACACAGTGGTCCCATTATTTGATGAAGAGTATGCGAAGACCAGTGCTTCTCCGGTAGAACCCCAAAGTAAACTCTCAAGGAGAAGGGGAAGTTGGAGACATGGGAAGGTTGGCAGATATTTAATAATGAATTTATTAACATTATAAATATTTTTATGTTCTTTGAATTCCTAACAAATCAAGTGTAATTTTTGATGAGATTCTCATTAAAGTACTTTTTGTTTCCAAGTTGCAAGTTAAGAAAACTAATAAGGCATTGATTGTATTAATAGCAGAAACATAGTGTAGGAACTAATGACTACCTGGTTAATACAGTGTTATGGTTCAGATCTTAAATGTCCCCCAAAAGTCTCATGGTTGGAAGCTGATAGGATCATGGGGTTACTGTACTTACCAGTGAATTAATCCATTAATGATTGCATGTGCTGTTAGGAAGTTGGGCCTGGTTGAAGGACTGGACGATTGGGGGCATGACTTGTATTGTAGTTTGGATCTGGAATATTCTCCTAAAGTCTCATGTATTTGAATGTTATAGATTGTCTATAGAACCATGTGCTGTTGGGAGATTGGGGCCTAATCCAGAGGGGTGTATTACAGGCATGTAAATTGGACAAAAGCATGTAAATTGGATTACAGGCATGTAGTGGGGTTTTACCACACCTTCCACACCTGGATCCAGGAGGGACTGATCACTGGGATGAGTCTCGGAAGGATATATAAGCTGCTTCCTGCCTTCCTTTGAAGACTAGATCAACTTGCCTTGACTTTGCTTTCTGTTTGTAATGTTGAGGAACTGCCTCCACCTCTGCCTCTGCCATGTACTTCCACTGTTGCTAGTCACCCCTGCATGGACTGTGACCTTCTGAAACTGTGAGCTAAAATCAATCTTTCCTCCCCTAAATTTGTGGATGCCAGGTATCGAGTCACAGCAATGAAAAAGTAATTAAGACAACTTGGAAGGCATATTCTTGTCCTCAGCTCCTCTCTTCGCCCTTTGCTTTCCAGCCTCCGTGATGTGAACAGCTGTCCTCTGCTAAGGCCCTTTCACCATGCCCTTTGGAGCTCGTCAAAGCAGGTGAAACCTCTGGAAACTGTGAGTCAAAATAAACTTTTCTTTTACGTTGTGGATGTCAGGTATTTTTTTCCAGCAATGGGAAGGTGACTAAGACATGTGGTAGGACTTAGAGAAGGAAGAAAAGGGGTACAGTTCCAGAATTAATGAAGTAGCTATGGTCATGTCTTTAAGTGTTTAAGACTTTTGTAAAAAATGAAAGTCCATGTTAAAAGCTAATGTAATTAATTATTTAAGTAGAAATGAAACACTGCTTCATACTATCCTGGGCTGAGTGAAAGAAAAAGAAAGGTATTTTGATAGTAAAGTACATCACAGTGCATCCCTAATTTAGGACAGCTTAATATTGGATGTTTTAGTGTTACAGTGTTACTAAAAACACTACCCATTTGGTAGAAAACATATTTTAGATTGTGAATTTCTGTCTTTTTCTGAGCTAGTGATGTATATGGTACATGCTATCTTGAGATTCTGGACAGTAGCAGCAAGGCACAGCCTGTGGATTACTGCATGACTGTGAGGGTAAACTGCTGGTACCTGTGTTTCTGAACAACGATGTTTGGGATGTTAAGTATATTAAATACTTTCTCAACTTAAAATAGTTTCAATTGATGATAAATTTATCACAATACTATCCTAGTAAAAGTTTAGGAGTGCTGCACGGCAGTAATCCTTACTAGTTGGAGGACTGAAGCAGAAGGATCTCAAGTTTCAGGCTAGCCTAGGCAAATTAGCAAGATCCTGCTTCAAAATAAAACATAAAAATTCAGAGAAAGGCTGAGGATGTAGCTCAGTGATAGAATGCTTTCCTAGCATCTGCAAGTTCCCAAATTCAGTTCCTAGTACTGGGGAAGAAGTTGAGGAGCGTATTTGTTTCCTCAGAATTGTTTTCCGCTCATGTCCCAAGTTCAAAGAATGTGCATGTGTTTTGTAAAAACTGGACATTTTACATGTAAACTAAGGTTTCTGGAGAGAAAGAGAAACATATAGGAACTACATTTTTTCCAAAATTGCAGTTTTTGAAAGATGTTGACAGCCGAGCCGCTGCGAAGGCCCACAGGCTCATGCTGCTTTGCCATGGCCGCAGTCTTACCTCATTCATGACACCATTTCTTACCCGCTTGAAGTTTGAATGCCTTAATTTATTATTCATAGTTTAGAATGCCCTATTTTCCTCATATTAAAGAGTTTCCTTGGACATGTGTTTTACTTAAATATTATTTACTTATAGGAATCAGCTCAACTGCAGCACAGACCAGTACAAATACTTGGGGGGGAAAAAAACAATCCTCTAACAAGAGGTTCCTGCTGCATGATTAATAATGGCTCAGGAACATCCAAATTTATTGCTCCTCACCTGTCCTGAGACTTTGGTGTCCTCCTTCTTTAGTGACCAGTATGCCAAACTCTGTGTCTGCCATTCCATATTGAGGAAACTTTTTTGCAGAGCCGAATTCCTTGGACCTTGCTACTTAGTACTTAAGTTTGACATGCTGCCATCTATGTTATACTTCTCCTGGAAATTGCCCTAGGCTTTGATTAAGAAAATTTGCATTTGGCTAAATATCTGTTGTAGCTCCAGGAAAAAAGTGATAGGAGGTTCCCCCCACCCCTTCTCCCTTATCCTGCAGAAACTCTGGCATTGGTGAAGAGTCATTGTAGCTATTTTTTGCTGCAGAACAACCACATCCAAATCTTAAAGCCATAAAACAACAATTAGATTACTGTGCTCATAAATGTACAAATTGGGCAAGATCTCTGCAGAAATGCTTTAACAGCTGAGGTCTGGACAACCAGCGATGTTGGTCTCTCTCATGAAGTCTCAGGTCCTTATGAGGACTCCTCATGGAGTTTCTTCAACAAGGTGGTCTCAGGGAGGTCAGGCTTTTTACACATCAGCTGAGGATGCAAGACCAAGGGCAAAACATCTTAGGTACTCATTTAAGGATTTAAAAAATGTCACTTCTGCCACACTCCATTGCTTAACAAGTCTTCATGTCCAGCATAAATTGAAGAGTAATCAAATTATGCCTCTTACTAGGGGAAGGAGAAAAACATTTGTAAACATATTTAGCCCTCCACTATGGCATTAGGAAGGATATTGCGTGCACCATGATACAAATTTCAAGCAGTTATTATCATTTCAGTAGGGCAGCTCCATGGCAGAGCTGAAAACTGCAACACTACCCAAGAACTTTGCAGGGACCCACTCGATGGAGGCAGCACGAGCAACCTTGCTTTGCTCCCATAAGATATCACACTTATTTGGGTAACACTTCCTTGACTACCTCTAATATATGATAAAATGCTGAAGAAACTTGGAAAGGCTCACAAGGAGCCAAAATACTACTATAAAGTGTAAATGTTAAAGTGTGTTTACTTGTTCAATAGAGGTCTATTCCACTGAGTCTCAGAGCTCATTCACTCTTACCTGATGCACAATTAAAATAAATGCAGTTTGTGGTATTTTAATGAATAATACATGTAGTAATAAATCCACAGAGATGGGAAATGCTTCTAGAGGTAAGTTCACTGGCAGTAATAAGAAATAACTCAACTGTTAAGCCTATTTAAATAATTTCCCAAAACAAGCATTTTTTTTTCTTCCCTTTTCAATACTCTGTTATTCCCTACCATACAAAGCTCTGGAGACAGACAGACTTTCTCTACAGGCTCAGCTTTACTTCCAATTCTCAGATCAACAGAAACTTGAATAGTTGAAGGACTACTTTCAGGAGTTTTGCAATAAATTATCTGTGGTATGGATCTGAGCCTGAACTTTGTCTGTACTATAATAACTGACAGTTTTCTCATTCTTAAGCCCCCTGCTCTAATTCTTAATTCTTCTAACTGGGCTTTGCCCTACGCTCCTATTTCCAGAGGTCTTATTTGGAAACCTAATGTCCAAATTCCTCCTGGATTCTTGCCTTCCCACCTGCAGTTCGTGAATTACTGTTCAGTCAACAGGACTGTTTCACATCACAAAGTACATTTCCAAAGCCCACATAAGGTCAGCAGGAGTGTTTCCCTACCATCAATCGCTTTTCATTGTGAAACCCTGTTGTTTATGCAAAGAGTTAAGGGACTGGCTGTGTATTGACCCTCACCCTCTTATATTGACATTGGCTGCTTGTGTTGCATGCTTGTCTCCTCTTAATGGCAGGTCCAGTGCCAGGTAATCTAGATTATATTCCCTGCTCACCTGTCCATTTTACAGTGATTGTTGATCAATTGCCATGCCCTCTTGATGCCCCAGATATGACCTCAACATTCCCAAGTTAAAGTAGAAAGACAAATTTTTATGAAACAAATAGAGTTAAAAGGTTGGTATTTAAAAATACTCAAGATTAATGATAGCAAAAACACTTATTAGGGACATTTTCAAAACTTTTGCAAACGTGAACTCATGATTTCATCTCTCTAACAACTTGCTAAGGTAAGGCTATTATTCTCTCTATGGATAAGGAAGCCATGTTGGCTTTTAATTGCTTTAACAAAATACCTCTAAACATCAACTTAAACATGAGGAAAGGTTTATTTTGACCCTGAGTTTCAGAAGATTCTGCTCTGCTGCTTTGGTAAGGTGGAGCTAACTCACCTTGTAGGGATGAGAAAGCAAAGAGAGAGAAAAAGAGATGGCTCCAAGAAATATCTCTTCCAAGGGTATAATGACCCAACAACCAGAAGGCCTGAGGAGACCGTCACCTTTCAAGGACGCTTTCATCACATGAACCACTGGGGGGCATTCAAAATCAAACCAATAGTGGACCCAAGGCATACTGTGCAAGAAACTTGTTTAAGCGATAAAGCGAGAATCCTCACCTACTTTTCCAACACCTGTATGAATTTCAGTGTGTCCTAACAGACATAATGGAAATGAGTATTTCTTACTGTCTTATGGTCACTCACATTTTTTACCTGTTGGGGACCTCGGGGCCCGAGAACCTCAGCATCCCTGACCTTGGCTGAGTTTCTTCAACAAAGAAGAAGTGTTTGAGTTATGCTTGGCTCAGAAGAATTTGTTACTGCTTGTACTTTAACTCAGATGGAGTTTTGCTTAAACAATGACAACTGTTCCTTGTCCTTGGTGGCTCTGATAAGGGAGTCACGAAGCTGGTAAACAACTGGGGTATAAGAGAAAGACCTTACAAAATGTTTTCTGCCCTCGTGGACAGTGCATGATCGTAATGTAGTTGCTGTTTAAGCCCAGTACATGCTGGCGTGAATAAGTGGTTAATTGGCTAAAGTCTCACTCACATGAGTGCCACGTCAAATTACTTGTCCCCTCCTTCTTAGGACATCCTCCCCTATCCTATATAAGTTTCTGTACTTCCTGAATAAAGTGAGTTCCTGCTTGACTAGACTCCCTGTCGGGTCTGATTGTCTCTTGGAGTTTGAGAGGCTGCGGAGCGGGCAGACAGCGCACTCACCCTGCTCAGACCCTGTCTACAGACAGAAGACCCCCCCCCCCCACATTTACCAAGTTTATCTAACACCTGAGACACAGTACAGCTTTAATTTAGATCCAAATCTTTATAAAGCATAAGAACATACACTAACATGTTTCTGAAATAATCTTATTTATGGCTTAACATATTTCACTGCTATGCAAGTTTTGTATTACATTTCAGTTAAGTCGAGAATAATCAAGTTTTGCATTAAACCCATATTTAAAACACAAAAAGCCTGAAACCAAAATAATTTATCAAGTTTTCCCCAAACATATCTTTACAATTTAGATCTGATTTATTAATTCTGCTCCACTAAAATTTTGGCTAGGTGACTAAATAAATTTTGCTTTCTGTACTGTATATTTTAAAAATGAATTTTAATTACCTCACAATTATGGCACAGCTAGTTTGTTATAGGTCATGATTTAATTGAATCAATCTGGAGTTTATTGCCGAATTATCTTGTTAGCATTCAGAGCCTTTAGGCCACTGAAAGTCTAACTAAACAAACCATGTTTTCATAAATCTTTTCTGAGAGAAGACAGGGTATTAAACACACACACACACACACACACACACACACACACACGCGCGCGCGCGCACACAGAGGAACCATCCAAAACGTTTACTGTTTTTTTTGTTGTTGTTGTTGTTGTTGAAATGTCCAACATTGGCATGGTTAAAAGAAAAAGTAGTGTATGGTAGGCAATTTTCTATGCATGCATCACTTGAGCATCACAGCCAGACCTTTTGAGAAATACTTGGACTCTACTCCAGATGGTTAAATGAGAAACTCAGGAAGTAGGTCTTAGACACTTGCACATTTTTAAATTTCTCAATGAATTTGAATGGGAAGCAAATTTCAGAAAATTAGTTTAGGCAGGGTATTGGTTAACTGAGGGTGCTGGCATGGGTGCATTGTAAGTAAAGTTTTACTAGAATGCAGCCAAACTATGGCAGATGTTTTTAACCAAAATTTGGCTGTATTTGTGGGGTCCAACCATATATTAAGAAATCCACAGGTGTCAAACTCAAGAGAAACATGGACAAAAAAAATAGTTATTAGGATGCTTAAGGATTTTGGATGTCAACATAAGAGAGATAGCAAAAACATGTCATCAAGTCTTGATAATTCTAATTCTTAATATTTCAAAGTTGGTTTTCTCTTAGCAATCTTTTCCTGTCATTATTTTATGTGCTCTCATTTTATGTGCCAACAAATGTGTTCCCCAAATCTGTGCACACAGAGCAAGTATTCCAAATTACCAATTGGATCATGTCAATTTCCATTGTAACATCTTTCCATGGTTCCTTTTACTCTGACAGTCCTTCAGGGTCAAATCCAAGGCTACAGTATTTGTGGACACATTGTAGGTAGAAAATGTGAGGTTCTTTGTTCTAAAGACTCAAAAATAAAATAATGTCACTTAAAATAATGAGATGTAAAGATATTTTTTCTTCTATGTCTTTCAACTAGACATGGTACTTTTATTTGTTATTTATTTTTAATAGAGAAAAAATTTGAATATTCACATTGCTTGGATTGTATAATGCTGATTTTAAACATAAATGTCTATCTTAAGTTACAGAATTACCAAAATTACAATTTGTATTTTATAGTTCATTACAGGCATATGTGGAAATGTTGCACAAAACTAGCTCAAGAGTTTGATTTTACATGTTAAGATGGGCACATTCCACTCACACTGTCTTTTTTAATGCCACGATTTCTTTCTGTAATTTCTCTAATTTTCAACAGGTTGCAAGAAAGAAACATGAGCAAAAAATGACAAGTTTTGGCTCCATATATCTTTGTGTTCTTAGAGAATCTGGGCTTGTTTTTCTATTTGAGGTCCCCAGAGTTAGACAGAAAGTCTGCCCACTCATAAGTCCAGCTGTGTCCTATTTATTTAGTTGTTGAGATTACACATTTAACCTTGTAGAAGCACATGCACTTAGTCATGTTGAACCTTGATGCACTGTAGTGTCCACCACAGTTCTATGCTCCTGGGACGTCAAATATGCTGTATATGGTTAGGATAGCAAGAAGTAGCAGACACAGTATATCATCTTCTAGGTTGGTTGCTTTGTGTCATCATTAAGGATTTTGAAATTCACACACAGAACATATGTTCGTTCTTCACATAGCATTCTTCACATATGTTCATACAGCAACCGTTCATTCTTCTATTGATGAGTAGAATTCTATTTCATGGGTATGCCACAGTTTGTTTAATTCGTTCAAGAATTGTTGAAGAGTTGATATGGATTGATTCTAGCTTGGAGTTATTACAAAAAATCTTTTTGAAATATTCACGTACAGTTGTCTACAATGACATGTTTTTATTTTCTTAGATAACTAATAGGAGATACCTCCCCAAAACCTCATGGACCTATGGATATGGGTAGTGTTGGGAGGTGGAACCTGCCTGGAAGGGTGATATGCTTGGGTCTTGACCTGGAAGGACGTGTGCTGGGCTAGCCTTCCTCCCAGGCTTCTCTGTTCCACAATGCTGTGAGGACCTCTGTCTCTGTAGCACCAGCACTGGTGCCAGCTCTGACTCTGGCTGTGGCTCTAGCCGTGGCCCCATTGGTGATTCTACCATTTTCTAGCCATTCAACTGGGAATAAACTGTGACTATCTGAAACTGTTAGCTAAAATAAATCTTTTCTTCCTAAAATTGTGTATGTTGAGTAGTATTGAGTCACAGCAATAAAAAAGTGAACAAGACAGCTAGTCACATGGTAGGGAAATAAACCTGCAACTGGTTTTCCTCAGTGTTTCTAAAGGTTGGAGATGTGGTTTAGTAGAACAGTATCCTAACATACATAAATGCTGGATTCAATCTCCAGTCCCATCAAACAAGACAAAATGTATTTTTTTTTACTTATACTTAAAGTGTTTGAGAGATAATCACTCCATGTCTTCACCTATAGGTTTTTTTAGTTATTAATTTCCATTATTCTAGAGGGTACTGACATTGTGATTTTATTTTTTTTCTTTCTAGAAGTCTCTTTGAATCTTGTTGACATTATGATTTTAATTTGCAGCCTCCTAATGACTTATGACACTAAGTTGATTCTTTTCTTAATATCTTTAAGTTCTTACAGAATGCCTATCTTCCTACTTTCGCAGATTGTAAGCTCTATGAGAAGTTATTTATATTTTTATATCTTTTCTTTTATGTCCATTTAAAATATTTTAATGAAATATTTCAAAAACAAATAATAAGTACTAGCGGACCCTTCTGAATATACTACCTGTGGGCAAGGATGAGGAAACGAGGCCCCTCCACTTCCATGTATCTGTGCCTTCCAAATCTCCCTCTCCCAGACCCACCAGTACTCACTTCTTATTGCAAAATAGATCTGACCTGGTATCTTCCTTGTTCATACATGTATTTTCAGTGTTTAAAACAACATTCAAAATGAGAGGGGTACTTTATATTTATTGACTAAATGCTTTTTGTTTTTTATTATTTTTCCTTTTGGTCTTACTTCAAAGATGATTAATTCAAGTCACCTAGTCAATAAAGTTGAACTATCATGGTAAATATAAGAGGTATATCATAAACCTCTTTCAAAAACTCCCCAATTGGCATCTGTTGTTTGGCTGTTGTCAGAGGAATGGCAGAAGCTGAAAAATATTAAGAATATTGAGGGATTTTTTTTTTCTTAAAGCCAAACAATCTTTGTTGATTAGCTGCTGTGATGTTTTTTGGTTATGAAGCAATACTTTTGAATAGTCAGCCATGAAAATAGCTTTCAGATACAGTAGATTTTCAGCTCTTAGAAACTGTTTCCTAAACTCTGTATTAGGTTGAATGCTGATAGTCCATCATACCAATAATGGGGTTAGGACAGAAATGCTTAACTCTGGTTTGATGCTACTTTAATACATGAGTTGTAAAGCTGGCTGTCAGGATGGAATAAACAATCAGAGCAGCCTATAGCCGAAAAATATTCACAGCTGATGATTAGGTGAAAGCAACGCCGATGTAAGTCAAATTTCTGGAACCCACCTCTTTCCAAGGCATGATTCACAATGTAAAAAAAAAAAAAAAATCTTCTCAGAAACTCATTTTTCTACTGGTTAGGAGATAAATAAGACTGCCCGAGAAGTCAGGCTGGTAAATCCATCTCCCATATTGCTCTAGTTTGCTCTTACAATTAATCCTGGAGCTAAAATGCTTTAGAGTCTTCTAGTGAGTTTTGACAAAAATAGATGCCTAAAGGCAGGGCATGTTTTCAAAAATACAGTCAGGTGTGATAACCCTAACTTTGTTTTCTGGGACAATGGCGATGGGATGACTCGAAAGCTTAATTAAGAGGTTAATATTACTTCGTGACTTTCCATTGGTTTCTGCATTCTCCCCTTTCAGGGGACTCAGCCAAGACAAGGTGTGCGCATTAGTTGAAACAATTCCTTCACACAGTTGGCCTTCCATGCATGCCATGGGCTGGGAAATACATGGCATGCAAGCACCGCATTTTTACAAGCAGCAGCTTAACAATTTCAGTTAATCCTTATGTTGTGGTTAGATGCCAATAGCTCCATGAAGGCTACAGTTTAAAATAGCAATTATTTTAAAGTATATCTCTTTTGTACACCACTAGTAAATTGGATTATGTTTTCTGAGCTTCCCAAGAGCATTAGCCAAAGCATATCTAAAGCTTTTCCAGTACTATAAATCATCTTTATAGGCTCACAGATATTTTATAATAAAGGTTGGGATTTCCCTAATCTTTTTAATGTGAAATTCATGTTTCTTTCTCTCCATTAATCCTTATCCTATTTCTGCGACTCCACTCACACATTAAATTTATCTAGGCTATCAGCCAAAGTGGAAGGCTTGTTTACTTTCTTCCTAAAGCCAATCTCTTCATTCAAATTACCCACAGTAGATTAGAACACTATTTTGACCTTGCTGGAAAAAGAAATCAAAACAGGTCACCCAGTTATTCTGGATCTTGAATAGATGAGGAGCTTATAAATTACTCTTTTGGTTTGTTGGTTTAAAAGAGGAGGCAGTTTCTTTCTGGGAATGTATGTTGAAGGTTGTGAGAGAAATAAGTTAAGACTTATTTTTTATGAGCCTTACATGAATCAAACAATGACATAAAAGCACAGTTGAAAAATTGCTTGCCACTGGCAGTCTATGATTTGCATTGTTTTATGTGTGTCTACAAATTATATAATATCTTAATTAAAAATTCAGATGTCAGTGGATTTTGATTCTGAACCCTATTTAACTCTGTAGAAGACCTCTCCCCACCCGCATTTCAAAGTGAAAATAACAGAAACAAACAAGTACATAAATGAAAACCTTAAAGAGCATCAGCTAAATTACCAATGACATATTTAAGTAGAAAACTATCATTAGAGTCTGAATGCCCTTAAAGGCAATTTTTGGCACAAAATTAAGAAAATAATTGTAAAGTCAGAAGTTCACTTTAAGAAATAAAATGTTGAAGACAACAAATACACATAGCTTAGAATTATGGGTAAATATAATTGATACAGTTGTATTTCTGCATTCCATAATTAGATTTTTATATCAGTCAAGTGATTTTCTAGTGTGTTCTTTTGGCCAACAAATAGTAAAATGCCCAAACAATAGGCTTAATGAAAGTGATATAATCAAAAAGAAGCCCAGAGATAAGATGCTTTCAGAATTGTTTCACCTGATTAGTAGTATTATGAAAGATTCATGCCTGTATATTTCAGATCCCCATTTTCAAAGCACTTCCTGAAACTTACATTTATTTAACCCTTTGGATGAAATAATGTAGCTATAATATAGAGATGGCAGAGATGACATCACCTTCCAAATAAGAAGAGCAGTCTACAACTATGTGGGTGTGTGCTTTTTTTTTTTTAACTGGAGTCTTATGCTGCCCAGACTAGTCTCAAAATTATGAACTCAAATAATCATATAACCTCCGCCTTCTATGGAGCTGGGACTGCAGACATGTGCCACCACGTTCTGCCTATATATCTTTGTTTGTTTGTTTTGTTTTGTTTTTGAGACAGAGTCTTGCTTTGTAGCCCAGGCTGATTCTCAACTCACTGTGTAGTCGAGGCTGTCAGCTATGTATCTTTTTAACAGTAAAGAAATAACTTCTCAGAAGTTCCCTACAAAACTTTTCTTTGGATCTCTCCTGGTAGGATTATACCACAGGATCATGGCTTATCTCCTAACAAAGTTAAGACAATTATGTGTATTATTTTGAGATTTTTTTGGTGGTTTTTTGTTTGTTTGTTTTTGCTTTTGCTTTTGTTTGCTTGTTTGGTTAGTTGGATGATTGAATGATTTCTGGCCCAGGAAGGAAGAACTAGGGAAAGGAAACAATGTAATTGTTGAGAAGATACCGACTGTCTATCAGTAGTATGCATCGCATTTTATAATGGTTTGTGTGTATGTGTAATTGTAACGGATACATGAGCCAATCAGTTAATAAAGAGAAGAAGCTGGTGTTGGCTCACAGATTTAGAAATTTCAGTGCATGATCAGTTGATGCCGTAGATTTTGGGCTGCACATGATGGAGGGCGGGGCATGGTAAAGAAAACTGTCCACCTCCTGGCTGAGAAGTGAAAGAAAGAGAGGCAGAGGTAGAACAGAAAGACCAAGGGGTCAGGGTCCCATTATCTCACTACCCCATTAAAAGAAATACCCCCAATGATATAAAGGCCTTATACAAAGCTCCATCTGCTAAATATTCCACCACCTCCTAGAAGCATACTGGCTGGGAACTAAGCCTTCAAAACATGAGCCTTTGGGACACATTTCAGATGTAGACTATAGCATGGTAAGATAAAGGTACTAAGAATTAAGTGTAATTTTATTTAATGTAAACTTGTTTGTTTTTACAAAGAATTTGTATCATTGAATGAGAACTATGTTTTATGAGAGATTCTGAAATTAATTCTAATTAAACTTCTGAATTTCTCTAAACATGTAAAAGACTCCTTTAAACACTCTTAGAAGAAAAGAAACCTTGTTGTGATGTTACAGCCCAACTAATAAAAACAATAGGACGTGATGAATTGAGAAACTAAATCACACTCTCAATGGGATGTGGCAAAGACCAACTAACTAGTAAAATGATTAGGAAACGAAACTCTGAGCATAGACAAAGGCACAAAGGGAGCCAATCAGATTGAACAGACATCAGTGCTGTAATTATATACTACAGCAGATGTAGAACTGAAAACACAAGAGCACCTGTTTTGTTCAAATGAAAGCTAGATTTATAGACACAGTTTGAGGGGCAGAGTGTGACAGTAAATCATCTTTCTTCATTTGGTCTGATTCACTCAAGAGGCAACTGGATTTTCCAGGAGAGGGACAATTCTATTTAGGAAAAAGTGACAATAACAAAACAAAAAAAATTACCTATTTTTTATGACATTCTTAGTCTGAAGCATTGTGAAAGCATATTTCTGTTTTCAAATTTTTCTAGTTATATCTAAAAGAGAATATAGGCTATAAAAGGGAAGATTAGGGTGAAGTGTCAGCTTGAGTGCCTTTGGGATCTGCCCAGGATATTGGAGGAGCACACTTCTGGGGTGCCTGTGTTGGTCTGGAGGTGTAGCCCTGGGATCTCATGAACAGACCCTTTCTAGTGCTGCTCCCCAACACATTCCACTATGCCTTCCTGCCATGATATTCCTGGCTTGGAACTAGCAGAAATGGGCCCAAATGCCTTGCAATGTGAGAAAATTAAACATTTCCTCCTTTAAGTTGTGGGTGCCTGACACTGCATTTCAGCCATGGGAAAGCTGACTAATAAAGGCCCTCTCCCCCTAAGTAGCTCCAATGCAAAATATTACTCAAGAACACCATGTCAACAAGGACCCATGATGCCTTATTATGACTTTTTTTTTTTTGTTTCTCTCTTGGCAAAAATAAAAGAAAAAATAACTGAGAATTTAATAAGTCCCTTAGTAAGAGAACAGAGCTAAAGCCTGGTGTATTATCACTAGAGACAAAGGAGAACTTCAAAGTCCCCCTAAATACCAAATGAAAGCAATTCTGGCTACATTTAATTGGGGATTAAGAGTACAGAAATCATGGCCCATGGTTACGGAACTATTCCACTCTGTGAAAGATAAGATGCTTTTCTTACTAGAACAAATACAACGCAATGAATTTGGCTTTTAAAAATTAAGACAATTCAACCTAATTAATAGAGAGAAATATCATTCTATTAGTCTATTAATTTTTCAAGAATAAAGGCTTTGTATATTCTTTATTGTTCTAAAAGTCAAAATTTCCATTTCAATAGAGTGTTTTTAAGAGGAGGTGAAGGGAGGTTACACTGAATATGTATATCTACATCCTCTCAGATTTGCTTGGTGACAGGACACGGGGGCTTTTGTGCTTTTCGAAATGTGTGTGGCGCTCAACATGAAAACCAAGGTTGGCATCGCAGTCAGATTACTGCAGCTGGCTGTACCCTAACAGATCATTGGAAAGGTTCTTAAAACAATCATTATTTTTCATAGGAACAAATGGCTTTCCCTCCAAGACACAATAAAGCAAAACCAATAGTCATTTTGTTGCAGTCTAATTGAGCGGAAGATATTTGGTTTAAGCCTGTGAAGTATTTAAGTCAGCAGCAGCCATTAAGAACCCAGCAGCTGATTATTCCACATGCCAATCAGTCAGTTAGTAAATATTTATTGAACACTAGTGTACTATCTGATGGGTGTTGGAGACCCGGAAAAGGTTCTGCCCTCAACTTTCAGTTTTCTTTCTCTTTTTTTCTTTAGAATCCAAGTGAGGGTTTTCATACCCCCCATTTTTATTTTTTTCTTTTTTCCCCATTTTGTTGATATGTATATGTGCAAAATTTAAGGTTTACAATGGAGTTGAGCATATCCCCCACTTTTGGAAGAGATTTTCTAGTGATGCTGATGGATCAAGGAAAAGATAAATAACCTTGAAGATAATATGCATGCTCTCCAAGCTTCAGCTTAGGTATTTTTAAAAGTGTTTCTTGACCTACAATGACATTAACTTTAATCATAATAAGTCAAGTGGTTATAGAGTCCAATATTGTATTTTAAAAATCCCTTCCTTTTTAAATCTTTAATTCATTTTGAGTTAATTTTTGTATATGGTATGAAATGAGAATTTCATTTAATTCTTCAAGTGGGTATCTTGGTTCTTAAACACCATTTCTGAAAAAGATGGTCCTTTCCTCAGAGTATGTTCTTGGAATCTTTGTTTAAAAAAATCAGTTGCCCCTGTAGGCATGGTCTTCTTCTCATTTTTGAGACATCACTTATATTCTATTTTTTGATGAGTAGGAGTTTATGTCAGTACCATACTGGATTGATTACTATAGCTTTCAATATAGGGATTTTGACATCAAATAATGTGACGCTTTGAATTTTATTCTTTTTGCTAAAGATTGTCTTAGCTACATGGGAGTATCTGTGATTTCTTATAAATCTTAGGACTATGTTTTCTGTTTACATGAAAAATGGCATTGAAATTTTGATAGGGATTGCATTGAATCTGTTTATCGTTTTGGGCTGTATAGGCATTTTAGCAATGATAGTTCTTCCAACCTACAATATTAACATGGAATTCCTTTTAACTCATTTCTGTCTTCTTCAATATCTTCATCAATATTTTATAGTGTTTAGTATGTGGATCTTTCACTACATGTTTAAACTTATTCTTAAATATGCTATTTTTTAAAGAACTCCAATTATAAAAATACTATGCAAAAACACATGGTAAAGGTTTCATGACATTAGTCTTAGGACAAAACTTTGAAATTTAATCCCAAAATAATGAGAGAAACAAAAATAGATAAGTGCAATTGCATTGGGCTAAAAGTGTTCTTCCCAACAAATAAAAAAAAAAAGAAAACAATAAAAACAAAGTAAACCAACAACCAAGAGTGAAGAGACAACATAAAGATTGAGAGAAAATACTTGCAAACTATGCATTCTTTGTATTAGAGCTTAGTATCCAAGCAATTCAATAGCAAGAAAAAAATCTGATTAAAATTGTTAAAGGAAATATAGGAATTTTTCATAAAAAGATACCAAAGACCAAAAATTATATGACAATATATATAATTTTTTAGAAAAATTCATATTAAAACAACAATGACATGTTACTTCATAACTGCTAAATAGTATAAAAATATCAAAGGTAAATATAAAGATGTGGAGAAAAGGGAACATATGTTGATGGAAATGTAAATTAGTAAAGTAGCCATTATGGAAGATTGTATGAAATTCCCCAAAACTTTTTATTTTTCCTGAGACAGGTTTTTCCCTATGGCTCAGGCAGATCCTGAACTCATTATGGAGTCTAAGCTGGCCTTGGACTCACAGCAATCCTCCTGTCTCAGACTCCTGAGTGCTGGGATTATAGATATGCCAAGGCCAAGGCCACCCTGAGCTCCACAGTGAGATCAGCCAGGACTATAGAGCAAAATATTTTCTAAGAAAGAAAGAAAAAAAGACAGAAAGAAAGAATGACAGAAAGGAAGGAAGGAAGGAAGGAAGGAAGGAAGGAAGGAAGGAAGGAAGGTAGTTTTCCAGGATTCATTTTGTTCTACTCAGACATCCAGGCACTCAAAGGTCACCACAGCTAAGGACCAAGTGTTCCTAGTTACTGCTTTTGCTGACAGCAGGCATTGGGGTCAGGATCATGATGCTAGTTTTACTGGTACTTAGAATGCAAGTGGGGTGGAGGTGTAGCTCAGTGATTAAAGCCCTTGCCTAGGAAGTACAAGACCTAAGTTTGATTTTCCAGCAGCTCATAATATTTGGGCATACCAATACATGCCTGTGCTCTCAGCACTAGAGAAGCTGAAGAAGGAAGATTACCCCGAGTTCCAGGCCAGCTGGGCTACATAATGAGTTCAGAACTAGCCTGCACTGCAGAATGAGATCTTGTCTCAAAAAAATTTATTTCAAATATTATAGAGCCAGGAAGGCCCCACCCAGATTTCAAAGAAAAGATTGAAAGGCCAGGCAAGAAGCCCCTGAGAAGACAGTGAGAATATACATTGGAGACCCTATGCAGTTATAAATTCCTGGAACATAGACTGTCTATAAAGGAAAGCTTTAGTACAATAGTAGAGCCAGTCAGAGAAGCCTTGTAGACTGCACAGAGCAAGGCTATGGGAGTGCGACTGCTCAAGTCTTCTACAACTCTATTGTTCATCACCATGAGCTCTTGATGCCAGATATGAAGCGATAGCCTTCATGCTTGCCTTGCTTATCTTTAGGCCTATTCTCTTCTATCCCCCTATTCCTCCCTTTTGGAATAAGAATATTCACTCTGACATTGTACATCAGTGTTTTATAACCTACTTTCGACTCAAGAGTTTGCTTCCAATCTCAGAAGAGACAAGGACTTGTGAAAAATGATGGAACAATTGAGACTTTGGAATGGAGATTATTGAATTTTTGTTTGTACGTAAGATGGTTATGTCAAAAAGAATTAGGATCTTGGGTTCATTTTGTGGTTATCTGTGATTTAAGGAGATATATTTGGGTGTCAAATTGACAAGAGGTGATGTATGGTTTTTTTGTTTAAACTTGATTGGCTTGGGGTCATCCAAAGGATTGGTGGAGTTACACTTCTGTGTGTGCCTGAATGGTCATGGAGACCATGTGTGCTATGTCTGGTACCCTTGCCCCCCCTTTCCTCCCTGGTGCAGCTCCTCTGCTCTCCCTTACCATGACCTAAGTGACTTTGGCATACCACACTATTCTGCCATGTTGTTCCTACCTTGGAACCAACCAACCATGTATTGAATCCTCCGAAACCATGAGCTAAATCAAAGCTCTTCTCCTTTTAGCTGTGGGTTTGGGGTATTGTGTCCCAAAATTGAGGAAGCAAACTAATACAATAGAGAAACTGATGCAGAAGAAATATACCTACAGCAGTGTATCATAAAAATCTCTGCGTGATCTTAATTGTCATGATAATCATCATCACTTTATCTGCAAGCAAGTAAGTAATAAAATAGGAATAACAACTCTACTGGATTTTCCTTTCCTAGAATATATCCCTTACTACAAGGTTTTTAGTAAAGACATGAGTATATGAAGAACTAATCCTCTGCTTTATGGAAAACAACAATACACACATGATAACAAATATGTTCACATAAAAATGTAAAGAGGGTGCCTGCAATGTGCATAGCAACTTAGGCACAGGACACTATGGCCAAGAGTTGGGAAAGATCTCTGCTAGCTTAGAACTTCAATTCTAGAGTGTAGGTAAAATCAGAGAATGGACACTTAAAGAATAAGTAAGGCACTTTCTGAAAATGATACGTGTCAGAAAACAGAAGAGGGTGAAATGTCATAAAGTCTCCAGGTCTAGGGAATAAGAGAGTTCTTTAGTTTCAACGGTCAGGAAAGGCCTCTTGAAGGTTTCAGACACATAGTTCAGGGTTAGGAGTAGCTCACAGATGGAGGTAAGAATGATAAAGTGGAGAGTCTAGGTTGCATTTGAAACAAGAAGCGCCATTGACTGAAATTCTGGAGACAATTTCCACTTGGGAGTGGAAGGTAGGGCAGTGGGGCCAGATTGTTTTTTCAAGAAAAACTAAAAATTTAAATTTCCATGCTTTTTTAAAAGAAACGGTGACACATAATCTACAGAAAATTGCCAGCCAAAGCTATACAATTGCATACTAAATACATGGAAAACTGGATGAGGACAGGAAAAGAGCAGTGCTGTAGATCTTTCTTGTGGTCTAAAGCGAAGCTAACTAAAGAGTGTGGCCTGAGACACTTATGGTACATGATGGCTGTGTGTGTCTTCCAGAGGTGATATTTCCAATTTTACTAGGACTTTCCAGGAAGTCTGAAGAACAAGACTTATGGGAAGAAGACTGAGACTGCTGAGTGGGCTGGCACACACTCCACAAAGTCACAGCTATCAGCTTCCACCAGCGTTTCCCCAGCAATGTTCTCACTACCGGCAAACAAGAAAAGTAATGGGAACAAAGCTGGTGGCTATGAGCATGGTAATTACAGTTATTCAGAGATTTCGTTTTGGACTGCTATAGGTGTATTCCCTCTTGTATTACTTCTACAGTCATAGTCTCCCTCTTCTCTAAATGAAAATAAAGAGAAAGAATAAAAGAAAAATTGAACATATACAGTCTTTGATTTAATAAGGAAGTAGTGTATAAGTGGTGACATCAGTGTTCTATAAAATTAAGTTAAAAGGCGCACTCTGGCAAGAAGCAATTAATTACTGGTAGTATTTTTAGTTATGCTTTAAAAAATATTATTGGAATCATTTTCCATTGCTTCTTTTTTTCATGCCTTCCTCACATCTCATTATAAATGTCATATTTAGGTGTTTATTGGAAAAAATCATGTCACATTATGTTAATGTTTTGCTGTTTCTAAGAAAGCCTTTATTTTTCCACTCTGAAGCATAAAAAATCTCATAAGGAATTTTTTGTTTATTTTTTAGGGGAAGAATTAAGTTTTCCACGTGTTCATATGTTTAAGTACAGAATTTTTTCATTGAACCCTTTTATAATTAGATACTGATTTCTGAGATACTTGACCAACTTATTCTTTTTCCTCATTTTATTGATATGTATGTATGCTATACATAATGCTTACATTAAACTTGAATACATGTGGACACATTTTTCAGGTTAAAATTACAAATTCTCCCCCTCTCCTTTTTTGACCCTCCCACACTCTCCCCCACCTTACTAGTTCCCACTATCCCCCTCATTTAGTTCAACGAAATGACTGTATTCTGGGTTTCTAATAACAGAGAAACTATTCGATTTTTAACCTTATGCATCTAACTCATTTCACTGAGCATGATGGTCTCAAGTTGCCTCCATTTACATACAAAAGCCTCTAACCTATCTGTCTTTATAAACAAGTAACATTCCGTTGTGTATAAATACCATAATTTATGTATCCATTGGTCTATTGATGGGTATTTTGGTGGCTTCCATATTTTTAGCTATTGTTAGTTGTGCTGCTATGAACATGGGTATACATGTATCTCTTTTTTCCCATTTTATTAATATGTATATGTGCAAAATTTAAGGTTTACAATGGAGTTGAGCCTTTTGTGCACATATGTATCTTGTCAAGGTGACAAGGGCTTTCCCACTCTCCTTTTGTCCCTCCCCTCCCCTCCCCTCCCTCCCTCCTCTCCTACCCAACCCCCCTGTTTCACTTTGAGAACATCATGCTTAGTGAAGTGAGTCAGAAGCATAAGGTGAAACATCGAATGGTCTCTCTGATATGAGAGACCCAGATCACAACTCCTATGGAACTTAAAACGAAAAACAGAGTGTCAAAGTTTTTGAAGAAAATCTTTTTCTTAGGACCTTAGAAGAGATCTTAGAATCTGAGAATCTTTTAGATCTTAGAATCTCTTAGAATCTTAGAAGAGAGATGCAGTGAGATTCTCTGTAAATCTGTGACAGTGGTGGGGAAGCCGGTGATGGGCGGAAGGACTGAAATATCTCATAGGGAGGGACAGTAAGAGGTGAACCTAGTCAACTTAAATTAAAAACTAAAACCATCTATTATGAGATTTAAACCAGTTATTTAAAAACCCAGCTCGATGACTTTAATAATTGTTTCTAGCTTCTTTGTTTGAGTTCGTTGTTGTTCATCTTTCTGTATTCTCTCTCACTCCTACGGTCAAGAGAGGAGCAAGCTATTTTGGTCTATACCTTTATACCTTGAATCTAACCACTCATGAATTATCTGTGCTGTCTCTCCTTTTTCTTTTGAAATTCTTAGTGAATGTTTTGTCCTTTGAATAGGTTAAAAAGATATGATATTGATCCAGGCAGAAAAGTATAGCTTTTTCTTTCCAAGAAACTGAAGGAAAATGTCTGTTCTTGAAAAAAGTCATTTGACCTCTGGGTTATAATGTCTATTTGGAGACATAATAAGCTATAAGCTGTTCTTTCTGCAAAGTGAGATTGTTCTGAGTAGAAAGGGATTCAAAGAGGGATTTGTGCAGACCATTTGGCCAAGGGAGGACGATAGAGGTGAGCTGTGGGTGTGAACTCACATTGTGGAATGGGGTTGTCAGGTGGGTTTGGATCTTGGCTGATGAAGCAGGTTTTTAAGGAGCAATTCTCTTCCCAGCTGGCTGCTCAAGGTGCACATGCAGTTAAAGAAAATAAGCAGATAGCTGAGTGAATCCTTCACTTGATTCCGAGACTTCCTGTGATGGCTGCTATAACTTCTCAGACCAACACCAGAACTACAAAATTTGTCATTACCAAATCCTTGTCATTCCAGCACCAGAATACATGTTTCAGCATAAAATAAAATCTGCTCAACAGTCTCAACTGGTGTGGTTCATCCAACATTTAAAATACTTCATGGAAAGAAACTGTTTCTCTCTTGATCCATGCTTTCTAGTACTAATCTTTTTCTGATAATAATTTCTTATCAATTTTAAGCCCTTTTTCCAGTCTCCAATAAAATGAAGAGTGGTAATGTACTGAGCATATGCATGGCCAGAAGTTATCAGTTTTGGGAATTATATAATTTTTGAAAGTATGATTGGAATTTAAGATGCAGTTGATGAAGAGCATTTAATATAATTAATAATGTATTTACATATCTAGTACCCTCTAAACAGTGTAATTTTGTTATTTTTAAAAAGCATTACATAATTTAATTCATTAAATATTTTATGACATTTTCTATAGTCCTCCCAATACTCCTTGACCATATATCTTTTGTTGTGCAGTTTTCAGAATCCAAAGAAGCATTATGGAGAGCTAAGCCTGGTCCACAGATGTTAAGAAAGATGGTTCTGTGCAAACCAGGATTCATGTTATCCTTTCCTCTAAGGCATCTTCTCAAGATAAAGAAGAGTTAAGGCTCTTTGAATAAAGCGAGCAATTTCATCCAGAATATATATAATTCAAGCAAGTAAATAAAAATGAATCAATTTCCCTTTTCTGCAAATAGAGAAACTCTGTGTAGTCAATATTTCTAACATCATCATTCTTCAGAGTGCACATAACTGACCTACACCTACACCACACACGTCACATCACCACTGATGTGATATTGTCACATGAATATTGATGGGATATTGTGATGATAACTCTTGTTCTACTCTTTCAGCCATAAAACATTTCACTCTCAAAGTTAAGTATGCTAAAAACCTCCCTGTTCATCCTACTGTCAAGATGTCCATTTCCTGAAGCTGATTGGTAGAGAGGTATTGGTACAACAAAATGGGTCATGTGAATGAAAAAAGATGAAGGTTGTTATGTAATAAACACTACCTGGCTAATATATGAATAGAAGACAAGTACAGGGAATCATTGGTAAGGCAGTTTGGTAAAGCCAGTTTCAAATGTGTCTTAGGGCAGGTGTCGTGTGGAAGGAGCCCAGGCAGGTTAAATCCGTTAGTCTACAAACGTGAGTTGTGATATCATGCTCCACTGAAAGCAGCTCTTGAAGTATCAGCCAACTAATGCCATGCAGAGGCAGATCATAAAACATTTTAATTTTAAGTGAGATATCCAGAATGCAATGTATTGGCTTTGTTCTTTTTTTAACTTTGTATAAATTAAGTAAAATATATCTTAGTATAGTGTTTTGTTTGAAGAGTATGTTTGTAACTTTTGATCTATTTCTAATGGCATTAATTGAAAATTCATTAGGGTAAATTAGCTCTTTTCAGATGTGTGTAATGCTGGCAGAATTAACCTTCTCTGTCTTTAATTTGGTGGAAAAAATAAATGGAATTACCCTAGAAAGTTCAAGTTTGAATGTGGATTTTTTTTTTTTTTTTTTTTTTGAGACAGGGTCTCACTCTATAACCCAGACTGGTCCTGAACTCACTATGTAGCCTAGGCTGGCCTCAAACTCATGTTAGTTCTCCTGCCTCAGCCTCCCAAGTACTGGGATTACAGATGTGTGCTACCACATCCAGCTAATTCTTATGTGGTGCTGGAGGACTGAACTCGCACCCCTGAGCGTGTAAGTCAAGCACTCTAGTCACTGACCTAAACCCTTGACCCTGTGGATTTCAATGTTTCTAACATCTCCCTTCTCTACATGACAACTTTTAAAAATTTTTGTTATTAGAGGACAAGGTGTAACTTAGTGCTAGGGTGCTTGCTTAGCATGAATGAGGCCCTGGGTTTTATCTAGAGCACACAAAAAATGTATCATACCATAAAACTTATTATAATGGCTGGAAAAGATTTATTTTTTGCTGAATTTATACATTGAATCTAACGATTCACAAATTATCTGTGCTGTGTTTCTTTTTTCTTTTGAAAGTCTTAGTGAATGTTTTGTCCTTTGAAGAGGTTAAAAAATATAATATTGATCTGCGCAGAAAAATATAGCTTTAAGAATTTAAAAATGAATAAAATTAGAGTATAAACTCTTTTCAATAGAAAGAAGAAATAATGTTTAATTATCTAAATGCATTTTCAAAGGAAGAATTCACATCTACATATTGGTCAATCACTAAATAAATAACAATTGTATCTATGTTGCGACCATGTGCAAGGTTGTCAGTGGCTTCATTTTGACAGATTTTTGCATATTTAACTTCATTAGCAACTATAGGCAAACAAGTCTATCTCCATTCTTAGCTATTGAAGAACATTTTTATGAATTTTGATTATGAAATATTTTTCTGATACTAAATATTACACAAATAATTAGGAAAAATCTGATATACCAATTTAAATATCTAATGGAGAGTTCTCCAAATTCTCCTTCATGTAGAATACAAAGTTCTTCATACAATCAGTAACTTTTGAAAAAGTTCTAATTATCTGTGTAGACCATTAAGACAAACGTGAGGCACAAATTAAGAAACCAAGAGAGTTTATTTGGGCTGATCAGAGTTGCACTTCAGGAGGCACACATTTCAGGCAGGCTGAAATTTTCTCTGAGTTAAGCACATTTTAAGTGAGTTTTAAAGGCAAAAACAAAAAGGGTTGGGATTAAATCAATTGTCAGGAATTTTGTTTGAGGTGCAGGTAGGGTAGCAAGCTATCTTACAGGAAAGTGGTTGGGTCATTTAAAGGCTACACATACAGTGGTTCTCCGGAAGGACTACAGAGGGGAAAGAATGAGAACAAAGAAATTTTCAGGAAAGAAAGGAGTTAGGACCAAGATGACCCAGGTGGCTACCATTGGATTGGAATATTCTTCTATTAAAAAAAAAAAAGCAATAGCTCTCAGCATGTAAACTACAGGGTGCAGCACATCACACAGTGTCAACTAAGTTTATTTGGATGTAGTCATGACAGAAGCTTGGTCACTCATATCTCCCCAAGTCAAGTATTTTAGGATGTTGTAATATGTCTCTTTTGTTTGATTTTTAATTTTTCCAGGGAAAGTTATAAGCGTATAACTGAAACTGAGTAGTGATCATTTGTTTTGAACTTGTTTTCTGGTAGGACAATTTAGTTATTGATCATGTTTATCCTTGCTTGTACTTGGTAAAAATAAAAAAAAGTCTGTCTTTTAATAGGTTTTATTATCTTGTTTTTGGTTTGTTTATTATATTTATTTATTTATTTATTGAGACAGCGTCTTGCTCTGCAGTCCAGGTTGGTCCTGATCTCACTACTTAAGCCAGACAGGCCTTGAATGCATGGCAATCCTCTTGCCTCAGCCTTCTGAATTCTGGGATTATAGGCATGTGCCACCAGGCCCATTTTATGCAGTGCTGAGGAATAAAACCCAAAGCCTTGTGCCTGGTAGGCAAGAGCTTTAACTGCTGAGTGATGCCCCAGACATTATTAGTATATTAATATCCTCTTCAGACATGGGACTCCAATTTTGTCTGCAGTTTGTGGATCGAAGGCACAGCCTCATTGTTAGGAATAGCAATTGAAGGTAAGGAAATAGATCAAGGAGGACTATAGCAACCCCATGTGACCTTCTCCTTAGACCTCCTCCCCACCTAATCTCCCACATCATGGGAGAAAACCGCAAATCGATACGATGAACCTCTGGGTCTGATTTTCTACATGAGCGAAGTTACTTGTTTTATTCAAAGACGAGAAGATTCGCCCAGGCTGCCTAAGTACCTAGGCTCTAGCACCCTGTATCTCACTGGGTATAAAGCTAACCCTGTTTACTCCCCAGGCAGTGAATTCCTATCCACTACCCCTTCTTGAACTCTGAGTTTCAGCAGTTTGAAGCTCCAGGTTCTGTTCTGCTCCATGATCTCAAACAACACGTATATGATTCATGTTGCTTTCAAGTCCAGCTACGGCTCTGTGTTCTCTGCCATTTTCTATTTTTATACTAAAGAAGGTCAAGCCCTGCTTGGATCTAGTGGCAGCTTCACTTCCCTGGTTCCCTGGGACATGCACATGTGAAGGTACCTGTGTTCATTAACTTAAAACTCTCAGAAGTTCTTGCGTAAAACACACTAGAGTCATCCTAATGGTTATCTCTGGGGAGCTGAGGAGGAGATCCCACGTGGGGAGTGATGTGAAAAATCACTTTAATCTTATCTGTACATATTAAATTTTAAGGGAAATGGTAGAATTATTCAGTAAAATGCAATGCAAATATTAATAAAATGAAGAACACAAGGAATGATAAAGTACTTTATTAACACCTGCTGCTTTATTATATTTAGATTTTTTACTTAGAAACATGGTTTCATCTCCATTAAATCTTAATCCATTCATTTGTGATATTACTCTAATATACATAAACAATATATATTATATTATACTTCTCGATTTAATTAAATGACGTTTATGTTACAAAAATTGAGAAATTTAAGTATAATTGGGTGAAAAATTGTAAGGAAACATCTACTGTTTTGCTGCTGCTATCTACAGAAATAGAAGGGTGCTTCTGTGTTGCTGTACTTCTAAAAGCAATCACTTTCCTAAGGAATCTCGTTTCTGCATGATTGTTCTTATGCATTGATATGTAACATAATGCTTTCATGACTTAATTGGATTGTTAGGTAGGATTTAAATGATTTGCATATGATGCTGGAAAAAAAACTCCCCTTTAAGAACAGCTGAGCATGTTTTATATTCTGTGATGTATTTTAGGACAGTGGTAAAGAATAGAGCATCAACTACCAAAGCAGATGGGACAAGCACTTTAGAAGCTGTTGGGTACCTAGAAGTGTTGTGGAACCACCTGGTTATAAAAGTAAAAGAATGCTCGTAACGATAGCTTTATATAGCATCCTTGCTGAGAAGAGATTCTTTTCAAAAACAATGACACTGACCAAACAAACTTAGTTGTTTTTCTTCCTCTTCTATATGGTAGTTGGGCGCATACCTTTTTTTCCCCTTCATTCCTTTCTAAATGTAAGTTTAAAAGTAAAAAGGCTAGGCTATAACTTGATTTTCACATCATTTAAGAGTATTATTTGATTCTTCAAAGGCTCTTCTTTCCATTCTTAATTTAGTGCTAGTTATAATGCAAATTTTCAAGGTGCATTAATACCTGGGATCTATGCTATGCAATATAATTTGCAACTCAATTTATGGAACCAAAGTCTAATATAAATTCAAAGATTTTGTAAGACTCTGAAGAGTTGTATATTATTTTTCACTTACATTTTTAATGGAATATCGGTTATCCATAGTAGATGGAACTGCAGATATCAACCTTAGTTGCACATTCCTGGGGAACTTAAAGACTCTTGGTTGTCACAACACACCAAAATTATGTTAGATTTTCCAAGAAAGAGTGAAATCCTGGGTCAGTATAATTTCTCTAAAAAACTTCAATGTTTAGCTCAAATTCTGAAAGAGAATATAATGCCTTAAACCTTTTCCTTATAAAATGTTATATTGTTATATATGCTCTTAAGTGCATGTTCCTCTTCTCTCTCCCAGTGATCTCCTTTCTCCTAGTAAGGCCCACCTCCAAAAGTTTTTACCACCACCCAATTGCACCACCAGCCGGAGATGACACCTTTGTCACACGAACTTTTGAGGGACATTTCAGATCCAAAGTTTAACATTCTGCAATTTACTTGAACATGACATAATCGCTAATCACTCACACACTATATGATAAACTATATTTTACATGAAGTTGCTTTGTTATTAATACTTGTTAATTATACAAATAAATGGGTTCAACTGTGACACTTTCATATATGCTTAAAAATAAAACTAAAGACCCTAGGTGACTGCTGTGAAGCAGTTTGACAACATTGCTTTAAGTTTTGCAACCAAGAAATAATGAAAACGATACCTGAAGCACTGTATCTTAATTGAAAATGCTACACTATCATGCGCAAAGAAACAAAAGTTTATCAAAAGAGGTTGCTTGGCCAGAGAAACCTTGAAAAAGAGCTTCTTGGGGACAAAATGGCAGAACTCAAGACCTGAACAGCACTGATGAGGGGAAAATTTTCCAGAGGATGTGCTTTTTGAAGGTTGGTCCCACTGTAGGGATGGATGCTTCAAGCTGGAGTAGCCAGGTGACATTGACATGGGAATCATGTAATTAACTCAACTTGCCCTGCGTCTCTGCTCAGCAAGCAATCTTCTGATTAAAGCCTGACTTCCTACCTAGCCTGCTTACACAGAAAGAACATTTGTTGGTGTGCAATAGGAGTTTTCAGTTCAAATTCTCACTGTAAATAAGTAAACGGGCACTCGGATTTTTATCTACCTGTGCTCATAGGAGACATGTCTTCCCCCCTCCACCAATTAAGCTATGACTCTGAGGTTGCAGAGATGAAATCTGGTGAAAAGTATTCCTGCTATCTTGTGGGAAAGAGACAAGCCTAGGTAGATCTGACATAATCTTTTCCTCTAATATTTTTCATTTGTGTTTCTGGTCACAATGTCTTTGCTCAAGGCATTTTTTGATGTTGGGTAAGCATGGAGTGGATGACAAGAAAGGAAGTTAGGGGGTTGGTAAATCTCCAGAAAGAATGTGGAGAAAAGGACAAAGGAAATACTCTGTTCATGCCAAACAAAAGACAAATGTGCAGCAGAACAGCAACTCTGTGAATTCCAAGATTGAATTTGCTAAATTTCTTTTACTTTCCTCCATGTTAAAATGTGCCATTCATTTGAGAAGGGAGATTAACATACAGAGAAAACTGCTTTCTGTCTTGAGGACTTTAAAGACAAGAGAGGGGAGGGACAGAAGGTAAGAAGAGATAAGTGAATAGAGTACTAGTGTTTCCTTTTTGGGGTTTTACCTTAAAGTATGTTTGCCCATGTATATTAAATATTTGTTTTAAAAATAAATAAGCTTAATGTGGAAGATGGGATGCTGTAGAGTACACTGGGATGGGCCACATCAAAAGAGATTCACTTAGTGTACAGTGAAGGAGGCATTGGACACCAGCTTAACTCCCTTCCATTGAGTGTCACATGGTTGCTGACTAGAGAACCCTAATGTATCATGGCAACCACTTTGACAGAATTAACTAGGTGTGAACCACTGGGAGAAGTGGATGTTGTAATGCTCAACTGTAACAAAGGGTAGGACAGGAAGCCAAGAAAAAGACCAAAACATGATTGTGTCAGCCCAAGATTTAGTTACTAATTCCGACAAGAAAAATAGTACGTAGGGACCAGAGGACATTGTCCACTCTAGAGATGATCAGAGAAAGAGGACCATATGTTTGGAAAACATGAACCTTGTCTGCCCCTACTGGAACATGTTAAGATCACACATATGCCCAGTAATTCTCCCCTAAATGTCACCTGTGTCTTTGCTTCTTTTTTTTCTTACTCCTAGAGTTAGCTACATACTTCATTTCTATTTTCAATTGTTCTATATTTTATTGAACTAATTCTTGAGGCTTTCTTATTATTATACAGAAACGTATTTAGTCATGGTGACCCATGAATATATCAAACCCAGTGATCGATTTTCAGCCTTTATATTAATCCAGGAAGCAGCTGTCTAGACAAGGTCAGCCACTCCCATTCTTTTAGGAGCTATTTCTTTCCTTGGATTACAAGTTATATTTTATTTCTGGTTTTGTTTTTTGTTGGCTTCAAAAAGTATTTCCCCTAGATGGTCTCTCTAGGTTGCTTCTCAGCTCTAGCCACACATTCATATTCCTAAATAATTTTATCCAGGACTGTTACTTTTATTTCCATGTGTTTGCCAAAGCCTGCTATATTATTTTTCCTCTAGTAGAAACTCTTCCCAACCTCCAGACGCACTGATCTATAGCTTATTTGATATTTCCCTGAGAATATTTTATGCACATATATATCACATCAACATTATGATCCTGTCCCCTCTCTGTGTTTGGCCCTCCCATCCCTTCTAACTCCCACTATCACATCCATTTGGTTCTATAGAATGCTTGTATTCTAGGCTTTCCATGCATATCAGAGAAACCATGCGGTGTTGAACATATTTAATCTTCTGCATCTGACTCATTGCACCACCACTCAAATCACTACTCTTTTGTTTAGCTTTCCATGTCCAGATTGGGATACAGTGGCCATATCTTGATGCCTCTTTTCTGGGTTCAGCAGAGCCCTTTTCTGGGACAATTGGCTGAAAGTTCTTCTTTTTTTTTTTTGTATCTTATCTTTGTTGAGATTTTTTTTAACATGGTCTCACCCACCAGTCCACATAAGAAAAGAATTGTAACAATGGAGTTCATAAGGGTATAAAATGTGAGAAAGGAAAAAGGGAGAAGTTAAATTTAAATTCCTTAGCTGAGTATTGAAAAGTGAATTTGTGTGCATTCAAAAGACATTCAGGTTATCATTACATCCATCACTTTTCTTAGGCTACACTTACATCAAAAAATTGCTAAGTGAATTGCTACCTTAAGTGGACTTCAGTGTATATCACAAAAGTATATTACACATAAAGCAATAAATATAACAGCATACTTAGTCATTTCAGAATTTGTTAGTGTTCTTTCTCAATGAGCATCAAGAAAAAATGAGTAAGATCATTATTACAAATTTACCTAGAGAGCATAAAATTGAAAAGCAAAATTCAAAAGTCACAGGTTGAACTGATAGCTGACTGAGTTCTTAGCTAATGGACTAAAGCTACATGATCTTTTATCTTTGCCACTAAATGGTTGCTTCAGGGAAAAGATCCCCCCTCTCACACACACCCAAACCACTTATTTACAAACTCTGTTTTTTAAAACTAAACATGTCCCAGATCAAAATTCATTCCCTTCTGCCATTCCAACCCCAGATGAATACCTATACACATCATACACATCAAAAAAGTTCTCAGATTAAGATTTTATACTAAATCCCCATGTTAAATATAATTATTATGTTTTACAAATAATATATCAATAAAAGTAATAATTATGGGGGAGAAGTTCCACTGATTTTATGAGAAAGCTGGTACTGTTTTAATGGGACACCACCCGAATGAATGATGTCTATTTTTTTTTGTTTGTTTGTTCAACTTTCTCTTTAGATGTTTCCTTTCCTCCACGTTCTTTGGTGCTGCTTGTCTCTCTGTCTCTCTGTAAGATTCCCTTGAGTATTTTCTGCAATGCTGGGCTAGTGGTCATGAATGTTTTTAGGGATTCTTGGCTCTGAAAAATTTTTACTTCCCATCCAATTTTCAGGGATTAATTTTGCTGGTTACAACAACCTGGGTTCACACTTGCATTGAGAAGTCGATGGTATGGTAGTGGGCTTGCCTTGGTAGAATAATGTCTTTATCTCTCTTGCTCCTTTTAATATTGTCTCTTTATGTTGTATTTCTCAGGTTTTGATTATGACATGTCATGACAAGTCTTGTTGCTGGTTGAAGTTATATGGTTTTCTATAAGTTTTTGTACTTGAAAATTAATTTCTTTTCTTAGTTTTGGGAAATTTCCTTACATGATTTTGGTGAATGAATTCTTTATATCTTTGGTGCTGGCTCTTTTCTTACATCTATAATTCTGAAGTTTGTTCTCTGAGTCATCCATCAGCTGTCAAAAGCAGCTACTTCACTCATTTTTAATTTTGGAGTCATGTCTAATTGCAGCATTTTTTTCCTCAGCTTTGTCTTCAAGGTCTGAAATTCCATCCTCAACAATGTTTAAGTCAACTTCCCTTGCTTTCAAATGTATTTTTTGTACCCTGAATTTCAGGTAGATTTCTTTTCAAAATTTTCACTTCTCTATCAAAATATTCTTTTACATTTTGCATTTTCTTATTTACCTTGGCCAGCTTTTGATTTGTGGCTTCAATATGCTCAGTGAGTTTTGTCTTCATCAGTATGTTCTTCTTTAAGCCCACTAATCGTTGCTTGTATTTCTTTGAGAATATCTTGTTTGAACTGGCGGTTCAACTCATTTATTTGTATTTTTAACTTTCTTCCCTATCAGTTCCACTATTTCAGGGCTTATGACGTTAATTTTCAGGGTCTGAGACATTTCCATGTGTGTCCTGTTGCCTTGTCGTCTTCCCATGTTTCGGTTGTTGAGGGACTTCACTTTAAAGGCCTAGCTGAGAGGTTTCTTTGACCAGGTACAATGATGTGTGGGGAGAGCCAAAATTATTCTGAGTTCTGTGCTTGGAGTAGGTAGTGAGGGAGGACCTAACAGTTTGATGATCTCTGAGATGTCATGACAATCACAGGCCCCTTAGTAAGGCTGTCCTGCCTATCCTTGCTTCCCTCCCCCAGTCAGGCTCCCCACCCTCTCAATATACCCTAGCTATTCAGAGGGTAGGCAGCCTTTTTATTTTCTCAGCAACTGTATTCTGTGCCAGTTTCTTTCCAGGCACAAGAATCTTGATGTGCCCATCTGAGCCTTATTTAACTCTAAATGGTTCAGACTCAGGCTACTTTAAAAATAAAAAATGGCTCTTGCCTACATCACTGCCCACCATGGCTTCCAAGAGTTGCTTCTGGTCTCAGATCCAAAAGGTCTTTTCTCGGGGAAACTTGCAGTATTTTCACAGTTTGCACTATATTTCTGGAGGCTGGGACTACCAGCTACTATCAATTCCCACTTCTCCAAGACATGCTTACCTTCTTCAGAGGTTCTAGGGTCTGGCATTTTGCCATCTATGGATGCTGGTGATCACAGATAGGCCCCTGGGACAGCTTCTAGGACTGCTGTTTTCCTCTCCTTCCAATGTTTCTTCAGGATTTCTGATCTTCTCATGGCCTCCTTTCCATTATTGAGGTGCTCCTTCCTCTCTTAGCTAAGTTGAATGGACAGTTTTTAATTATATTCTCAACTTTTTAAGTGGCTCCATGAGGAGAAGTTGCGCAACTGTGTTACTTGGTCGCCATCTTGGCTAGGTATCTCTCAATGTAGTTTTGATCTTCTTTTCCCTGACAGCTAAAAATGTTGAGTAGTTTTTAATATACCAACTCACAATTTTGTCTTTTGAAAATTGTCTGCAAAGTTTATTAATCCATTATTAAGTGGGCTATTCTGGGGGGTACGAAGGATCTTTTAATGTACATTCTAGATGTGGATCCTCTGTCAGAAGAGGAGGTAGCAAAGACTTTTTTCTATTTTATAGGTTGTATCTTCCTTGTCATTTATTTCATTTGCTGCATTGAAGCTTTTAAATGTGGTATTCCTTATATTCACCTTTGACTTTTTTTACCTTACACACTCCTCATTAGTTTGGCAGCAAATACCATCAGCTTCACCATCAAATTATGCCCAAAATCTCATCATTTTTATCACCGTCTCTACAGT
Organism: Ctenodactylus gundi; assembly: GCA_004027205.1. Taxonomy (NCBI): domain Eukaryota; kingdom Metazoa; phylum Chordata; class Mammalia; order Rodentia; family Ctenodactylidae; genus Ctenodactylus; species Ctenodactylus gundi. The sequence goes on from PVKB01000123.1 coordinate 418,472, forward strand.
TACTATCTTCCTTTGCTCTGATCAATTTCTTGGCAAGTGAAGCAGGAACAAACAAGGTCGGAAACTCAGACCACCCCAGAGCCATCCTGAAACAAGCTGAAACAATATTTCTTCTTCCTTCCTTTACTTAGTTTAAGCTGCTAGTTGGGCACTTCCGCAGCCAAGGTGAGTGCCCCTCCCTGACTTCCCGACCTACAACCCAATAGCGCAAACCTGACAACTCAGCTTGGGTAGCCCGCCAATCTCAATGAGTGACACAATCCTTTCAGGTCAAGCTCCAAACGTCCACTTTTTCCTGCCAGGTCTCAACTCTCAACAGAACACTGTCCCATAGTTATCCCACTACATCCAAATACATGAAGCTTTAGCGGGAACACTCCAGATCCGAATGGTAGCAATGAGAGAACCCCTATGAAAGGACTGAAGGAGAGTTTATTCCTTGTTCACAAGTTTCCTTGTTCATGCTAGAAATATATACTAGAAATAATTTAAAAAGTGAAAGCAGTGTGTGTGTGTGTGTGTGTGTGTGTGTGTGTGTGTGTGTGTGTGTGTGTGTGTTCTGTGTCAGAATACAGTGTATAGAGTGAAATTCACTTTTTGGCTGTGTAACTCTACGTAAAATAATCACCTCTTTCTAATCTTCAGTGTTCAATAAGAGGTGCTAGTAAATGGAAAGTGAGAATAGTAAGATCATAATAAATGTGGCACATTTGACTTAGTTTTTCTCCCATAATGCACTACCGGAAGATGGAAGCTGCTGCTATTTTGACTTGAACTAGGTCTTCTCTTAGGTTTTCTACCTCTACAATTGAAATGATTAAGCATCATTGTATATGGGTGAAAGTATTTGCTTTCCAGTAGCATCTTTATTTTTTACGTAAACTTGGACAAATGGGAATATATTGTCTATTCTATACATTTAAGAGTGTTTATAAAGCAATGGCATATGCAATGCTAAGCATTTTAATGGAAAGCTTTTTATACAGAATCCATATTTTAATGTACACTGTTGATTATTAGCACTTTCCCCTAGTAGTTAGCTTTAAACTCTAATAGTCTTCTGAGACTTAACATCTCTGCAAAAAGGACAAAAATTAAAAAAAGATATTGAGCAGCAATAACATGTTGATATTTTGCTGGATACAGAAAATATAATGATGAACCAATTATCAGTCACTGCACGTACAGAACTTAGAGTGAAGTGGGGGGGAGGAACTGTGTGAAGATGCTTCTACAGAGGCAGGCACAAGAATGCTTTTGTAACAAAGGATAGAACAATGGAGTCTGTGTGGGGCTCTCTTTGAAAAGAAGATACGTGGGGAAAGGTGATGAAGAATGGGAAGGGGCATGAAGAAGATGGACAGAAGAGACTAAACAAGGAGCAGAGAAGAGAGGAAAGAGGTCTCCCAAGAAAAAAGGATATGTCACCCAGAACTGAGGAAAGACTTGACATAAGTAAGAAATCATAAAAACCATGTAATTGGAGCAGAGATTATGTGGGAAGGAGAGAGTTTTGGGGGCATATTATGAGCTACTTTCTGGATCAGTTAAGAAGTCTGCACTTGATCCTGCAGATTAGGTAAAATCCGTCTGGATTTAGAAGCAAAGATTAGATAGGATTAATCTTGTAACAAATGATGCCAAAGGAAATAAGGAAACAATGCCCATTTCCACTTACCATTTGTTGAGAAGCTTTGGTCAATGAAGGCTCACAGGGTAGGATGGGAGAGGAGGCAAGCCCACTCCATCCTCCCCATACTCGTCTAGGTCAACACTTGGGCCCTTAGTCCCGGAGTAGACCCGGAAGACAAGGAGTATATGCAGAGAAGGTAACTGTGCATATTGTTTCTCCAGTCTTCTGATTTTGTACGCAGCGTTTTAATATTATGAAAACTGAGTTTCATAGATGAAGTGAAAATTGACACAGTCCACAGAGATAATTCAAACAACTCACACAAAAACAAAGCTGTGTTATTGAGAGTGAAGATAGTCCTCTGAGATCTGAAAATTAACCACCCCCCACACTTTCTGTATAGCAGAGATGCCTAAAGAGACTCGTGCTCATTTTTCATGAGTCTCTTTCTTGTCTGCAAAAAAGTACCATGGAACTCTTATATATTATGACCTAACAGACAATAAGACAAATAAGAAATGAATATGCAAAATGTACAAAATCAAGTCATTAGAATTCTAAATGTGATGAAGAAATCTAAATCATCCTATCCCTCCAGGTCCCCTATAATATCTTTAGTATGGAATCAAGCATCATCGTTGCTTTTTCTTTCCTCTGAATAAGCTCCCTCACGGGAAACTGTACTGCCTTTCAGACATTCACAAAGAATAAGGACACTTGGTTTCCATATCAACCAAGCCAGCTCCTCTTTTGTTTCTTGTACATTTACTTATTTATTTAATCATCAAATATTTACCAAGTGTGCCAAATATTTACTGTGTGTGTGATGGGAAAGTCAGAAAGATCAAAATAGATCTCTGTCCTCATTGAGTTTCAAGTCAAGTGGAGGAAAAAAGTCCCATACTAAACCTTCAAACGAACGTGCAATTTGGGTAGTCCATGCCAGCTGAAGTTTTGCGCCCACTGAAGGGAGGAGAAGCTTGGCCAGAAGCCCTGGTGCATGTCTTGGGCAGTCAGAAGCTCCAGCCAGCACCTGCTCGGGTTCTGTCCTTGGCATTTAGGCTGCACATTCTCTGGGAAAAAGCAGACGCTGTTTTGTCCCTCATCTGAGGAAGGTATTTATAAATCATTATCTCAGTTTTCATAGAAAACTCACTACGGATACAAAGCATACAAGTGTGGCTCCTTTAATGAAGATTTAATGGTAATAGTAGCAAGCTACAGTGAGGATGTGCAGCAAATGAATGTGAAGGAAACATTTGGATAATTTGTTTGTTTGTTGGCTTAACACTACTGGGGATCCAACCAGGGTCTTCACGTTGAGTTACATCCACAACCCACTTTCATTTTTTATTTGAGACAAGGTCTTGCTATATTGGTTAGGCTGGGCTTCAACTTGGAATCCTCCTGCTAGTCTTCTGGGTGCTGGGACCATAGGTGTGTGCCACTAGGCCCAACGAACTCTCATGATTTAAACAATCTGTCCTGCCACCCTCCTTTTTTGCTGGACTTTCATCTGTTTTCAGCACTGCACTGTGCACTGGGCCACTGTTTCTTCCTCACCGCCTGTCGCTTTGTTTCGTTTCTCACTATTGCTTATGAGCGATCAAGGGATCAACCAGCCACCACTGCCAGTAAACTCGCGGCTTTTATTCTTCAAGGTGCCTGGCCTCTTCTTCCTCCATGGGGCTCCTGAGGACACGCATGCTCCTACAATTACATTTTCTACTCCAAAAGCCTTTCTCTATATATATGATCCTCACTAAATACAATCTCTGTCCTAAGTGAAATCATACTGCCTCTGTTAAGACGTACATTGCTGCTCTGGATAGTCAGCACGCTGCAATGCATGCTTGTACAGAAAGGTAGGAGGAACAACAAGGTTCAGTGGTAGAACAGAGCAACTGGTTTAATTGGAGAAAGTAGGGCAATAAAGAGTCTCTGAGAAAGTGTAGCATTTCTGAAGACTGTCAGCCAGAGGAACAAAGAGAGGAGGCAATGCATTCTGAGCAGGGACACAGCGTTAGTGGAAGTCTGAGGTGGGAAGGAGTTTGAAGCACTGGGGAAAATGAAAGAGGCCAGGACGCTTAGATACTAAAGAACAAGAAGAGGCGGATGAGATGGGGCGGGGAGTGACCAGCCAGGTTCCGTTATATGAGACCTTGTGGGCCACGTGACCCTGATTTTAGGTGCCTAGCTCTTTCCTAATAAATGAGATGACATAATAAATGTTTTTTTTCTAAATTTTGATTTTATTGGCTTTTTAAACAGAAACACTCATTGCAAAGCTGGCAAGCTTATACAGACATGCATATGCACACAGTCATGTACACACATGTATACTTCCACACAGTTGGTACATCAATCACCTTCCTTGGGGGCCATGTAACTTGGCATTATTAAAATGCCTATTCTCTATCCATAGACACACTTCAGGGTCAGCTGGACAATTAGCTAAAAATAAACTTTATATTCATTTCCCCTCCCCAGGAATGTGTCCTGGGGGTAATCTGGAATATGAGGGTTTCAGTAAGAGCTTAAAAGAGGTTGCCTTCCAGCAGCACATGAACTCTCAGTTTTCAGGATGTGCATCTTCCAACTGACACACCCAGATCTTCCCTGAAGAGCATCACTTCTTGCTCCACCTTATACCTTACTATTGGCAAGGCTTTGTGGTAAGGACTTTTAAATTCTGCTTACCACCAGGGTAAACAACTCTCTCAATTACACTGTTATAGAAGGGCACCTTTTTGGGTTCAGTAAGTCTCCAGGTATTCGCAGGCACCAAAAGTGACATACACACACCTTGTAACATTGTATGCAACATTTACTGCTTATATGATCTGCCCATTGGCACTTCACACATCACAGTACATTCATGTAGTCACACTGATAGTCTATAGAAATAAATTATTTTATTTGCTGACTCCACCCTACCCATCCCAATCCTCCTTATTTTTCCTTTTCACTTTTACTTTCCAACTACTAGTATCCATTCCTTCTAAGCTGTCTTATTTTGAAAGTAATAAATTAAGACATTTATTCTGAGATGCTTTCATTTGTGCCTGAGAATTACCAGCATATACACTGGCATGTGCTCTCAGTGTTGAGTACACAGGAATTCATTTCAGTAGTGAGAACATTCACTGACCTTAGGAAGAAAACTTTCCATTTTAAATAACTTCTAAGTCCTAAACAACTGTAACTTTCCCACACAGTTATGGTACTTTAAAAAGAAAAGATTTTGAGGAATTGTCTTCTTCCAATTGAATCCATTGGCCATTTACTGAAATTGAGTTTGCTGCAGGTGCTAGGATTCCATCCGGTCATCTTGTGAGTCTACACTTACGGTGGAACCTTGGCTACTGGTGTCAACATTTTCATAGCACTTTTGGTCTTTAGCAAAATTGATGAAAACCTGATTTTTCAAAGAAAACACAGCCATTAGAGCCAATAATTCAAAGGAAAAAAATCCAGATGTAAATATATACTTTCTCAAAAGTTGTTTTTGCAGTCAGCTTTAACTGATGTCTGAAAATAGCATGTATGAGCATATTAACGACTGGTTACATTAATAAACACTATCTACACTTACAGCTGTAGTTGTCTACAGTCACAGATGTGTAGCTACACGATCTAAATAAACATTTGCATCAAATACATTTAAAGTGCTTACCCTAAGCGCTGTATAACATTTATACAGAAACACTGGGAGAAATCTCACTACTTTCGATAAGTAGCACACCAAAATAAAATTATGTTCAGTTATCCAATCATTTAATAGGTAGACCTCTTCATATATTGAAAATCTTTATATACATTAGTTATAAATTCATCGACAAACTATTTCTCAAGAATCTAGTTTCTTTTGCCAGGTGTGCTACTTGTAGTTGATCACTCAGAGTAAATCTCAAACTAAATCTTAGTGTAGGCAAACAGAATTATCTTCCATCTCTATTAAAATGCCAAAGCCCCATAAAAATTGTCATAAAATGCAGCTTAATATGTTGACTCAGAGCCATTCCAGTGACAGACATGTTCTAAATGTTGTGTTGGTCGAGCTGCACCATATTAAGAGTAGACAGAGGTAATGACAGAAGTCCCATGAAACATGTAGTTGTTGAATGTAAATATAACTAAGGTACAAGTGAAAGAAGAGAAATTCTGTTGCTTAGCTGTGTAAATTTATTACATTAGACGTCTGACTTTCCCTCTTGCTACCCCTATGCTACCCTAATCCAGAAAGCCTATCAGCAGAAAGGTTTCTTCAGAAATCCTATCAAGAAGAAAGTAGGGAGAGCATTAACAGCATATATTTTGTGGGTGAAAGTAGAGTTTTGTTGCTTCATACTTACATACAATTTTAGGGATATAAATGTCTTACAGAGTGAAAAATTCTTAATTTCTCCACTTAAGACTAGTTAATGCTTTTCACGTGTTTTTTTTTTAATATTGCAAAATGCAGTTAGAAATAAATTAAGCTCTTTGCCAAGTTCTTCAGGTGTAAGATCAGGTATTGTTTCAATTAAAAATAAATTGAACGTCATTAAAAGGAAATAACCAGGATGCATGCATGAGAATTAGTATGTGACATTGTGCACATGGATTATAGAACGTATCTTACCTCTTCCAGAGTAGTTTGACTCACTAGGAAATTTGTGATATTTAAGGCAGTCTTGTTGGTTTCTAGCAGATCAAAAATGTTTGCTACTCCTCCTGCTGTGACTGGCACATGATACTCTAACATGCTAAGGTGCTGATCCTGGGGGAACCAAAAGAAAGAATTATTTTACAATGTTTGATAACATTGACCTTAGTGTTAATTTTACTGAGAACTAAGAACAATACTGAAACTTATTCCACTGAAAATGATGCTATAGTGTAAATAATGGGTAAGTTTAGAAACTAACATTGGGTAAAGATGAGATGAAAAGTTTTATGAATGTCAAGGAGAAAACAAATGGAAAAGTTAGTGAAAATTCCCAAACACCCTGCATTTATGTGTACTTACAAAGTCATAATCTTCCCTGGGAAAGCAATTTGATGGAGCAGCGTTCCACACATTGGCTTAGGCTCAGCTCACGTAAGCTTTCTCAGATATCAATTTCAGAAATTTTATTTTCATGTTAATAGTTTCAGAAGTCTAGTAATTATCTGTGCAGTTTATATTGACTAACCATGATAGGTTTCAAAATCATTGTCTAGAGGAAACCCATTCCACATCACATCATTTGTCAACTCGCCTTAAAATCTTTTTTAGTTTTTCAATGTTAGTACATAGTACCCCTGTCTCCTTGCTAGTCTGTTTTTCCTGCCTTCACATATTTTTAACATACTACTTTTATGGATATTTCAGCAGTTACTGTATCTTAGTTTTTTCCTTTAACTTTCAAAATTATTCTTTTCTTTCTCCTTCTTCCATTGATACTATAACTCAAGGCTCATCACATCTGAGTTGATGTAGAAGTCTAGAAACTCACAATACTGATTTATTCTGGCACCAAGCAGCAGGGTATTAGTTTCTAGAGACTAGCTTAAGTACACATTTCTTATTCTAGATCGTGCCCTTACACTGTCTCTGGGTCAGGTCACAGTGGTACATGTGGGCCTTCTACGTGGGACTTCTTTGCTTCCCCACCCCTCTCTCCCAGCCCATCTTATCGCTCATGTTGGCCATGTCCTCGCCTGCCACTGCAGTCTGCCCATCCTGCTGGTTCTTGTCCTTGCCATCCTGGCTATCTGCTCTCTGGGTGATGTAGGAACCACTGAAAAGGCACAAAGGATGGTCTGCTTAGGTGAAGCCAAGACTTCATCATCACTTCCTTGGCCTCAGATAGCCCTGGTTCCCTGAGGAGCCCACCGGGAAAAAATGCAGCTTCACCACTCAGTAAACGAAGATTTTAGCTCAGAAATTCACAAAAAAGTGTATGACCAAGAAGGTATCCTTTAACTTTCAAATTTGATTTAAATATGGGTGATAGAAAATAGATCTTGCTAATGACCATGAAAGCTATTTTCTAGAGAAGTTAAAATATTTTGTAAATATAAAAAATTCTTTCTTCTGAATGCATTATTTTGCCCTGTAAAGACCTTTCTCAAATCAAATCCCTTACTATTGTATTTTATAGTTTATAAAGTGTCTTTATGGACACTTTATCATTTAGCTTTTACATTAGTTTTGGGAAGTAGACGTCTATTTCTATTTTCAAATGAAAAATAATGAGATTCAGAGTCTCTAAATGTCTTGTTGCATATCTGCTCATCTAGCTGGGAATAGTCCAAAGTTTTTCCATTTCTTTTCATTATTTCACATCTGATTTTCTTTGAACAAAAATGATTTACATTTTACCAGCTTATGCAAACTTTGTCTTTCTATCAAAGATGTTATAATAATCATTTTCCTGTCAAGTATTCTTATGTTAAACACACACTTATGTGAGACATACATGCATTTGCTGTGTGTGCCTATCCTGGGTCTAAGTAGAATATACATCAGGTGAAATTAATACTGTGATATTTCAACTTGTCTGAGACTTGAGAACTGCTCAAACCTTTTTAGGCTTATTTTTCAAATGAGGGAAACAAAGGAGACACCCTCCTTCAACTCTCACATTCTGGTTTCTCTGCTTTATTTTCTTTTTCCTTAAGAAGAAATACCCTTGGTCATGTACTAATACGTTATCTCTCTGTTTCCTGATGTATATAACTAATAAAGGCTGCATACACCCCTTGAAAACAAATATAATATGATCACAAAGCTTTTGCGAGGAACACGTGGCCATACATGAAAAGACTATGATAATTCTAAATAGTTACAAAGACATGATTTACAGATCTAATCTGCTCATCCTGAAGCACATTTCAGAGCATCGTACCAATCTTGAACTAATGTATGAATATTAATAACCAATTTGGAAGTTGCAGATATCCACAATGATAGCAGACGCTGCCTATCAAAGCTCATCAACGTCAAAAGGCAGTATGGTCACTTACTTTTAAGTACGTTTTAGGAAAGTGCAGCCGCATGAACCTGGTGAGGGTCTCCATGCTCACTTTGTTATTCTTCAAGTGAACCTTGACAGTGAATCCGCGGCCAAACCTAAGGAATAAAGGGCAAAGTGCAGAATGAATCAATGTTTCCAAAGTAGCTCCCCCAGGATTCTAGATAATGAGACAGAACCCAAGCCAAACATATGTCCCCTTTTCTTACACAAGACTGTCGTTTTATCGTGTAAATTGGAAAAAAACGAGTTCACTGCCATGATTTATTATTTATTTATTTATACCATGAGGCTAAGTCAGATTCTTTGGGCAAAAGAAACACTGGAAAGAAAGCAGAATCTGGCTGCCATAAATGGATGTCAGTTCCTGCAGTTAAATGTATTATAATTTAAAAGTAAGCAACGTCTTGAGAGACGTGTCATTAGGGATTTGGTGTCAACAGCGAATATGAAGGTTATGGGGATTTTTAAAAGAAATACAAAATCAATATGCTAGAACTAACTGCATTAGGATGAGTTTCTTAACAAGTCACAGAAAAGTCTATGAGAATAACAGCAAAAGGCCTCTGTCATTCTTTTTTATTTTTCCTTATCTTGGCTAACATTAATTTATTTTTTTAATCCATTTTTTGAGATAGTATCTTGCTATGCCATCCAGATTGGCCTCGAACATACAATAATCCTTTTGCCTCAGCCTCCTAAGTGTTCAAATTGCAGGCGTGTATCACCACACCCAGTTTATGAGGTTTGGGGGAACCAGGGCCTTGAGCTTGCAAGGAAAGTGGTTTAACTACTGAGTTATTCCTCCAGCCCCTTGGCTAATAATATTGGCTAAGAAAATAGCATTGTTATATAGAAAGGTACAAAGTGTAATTCTATTGTTTATAAGTTACTACAGACGTGTGTGTGTATGTGTGTGTGTGTGTGTGTATGCATAAACATGCTGGTGAAGATAAACCACTCATTCAATTTTAATTTGATTATAATATGGCATTTGTGAAAATTTCTCTGGTGTATTCTTGATTAAAAGGTTTTCAACATGATAAAATGTTAAGTAGCTCACTGAGCTCTGTGCAAATAGCAAATAACCAATGCCACATAAAAATCTATGCCTTCATGTACTTGTCAAGGTCTAATTTGTTACTGGATATGTTCTTGAAATTACTCTCTCAGGGTATTTTTGTTGGGGATTATTTACTGTTTTATTATTATTATTAGCTTTAGACCTTCTAAGGTTTGGGAGTGTTAACTGAAATGACAATAAACCCTCAATAAAACAATTTAAATTTAAGACAGATCAGTGGTTACTTCTGCTGAATCAGCATCTCTTTTCCAATTTTACTATTCATTGCAGGATAGGCTGCTGAGGTCTCCCTTGAAACTGATGGATTGATTATCCAGCCTACATGTTAAGCAACTTACTTGTTCTTTTTATTTTATTTTATTTTTTGAGACAGGATCTCACTCTGTAGTCCAACCTATTCCTGAGCTGACTATGTCGCCCAGGCTAGACTAGAATTCACAGCAATCCCTATATCTCAGTCTCTCCAGTGCTGGGATTTCAGACATGTGCCACCACGCCCAGCTAGTATGTGGTGCTAGGGGATCGAACTCAGGGCCTCGTGCTTCCTGGGCAAGTGCTCTAACCACTGAGTACACCTCTAGTCCCGATTTGCTCTTCACCTGCTCTTTATGTGCTGCAAAGACCCAATGCACTGGAACCTTCCATTCACCATAATGGCCAGCCTGGTACAGAGGGCTTCACATTCTTCCATGCTGAAAGACAAAGAAGAATCACATCAACGTTAAGGGTACAGCCCATTTATTATGACAACTGGGAAATCTGCCTGGAAGAAGAACAAAAATATTTCTTAAAATATAAATGGAATTCCTCTGAGTGGGTTTTACAAGTGTTTCTTCTAAAACTAGAGGCTATCTCTCTCACCTTGAATGACTTCCTATACAGCCCAATATGCCTTTCAAGCTCTTTTAAGGTTTGACTCAAGACTTTCATTTCCTGAGAACCATTTCTAAATTAAGCTGGAACTTTTTACTATGCCTCTCACTCCAGTTTGCGTCTGTGTTTTGGCTTTGCAACCAGGTAATGTGTACCCGGTGATGCGCACTCTCATTTCCTCACCAGAAGCGGTCCTGCATATTACCAGCTCCACCTCCAACAGATCATGGAAATGAACTGATTGGCTCCAGTGTGCCTGGGATAAAGCTGGGATATAAGCAAGTCTCCGGGTAATAGCCAATGTTTTTTTCTACTACAGGATATTATAATGCAAGGTGACCTTAATCCACATGATAGTAAAAGGCCAACATTAAGAGAGGTACAGAGAAGATGCTGTGGTATGTTTCATATCTTATCTGGAGGGAGGGAGTACTTCACAGTGGAGAGGTATGTAAACAAATTCTGGAAGGATTGGTCAGTAGACTCTGGAGTGTTTATGAAAAGATTATTTCAAGTCGAGAGCAAACTGAAGAAAGGATGAAGTGGGAAGAAGCACTGTGCGTGCGCAGAACCGCGAGCCATCAGACTGACAGACAGCAGAGAGTGCTGGGGAAAACAGGACCAGGAATTCACATAAGCCTAAAGCCTGGGATTCAGAAGCTTATTGGTATGTGGTAGGGAGCCATAGGTGAGCTCAGAGGGCCATAAGTCATGAGATTTGTTTTAAAAAACATTGAATAGGCCTCACACCTTGCTCTGCCACAGTAGCCTCACCATGAAGTCTACTCGTCTGACTTGACCCTACCACTACCAACATAAAACACTTCTACACAACTGAGCGTGTTCATTATCTCTATATGAAACACAGAATTGCCTTTTCTTGTCTGCCATCCCGAGACTGTGTTGCTAGACCTCCCACTCAGTTTACCTGTGAGACGTGAGGATGACGGAACACTTGTTCTGCACTTCCTCTGAAATAATCTTCCAGAGGTGCCGCTTGGACTTAGGATCCATCCCAGAGCTCGGCTCATCCTTAATAGAGAGTTACAAGAAAAATTTATCAAATTAATTAATTTTTGATGAGATTCTGTACATGAATCACTGAATCACAATTCCCTAGAACAGAAATCGTTTTTCCAGGTCCTGTAACTAACTTATTTTATACTTCATAGGCCTTTTTCTGTTGCTATCACAAAGCTCAAAATTACTACTTAAATTTGTCAATCTGTTTTAGAAAAGCATCTCCGTGAAGCTGACACCTTGCTACTTTACATCCATCTCTCATGTTTCTTTGGGGAAAAATTCTGCTCCAATTACTGACAAAGCAGAGTTTTTACATTTAATTCTACATTGTCACGTGTATATTGAAAGCTACATCAACAAGATTTTCATCATGGGTAGGAAAGAAGATTGGTGGAGATAAGTGACAACACGCTATTTGAAGCAGAAAACCATGATTTGATATTTCAGTTCATATATTTGAGATGCCTTCTTACTTTACATTTTTAATTGAAATGTTACACTCTGAAAAGATGAAACGTATTTGCAGAAATTGCTGAGTAGAAACCCACATATTATTTTTGGTAGTAAATAATGGTGTGAAAAATTATTCAGACTCCTCATTCAAATTTGTAGAAACAGTCTAAGCAAGCAATAATAGATTCTGACATGACTTTTCAGAAAATAAATTACAGCTGATGATTATGTAAGAAGTTTTAAATGTCTCTGTGAGAGCATCTCTATACACAGGTTAATCAAAGGTCTATTTTTATAATAAATATTAAATTTAAAAGAAGATTTAAATGTAATTTGAAGAAACTGTGAAAAATATATTGTCATTGCTTCTATTTTAAAAAAAAACCTAGCCTTTATTTTAGCAAACAAATCTGGAAGACAACACGCCGTCATTCTCTCAGAGCCTGTGTTTCTGTTTGTCTTATTACTACATCACACTTTTAACATTTTAAAATGCTTTAAATAGATTATCTCACAGGGATGCCTAAGGATTGTTTTGTTCAATTTAAGGGACACTTAGAGAATAGAATTCATTATAAGCATCGATTCGCAGGGGTATAATGCATTATAAGCTGCTGGCATTATAGAAAGCTGGGCTGTGTAGCATTCTATCTGAGCAGTTTAAGTGATTTGATCCAGTGTATGACTTAATCTCTGGAATAAAGTGGTGATTTATAACTGGATTTTTATTGCATATAGTTAAGGCGCTTTCAGAGCTTGGAGGTCCTTGAATGAAGGGGATCTTCTGAAACAATGAAAAGTCTGTTTGTCCAAAGTAAACATCCTCGTACAATAACAGGGCATGGGGAACAGGATACTGTATCAACGACTGCGTGTAATTTACGTTTTCAGGTAAGCAATTTAATTCTTCAGCTCTTAGTCAAAACAAAACTGAGAGATGCTTTTGTTGTCGTCCCCTCCAAAATGCAGATAGAATATCATGGCATATCATCCATATCATCCCAAGCTAGGGAGCTCATATTTCTAAGTTACAAATGAATAAAATTTTAGCATAATTTATTCTCTCAGATGGGCCTGACCTTTGCAGTAGGGACCGGAACATGTTAATCTGATCACTTCCTAGTAGAAAAAGAGACACGATACCATCACTGAATGAGGATTTCCCTATCCCATGGCTCATCTCTTTACCTAGTTGTTTAAGTTCCTGAACGTGTTTCAGCTGCTTCTAATCCCCAAGCACAGCGCTCCCTTTCGAACTTACTAAGCCATTGCTTCAGAAAAAAATATGGTTTTGAGGACACAGTATTGTGGCAAAAAAAAATTATTTGCAGATCAAAATTCCCTTGATGCAATATTGTAAGTGCCTTGTACAGTAACAGGTACATCATGAAACCTCACTGAATATTGACTGTGATAATGAGAATGAAATGTTCACTTAGACTATGCTATGCTGATTATGCAGCCTCCTATTTATAATGCCTGTCTTACCAGCAATAGAATGGAAGGCTTTCCTATCAAGGCCAGTGCGGTGGATAATTTTCTTTTTGTGCCATAGCTGCACATAGAGGTGGGTCTGTCCTTGTAGGGCATCAAGTGAAGTCTCCTAAGGAGTTTATGCACAGTCTGTGGATAACAAGAGAAGAAGTAGGTTGACCTTCCCTTGCCAAAACCTTTAAAGCGCCAAATAGAAGAAAATCTGCTGTGAAAAGAAAATTTTATTGTAGGAAATATAGGCCAAGAAAAAAGTTAAAACATTTAAATCCAGCAGAGATTTTACTTTCATTTTAGAAGAACTACTTAAAAATTAATAGTTCATTTAAAGAGATAAAAGCAATTCCTAAGAGGCTCATTTTCAGATGAGATTTTTCTCTCAAAGTGTGTGTGTGTGTGTGTGTGTGTGTGTGTGTGTTTATGATTTCAGATTGTACTCTAGGCTGTATTACCACAGGATTCTCCTAAAAAGCTTAAGCACTTGGAAGAGCTAAAACAGAATTCAAAGGGTTCTCATTGATGGTCATCTCTGTTTTCTTTCTTTTTACTGAGAGGTGAATTGTCACAGAAGATTTAAGTCTATTTAAAAATAACCCCGTGTCAAAGCTTCAGTACGGTAGGAATCATGGGTTCTTGTCATTATTTTGGTAGTCAGCCCTGGCAAATAATGAAATCCTAGGTGAACTTCTCCAACAGGTCCTCAGGACAAACTTCTGTAAGTGTTCACCACTCCATCACAAAGGCAAATAGTTGCAGTGACAGATTAAAAGTCAAAATGGGGCTGAGGTTGTAACTTCATACTAAGGCAGGTGCTTAGTGGCCTTGAGGTCCTGGGTTCAATCCCTAGCCCAAATAAGTAAATAAATAACAAATATTTTCCTTAGGCACTTTGCAGTTAATTATATGTAGTAATGCATATTTAAATACCAAATGATGTTTAAGCATCACCATCAGCACTCTGCTCTGCGTCTACCATAAACATGATCTTCTGATAATTCTTAAAAGAACAGTTAAACACACAGGGCCAAGGTGTTTCTAAAGCTAACCTCTGAGATGCATGTAAGGACACATGATCAAGCCAAACTGGGCTTATTGTCATTAGGAAGAAAACATCTTGGCTTTTCCGGTGTCAAGATGGTTTTGGGGTGGTGGAGGGGAGAACAGAAACTATAATAGTCATCAAATTAACTAGTTTTCCCAGATATACTCACTTCCTTAATATCTTTCTCTGGAATTCCGTGGACTCTGGCGTAAAAATACAAATGCTCTTCTACAGTTACCAGGTCATCTAAGGCATCTTCCTGAGGACAGTAGCCAACTAAGGAGCTGTGAGAGTCAACATGACCCAGAGATCTGAAAGGAAAAGATCAAAAACACGAGTGTTGCAAAAGATACATCTTTCCTTGTCCCCAAATTTTAGGAAGGTGACTCTATTTTGGTCATGACAGCTAGCAATTTTGATGAAAAAAGATAAAATAATTCCAGGATCAGAAGCCCATATGAAGGTCTAAAAATACCTACTCACATTCTTTGTTTTTTCCCCCCTTGAAGATTTAATGGTACAATCACAAAATTACCTAAAATGTTAATTTATTTTCATTACAATGCTCTTGGTAAGGTGAAAGCACTGGTTTTTTTCATACCCTGTCTTATTTCTAATCAGAATGTTTCCACTTGAAGGAATGATGTCGCCAGTCAGCATCTTGAATATAGTGGTCTTCCCTGCTCCGTTTACTCCAAGAAGGCCAAAGCACTGGTGTCAGGGGAGAAAAAGGATGCAAAACTTACAGACATGTCATTACGGGACCATTTGCCTCCTCCCTGGGTGAAATAAATGTCTAAGAAAAATGAATCGCTGGAATTATTCATGAAGATTATAGCACTCTGTCGGTATTTGATATAACTTTCTCTTAAGACAAATAGGTACTTATGTATCTTTTTTTCCTTTAAACAACGAACATACACATAAACACAAATGCACACACATACATATACGTACATATGACCTGTTTTACAAATCATGCTACAGCATCTTTTATATTGCAAGATAAAATATCCCACAAATAAAGTATGCTAACTCAAAGAAGTAATTACATTTATAGATTTCACATTATTCACACAAAAATCATGACTTTACTGAACAAGCTGCTGAAGGAATGATTTCTTTATGCTGTTGAATAAATTTGATGCATGAAATTTGGGGCTTTGCTCAGAAAACTAAAAAAGTCACAATCTTTTTCTTCTCTCAAGGCTGCCTTAATAATGTGCTTATGAAAATGGCAAGAGTATAAGTGGGTGCGATTCTAAGACCCTGTTTCTGAGAACGTCTGACTTCTTTACCTTGTCTTTGAAGAGGCCTGGAAGGGAGAGTTTGAAGAGCGTGTGCTAAGCAGGCTTCGTGACTGGAGGGAAGTCCACCCCAGAGGTGGGACCGTAGTTTGGGAGGGGGCTCAGGACTTGCTGTGTGGTGGGGAATAGTGCATCCTGCCTGACCGGCAGGAAGGGTAAAGACCACAAAGACATATTTAAGATAGATAGATAGATAGATCATATATGGTATGATTCATCTGTAAATACACTCATGTATACATTTTCATGGAGATATGTACATATATATGTTGAGTTTTATATTTCCAGGAAAAATTAAAGAGAATTATTAACTTTTCTGTCACTTATGCCCATAGAAAGGCAAGTAGAGCTCCTCACCTCGCCTGCAGGTATCCCGATGCTGATGTTGTTCACAGCTATAATCTTTTTGTGGATGAGCTGGTAGGTCTTTGTAAGTCGATGGAGTTGGACCAGATCAAACTCGGCTGCCCCGCTCTCGACTCTTAATCTCTCAGCCCTCACATCTTCATCTTCGTTTGCTATCTCCATTATGGGTGAAGAACTAAATTTTCTGAAGAACAGTCTAAAAAGAACCCATTTTTAGGTCAATGATTTTGAAATGACATTACTCAGTTTTGACATCTTTTAATGTTCTTACTTCACTGAACATGTACAATTATTAGGCTTCTTTTAAATTTGTTAGTTTTTATGCTCTTCAAATAACTTAAAAATTAGTATGAACTCTTTCTACCATGTTCAATGTGACATTTGGGAAACACCTTTGCCTCCATCCTGCAAATGTTTACAGATCCACTGTTACAATACAGAATTATGCTTTCAGGAACAAACAAGGGAACCTGCATGTGAAAATCGGTTTCTTAAAAAGAGTTGAGTCATCTATAAAACTCAAGACTTATTTATAAGCTGAAGATTCAAAATGATCTCTTAAAAATATCTTGTCTATTCTCTTTTTAAAATTATAGTAATATTTATACGAGATCTATCCTCTCAACAGATTTTAAATACACAATATAGTATTATTAATTATAGCCACAATATTTCCCAACAGATCCCTCTACTTTTTAAGTCATCTAAGATACAAATATTTGTATTTTTAAAATAATATGTATTTTTACATAGAATGTCTTCACCTGGTTGGCTCTAAATTCCAAACCCACCTCAGAATCTTTATCAACAAACATGAAAGCAAAATTTAAAAGCTCCAATAATCAATCCAGCTTTTCCTTCCAGTGTCTCTTTTGATGACAGCTCTGGACATAAGCTATGATGTGTTCTCGAATCTTCCCTATTTCACAATCCACTCATACATACAATCTCCAAACACTAGAAATGCCTCAAAACTTTCCATGGATCATTTTCTGTTTATTCCTGTGTCTGTTACAAATTTCCAGTCCTCACCTAGAATTCTCTAGTGGTCTCAAACTGCTCCAAAGCCTGTGAGTTTTCCATTCTATTCTGTACTACCTCCACAAAATTGTGCCTCTAAAGTACCATTTGATCATGGTGCTATCTGCTCAGATATCTTTATTTGTTAAATAAAGTCCAAACCGTATCGCTTTACATTTGGGAGACTTCGGAATTTTCCAAACTCACCGCAAGCTTTATTTCCTACTATTTTATTACGTGTATCCTATGTGCCAATAAAGTTATGTTAGTCCTTTCTTATTTTATATTTTTCTTTACCTCTGATCATGGCTGTTCTTTTAAAATTTAATTAAAATATTAGTTCAGCAGATGATACATGCACATGATATTAAATCTCAAATGGTACCAAAAGTTACACAGCGAAAAGTGGGTCATCTCAGCCGCACCTACCTCTCCGCAGCAGAGGCACTCATAACAAGGATAGTCCATGGATACGGATGCAGAAATAATACAGATTTCTTTCTAATTCTTTCTAATTCATTGTATAGTCCTAAAACATGTGCACTTTTAATTTAATAAATATTAGAAATAATTTCAGATATTACATTCAGAAATCTACCATTCTTTCTAATTGCTGCTTGGAATTGTATTTATGAAATCATACGTACAGTTTATTTACCCAGATCCTAAATAAAAAATCTGGTTGTTTCCATTCCTTAGGAAATGGTCATTATGATGAATAATTTTACACATACATAATTCTGCATTGGTGTGAACATGTCTCCAGGAAAAGTTTCTAGAAATCAGATTTCCAGGCCAGTGGTGTGTGTATTTCTTTCCAATGATGATGCTACCCATACCCCATCTCAGTCTTCTGTCCCCACACTGGGTGACAATATGCTACATCACATTCAGTCCTCTGTCTCTCTTCTGCCTGTGCAGGTGCCTTCCATCCTTCCATACTCGACTCATTTGTTTATGTACATATTTCCTCTCCATCACTGAATCTTAACTCACATAAGGCTAACTGTGTACTTATTTGTTTTTACTCCTTAGAGCAGTACTTGCAGACACAGAGTAAGGTTAGATAACCATTTACTAAAAGGAAAAAAATGTGGTAAGTTATGCTAAAGTGTTTCAAAGTATTCTGAGTAAAACTTCTCCATATTACTAACGGCAAAGTTGAAACTATGGACCTCTCCCTAAATATCTGGCATCAAGCTCCATCTTGGATTCCATGTGCTGTTTTTCACTGTATTTACCTGAATTTCTTTATTAGCCACTCATTGATTAAGAGTCGCAACAGGAAAAACATGGTTCCCTGAGAAACCAAAGCCACGAACATTGCACCCAGCTTGTCCATCTCAAAAGTTTCATTTGGATACTCCACTCCATATGCTTTTAAGAAATCCAGGACTGATTGTTGTTGAGAAAGCTCGATCAAACCATAGCCAAAGCAGAATTGTGGGAAAATCAGGAAAATTCTCTTGAGGGTTTCAGAAATAAGTTCCAAAGTCTGCAACAAGAGAAATAACAACTTTAGTGTTAGGTTTTCAACAGATCAGCAAAACTTTAAAACCAAATGCACAGAAATATTAGAAATATGGAGGAGCCTACCTAGATTGGCAATTTTTATAGGTATGCGGAATTTGCAAATGGGCATTAACTATAAATGAATGTTGGAGATGTCTTGCTGAAACACAAGCAGAAAAAGTCTTTCTTGAGGTGACTTGGATATTGGGTCCAAACCTGGAGGCTAAATCACTCCTATATACTTGCCTTAAACTTTTGAAATATAAATCCAGCTAGGATGATGGGGTCTAACATGGAATATTGGTAGCTTCCTGAGTGAGAGTGGACCTAATCCCGCAAAATCTCAGAGCCTAACATGATTTCTAGAGAGGGAGTGAAATGGCAAAATGAGATGGAAGGAAAGACAACAGATCTCAAAGAGGAGCAAATGGCTCATTTTCACGTTATTTGCACTTGAGGCCAACTGCTTCCACCTCATGAATGCTCTTCCTCCTCCTGGAGGGCGCTTGTCTGTTCCTGGTTCACTTCATTTCCTCTCTATTCTTTTCTGTTCAATTGCCTGGCACGGTTCGTGCTTCTCTTCTCACTAATCGTAATTGTCAGCTCTGAATGGAGAGTGATGCTTACAATGAAGTAAATTCCAATACATGATTGAAAGGGATTGAAATAGTTTTTTTTTTCCTGTATGAATGTTCAAATGAATCCGAACTCATACCCAGATAACTAGCCATTCTCCTTGTCACCGTGATACTGTAGGCATGTGTCAATGAGGACAATGTTTAGCTGACCAATTGAAGAGATGATTTATGTAGTGCAATACAATGTGTCTGATTTCACCTCCGATCACTCCACTTGGGTTCTAGTAAACGCTGATAGGTCTAACACCCATTCAATACAATGGTAGACATTAACCTAAATGAAGCTTAAAAATACTATTTTAAACTTTCTCTTCTTTCAAATTTAAGAGAAACAAATGACATTATTTTCTATTTAAAGAATGAAGAATAAAGAAAATTCTTCCACAGTGAATATGTTAAAGCATCTGGTGCATTCACTGAAGCTTAAGAGTCTCAGAAAGGGCCTTACGGGATCATTAGGCTTTTCCTTGGAAAGAAAATACACCACCGACAGGGACACGATGGAGTTAATGCCAAAAAACAGGTTGATGCACACGTAAGTGATGAAGGCCATTCCTGTTTCATGGAAGACACCAGCCAGCAAGTACATCCAAGAAAACGTTGCATACCTATAGTTGAATAAGATTAAGAATTAAAACCGTGTTTTAGCCCTTCTATTTCACATAACAATAAAGTAAAACTTAGATGGGTTTCCAAAATAAGAGCAAGCATGACGGATGGGATACTACGTCTTAAGCTAGATCTTACTTTCCGTCTTCTTTTTGACCAAATAACCCTGATGTTTTTAAAGAACAGTACAAAGCCTTTCTTTTAAGGAAACTTGATTAATCCAACATTATGATATCTACAAATTAGCCCCCCTTGGAGATGGCATTATCCTGCTCAGGCAAGACTTTTGTTGCTCAGAAATACGAGTTCAGTCTATAAAAATTCCCTCATTTAAGGCTGAAGAAACATGACACTGGCACAGGCTATGTGTGTACACAAAACTCAGTCAGAATCTGGGCAGCCTGTTTTGGGCAAAGACTCGAGCAATTTGGGGTAAATTAAATAGAGCTGGAAACAGAAAGATTTTACATCAGCCACAATTGCTAACTAAGGAATGCTGCCCGTGCGTTCAGGGTAGCAAAAATGTTTACACTACACATTGATTATACACCCTGCATTGCCTGTATTATCCTCATACAAAAACAACAATAATATTTGTTTGCCATTAGATAGCTATAAAATCATAAAATAAATATCCTTGGAGTTACATATACTACGTATTTGTACGTGTATGTAAATTGTCAACACATAAATTCACACACATATATGCATTTTTCTGGTCATTATAAAGCCTTCATTTTATGTAAATTAGATTACATATGTAAATTGGTAGGCATAACATTTGGCACTCAATAAATGCTGGTTAATGATAACAACATTAATTTTCAGAAGTATCACACTTTCCAGATTATGGACTAGCAAGGTAATATATTGTTAGTCATCACTCATGTCAAATGAAATCCCAAGCCTATTGTAAATTAGCTAATGAGACTTCAGTCATGTTTGTGTCTAGGATCGTTTAATCCTGTTAATTCTTCTTTCGTTGCTTAATCAGCAGCTCACCCAAATAGCAGCAGGAGGAGCGACACAGCGCCTAGGTTGCTTTCGCTGTAGAAGGCAGGTAACTTGAATATTGCAATGACACCAATCGAACATGCTACAGGCACCAAGTAAAAGACCTATGGAAATGTGCAAAACGATGTTTAATATATAACTTTTTAAAATCAATAACCCACCTAGTTTAAAAGTGCAAGAAGTTGACCTAGAGAATTTGAAGGACTACATTTTTATTTATGGACTCATTGCTTATACCATTCAGCTTATTTTGCATTGATTTCATTTTAGAATTTGTCTCCTCCAATACGAGGTCAAGCCAGTTTCCATCTTTGTATATACACAAGAAATCCCTGGTGTTCCTGCCTCTAGGCTCTAAGACTTGGGATCATTCAGTGACAGAGGTTCAGTGAGAAAGATAAGACAGCCAGGTGACTTGGTAATAGAGTCAGTCCTCAAAATCCTGATTTTAGTTTGAAGGCTGCAGCTCTCTCCGATAGTTGTTTTCTGAGGCCTGGTTATCAGTGAGAGCCACTCTGCACAACAGCAGGGTAGCAGGTCCCACACTTTCTCTGAATCTCAGGCACGAGAACAAAGAACTCAGTGTTCTACTTGCTGAAGTGTTTGCAGCAAGATGCACTGAATCAAAGTGGGGGTAATTTAATTGGAAAGGGGGGGTTTCCTAAATCAAAATGAGCATGAGATATGAGACCACAGAACCTCAGTCATATGTAGACGTTAAGAGAAGCAAATCCATGAAGCGCTCTGGACAGTAAAGGACCTATTAAGTCCAGAGCAGTCATTACCATTCTTTTAGAATTGGCTTCCACAACAGACACATTTCAGACCTCACTGGATACATTAACAAAATGGAGATGCAATTAATTACTCTCCAACTCTTTAAGCCAATGATCTCAACAACTCAGACAATTTCACCAGAACCACAGGCAAAGACATATTCATCCTGGGCTCGTGGCCAACACTGGCGTGTTTGGAGTCAAGAACAACAGTCTGAACTTTGGGAACATTTTATGCAAATGAGAGAGCTATTAATGAAATGTATCTCTTATTTTCTTTGCTAATCTCTAATGTGTCATTCAGCATGGGATGCTACTTTGAATTTTTTACTATTAGTTGATTAAACTTTCATCTGCTTGATTATTCAGCATAACTGGGTAAAGCTGTTCTTCTGCTGATAGCTTTGATTTCTCTACAGCAGAGGTTCTCAAACTTTGGTGCACTTAAAATCACCTAAGAGACCCTGTTTGACATGCATATTCTCCACGCTGGGTGTCTCAGATACGGATTTAGCAGACTTGAAGTGGAACCTGGGACTCTGCATATTAACAATAGTCCTGGGAACCTTCTATATACCAGAGATACAGGCAGTTAGTTCTTTTTCCCCAATCACTGGATTAATATAAATCTGACTCAAATTACTTTTCCTTAATTTACTGTCCTGAAGAACTAATTGGAACAACTCAAGCAAATAACTCTTAAACCAAAACTGATTTTTAAAACATCAGCTCCTCTTTCTTGTGATGACATAGGTTACTCACCATATCATAAATGAAGTTTGTTACCCAGTAGCATGTCACGCCAATGCCTGAAATGTGCTGCAGCTGCTTGGCTTTGGTCTGATGTTCTCTTACGACATAGGTGACAAAGCTGGCGGTGGTGACAGAATAGCCCATCAGGATGGACAGGGCCACTAAAATGTCGATTAAACTGCTGATTCTAGAGTGAGCAATAGGGAGAGGAAGGAACACATAAGTGTTCAGAGCTCTCTTCCTTTCAGCAAGATTCATGCCTGAAGCCATCAACAAAACAGTACAAGAGTCGGCTGTGACGCAAATGTGGCTTCCTGCGAGGTAGCCTGATAATATCTTTGACATGACACTGCTGTGACCCTTGAATAAATGTAGCCCTCGTGCATCTGAATCGACTAGGGATATTTTACAGAGAAACTTCAGTCTCCAAGGCTTATAGTGTGTATGCAAGAGACACAGAGATCTTGAGCATAGAGATCATATTTAAATGCCTTGCCAAGAAGTCGAACTGATGAAATACTTAGGCACTTGAGTCATAAAAGCAGTCGACTCTGTGAATCTACAGTCACAAGCTCTACTTGGCAACCCTGCTCTACACTCCTTCAAAAACTTCCTTTTATCCCAGTCAGTGACGTATTACCAGCTATTCTAGATTGACATTCATTCAGATACAACTGTGATTTCCAATTATGCAATTTTTATGAAGGCTCAGCTATGCCAAGAAGAAGGAAGCATCCAAGAGACATCGGCTTACGTGGCTTGCTCTTGGTCTTGCACGCCTGGATAAGGATGGCTGTACATGATGATGCCTTAAAGGAGACACAGTTCTTCAATTAGTGTCAGGTTAATCAGAAACACCAACTTTTAGATGAATAATACATAATACTTTCCTCTTGAGGTTAAAATCTGGAGAATTTTACATTGGGAGCTTCTTTTAAAAGAACATGACATTCCACCTCCTTCCAGCCCATCAATATTACATGATTAGTGGTACTATCTTTTTTTAAGTTATTTGTTACATTGTATAGACAGCCTTGTGGAAGGGAAAAGTTTACATGCAATTGCATATGGCATGGTTCCTTCTGCTATGTTTAAACAAGTGTTTTCTGCTTCTCTCTACCTGGTCACATGTATGTTTGTGCTTCAGCACCACTTTGGAAAGGTAATATATTTAAATGAACAATCGGAAGGAAGAAAAGTAAAAGGGAGTTCCTTCAAGAGCAGAAAAACCCTCGGACTGTGCTATGGCCGTGGTGAGGTGTTATTGTAGCCAGAGAGGATTCCTCGTCTCCTCTACTGCTTTTAAGATGCCTATTCTAAAACTCTGCCAGAGAGGGCTTAGGGGCTTCAATTATGCATTTCCATTGGCACACTGAGTTCCAGAAGGATGCAAAGATACCACCAGGTTCTAGAAAAGTAGTGAATTGATTTCATTACAGTCCCAAATTATTGGTCTCTCCTTGGATTGTTTTTATGTTCTGAGCTAGAAGAAGCCTCTTTCTTCTCCTTTTGTAGAAGACCTTGTCTAGCCAGAGCCAAAGATGAAATGGCAACAATTCCCAGATCCCGCCGTATGATGGCAGCCTGTGCTGTCTCAGTAAACATGAAATACAATGACAAGGGATAGGCACGAGAAGACCCATGGAACACTTGTTCCTAGAGTCATAAACTGAGCAAGCCCTCTCCTACAGCTCACATAGCACATACGTGTATAGCATCAGAGCACTCAAACCCAGCACCTGAATATTACAGAGGATTATGAAGGCACATTATTCCCATTAAATTAAATGTCTATTCTTTTTTTTTTTTTTTTTTTTGAGACAGTCTCACTCTGTGGTCCAGGCTGGTCCTGAACTCACTTCGGAGCCCAGGCTGGCCCTGAACTCACGGCAATCCTCCTGTCTCAGCCTCCCGAGTGCTGAGATTACAGGCATATGCCACCACACCCAGCTTAGGTGGTGCTGGGGAATCAAACTAGGGTACTTAGCACTTGCTAGGTAAGCGCTTTAACCACTGAGCTGTTCCTCCAGCCCCTCTAATTGTTGATAAGAGAAATGTAACATGTTTTGAGATTGAATTCTGAAACAGTTGTATGTGATGTTATTTTAATCGTATCATTGAGGAATTTACTTTTCTTATCTTTTCTGTAAATTAATGGGCCTTTTAAAACTGAGGGTCTTCTTTCATGGTGACCTACTTAAGTCCTACCAAAATATAATAAAGGCAGGGGAAAGTTTGTTTATTATTTTTGTTGTATATTTTAGAAACAAGAAATACTCTACCAGTGGAATGCATAACAGTACAGTTACATTCATTTTGCAAGATCCTGTGGAACTGGTCTTTCTAGTTGTATCTTTAGGTAGGAGATCAAGTAGATGTATCTAAATTAGACTTACTACAGTGCTCAGCATAACACCTTAAGTATGATGGTTGGTCACTGAATGCTTATTAAACTAATTCACATCTTAAAATTTCAACTAAACTTTCCCCCACATACACATATTAGAAGAAGACTTTCTGTTGTCTATACAAGTGCAAAACTAAACATGTGCTGCTTCCCGTTGACAATTGCTGCTGATGTAACAAAGCATAAAGCGAGACCAGGGTGGAAGGGACAATGTGCTTGGTGTTTTAGGAAAAGGAGTTTAGTTGTATAACCCTGTTAGGGAAAACCAGAAAACCAGCATTTTCTGGGAAAAGTAGAATTTTCAAGTGACATTAACCACTAGAGGGAACCACATGAATATAATAGGTATTGACTTTGAAAAGAAAAGCTAGTTAAAAGATTTTACTAGCATATTAAAATTCAATGAAAATCAATTTTACACCTAAGAAAAACTCCACATCATGTAGAATCTAAGAAAGATATCTTCAAACAAGTACATGTTGGGAGATGTGATGTTGGGCTAATTTTTAAAGACAAGGGCAATTCCTATGGCAGACTCCATTCATGCATTATAAGACAATATAAGTGTTTTAGGGTGGCCCAACTTTAGTCTCTAAGAAAACCGAGTTACTTCAATAGAGCATACTACCTTATAGAATGGAAAGCTACCACTCACTTAAATTTTTAAATTTAAAAAATCAATTTAGGATCATTATAAAATTTATATTGTGAAATTCTTATTTTTTATACTCTACACTTGAAAATACAACAGCAGGACCTACAACAAACCCACTGGAGTCTACAGTGACGCAGACAGTCTTGGTCTAAGTAGAGAATGCTAATTGTGAGTGAAATCAGAAGTTTCTAAAAGCAGACCCTTCACGTAAGGTGTGATCCCATGTTACCTTCTTGACCTCTGCATCTTTGCTCCATTTCCCCTAGTCATTTCTATAGCTGTGATATTTTCAATTATCTGTCATAACAATACATGTCTTTTATCTGCATAAAACATCCTACTGAAAGTCAAGCTTTCAATAGAGTTTCTACCCAGACTACACCAGACCCACCTGGGTTTAGTTACCATTACAGTTCATTTACCACTTTTGACTATGCCCTTTATCGATGCTGTAGATCTAAGGACTATCAATCTTGTTATTTTCTTTATGGTTCCTCCTGCTAGGAAAAAGCCCAAGTCAGCTGAGGAAAAAAAAAATGTTTTCTTTGAAAAGAAGGCTTCTAAAGATTCTGTGGCTGGAATGAGTGCTTGGTGCTACAGTTCGCTTGCACAATCACCAGTACATCTGTCAGGCACGATTGTGCCACCAGGAGGGTGATGAAAGACAGGAGGCATTGGCATTTCTAGAAGGTAGTTTGTGTCTTTTCTCCTGCTTAGCAGGGCATTTATTAGGCTCGGTTTGGCCAGCAAATATGTTATCCAATTTCTTCCATCTTTATTATTTGCTTTTCTAAGATTGGTATGGAAAAACAATTGAGAAAGGCTCAAGAAGATGAGATGGTCTGATGAGGAGTAATTTCATTAGAAAAATAAATCAATTTCTTTTAAATTCACCAGCTTTACTTCAAATGCTATGTGGAAGCCTTTTGGGAAACACAGCTGATGTAGACTTGGCTGAGTCCAGAAAAGCAGCTAGGAGCACGGGAAAAAATGAAAAGGGTTTGAAAAGTGGGTTCAAACCCACTCTTACCCTCCGGGGAAATAACAGTAGGAAACACCAGCACTCAGCCTTAGGGGCGCTGTGAGGATCAGCAGTGACCCATCAAAGCACGTGAGGGATGAAATTGTGCTCACGTTTGTATTTGTGAACAATATTTGTAAGTGTTCACTGCTTAAAGATCTTTTTGCCTATTGACAAATAGTTTTAAAATATCTTTCCTGTAGATAAAATGACACACACATGCACACGAAACCAGCATTATTATCTGGACTTGACAAATGGCAAGACTAAATTAACTTGAAGGTAAGGAAATTACCCAGAATGTTCCATCTGGCAGGAGTTACTACTTTCAAACTCCACTTAAAAGCTTGCCGTTTAGATGCCGTAAAGTTCCTGCTACTTGGTGGAAACAGATACAGCATGCATTTGTGTATGAAGAGTAGCAAAATTCACAGTGCAGTCAGTTTCTGTGTGAGCAACCTTACCGTGTCGGGCAGCATCGTGTTTGGACATGTTAACTCTCAGGAGGAAATTGTTCAGGCTGTTGAGGTAAGCTGGAAGGGAGTGATAGCCTTCCGGATCATACCACACCTGTTAAATCCCAAAAGATGGCAAGATCAATGTGATGGTCAAGTAAATTAGGCTTCCTTAACATCGGATAGTCTAACTTAGGTATGTTTAAGGTGAAAGCACCAATTTCCCAACAGGTTATTTCATCATAGAAGGTCGTAACATGTCCCTCAGAGTTCTGATCACAGACCTGCATGTTTCCAAGTTAAAGATGGACAGTGGTTAGGAAGACATTTGTTCTGAATGATACCATTCACTTATTAATTATTCTAGATTCTTTTCTGATAGGCAAAGCCTGGGATACATTGGAGAAGTCCTCACAGACTCCATCTTTATGTAGCATCCATGAAGATTCTGAGATTAGAATTAATGTATTCTGGCTCTCAATAATGGCAATAAAAAGCAAATGGCATGTATACCAGGCTTTAGAAAGAAATAACATACATATGCAAACACAGAGTCCTTAACAAAAAAAATTGATAGCAATGAGATCCTTCTAATGAGTGTCTATTTATAGTTCAACCCTAGAGGCAATGAGTTACTTCACCATCTACTAAAATATTGGTGTTCTCCATTGAAACCCAGGTAATAATTTAAAACTGTGATTCAAAGATATTATTTCATTTCAAAATCCCCTTGTTTATGCAAGAATGTTTACTCTGTGGTAGAAAGAGGAAGAAAAATGAAGGAAGGGGACCTTGAAATTCCCAACACTGCCACTTTCTATAACCCCTTACAAAAATTTACCGAAGCAGACCTAACAATAGAGATCTCTTAGGGGTGTTGTAAGGAAGAAATTAGGTAATTTATGTAAAATGTGATACTAGTGCTTGATGTAAGTCTTCAAATGACTTCCTTAGTTATTCCAAGAGTATATATTTTCCTGCTGACAAAAGAGAAAATGAGAAGTATAATTTAAAATCCCTATGACTTCACTGGTCACGTGTGTAATCTGGTTGTATCACATATGTATCTGATTTAGTGACCTGAGGTTGGTTTTTAGGGAAAAAAACAACATGATTATTTATCTTCATCAAGTTTCCAGGTTGCAGGAGAAGCAAGGCTTAATGTACATGTTCCCAGGATCTACATAGTTTCAACTCATACCTAAAGAAAAAATGCTCAGAAGATAAACACAGAGCGTTATGAGAAGTCACAGAGAGAGCACACCCAGGAGACCATCACATAGGCAGAGAAGTAAAAAGTAAGGTAACTTGATGGCCTGGACCCTTCCAAGTCATAACACTTTTCCCGTCTCTAAAACAAAATAGTTGATTTTTGTCTACTCCCAAAGTCTATAATAAAGGCAATCAAAGTCGGTGTATTACTTTCTGTCTTTTGTTGTGCTTATTTTTAATGTTTGGGAGATTTAGTCTACTTGCTATAACTGACATTGCTGGAAGTTTTGTTGAATAAATATGAAACAATTTATTTCATTATTCTAAGATACACACACAACATACATACATATATATATATATATATATATAATGTGTTTTGGGGGCTATATTTTTGGCTATTACAAGAAATACTACTAAGCATACTGTGCTCACATCTCCTTGTGTTTCTGTGTGTTTTCCATGCAGTTTATATACACAGGATTGGGACCACAGTGTTAAGGCGTGTTCGTAATACCAAATCAGTTGCACATATATTTTGCTTTTGCCTTATGGAAATGCTTACATGTCTTAATTTCACAGCCTTAGTTTTATGACATCCCAGAAGGGAGATCATAAATTACCTTGGCAAGTGTTCTATTCGCAGGAACTGCATTCACATCAAACTGAAGGTCCTTCGTGAGGGGCAGTCCAAAACTCCAACCACCATATCTACATAGAGTAATTTATATTTAGTTTTATAAGTTGATCTAAAGTACTTAAGTAGGAGCTCAATTTTTTCTTTCCATTAGGAGTACATTTACAGTAGGAAATAAATACCACCTGACAAATATTTTATGTTTTATTGATTCCTTTTATCATATTTGAGTCTCAAGTGTACATTATAACTAAAGGTGAAAAGTGCTTCTAAACAATTGCACTTGTACAGTGATTATCTTGAAAAGAAGCAACCCATAATAAAATCATTTTCTCCATCTTAACCAAGCCATATGCATCTCAAAAACCTTGATGTGTTTGTGCTTATATATTCTTTTCAGGTAATTAATTCTAAAGTGGTATAACGTCAGTTCTTATCTTTTATCAAATGGCCCAGTTTCCTCTATAGCCCAAATCTTTTCCCTTAGTTTTTCCTAATGCCATTTTCTCCTTTTTGGATACTTGAACATAAACTGAATTTATTTAACTACTTTTTAGAGCATAGTCCCTCAAAAGCAGAAAATTGATTTTAAAAGTACAATAATTTTAAAAGTAGATTAATTTATGAATCCACTGTTTTAAGGTCACCTTAAATACACAATGATACACTGTGTTTCATTCGGGAACCGGAATAGTCCTACATGCAATTTTGCAGAGATGAGGATTGAACCAAGGGCCTTGGGCATGTTAGACAAACATCCCACCACTGAGCTGCATCCCGATCCCTTCAAATGAATCTGAATTTAGAATTATTATTTAAATTTCAATTCATAAGATTGTTTAGGCAAAACTAAGTCTGTAAATGTGTAAATAAAGCTGGTAATTGTCTCAAGTCTAGAAGTTAGTAACCATTAAAATTAGAAAGCAATTACATATGTTATAAACAGAGTAATTTACCTTTTTTGGACAAACATATTGGCAGTTGATATAAGATAATTTTCCACACGGTGGCCAGTTAGATTATAAATTATTTGGGAAGAATAGGTACTTCTATGAGGTGGAGAATAGTTAAATTTAGGACACTCCTGAAAAATAAAATTAAAAATTAAAATATTTCTGGCCTATGGTATGGAAATTAAGCAGACAATGACATTCAGACCCATGATTTGTCTGTTCCTGCAACTGGTCAGGTGTGATAAAACTCTCCTTTGACTTGAAGAAAAGATTATCTTGCTGATTGCCAAGAAATTAGAGTAAATATTTAGTATTTATATAGAGCATATACATATGCTTAGCACTCACATCTAAAAAGAACACAAATTAACAAATGCAGAACACTTTTTTTTTTACTGTGCTGACAAGGAGCATTTTGGAGGGTAACATTCAACATGAAGATGACTTAAAGCTTCCTCCATAATTCACAGAGAAGGAAAATATTTTTGCTTCAAACTAAAATGATAACATTTTCTCAGTGACTGACAGCTATGGATGAAAAGATTACAATACGTTACTTTCAGGTATCTAACCTAGGCATTAGGACTAAGTTAGATATGACAATTCATTTACATATATAAAACATTTTTGTAACAATTTTAGAACTGAGAAAAGTAGACAAGTTACAAAGGAGCTCATCTGTACTCTTTGGCTACATCCTCCACCGTGAGCCCCTTACGTACATTTGTCTAGGGCTTTTATCTAAGCACTTATTGTTGGGTTCAAAGCTTCCTGCATTTTGTGGCAACTTACTTGTCATTGCATGCTATTAATATTTACTTTGGGAAAAGTCCAGCATTACGCACCTTTTCCCTTTGTTCCTTCACACTGTGCCCCAGAACTTGAGGCTTGGAACCACGTGCAGGTTCCAAGAAACCAAAATTGTACGTTGCTCTAAAAAGCCAACTGGATTTCACATCACATCAGGTTGTGGATAGCATCGCAATGGGACTGCTTTCACAATTATTAATAGTTAAAGGAACTTATATACAGTGCATATCCGCTTATATACACAGTGTATTTTAAGTTTAATTTTATTAAATTATACATAGAGGAAGCACAAATATCCAAGTGAACTGCTCCATAAACGTTGACAGAGTGAACAGCCTAGTGTAATGCGCAACCAGAACACCAGTTCCCCAGAAGCCTGCTCAGCACTCCAAAGGAACAGTAACAGATGAGTTTTGCTCTTTGTATATTTTATGTAAATAGAATAATATAGCAAGCTTTACTGTATGTATGGCTTTTTATTCATTTTTATGAGAACTTTTCACATAATTCGTACAGATATAGATTGATCATTCTCATTTTCTGTGCAGAGTAATCCATTGTAGAAATACATTATGTTCGACCTCTCTGTCCTACCGTTGCTAGGTGTTTGGGTAACTGTTACAATAGTGTTGCTATGAATAAGATATATCTCTTGGAAAACCTACTCATGTTTCTTATATAACAAGAGTAAGGTTTCACGTCCCACAGGATGCACGTATTTTCAGCATTACAATTTTATGTTTATATAGCCAAACAGTTTCCAAAATTGCTTGCACCACATTGAAGTCTCACCAGACAAACACGAAAGTTCTGACTGCTGCATGTCTTTGTCAACACTGGAAAGTTTACTTCTTTTCGTCCTGGTGAGTGCAGCCTGGTATTGTATACTTCCTTGATGGCCACCTACCCATGTGCTTACTGGTCCTTTGCTGTGCCCTTTGTGCAATACCCCTTTCTTATATCTTGCTAATTTTTCCATTGGGTCCTCTATACTTTTCTTGATAATTTACAAGAGTTCCATATATATATATATATATATATATATATATATATATATATATATATATATAGAATATTATGCTTTACTTGCACATTATAAATATCATCTTCCACTCTGTGGTTTTTTATTGCTCTCCTTATTAAATAGCATTATTTGATATATATGGAATATAACTTTTTCTCTCAAAAATATTCAGATCTGATGTACAGAGCATCAGTTGTGCACACTGACTCCTTGTTATTAAGTAACTAAAAACAAATTGATACAACTGGCTGAAAAGATTTCAATCTATAACCTTTTGTGGATTTATAAATGT
Organism: Ctenodactylus gundi; assembly: GCA_004027205.1. Lineage (NCBI taxonomy): Eukaryota > Metazoa > Chordata > Mammalia > Rodentia > Ctenodactylidae > Ctenodactylus > Ctenodactylus gundi. The sequence goes on from PVKB01000123.1 coordinate 450,533, forward strand.
TATACAACTATTTTGCCTGTCTTTTTGAGACACGGTCTCACTCTGTAGCCCAGATTGTCCTTGAACTCAGTATCTAGGCCAAACTGGCCTCGAATTTGCAATCTTATTTCAGCCTCTTGGGCATTGGTGTAATGCTTGGTTCCAATTTTAAATATTGTTAGTTGACTTTGATTATGATCAAAAAAGTGCATAATTTCAGAAATTAGCTAAGTTACACAATTGATTAAAATACTCTAGACAGTATGCAAGACTAAAATTTTAAATGTCCAAGGATTCAAAATTCCTTGTAAGAACCAAGCTTTTTACTCGTAGTAGCTATCTTGCATGAGAACACCAGGAAGGTTTGCATTCATTGAAAATATATGCATTGTAAAATAATAAGTTCAGGGCACAAATACATGTCAGTGTGAAGAAAACATTGCTAAATCCTTCTGTATGAGAAATTAAGTTAAAAAACTAATAGTGACTTTTTTTTTTCAACAATCTTAGTTTTTTTTTCAATTTTATTGAACATGGTGTTGCATGCCTATTATCCCAGTATTCTGGGAGGCTGAGCCGAAAGGATCACCAAGTTCCAGGACAATCTGGGCAACTTAGTAAGACTCTGTGCCAATAATAATAATAATAATAATAATAATAATACCTGGAGATATAGCTAAGTGCAAAGGCCTCAGGGGGAAAAAAAGATGAATTCAGTACCATACTAAAAAGAAATCTTTCAATAATTTTAAAAAATTAACCTTGATAACTATAGAAGTACAGTGTTTTGATGCATATATATATTGTACAGTGATGACATCAGAAAACTAACTTCCTTAGTGAATTTGGGTCTCCCAAAACTTTGATGACTCGATAAGATTAGAAAGCTAAAGGACACAGATCAAGTAAGCAACTGTTGGATAACTTTTTCTATTGCTTTCAGAAAATGATTTTTTCTGAAGACTGGAAAAGTTGCTTGGAAAAATGTGGAGTTCTGTTCTAGATTTACACATGCCCAACTTCTCAGCTCACCTTTAACATGATACAGTCTCACCATGTTTTCAAATATGACCGTTATAACTACATTTTGTTCTGTGAAACAACTTTTTAGTAGAACTGAACTCTGACCAAAAATTCATTTTCAGTTGGTTTCCACAAAGTCCATCATAGAATTACCTACCTTTGGAAATTTGTCTTGAGTTGGATTTAAAACAGTGACCTCAAGTTCAAAGTCAATATTTTTGAGCTTTCCAAGTCCATATCTCTGAGCCACTAGCTTCCATAAAACGAAATTATACTGACTCTTTGGTAACCTGGATAGATCTTTCAAGTTTTGAGATTTATTCCCTTCTTTTTTCTACTTCCCTGAAAGCTGCATTCATTTTACCTGGATATTTTCTGAGCAGGAGCAAACACCAAAATTAGTAATAGGTTCTCCGCTGGTATTCCAACTTTTCAGACTACCTTTCTTTAAACACCATCTGCAAATAAAAATGATATCGAAATCAAGTGCATTACGCACTCACACAGACATACTCATTCTCATGTTTATGTAGAAGTACAAAAGCAAGCGCTTAGTATTAAATGAGGTATGTGGGCCCGGGCGCAACTTAAGGAATTTTCATCAAAGGATACTGAACCAGTGTTTTTAAAAGATTTAACATTTTGGGGTGAAGGATTGGCAACATTGTGTCAACTGACTATTGACTAGATGTTGAGACCTAACCTCGCTGAATTGCCTGACTACTGCAGGGTGGAGTTTTCTGTTCTTGTTGCTCCATTATTCCCATCCTCTCTTCTGAAGGAGAGAGAACACATCAATATAATCACGCACCAAACTCAGGTTAACATAGGGCAGAGACTTTGCTGCAAGTTTGAACAAGCAACACCACATAGAGTGAAGACATGGGAATTGGAGTCGAAGACTGGAGCCTCGAGGTTAGTAGAACATCTTACAATCTCGATTATTTAAGTATCTTAGTCCCTTACAGCTTTATTTTCTTCATTCGTAAAATAGGACTAAAAATTTACAGGGTTGTGATTATTAATAAGTATGTATGCAAAGAGCTATACAAATTATAAGTCCCTCAGAGTTTGTAACTACAGTGTAGCATAGCCAGAGAACAGACTGAAGGAAACAGATAAAATATTTTAGACAGACTTCAAGGAGGGCACTGACCTCTTTCTGGTAAAGAATGTACACACAACTGTACACACAACTGTACACACAAGCATACGCACAAACCAGAATGTCGGCAAAGAAAGAAAAAGAACAAGAACCACTTACGAATCACTGGTGTTCAGACACACGTTGTCGATGCCAGGGAAGTTCCACATGGCTGAGACCAGAGGCTTTGTACTTTGATTATAATTCCTGCAACATTAAAGAGCACAATCAAATCTGTGATCTTCCACTAGCCTCCTGCTTTAATTTGACATCCATGAATAATTTGATGACATGAAATTTTAGTGTTTTTAGTGTTTTCTTTTCTAAATCTCCATAAGTCTCGATTTTCAAAGATGTGGGGAGGGAAAGTATTGTTAGAAAAGATATGCACGTGCCTTGCCATTCTCCCAATTGTTGCATGTCTTCGTGATCATCTTTTACAAATATCATATTATAAAAAGTTCTGACATATTCGATATTAGTCAGAGCAATAGCTACATTATTTGCTGTATCATACAAAAGATGGAGAAGCCACATGCAACCTGCCTTCCTGATGCCATCAGAAAAACCAGGTTAAGGTCTATGTTATTAAAATACGTACTAGAATTCATAGGTGAAGGCAAATATTCCCAAAAAGCTATTTTTTGGCCATAAAAATAACTTTTTAATGCTCTTTAGGATCAGTCCTATGGCTCCTATATTCTTTAATATTTAGCCTTCAGTTGAGTACAGCCACACTTCTGGGCCCATTTTGGAAACATTCTTTTAGTTATCGGGCAGAAACTCACGCATAGAAGGCTGTCTGGTCGGAGGTACCATAGAGAGACGGGGAGATCTGGATCTCCGGATAGCCACTGTTGGAAGTGCGCAGCGTGCCGAGGCCCATGGCGGTCGTCACAAAGACAACGGGGAGGATGACCTGAGCCACGATTCCTTTCCAGTTCCTGCGTGTGTGGTGGGATCTCTTGATGAGAATGGCTGCTATCTTCTTCAGCAGCAGTCCAAAGCCCTCCAGCTTCTCTCCGCTTGTCAGGACTTTGTCTAGTCAAGGAGAAGAGAGACTCAATATGGTTCTGGGAAATCGCCTCTTCCTTCTTTTTCCTTGTGTTTACTATGCGGAAATCGAGTCTCAGGTCTCACGCGTGCCAGGCAATCACTCTGTCTGAGCGATACTTCCAGCCCTTTCTGGGAAATCGTGGTAACTCCGGTAAGAAAGTTACTCTGGACACTATGGATGGATGGTGAAGCATGGTACTGTAGACTTACATTTTAAATATTTGGATTGGAAGTTCACCAACTCATTTGTCAGCCTTGGGCCTGAGCCATAATATTCAACTCATGGCAAGCTGTAGACAAAATTAAGGACCATAATATTCAACTCATACAGAGCTGTAGAAAAAATCTATTCTTATAACTCACCAGATACAAAAATATTATCAAATACTTGCATTGTAATTTTACATGCAAAAGTTAAATATCAAGAATTTTATAAATATTGTCCCCAGACTGCAAGTCTTCATGCAAACTCAGCATATATTACTAATGATGAACACTTAGAAAATGGTTTCTATCAAAAGACTGAATTCAAATGAGATAAATAGAAACTAGAACATCAAATTAGTCTAAGAACTCATTCCTACTGTAGCTCAGCAATTATAAATCCGATTGTTGCTATCTCCAATATAAAGTCCGATGGATTCACCCTACATGCAGAAAAAGGGAATCCTGTCCTCCATAGTCCAATATCAGTTCAACCACTTGAGCAGTGCATTCTTTTCGGAAGAGTGTGATGATCATAGCCTCCCAGCACTCCAAGTCTACCAGCAGTCTCAAACAAGGACTCATTTAAAAAAAAAAAAAAGGTTACTCTCTACCTACCCCACTTTGAAATGCCTTTCAGGAGCTTAGGACAATTCCACACTACTGAGAAACAGGGAAACTGGAGAGACCTTAAGAATTTGCCCTCTTAATAAAGCTCCCATGATGAATATTTTTAGCATCTCCCTTTAAAAGTAGGTTTCAAATACAGCATTCTCTCCAAAGGCCTGCCACCTAGCTTGCCTTCATACGTGCCACGATGGCACATTCGTCCACTCCGTGTATATATTTTTAATTTCCCATCACAAATTATGCAGCAGAAAAAAATCATGATCTTCATTTAGCTGATAAGGAAAAATACAAAGCTGCTTAATTTAAAACGAATTCCAATTACACGGAGTGAACAAGTTTAAATGCAAACTCATATCTCTGCAAAAGGGAATTGTAGAAGGAGCTGAATATTTTTGAGTTAATTAGTATGCTTTTCTGTTTCTTAAGAAATTACATGTGGATGACTTACAGGTGTATCAACTGGAGTAAATGTGCTTTCACAAAGATAATGTCAATGAGGGAAACGTTTTGACTGAAAATAGTTTCAAATTATGAGACAAATGCAGAGGCAAATACACAACATTTGCTTCCTGAAGCAAATGACCACTTTCTAATCAAAGTCCTCAGTTTTGTGGACTCCACAATTATATTCTGCAAAAGATGCCAAATGAGGGCTATGACGGAGAGGACAAGAAGGCCTCAAGTTCCAGAACTGTGTAAACACCAGAGATTAGCTTTCCTGAGTTTTAGAGAGACTGGCAAATGTTTAATTAAAAATTCTCTTCTTAGAATTTTTTTCTTCCAATTGAAGCAAACTGTTGAAATGACTACTTCAACAATTTATATATAATTTTACTACATGATTCCTTAAGTAAACTGGCATAAAGCAACTGTCAGGAAGACTCTGTGACAATAAGAGGTATTTTTAAAGGAGCTTAACCCCTCAAAGGTGTGTCAAGGAAATAGGCTGTCAGGCACATCCCATGTGAAGAATTGAAGAGGATGTCTATTACAGCTATTCAGCCAAGTCCAAAGTAATCAATTCAGAATTTTCCTCTCAAAGGATATTCTCAGTCTCTAGGTGATTCAGAATGGGAATAGGAGGTTAAGCATGTTTTCCAATGAGTTATGGCAAAATGGGGGTAATTAACCATATTCACATGTCTAGTAACAAATAAATAAAGCAATCTACCTTGGAGGTAACCCTGTTTGTGGTTGTACAGTGCCTGTTACAAGAAGCATCTCAGTAACCATCATGAGGTGTATCTTGAGCACCATTTCTGGTAGGCAGAGGAATACTTATCACTACCCTATTGGGTATATTCTTTCACATTCTTCAAGGTACTTTTGAAATAAAAAAATGTGAATTATTTCAACTAATATTTTATATATTATAAAAATCTTTTATTCCTTAATTTTTTAAAACTTAAAACAAAATTTAAAGGTTGGATTTTAAAAAACCAAAATCTCATCTGTGATTTTTCTCCTTCATGCCATTAATGAGAGTTAAACAAAATATCTACGTGAGATTTATACCATCTCTGTCTGTGAAGTTGCTGCTGCTCACAGATAAATTGTCAGGAGTTGAGATGCCATTGGAATTGGAACTCCCAGTTTTCCTTTGTGTTAAGTGCTCAAGGCGCATATCACCATTTTTCTGCGAGTCTTTAGTTAAGTTCAGAAAGACCTAGAAAGAGAAGCCATGTCATTTTATTACCATAAAAAGTACATGTGTCTTCTAATTTTTAAGCTTAATTTTAAGTTGGCACTTTTCTCCCTTTTCCATTTTTTAGTATGCATTTGTGATACACAATGGCTGCATTAAACTTGAAAATTTCAAGCACAAATGCATTGTATCAACATCGCGTTTTCTTCCCCTCCCTACCCCCTGTCTCACCCAACATCTCCCACATCTGACTCTATTATCTATACTCTTGAGTTTCTCATTTTATAGAAATCGTGTAATGGTTCATCTTCTGGGTCTGATTCACTTCACTAAGCAAAAGTCTCAAGTTGCCCTCACTTTCCCACAGATAACACAAATCTATCTGTCTTTATGGCAGAGTAGTAAATATATATATTACATCCTCTCTATCCATTGGTCTATGGATGGATACTTAGACATCTTCCATGATTTAGCTATTATTTGTTGTGCTGCTATACACATGAGTATGCACATATCTCTGCCGTGTGGTGCTACTCTTCACGTTGGAAAGATACCTAGAGAGATACAGCTGCGTCAAATGAAATAGCCATTGGCAGCTTTTTGAGAAACCTCCATACTGCTTCCTATAATATTTGTATCAGTTTATTGTCCCACCAGCAATATAAAAGGTTTTCTTTTCCCCCCACATCCTCTCCGACATTTGTTGTTTTTTTTTTTTTTATATCATAAAGGCCATTCTCGCTGGGGTAAGACAAGTAGGTGTTGTTTTGAATTGCATTTCTCTAATGGATAAAGATGATGTACGTTTTTTCATGTATTTGTTGATCATTTGTCCTTCTTCTGAGAACTGCCCAATCATCTTAATTGCCTGTTTTTAGTTGGGTCTTTTATTTTGAGGAGTAATATATGTATTACTTTTGTTTGTGTATGTCTTGTGCTAGGGATCAAACCTAGGGCCTTTTCATTAAGCTGCATGCCAGGTTTTTTTTTTTTAAATCTGTTTTGTTATTTATGTTGTTAAATTGCTAAATTGCCCAAGCTGGTTTCAAACTTGTTATCCTCCTGCTTCAGCTTCCCATAGTACTGGGATTATAGGTTTACACCAATAGGCTTAGCCTTTCGTCACTTTTTTTTTGAGTAAATATTTTTCACTCTACTTTAAGAGGCTATTTTTGTGTGTAAAAGTTGGGTGTTCTCTTGGTGGAGCAACATTTCATTTTCAGAATCAGTCTTCTACTAGAATGAAACTGAGATGATATTTAACTTTTCTAATTTTGTGAAATATATTTTAAAATGTCTCCTTTTCAAAAAGCTACACACATGTATTCTAAGGTTGCAGTAAGTAAAATCAACTCCAAGAAATGAAGAAATGACCACACATACCTCTTCAACAGTGGTGTCTGAAATGCCATAGCACCCGATGTTGAGGCCGCCCATGCCCTGGTCCAGTGCTCTTAGGAGTGACAAGTAGGCCCCTGAGACTTTGGTGCTAAACGGGGGAAGCACATACACAAGCTCTCCCCCAATGTCCTCCTTGAGGTAGGCTTCCGGGAGGTGTGACTGGATCATTGCTGTCACAGCCATGGTGTCACACTGTGTATTTGCATCTAGACTTGGACTCTAGAGAGAAAGGCAAAAGCTGAGCATTCTCTTTTATGCACTGCGGTGCCCAGGTGCATTAATTAGTGGCTGATGAGTTCTTATCAGTCATTCTAGACCTGAGTTAGAGCACATACCTCCTTTCCGTAGTCTTCCTGTCCGATCTGGGAGACCTGTGGTTGTCTACAAGTCACTACTTTGCCAGCCTCACTCTCCCACTTCACTTTCTTCCTTCTCTGACCTCATTGTCCACCCTCCTTCCTCTCTCTGCTCTACTGCAGTGACAAGTCTCTGTTTCTGTTACTAGGCCCAGGCATATGTCCTTGCTAGGGTCTTTGTAATCGCTGTTTCTTTGTTCTAGACAGCTGTATGTCCCTTCCACCGACCAGTTCTGACTCAAAGCTCAACTGTAATTTTCTCATAAACTCCTTCTACTACCACCCTATTTAAAAATTGTACTATCTAGCATTCCTTCTTCCCTTCTCCTGGTTTATTTCTAGCCATATTTGTAGAGACAAAAATACTCTATAATGCACTAGTTACTAATTTCTAATTATTAAATAATGTATTCATTGATTTCTATCTGAATTACTCACACCCTGCCAGAACATAAACTCCATGAGGCTAAATATTTGAATATGATCATCAGCTTCCTGATGTGTCCTCAGCACCTAGGGCTTGGGTACACAGCAATGCACAATACAGCCCTAACATATGGATTTCTGAATGATCAATACATAGAATGATAAACAACTTCTTATATTTTAAAAGTCACTTCTGGATAATTTAGATATAGATAAATGGTGCTAGTCAAAACCTGTCCACTATCCCACACATCTTGCACGGTATTGTTTTATCACTTGCTCTATAGGTGGTATCTTTACCATTTTTCTTTTTCAAAAGCTGTAAAAGTTCCATCTCCACCTTGTACTTGAGTCTGGACTTTTCCAGAATGTGAATATATGACTTCACATTCTCTTCATTTGCTCTTGATAAACCAGCAAAGTTAAATATAGCTTTGTGGGCTAAATGTTAGGAATACCTCAAGGCTGACCCTCCACCAGTAACTCAAGAAGGAGATTAACCTTCACCTTCATCTTGGTTCCCCACATGCAATAGTCTCAGCATCACCTGTGAACTTCTTGAAAATTTAGTAAACTCTGGATACTCAGCCCAGGCCTACTGAATCAGATTGGAGTAGGACTTCAAATTTGGCAGTTTGACCTAAGACCTCCAGAATTCTGGTGTTTAAGTTGGAGAACTACTAAAGTAGCATTGTTGTGCTTAGGATCTGGAGTGTCCCCAAAAGTCTCGTGTATTTTAATGTTGTGGATTGTCTATGGAACCATGTAATGTTGGTGGATCGGGGTCTAGTCTGGAGGGGTGGATTACAGTTAAGACTAAAGGCATGTGAATTAGGATTAACAGTGTGTAGTGGTCACACCTGGACACAGGAGAGACTAATTACTGGGCGGACACCTGAAAGGATATATAAGCTGCACCTGCCTTCCCGGAGGACAGGGACTAGTCTCAACTGGTCTCAGCTTGCCTTCCTGTTTGTGATGTCCTCCACCTCTGCCTCTGTCCTGTACTCTGATTGCTGCTGGCCTCCCCTGAATGGACTGTGACCGTATGAAACTGTGAGCTAAAATAAACCTTTCCTAAATTTGTGGGTATCGGGTAATGAGTCACAGCAACAAAAAAGTAACTAAGACAAGTGTATTAGTGAATTTTAAGAATGAATAAAATTGGAGATTCTGCCTATGCTTCTTGTAAAAGAATAATGTGTAACCCACAAGGGGTTATACTTTCTCTCCTACCAACCTTCTTCTTGGTGAGTGTGAGGTGATAGCCATCTCCAAATGCTTCCTTGAGATAAAAAGGTGACCCGCAGCAACGAAGCCCACCCTGCTCCAGGAAGGCGATGCGGTCACTCAGAACTTCAGCCTCATCCAAGTGGTGTGTCGACAGAATGATTGTTCTGGCTTGAAAACACAGTCGAGAACAACAAAGAATGAAAATGAGGCTACAGTTCCCCAAGTACACAGAGTTAGCAAGAAGAAAGCCTGCAACACGGAAGGTCATGTATACTACCTGGAAAAAAACTGACGGGAAAGAACTTCCAAAAATGATCAGAAGGGCCTTTCTTAAATGTTTGGGAGAGTTTTCCACAGGAGTTGGCGGCAAATAAGCGTTTACTCTGTCATGCAGCCAAATGTCCACCCTTTCCTGGGTGGGCACGGGAACTCCTCCAGATCGGCTAGCCTTTTCCTCCTGTGCCTTCATTTTTCATCATATCTCTCTCTGTCTCTCTGTCTCTCTGTCTCTCTCTCTCTCTCTCTCTCTCTCTCTCTCTCTCTCTCTCTCTCTATCTCTCTCGCTCGCTCTCTCTTGCTCTCTCTCTCTCACCACTAACTTTGCTATAAAGAAGCACGAATTTCAAAGGCCTCTTGACCATTCCTGTCTGATTAATCCACTCCACTCTGATTACTTCTCCGCTTCCCATCCTGTTCGCACTTATTTAGTCTGTTTTCAGTTTATTTTCATTTGTGTGTGTTTGGTATCTCTAATTAAATTCTAAGCTCCTCTAGGCAGACGTTGGAGCTTCTGCTGGGTTTGTATGCTCTCAGAAAGGCCAGTAAAGGGTTCATCTCACAGTGGGCACTAGATAGGTATTAGCTAATTGACCCAAAAATTAAGCAGAGAGAAGAGAGTTTCTGGGAAAAGAAAAAGCCCATTTTAGACCTTTGAAGGATATTAAGAAAAGAAAACAGCCTGCAACTTGCTTCTGTGTATCCCAGAGAGCTGAGTTATGAGTGTTGAGTGCAGAGGCTATGAGAACACATTCATACCGGTTTTGTTCTTGGATATAACATCCCATATGCTTCTTCGAGAACATGGGTCAACACCCGTCGATGGTTCATCTAAAATTACAACCCTTGATCCACCAATGAGAGCAATGGATATAGACAACTTCCTCTTCATTCCTCCTGACAACGTCCCAACTCTCTTATGACGATGACTATACAGTCCAGTGTCTTTTAAAGTCCTTCAGAAATAGTGCATGGTAGTTATTTTTTAAAGATTTTTTCTATTTAAAACTAGGTGAATATAATAAATGGTACACATTTGTTTTGCAACTATTATGCAATCAGTAAAGTACAAAAAATATTGAGAATTCAAAATAAATTTCTAGTATTTGTTATCTATCGATAGTTGAAGGTACAAAAATTAATGCTCAGAATGGCGATATACAGATTATTCATTGACAACTTCTTAGAGTATCTCTTTATTTTGCACCAGATCAGATTTTAGGTGCTGGAAAAAAAGAAGTTAGTAGATAAGGTTGCTACCCATTAGAGGATTATGTCCCAGGGGTGTGTGTATTGGGAAGGATGTGGGGGAAGTCCAGAAGATAAATAAATTCTCAATAAAGTGTTTAATATGCCAAATGATGATGTGTACACTGAAAAGTAAAGCTTGGTGCAGGAGAAAAAGGGTGCTGTGGAAAGGCCATTTTGTACATTAGTTTTGTATACGGGAAGGTACAGTTTGAGCAGAAACCAGGGAAGTAATCGTTTGGCCAGGCATGAGGCCGATGGCTGTCTGGGGGAGGGAGCTGTAAGTTGAGGGAAGAGCAAATAGAACTCCTTAAGGTTGGAGTGGGCCACAAAGGCAAGTGTGCAATTAGGCCAGTGAACCTAGAGAGAGGATGGGAAGATGGCAGACAGAATGCCGTCAAAAATCAAACTGTGGGCAGGTCATTTAGGGCCTTGTAGGCTTTGATAATGACCTTATTGAGTGTGCTACTGGATGGGGCAGGAAGCTCCTTGAGGCCCCGTGCATGAGATGACCTGATTCTGATGAAAATGACCACCCTGGCTGCTCTGTAACAGACTGGCTATGCGAGTGGAGAGAAGAATCCAGAAATTTAGTGAGAGGGCTTTTTAACAAACCAGCGCAGTCTCCATAGATATTAGAAAAAGAGTATTGGTGGCAAAGAGAAAGACAGTTAAACAATATGTGAATAACTAACTGTTGAGTATGATGACATTAAATGCATGTAATGCTAGAAAAATACAGGAATTTAAAAAAACATTTTTTTGTGAGAAAACATTTCCTCTTGGTATTGTTACCAGAGATGAACCAACCAAGCTGGCTTGAGAGTGGCTCACCACGTGAGCTCTTGTTCCTGTCGTGACCCACCTTTTTACTTCCTCGTGCAGCTGTTTTTTAGTCCAGTGAGGAACTTTGATGGAGCCATATAAGAGAAGGTGTTCCTTAGTAGTGAGATAGCTGAACAGGACGTCATGCTGCATGCAGACCCCCATGTTCCTCCTAACAGAGTCGAGGTCTGTTTTAATGTCCTTTCCATACACAAAGATGGTTCCTGCTGAGGCACCAAATAGCCCTGTCAACATGGAGCTAGAAATGAACAAATGATAAATTAGATACAGATCACACCTTTAAGCCAGATATTAATACTAAATTTATCTCATTTGTTAACAAAAAACCTCAGTGTATCTCCTCAAGCAAGATCAAGCTATACAATAAAAGGCTATTACATGAGAATAAAAAATAAAAATTACTTTCAAGCTTTAATAATTTAAAGATTGCATAAATACTACGTGATGGCAGTAGCAGCAATAATGAAATGCTTATGCTTTTTACTACAAGTGTACTCTGTCACATTTCTATCTTTTGTCCAGAGCAAAAGATAGCTCTAGATGTGTTTTGCCCACCCAAACCATGATGACTGTTCCCCAGGAGATGCCTTACAGGGTCTTCACACTATCTTTTCCCTCAAGTCCACATCTTCATTGATTTGAACTCTTCCTTTGTGTAAAAAAAAAAAAAATTCATATACTGGCTTCACAAGCCCAAAACCCAGAAGTCACTTTTGTACCCTTCTCCTATCTTGCTTGGTCTCCTAACTCCACTCACATGCCTGTGTTCTCCCCAGCACCACTCCAGGGCCCGCCACCAGCATCACATGCTTCGTCCGTCATTGTAAGCTCTTAACTCTGCTTTCTAGAGGTCTTTCGGTCACTCCAGACCTGTTCTATACATCGTGGCTAGGGTATACTCTCCTAGATAATTTCCCACCATCATTCAGATGGCTAGACAGTGAGACATTATTTAATACTCATCTCCTCCTTCCATTAAAATGTGACAACATGAGATCAGGGAGAGGACCTGCCTTCTGAGCGCTCTATCGTAGCACCCGACCAGTGTCTCGTAATGAATCCCTTCAGATTAAATAGGGAACCAATGGAGCATACAATTTTCATGAAATATATTTAAATACAAACAGCATATTTCATTCTTTGTTTTTAAAGGTTCATATACAGAACCAGAAAATGAGACATCTCAGCTAAAACTACATCCTTTTAAAACATTTTTCTAGTCCTTTCTTCCCCATCCTTTTATTTCCTACTAAGAATCTTACCTTTCAAACATTGCATTCCCATCAGAAAGCTAATTCTGTCTTTAAACAAGGCATGCAAAAAAAGAAGCTATATATTCACTTTTTTCATGACCTTCCTCTGCTCTCCTTTATGTACAAAAAGAAATATAAAGCTTCAGTGTTTTGGAAGTCGCTGAACTCCTTCATGATGATTCAAATTAAGCTGTGCATCACCTTGCACATTGTCTTACACAAAGGCTGGAGCATCAGTAGCAACAGAGCCCAGAGCAATTGGGCACACGTGCTGCATTGAGACAAGTCGCACACCCTTTTACTTTCATAGCATCTGAATCTCTCTTCTGTTATGACAAAAGAAAATTCCACTTGAGTGAAGAGAGAGTCTAGCCCATGTCCTACCTCTGGGATTTCTGATCTATATCTGATAGCTGGTGATTCCTTCATTTTCTTGTGACTCAGGATAAGAACTTACTGTGCTGGAGCTGCTGGCACTCTATGCAGTCATCTTAAAATTCACAAACCCAGACTTACATGTGGGCTGAGATAGAAATGCAAGCGAGCAAAGCAGATCTGGTGGATACAGCAGGACAGATTGATGCGGATCAAGGATGAACCAGAAAACAGATGTTCCCTTCAAGAGAACACTCACTAATGAGCCCTAACTAACAGTCCCAGCCTAAAAATGGGACTGTTCAATGTTTTGGAGTTTCCTATTATCTAAGACATGCCAAAAGTGTTTATTTTTAATGAGAAGATCCTCATTCAAATATATTTTCACTAAATTAAGAATTATAATATGTACTGGGTAGGCAAACACTGCAGGGACCAAATGAACTTATCCTCTGGTGGACCCTGTCTGGCCTGTGAGCTGGCAGTACGGGGCTTCTGCTTTAAATCCTTATCTACAGCACATACATTGAACCATGTCACCCATCTGGGAAAATGAACAACTTTATTTTTAATGAAAGAAGTTGATTTATGAAAAAAACTGTATTTTAAAAAATATACTTCTGTGATGTTAAGTATTGAAAAGTAACATACATGGTAGTAGTTTTCCCAGCTCCATTGGGCCCAAGCAATGAAGTTATATGTCCTTCATAAAAGTTCAGATTGAGGTTATCAACAGCGACTTTTGCACCATAGGTCTTTGTGACCCCATGCAAGGCAACCCCAACTGGGAGATCTTTAGGCTCTGGTTCAATATTGGAGGGAAACATGTATTCAGGACCTGGAGAAAAATAATGGAAAGAGATGTAAACTCACAAGTAAGACAATGTAGCTAGACTTAGGCTTTTCACTAATTAAAAATTGAAGTCTATCAAAACACGATCCTCTGTGAAAGAAAAAAAAAGATATATTATAGACTTCCACTTCCCTCTTACTTGGTTACAGAATAAATGAAAGTGGGAAATGACATTTTCTAAAGTTATTAATCAGCCTTCTTTGTTGGAGAAGAAAGCTCTAGAACACAGGCTTATTCGTTCTTTATTCAACAGATCTGAGATATTAAAAAGATAGATCCTAGGCTTTGTCCTCTGATTGCGCAGGGTGATACCGACTTGTGAAATAAATGGCTACATATTGTCATTTTGCAGTGATAAGATTAGGTTAGATCTTAAGTTTATAAAATCTAGTTAACTAACTGCTTCCTGAACCCCCTTCAGACATTAACAAAGGATCGCTTAGATGGGTTGTCTTTAATTTATAAAGATGACACCTCTCACCCAAAGCTAGTAATAGTTGAGCTTTGTCCTATTTTTTCTAGCATCAGTGATGGGTATGCTACATTACCCATCTTTGTTACTTGGTTACTCCTTGTGACCGTGGCAGATGGCTGGAGTGAGGGTACAGACTGTGGCCAAGGAACAAAATTTTTCTCTGTGTGAGCCTAACTGGACCACAAAGGGATTTACAATCTTGGCCTAATTAGCACCATATGCTAACCAACTAAGCTAATGAGCCCAGAAAAAGCCACAACTCAATTCCCATAAGAGTCCAATGACATAGGTGTAGACGTATTCATCAATGACTAAAAGGATGACGATTTTGCCATTTAGAGAAACCTAATTAAAACTGTAGGTCAGGTAATTTTTATACCGTTTCTCTTATAGTAACGCATGTTGTCGACCTACTTGTCTTGCTGGCAGATGGGTTGGTGCTCTGCATCATGATATTTGTAAACATAAGGCCGTTGATTCTCTCCATCTTCACCTCTGCACATCCAAATCGCTCCTTCCAGTAGGAAGGGAGGATCGGGAAATACCATGGAGCTGCCATACCATATGTCCCTGTAATAAGGACGCATTAAGAAAAGTGATTATTAATCAATTTTTACATTAAACATCATCAGTAACATAGCAGGATGCCAAGTGTAGTTTAAAAAGTAGTTTCTTTTGTTTTTCCCTCTGATACAGAATGAAACTCAAGTGTAGTCTCAGTTTCCAAAAGAGAGCAAAAACAAGATAACTTTTCTTTCTAAAAATAGCTTCATTGAGATATAATTATTTACCATAAAATTTACTCATTGGAATTATACAGTTAGATGATTTTAATATGTTTATGATGTTGTACCATGTCACCATAATCCAATAACAGAATAGTTCTACAGCTTCAGGAAGCTCTCTCATGCTCTTTGCAGAAAATCTTGGCTTCTTTCCAAGTCTCAAGTAATCACTGATCTGCTTTCTGTATTTACATATTCAACTTTTATGAATATTCTATGCAAATAAAATTGTATTTTTATTTATTTGCAGCAACAAACGTGTACAAATACAAATAGGGCTGATGAAAAAATACCTGAGCATGAAAGATGATCTTTTGAAATCTAGGAGAAGAGTCCAACTTGTCTTCTTTTAGAATCTGATCATTTCTCCTTAGAATTAAAGGGGATAATTCTTGCCTCTTAATATTTCACACTCTGTTTTTAAAGACTGCATTGATTTGCTACAATTCCATCCTTTTTAACTTTAGCAGAGAGGGACTACAGCAATGTGTTGTCTCTAAATACACTTGAGATAGTTTTGGGAATTTGAGTGCTTCCTTTTTGAGTCTATGTGGCAAATCAGCTATGAGAACATGTATCCTGGCTGACTTGCAGCAATGGCGATCATGGGAGGCATGTGCGTGTGACACATGTTCATACCTGGGAAGACATTCCTAATGTACCAAGCAATGAGGAAATAGATGAAAGAGTCAGCTAGGATTAGACAGCACAGCCAGCCGAACGATGTAGTGTCATCTTGAACTGGGGAACTGTACATATTTTCCCACTGAAGACCTAAAAAATTGAACACAGATGTTCATTTTTCTGTGACACATGTCACAGTTGTAAAAGATAAGTTTCAGATGTAAAGAAGTAAACCTACCGATGCCTTGTTCTTCATACCGTGCAATGTACTGGCTGGCATAGCTGAATGCTGTTGGGGACAGCAGACTCTGGGAAGAAAACAAACAACAGTGACACCCCTCATAGATTTTATAAATTTCACAGAGAGGAATCTTAAAATAGTGGACATTTGCATAGATTTAACTGATGTTCACTTTCTATTTAGAAATATATGGGTCCCTCATACCATGCATGCTACACTAAACAGAGAGAGGGAGAGAGACAGAGAGACAGAGAGAAGAGAAAACAAAAATGGAAATTAGAATTAGGAAAAAAAATTGTTAAAATCCAAAATGTATAATTAAAATTTTTAAATGCTGCTTAGAAATTTATAAAATAGATTAATTACAGAGTAACACAGTATTATTAAATGCTGCTTGGAAATTTATAATATAGGTAATTACAGAGTATCATAGTATTAAGATTAAAAAATGAAAGGAAAAATTAGACACCAAAAAATGTTTTAGTGCTTAAATATACTTTACATAATAGAAGCATTATGAATGAAAATGGAAATTGATTAAATACTAATAATTCCCATGTATTTCAAGCTTAAGCCCAAAGTAGTCAATACTGGATGAATGCTACTCATCACTATCTATTTTTATTAACAGTAAAGTTTTAATATGATAAGATTTCTTCTGCTTTCTAAATTTCAAAGTCAGCAATAGAAATTCTTATATTGATTTAGTGGATTTTAATGAGCAGAAAAGAATTCTGGGCTCGTTATGTGCTGTCAGTGCATTTGCCTTTATGCCTGTAAACTGCATTTTAAGTTATGTCAGGATAGTTTCAATACTAGAGGTTGCAAGACGTTTAAGGCTTTGGGTCGTAGAGAAGCCAGAATTCTTGATCATCTCTAAAACATAATATATTCTGTTGTGATCATTAAAGTGGATTGTCAACTTGATTGGCTTGGGAGTCCCCAAGGGATTATAAATACACTTCTGGGAGGAAGGACCTTGGGGTCTGTGTCAGGACCTTCGCACTTTCCCTTCCAGTACTGTCGTATAGCTGTGCCTCTTAGTGGCAGAAAGTGGGCAATGGACAGCTTTGTCATGTCGTTAGACACGATGATGTTGGTGCCAGCTGGCCATGTATGTTACCCATGGAATCTGAGCCACAATAAACTCTCCTTTATGTGGTGTAGGTTGAGTCACCAGAATGAAAATTTGACTAATATGTCCATTTTAACTATTCTTTTTTAAGAAGCTATTTCTTACCTGCATCATTTATCATGGTTCTAGAAAGCGAGTGGAAGGGAATTCCCTTCCACAGTCTCACGCATGTAAGCTGTATAGTCACGTAGACACAAGTGGACTAATATTAGGACAGTTGTACTTATTTTGCCATCACCAAATTTTTAAATCTAGACAACTGGGCTTCCAGCTTGAGAGTCTAAAAATAAAACTAAAAGGGCCCATTTATCTCCACTGGCTGTCCCGACAGGCAACTTACCATGAATACTTTCACAACATAGCTCAACTCATCCTCAACTGTAACCAGAACTATGAATGGAAAGAAGGCGATGACGTAAATGAGGCTCCCAATGAGGGCCGCGATGTTGGTGTTGTTGAAGAAGACGCTGATGAGGTAGCTCATGGCAATGACTGAGAAGCTGTAGTCCAAGAAATACAGGAACAGGATGAACCCGTTTGTTTTGGGAAGGATGTTGCCAAACTTGAGTATGATGATGAGGAATGTGATGGTAACCAGAAGAAATCCAATGCTCTCTATGATCCAGGCAAAAAAATGGCTGCAGGAGTTTACACCCATCATCTTCATGTACTGCAGGAGGGGGAAAGTGTTAGCTAGCTGCTTCGTAATCTGATAGGCTTCTGAGTAGCAATTAACTTTTGGATCACAATTAAATGCCCCCCCATCAAATTTATGACAACCCCTGGAGAATTTTATAACATGAATTTGACATTTGTGCAGGCATGAATATTTCGAGTTAGTAGCATGACAAGCATGGTTTAACTGCAAGCTTAATGTAGGGATTGAAATAATAATAATCCATATTTTTCTTTCTTCAGCATTAATGGAAACACAATTATTGTCCATATTCTTGTGGGAAACAGGATGTACTTGATACTTAATAATTTAAAATATGAAAGCTTTGAAGAGAGACCTTCTGCCTTGAGCCACCATGAGTTCAAGCTTAGCACCCACAGACGGCCTAGGACAGGTTTGTCATTCTTGGTTGCTACAGACATTCGCACACCTGAAATGAATTCAGGTACCCGCCATTCTCTATGGCTGTCTCTCAATTTACATTCTTCAACAACTCAGTATCACCTCCAGGGCCAAGTCCCTCTGTCCACAGAGGCAAATCAGCAAGACCTGTTAGTATGCTGATACAAAAGTTTCTGATTGGCCGAAAGTCCCATGGGCTCTGGTTGTCTTAAACTTTATAATATCTAGTACCTGGAGAAATTTGGGTATGTGGTTTCCAGTTTTAACAATTGATGATCAATGTTAAGTTTATGAATTTAATATTTCATTTCTCTAGAAAGAACAAAAGAAATTCTCCGCTCAAATCTTTATAATTCAATATTTTTGTCCAAAATGAAAGATTTTTAACATCCCTCCTTTAAATCTAACTTGTCTAGGAAAACAGTACTAGCAAAAGAGAACGCACCGAATCTTTTGCTCTACAAGCAAAAACAGTGATTTTGCTTTCTGATTTTTCTTTGCAACTTACACATTCTGATAACTCTGCTACTCTTGTTGTTACCATGGAGACAGCTATCTGACTGCCAACAGTCTAAGCTGTGGGCCTTAAGCTAATCACCCCCAAGAAAAAAACCTGTGCTTTTCCCTCTTAACTGTGTCCTCTTCTCCATTTTCTCTTTCTACTGCCTTCCTCCATCCTGTTCCCCTTTGCAGTAAAGATTCAACCTATATTTCCATAGAATATAGTGTGAGTCAAAGCAAAAAAATATGCATAGAATAAAGATTCACTATGGAAAGATTCCCCAACTACTGGGTTTGCTACTATTGAAAACAAAATTATATTTTGGTGTTTAAAAAAAGCATGAATTTTATTCTAGAAATTCTTTTCTTATTCTGCACTCAATGTCAGAAAATCATTGCATTATGTTTAATGATTATACTTCAGGAACACTTATCAATTCCAATATCATTATGATACATTATTTCTTAGTTGGCCTTCCTGCTATTTGTATTTTGAAGTTTCTCCTGAGTTTGTAACTACTTAAAACATAATTAAATGAATAGATATCAAACCATATGCTATACCACTTAATTTTATGTAACCCACCAAAAAATATCTCTCCACAACTGCAATGTAAATCAATAAAGGAAAATATCAATATATTTCACAAGGTGAATAATTATTTCGAGGACATACAGAGGCCATAAAACAAAGTTGATGCTATGTGCATTAATTTTTTTATTCCTTGAGATTGATAGCTACAGTAAAGAACTTTTGTGTATCTAGAGTATTCTCTATTTGTAGACTTGTCAAAAGATAATTTAGTAGGGTTAAAGACCAGGAATAAAGGAAGTTTTTGCTGTATTTGACATTCAAGATGGAGTTCCTATTGCAAAGAACTGATAAAAGTTGGAGAGTCATTGTTCAGCTTTATACTGAAGCAGGCTCAGTTTGGTGCTTCCAAAAGTACTCACTACTTCACATTCTAGCACAAAATTTCTGTATGAAATTTTAGGATTTTATGCCCTGAGAAAAGCTCCTACTCACAAAAAGAAAGAGCAATGAGAACATGCAAGTCATCCATAAGTTATCCAGATCTACTGTCAACCCTGCAGTATCAACAAGACCAAAGATGGCCCACAGAGAATGGCTGGCTGTGCTTTCCCAGATGCCATTAGCTCCTCCTCAAAGTGGCAGATGTCAAGTGCCAGCTTTTTAATCAAAGAGTCACTTGTCCCAAGCTTGCCAAACCTGCCAGGGTAAGTCATCAATATCTGATAACTGGTTGCTCAAGGAAAGCTTCTCTGTGCAGTGGTGAAAGTTGGGTCCAAGCCACAGCAAAAACATAGTAAGAAAGAGATTTTGTAAGATTTCTGAATAAATACATCACCACATTCATGGTGGCTCATGTTCAGATGCGGACATTAACACAGGAGAAGTCATATATATTCATATTTTTTGCTTGACAGCAGTGTTGTCATTCAGTTCAACAAGTATTAATCATAAGAAATTATGACTTTTTACATCAGCTTTTAAAATTCTTTTAGCAATATAGTTTTTAAGCAATTGGGGTTTTCTTTTTTTGAAACAATATACAGAAAGTTGTGATCATTACTTGGAATATTCCAAGCTCCATCTAGTGGGGTGCATATGTGTGAAAGCAAAAAAGTGATTTAGAATAAAGCCCCAGATGAGTAAAAACCCTTACATTATTCTTGGGAACGGAGATCTTAGGTTACCTGTGTGATCTGAGAGAGCAACTCCAGCAATCTGCCTGCAACTGAGTATCAGAATTTCACAATACCGCGACTGTGCTATTAGGTCAAATATATGAATCTAACTCACAAAACTTGAAAATGATAAAAAATGTTCTTCTCTTTGCGTTATAAAATTGTCCTTTTAGAGCTTTAGGATTTTAATTGTCAAAAGAGAAAAATAAAGAGCAGAACACATTTGAAAGGCAACTTAAAGACAATTTTTTAAATTACAGGCTTAATGTTAAAAATACACTTATTGACCATTAAGATTTGTGCACGTTCAAAAGCAAAAGGATTCCCCAGAGTTCAATGATTAATGGCTTAATTGAAATAGCAACCAACTTGGTTTCTTTGTCTAGATTTTACAACAACAGAAAGGCAGAAGAGGAATTAATATTATTTTTCTTTCTCTTTATGGTTTAATTTTAATAGAAAGGAAGTAAAAATGGAAAACTTTGCATCATAACTAAATTACGAATGATGATATTAAAAATTAATTGTGAGTGTAGGGTAACCTAAGAGATTGTCTATCACCATGGTTATTGGAAAAAGTCCCTAGATGTCTATGCTAGTTAAAAAAAAATAGACTGTGTGAAGGCAGCTACAGCATAGAAGAGGATTGATTGGAAGTCAAGATGCTCAAGATCAGGTCTACATTCACGAGCTCCACACTCGTTGGCAGGTCTGTCACTTTCCGTGTTCAGCCTTTTCACCTTTGAGGAAGAAGTTAGATGTGAAAAGTGGGTCAAGAGAGGCTGAGCATGAGATAAGGGAATATTCTATTCATGCCCACCTTCTGTCTCCATCAATTTATTTAAAAATATTTCATATTCTATTAAATTTGTAACACTATCAATTTGAAAATGCACCACTATTTTACATTGCACTAAGAAAAATCACTCCAAGTAATTGTGACGTTCTATCAAATGTACCCTCATCTCTGAAGTTAAAAAATATTATTAAATAATCTTAGAATTGATAAGACATGGATAATATGGGTAACTGTATGCCTCGTCTCTTCCAAGATATCTACATATTGGAAGTGTAATGGTGGATGACGATTCAGAGTTGAAGAGACTGGACCCAAGTGCAACACTGGTAGAACAGGAAGATAGAAAGCTTAATATTCTTATTCCAAGTTTACTGATTTTTTTTTCAATATGTAACTGACTCAAAGATCTGGTGGTTGAAATTTGTAAGTAGACACCTACCAAATAAAGACACAATTACGAAACAGAAACAGGCTCTCAGCGCCTCTCAGATCTTCAGCTGAGAAAGGATGCCCTATGCCTTTTTAATTTTTGGTGATGCACATAGATTTTATCAAAGAGCACTGTATTCCAACACAAAATAACATAATGTGTGCGACCTATAGACACAATAAAATAAGGTATATGTGCTTATATGTGTACATAGACACACATGTAGATTCTGTTTACTATTTCTATCACAAATAATATCTTTAGGTAGATATTTATTTTGAAGTAGAGAAGAACTCCTGTTCTATCACAGCTTTCTACTTCAAAGTTTCCCTTTTAATTTGTGAAGACTTACTTTGGAGTGGCAGAAACCCAGAAACCGAAAGAGAGAGAGAGAGAGAGAGAGAGAGAGAGAGAGAGAGAGAGAGAGAGAGAGAGAGAGAAGGAAGAAACTTGCAGCCAAGTAAGGGTCCAGAGTATGCATACAGATTTTCAAATTTTAATTAGAAAGCCATTGCATATTGTCCTGAATACATAGGGTTCAAATCAGTTGATGAGGCGTTTACCAATTTGCAAATGAAATTTTAAAAGGCAGCTGTGAGGATCAACCAGAACTCAAACAGAGAGGGTAAAAACTGTGGGTTCAGACACTGAAGCAACCTTGGAAGCCAGATGCTGAGCTAACAGAAATGTGAAGCTCAACTTTTGCCTTGTAAGGAGAAATAATCACTTTCCAGAAGCACTGGCAAAGTCTGTCAGAAAAGTACGAGTGGACTAACAGGTTACTCTAACCTCGTTATTTCAAATTTTCAGCAGGGGCTTGCGGTAATTATTGTGCCCTAGTTTTGAAATGTTTCGCCTTTCTTCCCGCTCTGTAAGTGAGTGGAAGAATGGACTCATTACAGGATGGGCAGATAAAATAATTTCTATTCAAATATAATCTAAAATTCCACAATGCTTTATCATAAATTCTGAAAAGAGACACGATATTGTGGATTTGAGGTTAATGATAAAGGACATGCCCGAAGAGACCATGCTTTACATGTCAGCACCTGTCTTCCATTGTTAAATATTCTTAATCCCATCAGTAGCAGAAGATGAAATTCTTCAGTTCTGCAAATTAGGAGTCATTGGAAAATGAAAGAGAAGGTAAGTGGAGGGTAGACCGGAGGATTTTTTTTTCTTTTTCTTGAGTGCTGAAATAAGCCACATACCTAGACCCACTTCTCTGTCTTTATATCTGCCTTTGAGCTTGCTTAGTTACCATGCCAACAATCTTTCTGCCTCAATAGTTATTATTGTCAATACTTAAACATCTTTTTGCTAGATCCTACATCCTGTAGGTAATTTGCTGGGTGAAAAATTACTCTCAGGATCATAATTATACTCATCTTTATTAGTCACAATTTTATTTCTTAGAAGTTAGATATTAAGTCGCTTTTTGAGAAAACAAAATAGAGCTGCTTTTGTGATCTGTAAAATGTTTGTATTTCTATCCAACTCACAAGGTGTGGGTTAAGCTTTCTGAGTTCAGATAGGCACGATGGAAATCATAATAATTAACTGTTCTATGAATAGGACTTATTCATAACAAGATTCTCAACATACCTCATGAAGCCGGAGATCTTTCTCATAAACCAGCTTTTTAACAAAAACGGCTATAAAGACAACCCAGGCCACCATGAGCACAATTGGAAGAGAGTAAGAGACACTGGTTAGGAAGCTGTGGGGCAAAAACAGAAACAAACAGAACAAATCCAGTGACCAAAAGGAATGCCACTCTGGCAAATTGTAAGACACAAAGAACATCCTCCCTCTTACACTGAAATTATACTCCTTTTTGGAAATTGAGAATCATCATTAATGTTACCCTATTATTTATGAAGTGACTTACCAGTGGGACCGTGATTTTCTTGCTGCACAATTACAAGAGTAAAAACACAGCTCTGGATTGTCAGAGAAAATTGCTGTGTTGTTGAAGTTGTGTTTGACTGTGTCTTGTCCGAGAAAATAATTATTATAGAGCTATGATTACAACGCTCAAAACTCTCCCATCTAAACTAAATTCTGATATAAGAGGCAGATTTAAAATTAGATTATGATTGGTTTATCTAACTAAGGCTATATCTTCCAAAATTACTGTATTTATCTCCTCTTAGGAAGCTCATAGTTCTTATTGAGCTAAACGTCTCAAAGTGGAATAAAATCAAACCTGAAGCATTTGATTTAAAATGCAGACAAAGAACATGACTCCTCAAAGGAATCCAAAGAGACATTTCATGCATTGTATAGAAATATGCTCAGTGCTCATGACCTAAAAGATAGAGAGTCACTGGAAGACGTTGTCAAGGCCCAAAGGAATCCCTAAGTGACCAGCCCGTGATGCCTCAAAGTTCAGAAGCAGTGATTCATTCTCAAGGTTCTCCATGTATCAGAAGAAACTCATAAGGTTATCAAAACACAGACCATTTCTGGAGCCTACCCATAGCTTCTGTTCGTTATATCTGGGATAGGCCAGGAATTGGCTTTTGAAACAACTTCTCAGGAGCGGCTAGGGTTTTTCTGATTCAGGGAGTCATGGTTTGACAATCGCAAACTCTCTAGAGGCTGACGCATGGGAGGAATTTTTAATGAAACTCTACATTAACATATTTGCATCTGGGACTTCAAAGAAGTTTTCACTGAGCAAGGTCCCAAGGCCATTTTCTTTGTAATCCATAAAGCTAAAATGCAAATATTAATAAATATGATGTCACAATCATTTGCTATAACTTCAGCATGCAAAAATGTGTAATCATCACAGAGACAAGATAGTTTTTTGGTGAGAGGTGACAGTGGGAACTAGTCTATACTCCTTTTTCATTTGTTTCCTGTGAAATTAGCATGGAGTAGGCATTCACAGAACATGGGTCAAACGAATTTCTTCTTCAGCCAGGTCCAGACTTGATGTAATTTCTGAATGTAGAATTAGTCAAAGGCCTCATTCATTAGTAAGAACTATCCTATAATGTCTTTTCCAAGCGATTGTGTGTTTTGGATCTGATCTAGTCTTTAGAAGAAAATGCCGATTGCGATTAGGACACTGCAGTATCAGTATCTGAGTCAAGTTACTTAGCCTGTGTGGATTTCTTGAAAGTGTAAACAATGACACCCACTCCTACTTAAGTAACAAAGTTTGTTGGTTGAAACAAAATAATAATGTACATGGAAACATTTCGCATGTAGAAAAGAGTGACTATGTACACATTGACCTTAAGATTAAATATCCATAAAAAATGAAGAATATGGACACCATTGCTTTCACTGTTTAAAGAAATAGCCAGGAACTTACTGTCTCAGGTTCTAATCATATGAAAGTTTGGGTATTTTTCCCCTTTGTCTTGCTATATCTAAATGAACAAATAGAAGAGAGTTCTCAAAAAATGGCTGACACTAAAAAGAATTACGAGTATGCAGACTTACTTGTCTTTCATGTAGCAGGGATAAGGAATTGCTTGAACCTGAACTGCTATTTCCTGCGAGTTTCTTCCTGTTTGTAATTCAATAATTGCTCTTTCAATGCTATCCTGTAAATAAATAAAAGCCCTGCTATAGATCTGGTTGTGTGATGGAGAATTATGTGGTCCTGGGGCCCAAATCTTGGTTCTTAAGCTCCTTGTAGTCTGGGCGGTCTTCAGACTCATGCGGATGGTATATTTTACGACAGGAGGAAGGGAGACATGTTCCGAATCATATTCTCTGTGCCAGCTTCTGTTAGAAGGAAGCTTAAAAATAACACCTAAAAATAAAATAGCAACAACAGCAGAAAGGTTATTTTCTGAGTGACATAATTCATTGTTGAGAAGGTACAGACAGGGGCAGCCAAACAGTCAATTGACTTAGTAACTCAACAGCTGGTTCAGGCTCTTGATTTACAGTAAAGATGGTTAATTGGAGGTGTCAACCTCTCGGAGAAGCAAAGGAGTTTAAGAATATAATCACAGACTGAATGGCTAGATTGAATACGTCACTTTAAGCTACTTTTTTAAAAAACCCCTTCTAAGTAGATAATCTTGACAGCTTATGAGCATGGCTTCAACTTCACTTTTAACAATGCAATCCTTTTTATGTTCAATTTTAACTACACCAATGAGACTAAATGTATGTTGAGACTTCCTTGTACTTAGGCAAGATGGACAGCTGACTACATGGAAGGATCTCATTTGTAAGGACAGCAGAGAGGGTAATGACCTCCAAGCTACTTTTTTTGAGTTCTGAACGAAAGAGGTTAAAGAAAGAATTTGGCCAACCCTGATACAACAGCACTTACTTCCAAAGAGTTCGTTGCTTTTGTAGAGCCTCTTAGCCTCTCTCTCCATGTCATCTACAGTTGATGCTGCCTGTATCCGGTCATATAACACACATGAAGAAATGTTTACTGTCAGGGAAGACAGCGTGTTAAGCTGATCAATGATGTCAATATTGTTTTCGAGTTTCAGTCTGAGGATGTCTAAAGAAGCAAAGCAAAAGAGATTAAATAATTACAACCATCAGACAAACGCTGATGTTTTTGTATGCGTAAAACATTGAACAAGATTACATATAATGAGATAACAGAATTTACTTGAAAATATCTAACACTATACATACTAAGCATAAGTTCTCAAGTATTCACTGAGAACAATGTTGAGCTTAGTGACAAGTAAACACAGATTCAAAGAAAGATAAAATAATTGTAAAGGATACTTAAAAGTGCAATCTACACATATGTGTTTACATAGGAAGAAAACTACAAATTAGAGATGAGATTTTAGAATAATCAGAAATGCCTACAAGAAATATGAATGCATAAATTGAATCAAAGGAACTCTATGCACATCATGTAAAACAAATTAACTTCATGATTCCTTAAGCCATGGTACAGAAACACTTAAAATACTTGGGGATTTATGGGATGCAGTTGCAACTTTCCCATATTCTTTGATCTCACGTGAGTAACCTATGTTGATATCTGTATTGGTCTAGCCAAGGTAATCAAGATTTTGTTTCAGGTAATTGCTCTGGAAGAAAGGTGACTTAATTGCTCTTCAGTTTCGTGATTTCTTGTAAGGAAATCAACCAGAACAAGAGGTAAATATGGAATTGCAGGTTAATAAATCATTTGGCCAATAAAACTTTTACTAACTTGATCATCATGAATCCTAAGAAGGCTGTGAATATCATAAATTCCTTCTCACAGAGCCAGACTTGCCTCTTACACGGTCCTAAGTACGACTAAATTTCTTACAGAGGGCAATTTCTTCAAATGCATTTCTCATTAGAAATCACAGCAAAATGTTTTACTTGATGTACATGCTGGTGGGGGAGGGGTAAATTGTGGTTGAACAGTGGCCTCCAGCGGCCAGTGAAAATCAACACACTAAGGGTTCTTTAGAAATGCTAGTAGACAGACTCAAAGAAATGTTATCTGAGGGGCCAGCACACCCCAAACCTAAACTGTGTAATTTCGTGGATACTAACTTACATATGTAATTGTACATATAACTCTCATTTCTCTATATATCTTTTTTGTGTTTAAATTTTAAGCTTTGCCTCATATTTTAAAAGTTAAGAATGATAGAATTTATATAAGAATCTTGTAGATCATTCCTAATATTTTTATCAAGTGGTACTTTTGGAGAATAAACCCACTAATACATTCCTCTAATCAAAGTCTCCTAAAATAGAAACAATTACATATTGCACAAGTACAATTACAATTCCTTCTCACTGGTTTGCTAACTCAGTCACTATGTCCCAGCAAGGCCGAGAGGATGAAGGTCCTGGGGCTGTGCTGCAGCCAAATTCCAGTGTTCCCAATATTTTCCTCATACACATAGTTGCATACCAACAGTGAATGAGACACAGCCTGAATTAGGTGACCTGCACCCTCTGGGTTGATGGTAGGGATGTGGCAGAGGCAATGTGTAAGTTCAGACACTTCTTTGATCCTCTGCAGCCTGTTCCTTTTAAATGATCATGAAAGGAAGACCCAACCTTGGATATCGATTTAGGTTTATTTTCTTTTGAGTCTCCACATTGCCTTTGTCTCAATATCCTCTTCCAATTACACCCTGGGTTAGTCAAGTATTGCTGAGACTAGTGGAAATAAAATGTTAAATGCAACCAAAAACAAATTATTTCATCCTCTGGTGTCCCTGAGGACTGGCTTTTCAAGTCATCTACTACTAACCTCTAAAAAGGGGGCGGGGAAGTGCTTCCTTACTTCTAGCAACCTACCTATGACTTAAGGAAAAAAAGCTACATTTACGGAGTATGTTGCAGGATGATTATTGAAAGTGTGGATAGTGAGTGTTCAAATAATCACTACTACATGCAATTGTAAGTAACTAAAGGGAGATGAACGAATATCTTTGGGGTTTAACTTTTCTTTAAATAACTAGACAGAAACTAAGTGCAGAAGACAGCGAAGAGAAGCTCTCGTATGAAGCAATGTTTTTGCCATTTCCGACGTGACCGGTGCAGAAAGCCATTGGATGCGTGGACTCACCTAGCTCATCTATCTCTTTCAGTAGTTCAACAGCATCAAGTCCCACGGAGAACTTCACAAAAACTTGCACAAAGGGGTTCCTTAGAGTGTTCTAATGGGTGATAACGAAGAGCCAGTTACAATGCAAGAAGAAAATAGGTTTGATTATTGTCTGTCTAAAAACAACCAGAGTCAGATGAAGTCATCGCCCTCGGGCATTATGAATACACCATCTTGCAAACCCTTGAGAAACAGAGAAAAGATGGGCAGTTGGCTCCTGTTTATGTGGACACAAACTGATCAGCTCAGTAACCAGATGTGACCCTAAGTATCGCTATTAGGAAATTACACTTAATTTGCCAGTCTTTTTCCTCATCTCTATTCTATCATTTCTATTTAATGTATATTATATAAACAATGTTTAGGTTCATTGTTGAATATTATTTTTCTGAAATAAATTTTGAAAATCTTTAAGAACCATGACATCCACAGGCAAGTTAACATCACAACGGATTTGCATTCTGGTTGTTACTTCCCAGCTGTGAGGCTTGTAGCCAGCACCAGAGCTTCCCAATCCAGGTTGCCTTTCTGTAAGTGAAGATAAATGACTCCTTTCATCAGGAAAATCAATGCACATTATTGCAACATTGTTTTGTACTGTGATAAGTGCACGTACAAACATAAAGATACATTAATGATAAAATTTTAGTTTCTAATTCATGGAAACACTGACCATTTTTTAAATCATTGCTTTATATATAGAAGTTTTTATTACTATTTCTTAAATTAAGAGAGGTAATTTCTACCACCACAATGATATTATTCGCTCTTTTTACTATGTGCTAAGCACTGGAGTACAGAGTTTAATTGGGCTTTCTTACCTTTTCTCCAATCAGGCTTTGAGGTAAGTAGACTTACTACTTTTGGAGAGTTGGGGGTAGCTGAGGAATAAACTCGGAGCCTTGTGCATGCTAACTGTTCACTCCACCACTGAGCTACATCTCCGAGACCTTCCTGCTATTATCCTACTTACTAGATGACAAAGATAGGGCTACAGAAGATATGTCAGTTCTCCTAAGGGCACACAATTAATAAAATCAAGCTGAGAGTTGAAGGGAAAGTACAACTCAAACAAGGAAACGCTTATCTTATCTTATTTGTTAATGCACGGGGTAGTTTTCGTGTGAGCTACACTTATATTGGTGGCCTTTTAGAGCACGGGTTCGTACCCCCAATCTGTGCCGGCTTTTTTTTTAACCAACGACTTTCATTTTTCATGGAGATGGATAATTAAGAATATATACCATAAAAAGATATGAAGATTACAAAGGGATATGTATGACTCAACAAGTTTTTGTGTTTTAAAGTTTCTAAACATTATACCTATTTGCTTTCCATAATAAAAAGTATTCTTGACCAAAATTTGTTGGAATAATGTTATTAGAATGTACAAATAGTAAAATTATTTTCCTAAGGCTGCAAGTACTGAGCATTCAAAGAATAATCAGTAGCACTACTCACATGGCTATCATGCAGCTGCACACTGTGATGACAGACTTCTTTAGAAATCTATTTACTAATACATATCAATAAAATGGGGGGATCTATTTACTAAGAATTAACTTGTGCATCATGGAAAATTTGAATCACAGCATTACCAAAGCAAAGAAGTGTGTTAACTACAATTCAGAGATGAGTCATTAAGTTCTATGTACAGCCTGTTTCCCACCACTGGTTTCAAATGCTTCTACACCCATGGTCCTCACAAGTTTGTGAGGTGGTTGGCCATCTTCCCATTTAAAGACTCGTAAAGCATAGTTCAAGTACTTTAAGTTATTTGCCGAAGAGTTCACAGTGGCCACACCAAGCCTTGTGCTAAAAGCTTAAAATGTACAATCCTGTGCATAGTTACAGAATTTTTTTTTCCTAGTGGAGAATAGCAATTTAGGTTTTTTTTCAAGACATAACAAAGACATTTGTGTGAGAAGATGATGCTTCTGCAAATACGGCCACAGAGAAAAGAACAAAGTACCATTGTTTAGAACTATTGTGGAAAGTGCAAAATTTTTGTTAATTCACCACATCAGCTAACACAGAGTTCCTTAATAAAATAATACTTGGTTTTCTTTTCACAGAAGAAAAGTTTTAGGAGAAAAGAACAATTTTCCTCTTAGAAAAATACATATCAATAAAGTTCTTTCCAAGAAGCCTTTGTTGTCTGAGATGCACTGGAAAAGGCCATTTACCATGAGTGTGCTTAAACTTAGAACCAAAACCGAAGAGGAAATCCTGGGGAAGATGCTTGATGAAAATTCATTTCACATTTATTAAATGAATATAACAATAATACCTGTTAGCATTCTCTGTTTTTAGTATTTATTTTATCATTCATTATCAAATTCAAGTTGTACAAAATATGTGCTACATGAAAAAAAAAAATACTGAGAGAGCATCATTTGAGAATTTTTTCCCTGACGTAGTTGTGTGATACAAGTTATTCCCTGTTTGAGCATAACCATAAGAAAACGCTTTTTTTCGTAAATTTTTTAGCCCTTGATCAATTTTCCAAAGGCTTCTCTTTGATATGCAAGTCAGTCGCTCTTGAAGCTCCCATATTGTCATTATTCCTGCCAATTTTCCCCCAACTGATAACTGGGCTGGTTCTTCTGTGCTGTCAATAGTTTTCTTTGATATTGGAGCACTTCCCTATTTCCTTTTGCTTTATCCTAGAATTTGCTTTTACCACAGTTGCAAGTTACATTTTCAACCAATGTGCATTATCCTTGTATAGTGTTGTCAAATCTTTAATCTACACTAGAGTAAAATGAGAAACACTGGAGGGGGGACTAAATTTTGAGGGAGATAATTTCCTAGATCATTTTTTCAGGTGTAATAACTTTTACTTAATTAGATAACTTTAAATTTAGGACACTTAGATAACTACTTTAATGAGAACACCTTACCTATAATACATTTAAAGGATTTTGAAATGTGTTAATACATATGTGATACATTTTAATTAGAGAACTCCCCAAATTTAGTATTCTCCAGAATATTAGTATTTTAGAACTTCCAGTGCAGTTAAGATGGAAGAGAAATCAATTAAGTGTATTGCATAGCATTTGACTTCTTTAAAAACCTGATTTACATAGCTAGTTAGGGATTTATTTGCAAGGTCTCTTAATTCTGAATTCCAGACACAGAAGGTGTCATTCAAGAGGGGAAGGTGGTTATGAATGAGTATGTCAGATCTGGTTTTCTGCCTTCGACCTCCATTCTGGCAGAGACACAATTTCAATTTATTGAAAATGATGTATCTAAGATACTGTTTGTTTATTCACATAATAAAGGCAAATAAAATCACAAAGAATTGCAATTGTTAAGATGAATGACAGAATTATCTCATACCTGGAGCATTGGAATTGCCTGGTTCACCAGGGTGAAGGAATTCATGAAAATTGGCGACTTGTCCACCCACTCTTGGGATTTTGCTCTTAATTCCGCCAGCTGCCTCAGAGTTCCATTGGACTTCATGACAAAGAAATAAAAGAGATTGGGTCCATTAGCGTTTTTCTATACTGGAAAATTACATCTTAAGTTTGCTTTGTTACATAACGAAGTCAACAGTTTCAAAAGATAGAGTTAATAAAAAATTATTGTTGGAAATTCTCTCTGCTGTGAATAGTTTTAAATGACAGATTTTTATAAGGGTCAAGATCATTTACAAAATTTATGAAGAATTTAGGGCCTGACTTCTGTCCACAGTGAATTCGCAGCTAGAACAAATGTGTATCTTCTAGATTTTTTGCAAGTTTTTCAACTTTACCATGATACACTTAACTTTACCACTAAACAGCAACCAAGTTCAAAGACCTAGAAGGATATTCTCAAATATTACAAGTGGGGATGGACATGTTGCAGCATTTTTGAAAAGTAATAGGAAATAACTATCAAAATAAAATACAATATCTTTCAGTCCCTCAATCTTGGACATTCACCTTAGTGGAATAAAAACACCACTAGATAAAACATAAGAGTATTGATGGCTCACATTACTCATATGAGCAAAAGCAAAAGAAAACACACACACACAAGCACACATGCACACACACATACATGTAATGAATGACCCAAACCTGAGAGTTGGATGAGTAAATTTCTTGTCGTTAAAAATGCACAATTTTTTTAAAAATGAGATAATCTAACCCTACTGAGTTGGACTAGTTTCTGAAAGGTATTCTTTCGTAAGAAAAGCGGTATATAGAAAAATATTGTAATGTAATTGTATTTTATTAATAAAAAATTAACCAGTGAGCTCTGCATGTGAGTGTGTACGTGGCATAACAATCTATTAAGAAATGGGTATAAATTTTGAAAACACTGTTTTGATGCTAACACATATTAATTTCAAGAAGGAGAGAACACAGGTGAGACCCAAATGAAAAAGGGAGGAGTCCACTTAGAAAGTAAATATGCATATGACTTCATTATGCAAAGTTATGTGAAAGTATATAGTCAATAAGATGTTAGCATATTAAATTGTAAACAATAAAAGCAAAAATCTCCCACTGTTGACCTTCTGTTCATTTTTACATAAACTTTAAAATAATCTCATAGCACAAAAAATTTTACTGTAATCACCAGGTGGTGGTGAAATGGAGGTGTTTTCACTTTCATCCTTTATTTTTAAAGCACTAAGTTTATCATTCAAATGATTAAAGTCAATTTTAAAAGTCAAAGGTAAATGATACTAGGGCAAAATGGGATAGCTTATAATTATAGTTAGTATTAGAGTCTTTCTCGACATTTATCTTCCATGTAAGTATGAAATATTAAATTATATAAATATGAATCAAAAAATCTATGCTTTAAAAATTATTTTTGTTCAAACTAATTATATAGCAACCCAGCATTCTTCCTAGTATGATTAATTTTACATATTTAAAAAGTTAGACACATTGAAAAATTATTGCTTTTTGAGATTAATCAAAAATTCTGAGGTTTTGCGTCAAACAACTACCTTTTCAAATGCTAGTGTG
This sequence comes from Ctenodactylus gundi, assembly GCA_004027205.1. NCBI lineage: Eukaryota > Metazoa > Chordata > Mammalia > Rodentia > Ctenodactylidae > Ctenodactylus > Ctenodactylus gundi. Next base: position 483,803 of record PVKB01000123.1, read on the forward strand.
GCTTGTTTCTTTTCAAAGGCTGATCACTCAATCTGTACTAAATATGATAAATATATACCAACTCAGAAGTTGAGAATTTTTAAGAGTTTCAGGATTTAAAAGTAATAGTAATTTACATCGAAATTGAGTCAGCTACAATATGTTTGCAAGTTGACTACTTCAAGAAGCAACTTAACACTTGCAATAGAAACACTGAGTTGTAATAGTCCAACCTTTTCCATGATGGCCTTTGTAACTGGGTTGTATGGTGCATATAAAATCTTTCCCAGCAACATTGGTTTCAAGAAAGCCCAAATCACAGGTCCAGCAGGCATATTAATGATGTCTTTATAAAGGGAGAAACAAAATGGTGCTGGAAGAAAAAAGTAGGGAAAAAAATCATATGATAGGTACAATTGCAAATCTATCTCCTTGTAAGTTGACATAGATTATTATTATTAGAATCCAAAACACATGCCTTAACATCTCATATCAAAGTAGGCATGGACAGCAAAATTTAGGTGAGAAGGTTTAACACAATAAGCAAGCTTGGAATAAATGATGGCATCTTGTAAAGAAGTTTATAAAGATTGGAAATCACATTTAAGGATTTCTTCCAACACACCCATTTTACCAACTTTTTAATACTCTATAAATTCACAAACATCTACTACTGGGATAGTACCAGATACATAAGGACCGTTCAATAAATATTTGTTGAATGAACAAAAAGTTGAATGAACAAATTATTCCATTTGCTATACTAAAAATCCATACATTATTCAAAAGAGCCTCACTAACCACATTTTGCATCTCAGAGTTTACAAATTAGGTGCACAGCTTTGATGTACCACTAAATATAGTTCTGTCCACATGCAGCTCTACCACATATGATGTAAATATCGAACACGAGACAGTTGAAAGAAATATTGATTGAAACAAATTTAAGGTAAACTTTTCTATGATCTTCTGCCGAAGAAACCATAGTTGTGGCTGACCAATTCTAAAGTATAGACGTGTGCTGCACATCAATGTTCTGGTTGATTAAAGACCGCACACATAACGATGATCTCAAAAGATCATATTGTCTAGTGGTGTTATGACTATTTTAGCTTATAAGAAAACTCTATGATGTTTACAAATGATGAAAGCACCTAGTGCTGCCTTTTTCAGAACAGATCCATCCCTACCGTTGAGTTCTCCATGACCCTATAGCTCTGTAGCTGAAAGGATGGGCTTTGTAGCAGGTTGTCTGGGTCCATGTAACAGCTCTGACATTTTCAAGCTGAGTGACCTTGGCCAGGCTAGTTGGCCTCTTCTCCCCTTTCTAAGACGGATCCTAGGAGTACTTACGTATAGGGTTGCTGCAAAGAGGGAGCTGTCAACACACATAGCATGCTTGATGTGGTAAGTGCTGGTTAAGTATTTTCTATTTTTAATTCCTGAGGAAAATTAATACCTCATTTATCATGGAGAGCTAAGTCAGAATCCATAATGTTCTTAATTGTCACTAAGAATAACGATCACGTTTGCTCTGGAGCATACTCACTGGCATGTAGGGGAATTCCATATTTTGCAGCAATTTTCTGTTTACTTAATTTGTAAGTCAAAAAGTCCTTGGTGTGGTTGCCTTTGGCCTTCTGGGAAGAGGGCAGCATCGCAGTCAAGTAGTCGGTGGTGATCCCTTGGGAGCACAGCGCTTGGGATATGGTGCTAAATGATCCTTGGTATGTGTTCATCCTTTTGCTCCTGTACATTGCCTGTGAGACAAAAATCTGAAGTTTCTTAACCTTATTGACGTTATCAATGCTGTTGAAAGCAAAAATAGACAGAAAGTATGGGCAAAGGACAGAGCTCAGTGGTTAAAGTGTCTGCCTAGCAAGCACAAGGCCCTGAGTTCCTTTCCCCATCATCACACAAAAATTAACCAGGTATGGTGGTGCTCGAGTGTCATCCCAGCAGCACTCTGGAGGCTAAGGCAGGATCGCTGTGAGTTTGAGTCCAGCCTAAACTGCATAGTGATTTCAGGGCTAGCCTGGCCTACACAGAGAGACTTGTCCAAAAAAAAAAAAAGAAAAGAAAAGAAAAGAAAAGAAAAGAAAGCCTTCTTCCAAATAATTTTTTCGACAATTGAATTATAATTTGAATGCAGTATTGCTAATTTTAAATAAAAGTTACTATGACAAAAATAATTTGTCAGCAAGAGCACTACCAGGTGACATTTCTACCTGTGTCAATGGAACACTTCTGGGAAGATGCATCTGTTTCAGGGATCTGATTTTGTCTAGCAATGGGTGTGCGCCAGTGGTCATCCGATTGAGAATCTCTTTCAGCCTTACAAACAGCTCTATCATCTTTTCTACTGGTTGTTGGTCTTTCCTAGGGAAAAACACCTGAGAGAAACAGAATGAAGATATATGACTCATCGGAAGAAAGGAGAACCCTCATGCATTGTTGGTAAGAATGTAAAAATGAACAGCCACTTTGGAAAGTTATTTAAATAGTTAAACATAAATTTGCCAACAGCCCAGCCAATCATTTTTTAGAGATTTACTCAGAGCAGTGAAAATGTATGTTCAAAGAAAGATTCATATGAGGTTGCCAATAGTAGCATTATGCACCATAGACAAAATTAAAAATAATCCAAGTGAAAGGACAATCAAAATATATATCCTAAAAGTTGAATAGTATTTGGCAGTTTAAAAGATGGAATGTTGATACACTGCAACATTTACTAAACTTAAAACCATTACACTAAGTGGGAGAAGCCAGGTGCAAACATTACATGTTGTATAATTAATTCAATTTATACAAAATCTCTTTAAAAAAAGCAAAATGGCAGAGACAAAAATTGATTGCCTGCGCTAAAGATTGGGGAAAGAAGTGCATGCAAATAAACAAGAAGTTTCTTTTTTTGAGTGATAGAAATGTCCTAAAATTAGATTTTGCTAACAGTTGGACAATTTATTTACTAAAAAATAAAAAAATAAAAAAAATCATTGAGTTTCAACAGCAAAAGCACCAACAATAGCAAGAACCAAATTCTGATTTAAAAATTGGCAAACGACCTGAAGATGCACAAAGGACTGGGCACATGCGAAAACGCTTGGCAGGAAGTGCAAACCGAAACCACAGTAGGACACAATCCCAATCTAGCTCCAATGGCTGTGACCAAAAAGAACAAAAAATTTCACAAAGCAAAATACAAATGCTGGTGAGACAGAGGGGAATTTGCCCATGTTCACTGAGAGAAATGTGAATTGGTACCATCATTACAGAATACAATTCAGAGTTGCCTCGAAGACCTAGAACAGGACAAGCCAACGGTCTGGCGATTCCATTCCCGCGTTGCATCCCGGCTCTGTAAGTGTTCTTTCCTTCTATGAGGCTGTTCAGCTTCCACATTTAAATGAGAACGTCTGGTATTTGTTTTTCTGTTTCTGATTTATTTCTCTTTTCTCTTTTTTTCCATTTTATTGATATGTGTGTGTGTGTGTGCAATGCATAATGTTTACATTGAATTCATATATATCAGATAAGAATTACAACTCCTTCCCCTCTCCCTTTTTGACATTTCCATGCCCCTTCCCACTCCCCTAACTCTCACTGTCACCCCCATTTCGTTCTATAAAATGACTGTATTCTGGGTTTCCCATATTAAAGAAAACATTCCATCTTTAACACTTCGCTGAGCATGATGGTTTCAACTTGCATCTATTTACTTACAAAAGCCTCCAAACTGCCTGTCTTTATAGATGAGTAGGACGCCAATGTGCACATATGCCATGATTTATGCATCCATTGGCCTGTTGATGGGTGCTTTAGTGACTTCCATATTTTAGCTATTGTTAGTTGTGCTGCTATGAACATGGGTGTACACGTATCTCTGTTATGTGTTGTTTTTAACTCTTTGGGATTTATTTCACCTGATAGAATATCTTCTAGTTTTCTTAGAATAATTGGATTTTGTAGTATATAAATCATGCCTCAGTGAGGTTATAGAAGTGATGTTAGAAGTCAAAAAAAATCAAAGGCCACTTATATAATGCTTCAGATACATGTACACTCTTACTTTAAAATCACACAAACTGTTTGTAATTATATGGTATGGGCCTGTAATTTTTGGGAGGCTGAATCAGGAAGATCACAAGTTCAAGCCCAGGGTAGGCAACCATTAGGTTGACTTAGCGAAATCCTGTCTCAAAGCCAAAAACAAAAGTGGGCTGGGTGGGTTGCAAAATGTGAAAGCCCTAGGTTTAGTGCTCAGTACCACATGCATAAAAATAAGAACATACAAATAGTTTTGATCTATCAACACGTGTTTAATTTTCTTGTTTATTTTTTCTTTCAGTTATTGGCTAAATAAATCCTAACACAGCATCTGCTTACTGCAATGGGCCCCATGGAGCCCTAATAATGGCCATTTGCTTCATTTTGTTGAGTAACAGCAGCCGCTGTCTAAATGGTCGTAAGAAACACTTTTTCTGAGAATACCAAAAGAAAAGAAAAAACCTATATATTTTTACTGTAAAAATTTCTCCTAATCTTCGATTTCACCTTGTAATTTTATGCTTGATCATTATAAAATGATTACACTTACATGTCAGAGTTTAGTAATAATATATATTAATTGTAGTTTCTGGTGTTGGATAGCCAAAATGAGAATTAAGAAGGCAAGAATATTAATTTCCTCATTCATAAAATGTGCACATTTGCAATATATGATTTCCAATAGAAAGTCTATTTGGTTTCAAAAATAATACCATAATTCCAAAAGCTGTATAAATTATTTCATCCCTCCCAGTATGAGAAAACACACATGTGTAATTAAATACTTTTCTACTAAATCACAAACATAAATATATTCTGCTAGACGCAACGTGCCTTGTATGTGAAGTTGTAAATGTCCAAGTAGTGCAGAAGGGTGAGTCCCATAAGGTAAGACTGCTGGGATCTTTCTGGGAAAGGCCTGCTGCAAAATTCCCTCATCGCATCCTCCAGTTTGGGATTCGTAATATTAGGATCACAGGAGTGCAACCAGAACACCCGCGAAATTATCTGCAAGTTGGAAGAAAAATATACTTCAGTTGTGACTCATTCTGAGTAGCATCTTTGAGAAGGGGCTTTAGTATACTCTAATTTTAAAATATAACAAATCGTACTTAGGAATCAAAAGACTCTGTAAATCACTAATTGCTACCAATTATTATTAATAAAACTAGAGAACCAAAAGTTGGCAGGAAAGGTTAATAAGTAAGATAGGGTACTGGAGAAGTAGCACAGAGGTTAGAGCGTTTGCCAAGCTACCACAAAGTCCTGATTTTTCCCTAGAACCACATAAATTGGGGTGGGGGTGGGGGTGGACACTTGCAATCCCAGCAGGCTGAGGCAGGAGGATTGTTGTGAATTTGAGGCCAGCCTAAGCTACATAGGTGAGTTCAGGACCAGCCTGGACTACAGAGTGGGACTTGGATTGAAAGAAAGAAAGAAAACAAGAAGGAACGGAAAGAAGGAAGGAAAGAAGGAAGGAAGGAAGGAAAATGGGGGGAAAAGAGATCCAAAAAAGGATTTAAATCAAATCCCAGATTTTTCATTTGAATGACTGGATTAAAAAGTGGCACCAAGAAAGATAATTAGTTTGGTGTAGATTTCAAATAGCTACTAGCTTAAATTTCATTCTGCCTTTAAATTTTTACTCATATATAACTCAAATTGCACTAACTGCTGTGTAAGTTGTAATCCTCCACGATATACTCTGTGGGCCTAGTGACGTAGAGCAAAGAAACCCAAAGCCCAGCATTCCGCCCCCATGGGGCTCACCCATCTGGTAGCGTTGCTAGCCACTGAGGTCTGCGAGGGCAGGCTGGGCTATGAGCTGGGAGATGCAATCTCTTTCACATGAGTTAAAGTAAAAAGAAAAACTTGTAAAATTCAAAATTTAGGAAGCTTTTCTTTTTCCTTTTGAAAGTAATATGAATGTCCCTAGTCTATATATATATGTCTTATTTACTAAAATAAGCCTGCTCTGCGGAAGCCAGCACCTGATGGCTAAAATTAGACCTTAAGATCAAAGAGCAAAAGGCAAGATCAAAAAGAGGAGGTGGATGATGTGATTTGCCAGCACGGAGGAAGAAAAGGAGGCAAAGGTGTTTTAATTTCACATGGGGGAACCAATTAGAATGACATGAATAAACTTAAGTATCTTCTGAAGGAAGCTCTCACAGTTATGAAAGCTTTTTATAAACTTTATCTAATATTGGAGAATAACCGGGCTAGGTTTAGAAATGACACACTCTGTCATATGTAAGTTTTCAACAGATGAGGCCTTGAGCTCTGCAGCTCTTTTGGAAAATTTCCATGACACTTCCAGACAATAGACTTGGAAAGGGGATAAAAGATAAAATATTTTGAGTGGAAAACCCTATTATCAGAATATGAGAAAAGTGACATTATACATTTTCACACCACAAAATGTTTACCATAACCACAAAGTTACCCATTAGTTCCCTGACCACATATTGTATTTACTAAGTCTTGTTTTGGGACTTAAAAAGTAGAAATGAATATCTGCTTTTAGTTTAGTTGCAACACATCTTAAATATTCTCCATGTTTTTTTCTCCTCTTAGTTTATTCCTCTTTGACTTTGATATCCTTATAGTAAGAATAGATTGAACTCAGACAATGTGATTGTCATGGTGAATAGAATGAGTGGTGTCACTGATGACTCAAGAGAGCCACTGGGAGTAGAAAAGGGGTTAGAACACAGGAGTCAAGGAGAAGAATAAATAAAAACAAAAGGATTCCTATAGTTCTATAGGACCAAATGGGGGTGATTGTGGGAGTTAGGAGACAGGCTGGGAGGGCCAAAAAGGGGAAGGGACGAGATTATAATTTTGATGAGACACATATGTGCACAATACTCAAACTCAATGTAAACATTGTGTATCACATATATATTAAGAAAAATAGAAAAAAATTTAAAAAGGAAAGAAACTTGTCATATTCTTGCTTCAGAATTTTTCTTTTATTTTGAGCTATTATGCTATATATCCCATAAATATGTGCATTTACTATGTAGTAATGAAAAAAATTTTAATGAGGTGAGCCTCTACTTTTGCTATGCCCACGGAAAATTCACCAAAGTTGCACAAACTGACAAATACTTAGAAAGAAAACTAAATGAGATTCAAACTTGTAAAAACAACATGCTGATACAAATCACGGCCCCCACCTCCGCTCTGTTAGCAGGGATAGGGATGGCTAGCAATTTGTCGATGCTTGTGTTGGACATGCCTGTTGTTCTGCTTAGTTCTTCTTTCAGCTGTTCAACATTTTTAAACATTTCTATTAATTGATCTGCAAGAAAACACACACACGCACCACGTATTGTTATAATATCATTTGTTTTTGCCATAGTAACTATTGTGGTTTGGCACTAGAATGTCCCCCAAAAGTCTCATGTATTTAAATATTATGGATTGTCTATGGAGCCATATGCTGTTGGTAGATTGGGGCCTTGTTTAGAGCGATGGATTACAGGCATGTAAGTTAGGATTAATGGCGTGTAGTGGCCACACCTTCCACACTTGGATTCAGGAGGGGCTATTCACTGGGTTGAAACCTGGAAAGGTATATATGCTGCTTTCTGCCTTCCTTGAGGACTAGTCCCAACTAGGCTGGACTAGTCTCAACTTGCCTGCTCGTTTGTGGTGTCCTGAGAAGCTGCCTCTACCTCTGTCTCTGCCATGTACTTTGAGCGCTACCAGCCACCCCTGAATGGACTGTGACTTTCTGATACTTTGAGCTAAAACAAACCTTTCTTCCCCTAAATTTGGGGATGTAGGATATTGAGTCACAGCAATGGAAAAGTAACTAAGACAGTAACATAAAGAAGCCCTAGACTAAAACATATACCTTGCTAGAAACAGATGTCTTTCAGTTTGGGCAAACTTTGCATCTTCACACTTTATTTCTATCTGATTTAAACCAGTTCTTATGCTCTCATTAACGCCAGGTAACAGATTGCTCCGGGTTATAAATTTTCCTGAGTTGTCTACAACTCAAGGTTGATTCAAGGAAAATATGGCTTCCTTATGGAACTTGGCCACATAATGCACTAGCTAAATATCTGTCCATTTGATTCAAAACATTACATAATTCAAAATACTTTTTAAACGAGGATTCCACCATGTTGTCAACTTAGGATAAGGTTTCATAAACTTGCAATGTTTCAGAGCATTTAACTTTGCATAGTTTCCTTCAGTTTGTAAAGGGTTTTCACAATCACGGTGTCATTCTGAAATAGTTGTGTGTGTGTGTGTGTGTGTGTGTGTGTGTGTGTGTGTGTGTGTGCATGCATGTGCGTGTGTGTGTGTTGATTCATAATCCGACTATTTAGTTCAGGCTAGCTTCAAACTCATGACCCTCTTGGCTCAGCCTCCCCAGTGATGGGATTATGAGTGCACGCTACCACACTTAGCTCTCACTTTTAAAGAGAGTACACTTAATTCTAAACTCTTTTAGGACAGCCATGATAATTATTTCATACCTGGGTCATCAAGGTACAGTAAATAACACTTTGATTTTTTAAGCAGATTGCAATCTCCATCCTACCAATTCTTTCCGATTTTTGTACTAAGTATCCCTCATGCAAATACGCCTTCTTTACTTTTGCACTCAGTGCCCTCACACTTTGGTGGCTGCCAGTTGTCCAAATGCAAAATACCTGTCTTTTCATACTGAGGTATTATTGCAAAGAAGAAGCGTACTGCGGGATGCACCACGGTTGGAATACTAATGGAAAGTTCTGATTGAAATTCCTGCAGACAGCAATGCATCTCTTTTATTTTTTAATCAGATTATTCTCTCGGAGGCAAATATATTTCATCCTTGCTGTTGCAGCTGACTACCTGATACTCGTTAATATATCAAGAGAAACAACAACAACAACAAAACTCCTTAAATCTTGAAGATCTTTTTGCTGTGAAATGAAATTTCCTCCTTTCATTATTGGTTCGCCTTCTGTGTTTGCTTTAGACAAGTGACCATATTTGTAAGTTTCAGGTTTCTCGCGTGAAAGAGAAAAGCAGGCTCGGTGGGGAATATCTAGAAAGCCTGCGCGAAACTGCACTACACGAACCACATGCATTCTAATAAGCCGGCATTTACTACACGGATGGAGAAACACCTGGTCGCTCAGAAGCGTCTGCACTGGTATTGACATGCAGCATGGCCTCGATGGTTGGTATTAACTGCGTGATGTTTTTCAAGTAATTCATTTGTAAGGCCTGTTCCAGGAACCTGGGACAAAAGAAAGAAGAAATTCAAATGGGCACAACTATACTACGATAACGGATTTCACCAAGGAAGAAAACAATGGAAAAACTTACTGATCCACATTTAGGCTGATTTTGCTTGGGTTCCCAGCCAGTAAATCATTCAGTTTTTTGGATAGGATATTGTCATGGTTCAGTAAGCTGTTTGCGATGTCGGTGCCCAGCTCGGCCGCTTCAAGAAGCTGCACATGAAACGCACTCTCCTCGCACAGGCTCCCAAAGCTGGTGTTGGAGAGCTGACACGATGTCTCGATTGACTTGAAAGTTTCGGACTCACAAAGAAGTTCAGTCAACTTTCGAAGTTGGGACAGCTTTTCGAAAGGGGGAAGAGAGTGAAATGCATTAGTTCCGCTGTTCCACACGGAGTAGCTGAGGATTAGCAATCAAAAGGGGCTCACTTAAAAATCTTCTCTATAGGTATCTACATGGTAATAGTTTCATGACAGGGCCTCGTTTTCTGTTGTCCAAGTTTATCGCTCTCTTAAGAACTGTAAAAATCTTTAGATGCATTAGATCTGCTGAGTCTACTGTAGAGTCACAGGTTTTTAAAAATGTAATTTAAAGAAAGAAAAAAAAGCAGATAGAAAAAAGTAGTTTGGTAACTGGTCACAAATGTTTCAATTAATTTTATATTTTATTTATATTTTAAATCATGTGTGCGGGCAGAGAGAAAATGGCCTTTCTTCTCACATTAAGATGCTGTCATCAAAACATCAGAAAACAATATGTGTTCATAAGAATGTGGGAAAATTACATTTATGCACTGTTGGCGAAATACAAGATGGTGCATTAACTATGGAAAACAATGTGGCAGTTTCCTCATAAAATTAGGAATAGAATGCCGTGGGATCTAGCAATTCCAATTTTGGGAATATGCCTCAGGGAATTGAAAAGAGAGTCAGGAGATAGCTGTATACCAATATTCACAGCGTCTCTATTCACAATAGCCAAGAGGTAGAAGCAACTGAAGCATTCATCAACACACACACACACACACACACACACACACACACACACACACACATATATATATATATATATATATATATATATATATATATATATACATGGATAGACAGATATAAGTATTATTCATATATCTCTAAATAGCTAATATAGAGATTTTTTATTAGGCCTAAATAGGAAGTTCCCATAGTACTAGAAACATGAAGCTTGGGGATACTGTGCCAAGTAAAATAAGTCAGGCACAAAAGGCAAATGCTATATGATTCCACATATCAGAGGGTACTTAGAACAGTGAAATTTATAGGCATATAAGTTGAAAGGGGATCCTAAGTTTCCAGAGACCAAGGGGAAGCAGAAATAAGGTCTTCTTGAAGGATATAGTTTTATAAAATGAGACATGTTCTGGAGACTGATTTCACAACATATATGAAATGAACACAACTGAACTATACAATTAAAAATAGTTATGATATAAATATTTTGTTTCAGTATTTTATCACCATTAAAATTAATTGACAACCAATAAAAGAGTCTAAACTGTGGCAGGAGAATCACATGCATTCTAATCAGATCATATTTACAATATGGATGGGAACATGCCTGGTTTTTCCCAAGTGTCTGCACCACAGGGACACACTTTTCTGTTCTCTTATGTAATGAAAGAAACTAGGGCTTTTGGTCCTATAAAAGTGCTTAAAAGAGCTTAAAATCCCAAAACCCAGCGGAAAGGAGAAAAATGGAAATCAAATCATTTTCTAAGTTATCAACTCTATTCCTCTCTGTGGTTCACTGTGCTATATTCCCAAGTGATATATCCTGAGGGAAAAAAGAATTTGCCTCTGGGAAAGCCAGTTCTGTCATGCTGAGAAGCTACCCTCCAGCTATTCTTTTTTTAAGAAGGCAAAATAAATTGGAACAATGTTAAAAGAAGCAAATACATGTGTCATTCATGGTAGCTTAGTTTCCAATCAGAAGATACATTTTGACAGAGATGAAATATTTCCTGATACAGGTCTGAGTTTGGGAATTTTTCTTTCCTAATGTTAGATGGAAGAGGCACATGATATGTTTATAATGAGGTTTATAGACTGCATGAAGACTGTAGAAATTAATCATTGATCATCTTGGAGAGAAAGATATCATTGGCTCATTTTCCAGTAATTAATACTACAATTGACTTTCAGCTTCATATGCATGAAAACTTTACTTACTAGTCTTATTACTATGAGTAATTTTGCAAAAGACCCCATCATTTTACCAGCTGAAGCTACACATTGGCCACAGTATTCCTTTGATTTTCAAAATATTAGTAATGATTAAACTTCTAACAAATTGAGCCAAACCTCCACATAACATTACCCAGTGTCTGTTCTTCTGTTGCTTTCTTAAATTAAGAGGAGGAATTCTGTCACCCTGATATATTTGTCTGAATTGGGTTTGAGGGCACATTTCAATGACTTTCATACAGTAGAAACTGAGATACAATTTTAGTTATTAGCTTGACATCTATGTATAGGAAACCAAGAAGTGCCTATATAGTACAGTCCTGGATTGATGAGACAAATTTTATTGGAGGAAAAATTGGAAATCTAATTGCATCGCTGGAGTAAGTTTTGTTCTCTTAAATAAGAATATAAATCAGGATCAGTAATGCGGAATGCGTGAAGGAGCATATCCAATAAGCAACAACATTACAGTCACTTCATCTTTGTCAGCATTTACTACTGTACTCTAAGAACAAAATCTGCTTTAAATTTTTAGAAAACTAATGAATCATAAATAATCAATATGTTCATAAAATTAATGAGAATAATCAATATAAATTAAAGTATGTGACAACTTCAGATTATGTCAATGCCTTGGGTACAGGGCTTGTTTGTTTTTATCATAAACAAGGGTTTAGTCTCATAACCAGGTGGCAAGCTGTGACTAACTCCATTTCCAAATACGATGGAATTTCTCAGAGCCAATTAGTTCCCAAATACATTTGAATCTGATTTCTGTTTGATATAATCATTAAGACTTCACAATATCATGGGCATAATATGATAAATAAACTATATTCCTGGGTTCCTGAAAGGGAAATGGAGGGATAGGGGCCTATTTAATATATGTGTAGGTTGCAACGAGAATAGCTGTATTTCTGTGCAATATAGAAAACATCTTTTTCCCCCCTTTGGCTCTGAAGATTAAGCCCAAGGTCATGGCACAGAACCACACCCCCAAATTTAAAAAAAAATAATTTTAGTTAAAGTCTTGCTAAGTCACTAAGTTGCCTACGCTGAGCTTGAAGTTGTGATCCTCCTGCTTCAGCCTCTCAGAGTGCTGTGATTACAGGTATGTAGCACCCCGTCTGGTTGTAGATATTTATTTTATACATTGTTCCCCAAACAGGAAGTTTTCCTTCCTGCCAAAAGGACTGGAGAGAAGAGATAAAACAAACAATGAAGGGAAAAGAGGCTCAAAAGAGCAGAAGGTTCAGGCTACCACGTAAGGCTGGGAAACAAGGAAATGTGACCAAGGAATGACAAACAATTGGCCTTTTGGAGGATCAATATGTTATGAATAAAGTTTTCAATTGTGCTGGCCCAAATGACTGTCACATGAGAATACTCATTACCAGGCTGGAAGAAACAGGGGCAGAAGACCATCCTAATGTTAAAACTGAAGGAGATCATCTTCAAGATTTCAACCAGAGGCACGCGGGTATTTTCTGTATGTTGGCTCTTTGCTTGGTGCTGGGGATACAAAGGAAAGGGACAGACCTGGAAATGTTCCTCCTGAAGTATGGTCAAGGATGACCAGGTTCTGTCAACTTCATGTGCCTTATAAATGACAAACGATTTTTTATTCAAGGGACAATGAGTGTAGTTTATTTTCATTCCCGGGGCTGCTAGACCTCGTTTTCATACTGTTACTCTCCAGAGGAGCGTTACATTCAAACCGTGGGTGATGCTGTAAGTTATACTCAGCCCCATTCCCACTCCATTAGTGTAAGTGGTTGAGGATATATCGTTTCTATTTCCCTTGTGCGTATTGTCTGCAGCCTTGTTAGTTCCCAAATAAAGAAATGCAGTGAGTAATTTCCCCCGGGGAGCACGATCCCGTCACCAGTGCTAGGCCTGAGGCCCCTACTATGTGCTTTCGGGGACTTTTGAAGTGAGGAAGTATGACTTCATTAGAGTTTGCTCTTTAGTGAAAAAATAGACCCAGTCTATACAACAATCTGTACTGCCAAGTAACGCAGCCCACGGGCCAGAAGCCTCCTTGCCCAGTTAGTGATCCACGTCCTCAGGCCGCCCGTCTCATCAGCTGCCACATCGTGTCAATTTGACCTCTTAAATTGCTCTTGAAAGCTTCTTCTATTTTCTGCCACTGTCAGCATGCAGGTCTTCATTTATTTCTCAGATTATTGCAAAAATAGCATACTTAACATTCGCCCGTCTCATCTCCGTAATTCTCCCAGAGAAATCGCTTTCTAAAATGCAAATTTCATCTTTTTCAAATTTGCAACTTCCTCTTAGGGTAAAATTCTAACTCCTGTCTCAGCAAAAGGAGGTCTTCAGGACCCGTGTTCAGCGTCTCCCCATAGGGCGCTTTTCTGCCTCTCCAACTGGCTCCTCCTACTCCAAGACGACACATGACTCTGGGTAGCCTATCGGCCTTCTAGTTTGGAGCCTTCTTATAAACACAGATCTCTGTCCAGAACGCACAACTCTGATCTAGGCCCAGACAGCCTTCAAGAAGAGTAAGGATTATTACCTCCTTAAAATGGCCTCTCTCCACCCCCATGCCCTACAATCTGAGCTATCTCCTCTCCTTACTCAGAACCTGCGCATCCACATACCACAACTCTCATCTCACTGTGTCTAATTGCTGGTCTGCTTTTCCATCTCCTCTACTGGTTTGATTATAAGCACTCTGGGAATAGAGATATGTCTTACAAGTAAATAGATTCGTATTATGGAAGCACAGATAATAGATGGAAAGAATAAATGGCTAATTATTATAGGAGCACAGATGACAAAGTCAATATACTGGCTGGGAAATAAGAAAAAAAAATGGCTCTCCAATATTAAAGAAGAAATGACATTTAAACTTGCCCTTGAAAGATGACTAGGAATTTACTAGATGAATGCATAACTTCCTTCTCATTTGCACAAATTAAGATAATGCTAAATTAAGTACATTAGAAATTTTGATTCATGGAGGAGACTAGGGCTAAAAGGTAGGTAATCTAACTAGCATATTATTTGTAATATACACGGACATAATGTTTTGCATGCCTGCTTAATTATACCATGTTGACTATATAGTAAATCATCTTGCTTGTCCTGAACAAACCAATTCTAGTTTTATTTTATCCTCGGCTGCATAAATCCCATTAAACTGCTGTTCTTATTAGAAAAGCTGCTTCCAAAATGTAATAGCATTATTTAAGAAATGAAGTAAATTTCACGATAACTTGTATATGCACAAGCTAAGCACACAACAATAGATCAATAAGCATGAATGGATTTGAACTGAAGAACCTGACATTTTTGGGTCATTCCCAGCCCCCTTCTTCATTACATTTTAATATGACTTATTCACTTACTAGTTTCTCTTTCTGAAGATAATAAATATAAAACAATTGATGTTTAAGATTTTTGTATACTGTATAACAAAAAAAACAAAGTGCTTGAAATCTTTCATACCATCGAAAACTAATGTCATCTCACATTGGAAATCATATTCCATAATTCTTTTCCCAATGACAAAGCTTAACACCTACATTTTTAGGCATTTTTCCATACATACATACATACGGTAGTTTGGCTGTTCTCATTTTATGTAGAGATGTCTACTGAATAAAAATAAAAACCATTACATCACACCAAACACTTTTATCACCTTGTTCCTGGCATAAATTTAAAGTCAAAATAGAATCATTGCAAAGGTCAGATTCAAAATTTAGACTAAAAATATCATATCAAAATTTTATAGGAAGCGTTGATGTGTTTCTTTCATGTCTTACTTTTGATTTGAGGACTTCAGCAACTGGAGGGACGTAATCCTCATAGGAACCACTTCGAAGAAAAGATTTTTTAAATTGAATTGTGGACTGCAGAAGTCTTAGATTCTCTGTAGAGGGAAGAAGAGTTACTTTTTGTGAGTGGCAAGGTTACTGGGGAAGTGCACCTGAAAGACACCTTTACCCTAATTTGTTACTAAGCTTTTTAAAAATAAAAGTCTAGGGCAATATAAATAGAAGATGAAAGAAAATTTAACCTTTCTTTGAACTGTAGACTATAGAGTTCATTGTTTTAATAATATTCATGCATATTCACTTAGAGATAAAAATATTTCTAGCAAAGGGCCACTTGGTTTCTGCTTTTATGAGCTAAATAGGCTTTCATTTTCAAATTTTTGATATATTAATAAGCTAAAGTATTTGGAGGAAAGTAGGTTGTGTAATCACTTTGATGTAACTATGTCCTTTCAACCTTGATTAATACATTCCTGATGAACAAAGATCAGGCTTATGCTATGTGTTAAGCTATTTGCTTGCCATAAAGTCTCAAAACAAAACAAAGTAAACAAGCATCTACTCGAGTATAAAGAAAAGAAAAAATACGTTTCTTATAAAATGTGAGAAATAAACTTTTTCTCTTAAAATTCTTTGATTTAACCTCAATATTTGTCTTAGTAGAAAATTAAAAATAAAATGTGATGATAGTAAATAAAAGTGGGAAAATATGCCTTTGCACATGCAATTTACTTCTTTCTTTGAAATTCTGTGTAATTATTCTTAATTATTTGTTAATAACAAAGATTATTAAGGCCATAGAAAATATCCATAAGGTTTTTGTGAGCCCTTGATGACTCTGGTCATTTGGGAAGTTTGTACTGGTGGCCATTAGCACACTGTCTAGTACAAGACCACTATATTGAAGTTGGTCTGGGTGACCAGCTGGTGTTAGTGGCAGCAACAGACTAAGATAATGATATGAGTAGATAATTCCTTCATATGTCAAAGAACAAAACTGAAACTGATTAATATAAAAGTTAAGTTTAAAAAAATCGTTCCTTGATAAACAAGTATCTTATAAGACAATATTTCAGAAAAGAAACAGGAACTATGACCAAAGTTTTACTATTATTAGGAGTAATTTTTAAGGTATTACCTGGTGATCCTTTGGCCAAATTTCCAGTCAGATATCGCACACACATCAAGTAAGGATAATAAGGGCTACTAGATGATATATTTAAGATGGCATCTTCAAAGTTTTCCAGAATTAGGAGCCTTTAGAAAAGAATATGCATGTTAAGTCATGTAAAACTAAACAAAGCCATTTGATTTATTGGGATCACACTAGTGGTGGGCTTTTGAGGATTGATTGACTTAAGTATTGAACCCTGGAAAGTGAGGCAAGCATTTTTCTCACCAGGCCCAACTGCAGGGTGGCAGCGATCCTCTGGATTCCCTGAGCATTTGCTTTCCCTGTGGACATTCGATTTTTACTTAATTATTATTCTCCCGTTAACTTCGTCTGGTTTCCTTTCGAATTGGCTGCATTGTGAAGACCTGGACTAAGGTCTTTGGAGTGTACGTACCCAAGTGGGCCTGCGTATGATGTGTTCCCTGTCACTTTACTGGGACGCTGGGTCTCTGCTTTGTAGCTTATTCACATAGGGTCCACTGTTGAGTATTATGTACTGTAAACACAGAATACATCCCGTTGTCTGATTTGGGAGCCAGCTGCTTTGAATCAAGCTATTTTAGGGACAAATTAACTAGTATTATTGAATGTTTAACTCAGTTTTTTTTAACTATTTGTGGGACACACATAGCTTATAAACATAGGAAGATGTGTGAATTAGTTTTGAAGAAAACTTAGGGTGTTTAGATATGAGTTACCAAACTGAATCTTCTTTCTTTCTTTCTGTCTTTTTTTTTCTTTCTTTCTTTCTTTCTTTTTTTTTTTTGAGACAGGATCTTCCTCTGCTGTAGCTAAGCCTGATCCTGAGCTCACTATGTAGCCCAGGCTGGCTTACAACTCATAGCAATCCTCCCGCCCCAGCCTCTGAGGGGCTACAGATACGTACCACCATGCCCAGCTACCATGTGGTGTCGGAGGATTGAACCTGAGTCCCCTCGTTTCCTAGTCAGGTGCCCTTATTACTGAGCTCTTCCTCTAGTCCTCAACACTGAATCTTAGAGAAAATTTAAAAAGAACCAATAGTAAGAAAATCTCTAACATGGCAGTAAGAGCACACTATAGTGGTAATGTGGCCCACTTTCATTTAAATACAGTTTATGTCCTCCTGATTAAGCACCACGTCCAAAAGTCCTCCGCTTTTTGCTTAGGCATTTTTTGACTAGAGATTCTTTATGATGTATATTCAGTTGGGTTAGACTTCTGAGCTTCTAAACACCCTCATTAATAATCAAATCCTCCTTCTAAATAATCAGTGCCATTTGTCAATTTGTAAGTAAAGGAAAATAAAATATTTCTTTGACTAAATATTTTAGCCTAAAAAAACTATTAGAGAACTAACTAGATAACATTATAACTATTAAAAACCCAACAGAAATGTAATGGTTAACCATATAGTAATCAGGTCATGTCTACATGCAATGAAGTTTCATAGACAGTTACATTACTCATAAAAATCAGTGAGTCAAGTCAAATGAAGGTCATGATAATCAGAGAACTCATCACACTGTCCTAGGACAAACAGTCCTCAGCCAGTATTTTAGAATATACAATCGCTCTAAGAATCTTGAAATGACATGAGAAGCAGTTTTAGGAAGAAAACAGTAAAGATAAACTAGACAAAGAGATTTTAGAATCCAAAGTACCAAAGCAGAAACAAATGAAACTATGAAAATAATTTTAAATTTAGTACCCCTATTTTTCTCAGGAGTAATAATTCATTTGTTTTATTTGACTAGAGTAGTAACTCCAGGCTTAAATATAAACTTGTATTTCCTGTGAGTAACTTGAGGGAATGAGTCATTTAATTTAATGCCTTGTTCTTGGCTCACCATACACTACCTTCATCACGAAACATGTCTTGTTTTCCTTTTCTTCAAATTGACAAGGTTCTCTACTTAAGCTGTCTATATGAAGAAAGACAATGGCCATTTCCATCATGTAAGTACGAAAACATACTGAGGATGCACAATGTACAAAACCCGTTTCTGATAGTTATTTTACATCCTTGTGGGTCATACACTTTGGAAAAATAGTTGTAGTGTAACCAACAGTAAGAGTAATGCAGTTTTGTAGGTTCCACATTGTTTTTTTCTGTTTTTCCCATTTTATTGATATGTATTAGTGCAAATTTTAAGGTTTACAATGAAGTTGACCATTTTGTGGACATATGTATCTTGTCAAGGTGACAAGGACTTTCCCACTCTCCTTTTGTCCCTCCCCCTACCCATCCCACCCTTTCTCCTCACCCTATCCCCCCTGGTTCACTTTGTTTTTCCATTTTAAGTTCCATGAGATAGTTGTGATCTGGGTATCGCATATCAGAGAGACCATACGATGTTTCACCTTCTGCTTCTGACTCACTTCACTAAGCATGATGTTCTCAAGTTTCTTCCATTTGTCTGCAGAAACCTCCATGTTATTGAACTTTATAGATGCACAGTATTCCATTGTGTATAAATACCACAGTTGTGTATCCATTGGTCTGTTGATGTGTATTTTGTTGACTTCCATATTTTAGCTATTGTTCAGTTGTGCTGCTATGAACATGGGTATACATGTACCTATGTTATGTGTTGTTTTGACCTCTTTTGGAAATATTCCCAGGAGGTGTGTCACTGGCTCAAATGGGATATTTATTTCCAGGCTTTAACTAGATCAGTAGGTCTCATGTGCCTCTAATAAAAGAACTAGGAAGGTAAAGAAATGTCACAAACTATGGAGCCACAAAGAGGCAATTCAATGACCAGTTAAGAGGGGCTTTTTTCTGACCTAAATAAGTACCTTACATGTCAGGCTTTCCTGTCGTGCTCTACCTGGTAGCATTTGTGACTGTTACCTAGATATGATGACACAGGTACAAGTAAGAGAAAGATGCAAAGACATTGTCCCTGTCCCTGAGAGGCGGTCAGTGATGTATCTCTGGAGGGCACTGTGGGACAATCCGTCTTACTTAGTGAGTTGGTCCTCGCTCGTCTCCTTCTCTCATATCTACTTTCCCTTTCTCATATTGCCCAGTCCGCTCAGGTGTTTGCTTTCCTCTGCCACTGTCAGAGGAGAGAGCCTGTTCTCTCAGGCTGCAGTGCTCAGCAGCAAAATATTGGCCTACCCCTCCAGAATCTAGGGGGACGAGAATAAGAGATTCCCATTGGGTATTGCCACTTTTAGAATAAAGAGTGGGACTTGAAGTGACTTTGATATACCATCTGAGCTCTCTTTTAGTTTCAGAAGAAATATATAATTGCCAAGATTTTTGAGAATGAATTTAATACACTCCAAATATTAAGGTTTCATGTGTATATGCCACTGTTTCAGCATACAAACACCCAACAAGTTCTTTAAACTATCCAATTTATGTGTCTTTTATACAGTATCCTACCTACCTCCCAAGAATGCTTCAATAAAAGGTAAGCTATGAATGTGTGCACGCATGTGCAAACACACACACACACACACACACACAATAAGAATAATAACTGTAGAACAAAAATAATGTTGCAGAAGACTCATGAGGAAAAAGTATTGCTAGGTAGCTTTCTTTAAAAACTGTACAAAAAAATACCAAACTTTTGTCTTGTGCCACTATGGCTACTCTGTGATTATTTTAAAGTCAGAATGGAAAAGAAGTCCAAAGATAAGAAATCCCTTAATTTCATCAATCACCACAAAAGCTATCTGAAAAGTATTGAATTCCTCCTAATAAACTGTCAGCAGGCTGTCAGGAACTAACTGCATTTGCTGTGGAATTCGCAAGAATGAAGCGCTGGCTTTGTCAAGGCTACAGATGCCTCTAGGCTCTGATAAAGATACCTGGCATCAGCAGAAAGTATCCACTTGTCTCTGTTTAAAGGATTTCAAATATTCTTGTTATTTTTGATAGCTATATAGGGAGTATGTTTTAAAAACCCAACAATCTGAAACACGGCAACCTGGGTAGGAGGAAATTGTCTGAGCACTCAGTTGCTCTGAGAAAGGCACCTTGGTTGACCACCATCAAGGAGGAGGTAAGAGAAACTCACGTATCTCCTCTAATTTTTATACATTGTACTATTTGTCTATGGTGAAGACATTCTAAATTCTTTCTAAAACTTTCTTGAAACAGCCATTACTTTTCTGCATAGAACACTGTGGTGTGTGACTTCATGCGGCCACTCAATTTACCAATAGTGTCCATTGATCGATTTTATCTATTCTCTCTTTGTTTTTGTTTGTTTGTTTGTTTGTTTGTTTGTTGAGATAATGCTTCCTCTGCAGCTCAGATTGGTCCTAGGATTACTGTGTAGCCCAAGCTGATGCCAAACTTAGGGTAGTCTTCCTGCTTCAGACTCCTAAGTGCTGGGATTACAGGCAGGTGCCACCACGCCCAGCTAATCTTTTCCGGGGTACTGGGGTATGAACCCAAGGCCTGTCACATGTAAGCAAGTGCTTTAACCACTGATCTACTCCCCTAGCCCCTTCTGTTTTTATTTGTACAAATTTCTCTTAGCACTGACACTATATTTTTGGAAATAAAATCAAAGAACTTCCAAAGTATAATTTATCAGGCTAAAGCAACTCTTTTTTCCCAGTACTGTGGACAGAATCCAGGGCCTTTTTACTAAGGGCCTTTTCACTAAGGTTACATCCCCAGCCTTTTTTTCTTTTTGTTTTTATCTTTTTTTTTTTTTTTTTTTTTTTTTTTTTTTTTTTTTTTTTTTTTTTTTTTTTTTTTTTTTTTGAGTAAGGGTCCCTCCTTCCTGGAACAGTGGGATTACAGGCCTGCGCCACCAGGGTCAGCTAAGCAACTTCCAAATGATAGCTGTTAGTCCCTAAATTTGCTTTTGAACTATAGGAATTTATCTCAATTAGCTGCATGCAAGGGGCTGCTTGCATTTCCTCCATAATTACTACAGTTCCTGTAGTTACTGCAGAATTCTACAGAGTGGTCTGTAGAGCTACAGAACCCTGCGGTTAGCTGCATACACCGAGGGTCATTAAACACCATCATGATTGCTGTCATTTCTGCTGCCTATTCCAGAGACCTTGTGCATTCTAAGAAAAATCAAAAACAGTTTTGTCTACCTGAATACCAGTGAAAGCAAGCACATTTTGTATTAACCTTGATTAAGCACAAGGAATGTTTTATTTCTTGAAAAATTGAAATAGTAATGTGAAAAATTTCAATACTAATTGTAATAGTAACGTGTGCTGCCATGGTCTGAGTGTTTTGCCCCAGTCCCTCTCCCCCCACCTACTCTCCATTCATATATTGAAATCAACCCACGGTGAGGGTAGCAGAAAGTGGAGCCTTTGGGAGGTGGTGAAGTCCTGAGAGTGAAACTCTCAGGATTAGTGTTAGTGCCTTTCTCAAAGCAGCCATAGAGGGCCAGCCTGCCTTTTCCACCACAGAAGGACACAGTGAGATGACGATGTCATCTATGAACTGGATGGGGCCCTGGTCAGACACCAAATCTGTGGGACTTGATTTTGGACTTCCCAGCCTCCAGAAGTGGGAAAAAAATAAACTTCCACTGTTTAGGAGCTTTCTGGTTTATGTTATTTTTCCATAGTAGCCTAAGCAAAGAAAGATGTTCATATTTTTTCCTGGTGAAAGACCTTGAAAGATTTGGAAACAAACTCCAGATAGACAGATTCTTCTCAGAGGCCTAAAGTAACCAACTCTGATATAAATCAATAATCATTAATGAATAGATCTAGTTATGCAGTTTTAGAACTGAACAAAATCCTTCTGCTGCATTATCAAATTATTGAATAATAAAAATAGAATTTCAGCTTTCTTGCACCGTGTCCTTTGCTTTGTTTGGTGATTTGAATTTTTTATTCTGTTGTTTTTACACATGATAAGAGAATTGTGCCTTGGAATTCTTTTCAGCGCTTATTCAGCCAAGTTATATACCAGTTTAAAAACAAAGACTTACTGTGCAGCCAGGCTGCTCGGAGAAAGTGTCTGTCCGCCATCTTCAATCCACGCGGAGGAAGCATTATCAGGGTCACCTAAAGTGATGACATTCATGTAGATGAACATTTAACATGTTTGCTTAAAGATTTCCTCAGCCAAAACCATCCCAAGCAAATTTTTTCCAGCCAAAACCATTCTAAGAGAGAAAAATGTGAAAATTCTGAAAAACGTTTTCGCAAAAGAATTTTACAAGGTCTGCTCATGCTATTTTTGTTGGAAACATTTAGGCTATTTATGGAAAATAGAAACCTATTCATCAAGATAATCCCGATGGTCAAACACGTAACAAATTCTTTGTCCATCCAACAAACAATAATATTACTTTGTTCCAAGACCTAATTTCACATATGACTTTTAAATACCACAATGAAGACTGACTACGATATGATTCGTTAATCCACAGAAGCCAATTTCAGCCTTATGGGTCACAGGATTTCTTTCTTTTATTCTTTTCTTTTCTTTTCTTTGTCTTTCTACCTTCAGTTGTTTATAATGTGGCCTCAGGAAACAGCTGCCATGACTGATCTGTATTTTCTGTTTTAAAAAGCAGCGGCTGGTCCCTGAGTGCAGCAGTGAATGTAAATTGGTTAATGTTAACACAACTTCTCTGAGTCGTTCCAAATAACGAGAAGGCGCAAAGTGTGGAGGACAGTGGCTAAGTTGGGCCTAACGTAAACCATGCGCAAAGACGCAATTTAGCATCTGGCATTGCCCTATAGGTTAGGGAGGTCATTGCTTTAGCTTGTTGTATAGATTGTCTTATTGTGCAATAATACAATACTATGCGGTTGTGAAGTTTCTCTTTTCCTTCAAGCTATTAGTCAGTAACTAATAGGAATTAACTTTATATTATCTACTTTAGACTTGACCCTGAAGTTAAACAGAAACTTTCCCCTCTGGCCACTAATGGCTATAAAGTACCTCAGAAGAAATACTGAACCAAATAGACCTAGATGAAGTAGAAAATGTTACAAACCACTGAAAAGTCAAGATTTAATTCCTTTGATTTTTGTAGTGGTAGGCATATTTGAAAATGGTACCTCCTCACATTTAATGCACAAATAAACTTTATACATCAGTAATCATTGTCTTCTATTTAAAATGCAATTTTGTGTAATTTGCTATTTTGCAAAAGAGAAAACCCCAATGAGTCACAAAGGTGATCTCTGCTCCTCCTGGAACTTAGTCTTTGCAAGTGGAGATACCAGCAGATATTAATGGGTATCAGAGATCATAGCTGGGGCAGGGTAGGGAACTTAGAAGACAGCCCTCTTCCCAGGTGTTTATCAGAATGTTTAGGCTTTCATGGCTGCCAAGGAGACTCCCTACAAACACCTGTGAAGTGTGCTTAGCATTCAGGTTGGATCAGCGATAAGACTCAGAAAGAAAGGACAGCATAGGAATCAGAGTATAGAAAAGACCAGTGGATGGCTGCAAAAATGTGTATCATATGGAAAGGAGCACAGTACACGCCAGATTCCATCAAGGGCTGCCACTGGGAGCAGCGCTGAGGTCTGGCAGTGTCAGGACTTGGATAGCCCAAGGCGAAATCTTAGATTCAAGTGTGTTTATTCCCCACAGAGAAAATGTGAGTGGTGTCATAAAAGAGTTTTGAGGGGTCTGCCTTTGAGAATTGGCAAATTCTAGGTTCTAATCCCAGTCTGGCCACTTGCTGACTGTGTCAGCTAGGCAAGGGGCTCAATTTTTTTTTTTTTTTTTGCTTTAGTCTCATTGTCTGTGAAATGATATTATAAGAGCATTTCATATGATTGTTTTGGTAATGAAAAGAACACTTCACATTGACCTGAGAAACATTATCAATTATTTTTGAGACAGTGATGTGAGAACCATAAAACTACCTTACCCCTATCAGACACTAGAAAAGGACCAATCAACTCTGATGTGAAGTATCACCTCACACCAGCTTCACTGAGGTTTAGAACCAAAGCAGGAAGTATTTGCAGTTTAAAACTGCCTTTAAATAACATGGAGATTAAGAACGTGGTGGCCTGGAACACAGCAGATATCTGAACTTGAAGTCAAGCCAAAGATTGCTTCCTTGTAACTTAGCAATCTTGCTGGTTCAAGTTTGAGTTCCCTGTAGGATTTCTAGAAATACGTAGAATCTTTAAAGGTCACAAAACTTCTACTCCAGTAGTATGGGTTTGAGGTTGATTACTTTTAGAAACAGATAGGAACATAACTGAATTTTTACCTCCAGACTGATAAAATCCTAAATGCATAGCCTTTCAAACAAACGATACAAAGAAAAGGGCCCATCATCATAATACAAATGAAAGCATATCAAATTTTAAAGATAAAAATGGATCTTTCCAGTGTGTTTCCTTCTGATCCTGATCACCAGATGACATGCTTTAATACTTAAAAATAAGTTGTTGGTGTGTTCATAGATATTAAGGCATGATCATTTCAACAAAACTGAGTTTCCTCAGGAAAAGAGTTCCGCCCCTAGTTACTTAGATGTGCTGCTAACTGGTCTGGCTCCTAAGGCACAAATGAGTTTTTGTCCTTTAGAAAAAAACTGCAACTGTGTCACCTGATAGTAATTATAAGGTGTGAGTGTGAAGGCGAAAAAGAAAAGAATGGTAAGAGAAAATGTGATGTTCTCACATCTTTAAAATGAAAATATTAAAAAATAGAGAGGAAATAATTGGAGTTTGTTAGTGCACTGTCTGATTCTCTTCCTGGGCTTTTTTATAGTTAGTCTTCCCTCCTAATGTTCATCAAGAGCATTAAATTTAACAACAGTCAATCTTGCAAGGTAATCATTAATTATGTAAATGCGGACATAAAATCCTCTAGTCTAATAGAAACTGGTACCCAGTAGTATGTTGGACCCTCCAATGTGAATTCTTCCAAGCCTTTACAATTGTGCTGTTAGTGTGAAAACTAGACTTTTAAGACATATGATGAACAATCAGTTATTTGGCCCAAAGCTCTCAGAAAGCTTGATAAAAGTAAAGAGCTGCATACTTAAAATCTCAATTAAGAAAGCATCATTCTAAATTCCTTCAGAAAAGGTAAATGTTAACCCAACATTTTATTTGGGAAGTAGAGATTCAATTCTTATAGCCCTAATCTGTTGTCTGTAGTGTCTGTGCATCTCCATATCTGTGTGTCTCTGCAAGAGTGGCAGATAATATTGTTTTGCATATGCAAAGGTAACATTCTCTGGCTCATGAACAACATCCTACAACTTGTCTTACTGTGGGTGATTGAAGTTTCTTGATTTATTCATGCTCAGACATATATCATACATTTTCAAAATTGTTGGTTGAGCATATATTTTTATCACTGAAACATTCCTCTATATTTAAAAAAAACCTCAACTTCAAAAATGAGGACAAAACACTTATAACTCAGATTAGGCTTAGTTCCAGAATGTAGTCCCGGAAATCTACTATCTGAGGCTCATCCCTTGGTATTTATTTTTCATCCAAAGAATAACATAGTTTTACAACCTAAGATCATTTTAACTTATGTAAAAACCCTGCGACTCCCTTCATTCTTCAGCTCGAGATCTATGCCCATTTTAGCATATGTCCCCAACTAAGAATCCTATCATCTACATGAGAGCTTTTTGGCTGTGCTCCACTGTACATATGCAATTGCTTTTGTGACGTTGAATTTAATACAGTAAAATGGATATGTAATACCTTGAGCAGGGGAGTCCAGAGTATAGAGCAGATGTTTAACAGACTTCTGGAGAGTTCTGAAACCTTCATTAGCTCCAACAGGGGGATAAACCTTCTGCATGGCCAGCAGCGTCCTAATGAGTGGAAAAACAAACTTGCCAGGCTGTGTTTCAAGGCTTCCAGACACAAACAAAAGGCAATTCACGGAGAAAATGACCACAGTGAAGAAAGACAAGACGCTACTTTTATGATTTAATTACTTGTTGTCTCCTCACACACAAAATCCCAGCAAAATGCCCTTGAACCGGAACAGAGAACTTTATGTTTCTAGGATGGTAAAGCTACCGGGTTCAAAGACCTTGAAATAAGGAAAGAAAGTTCACATCTGTTTGTTTTTCCTGCAAAGAATTATAAATAAGTGCTTAAGAAAAGCAACTCTCAATAAAAGAATATTTTTAGTTAAAAGAACCAATTGAGGCTGGAAGAACGGCTCAGCAGTTAAAGTGCTTGCCTAGCATGCACTAAGCCAAGTGCTAAGAACCTGACTTTGATTCCCCAGCACCACATAAGCCAGGCGTGGTGGCACACACCTGCAATCCCAGCACTCAGGAGGCTGAGACAGGAAGATTGTCTTGAGTCCAAAGCCAGCTTAGACTCCATAGTGAGGTCAGAACCAACCTGGGCCCCAGAGTGAGACCCTGTTCTCAAATAAATAAATAAATAAATAAATAAATAAAATATCAGAAATTATTTTCTTTACAAATCAAGTCCAAAAATGGGAAGTAGTTTCAGAAATAAGCATCCTACAAATATTTAGCTTTTGTTAAATACATGATGATATTTTGGAAAGATAATGAATTTTGCCCTAACCAAAAACTATTTTCCAAATAGTTGAAATGCACTATTCCACAGGTAGCTTAAAATTTCTATCCATACAAAATACACTATCTTTCTATGATTCTTGTGTTACCAATAAGGTGGGAAGTCTACACTGGGGATAGACAATCATCTAATTTGTTTTTACTTGATTCCATCCTACATTTCAAAAATCAAGTAATTATTCAAGAAACGCTTTGTTCTGTGATACAGGAGGTCAAGCCTTGGGCCTCACACATACTAGGCACGTGCTCTTCCACTGAGTTACATTCCCAGCACCTTTTATTTTCTTAGTTTGAGACAGTGTATTGCAATATTGGTGCAACTTGACTCAAATTTCTGATGTTCCTGCTTCAGCCTACCTAATAGACCAGATTATAAGCATACACCACCATGCTCAGCAAAAAAAAAAAAAAAAAAAAAAAATGCCTTTTTATCCACTATGCGCATTAGTTCGCTTTTAAAGAAACATTGCTCCTATGCAAATATGCCTGAATTTCACAGATAGAGTGATTTATACCAACAATCAAACTTAAGTCAATGCTTTAATTAACTTTTGTAGTAACCAGATCAAAAAGCTTTTGTTAACAATTTGTATGGTGAAATTAAATGTAATCCAAATTGACAAACAGTTGCTAAAAGCTTACTCCAACAACAGATCAAGGGTGTAGGTATGCATTCACTCATTAATTTTTTTATGTTTAAAATTTTTTAACTAAGAACATTTTATTTTTAGTCCCCTAGCTATGAATTAAGATTGTTTAGAGAGCTAAATTTTAACTGCTAAGTAGTTTCTAACATAAGGACACAGGTTTGTGGTCTAATTCACCTGATCTGTTATCCAAAGGAAAAAATTCCAAGGCCCAATACCTAATAATCTCATTACAATCTGAAGCATTGTTGCTTCAATATTTTTAATAAAATGTTGGTACGTTGAGGTCATTTTTTCTAAAAACTCAAACTCAATAATAACCCTTGATCTCCATCCTTTCTTAAATATTTTAAATACATTTATTTCACTGCATAATATTTTCTTTTCTTGATCACACAAAATATGAATATTATCCAAAATAAGTCATCTTCTAAGTAAAGATAAGTTTAAAAACAGGATTTTAAAGATGGCCATCTGAGCATATCCTTTTCCTCATAAAAGGTGAAAATCACAGAAATTCTGTCATATGTTCTTGAGTCTTATTATTGATTATTTCTACTGATCTTTGCAATGGCTTTAGATTATATAATCTGGTTTTGGTAGTTGGCTTGCATACAGCTTACAATTAAAAAATTAAAAAGTGATTGGAGGAGACAAAACTTGGTATGGAGTCTTATTTGTGGTCCAAATCTTATTTTTACCTTTTTCATGTTTACACTGTACAATTCAAAGGACTCTCATTCTCCTCTCTGACTCATCTACTTTCTTTCTAAGAGAGGATACAAACAGAAAGAAGAATATCAAGTACCAAAATTCTGGGTAAATGAAAATGTTTCAGAGAGTGGAATCAAGGACCAGTTCAGGAGTCATATGCCCTACTGCCTTCCTTCCCTGTACTTGAGCGATGGTGCGCTGCTGTGGAGAAAGAAGATGACTTAGACTTGTGTTCTGTGAGTTCAGGTCCTGTCTTTGTTATGTACAGATGTTAAGCCCTTAGGCCTTTTTTTTTTTCTCTTCTTTGAAAGAGGAATCTGTTGTCTCAATCTGAACTACTCTTGTGAAAAGCAAGTGAGATTAATGTACCAACACAGGACTCACTACAAAGTCTTTGAATAGACATAAGCTCTTGGAAACATTCCAAAAGAGAGCATTATCCTCTGATTGACATTTAATGCAGAATATACTATGCTACTAATGGTATATTAAGGAGGCAGCCTGGGGTTTGAAGCCAAGAAAATGAGGTTCAAACTGTCCTAGCTGCATGATTAAGTAAATGTTTAATTTTTATAAACCTCTGTTGACTTACTTATAAAATAAATGAATTTATTATAAGGCTGAGTATAATAATATATATCAGGGATCCAGTATATTGTCTGATGCTTGATAAGTACTTGCTAATTAATAAGTGTTGGGGTAATAGTTCTTTTCTTTTAATACATATTTGCAAACTAGCCTGATGAAACAGTCAAAATCTAAGCACTTCCCAACAAACTCTAAATATTGTCCATAACCAGACCAGATGAGTTTTGTAAGAAAAGAAGCCTTGGGGAGGCGGGACTACTGCTGCATTGCTAAAGTGCTAGCCAAGTAAAAAAAAAAGGTCTAGGTTCAGTTCCCAGCACCACATAAACTGGGCACAGTGGCACATGCCTGCAATCCCAGCACACAAGAGGCTGAGGCAGGAGGATTGCTGTGAATTCAAGGCCAATCTGAACTGCATAATGAGTTCAAGACAGACTGCACAGGAAGAGTGTGTCTCAAAAAAATGAAAAGAAAAAAAGTGATTTCTTCTACAGAAATTTTTTTAAAATTTGGGCCCCATTGCCAAAACAAAGCCAAAGCTTAGAAAGATGACTTGTAAACTGGATACATGTTAAGAAGTCCAGTCCCCTAACTCTAACCAGCAGAGTTGTTTCATGTTGGATGTCGGCACACAGATTCCACAGTTATTTCATTCTTGGGTCGTTTACATGTAGACACACAGAGTTCCGTCTATCCCTGAATGAGCCCTAGTCACTGGTGTATTCTCTCTTTCTCAGAGCTCTGGGTTACCAAGAGACAGCACGGCTGTTGGGATGAGTACTTCTCCCTAATTCTTCATGGACTCTTCCATAACCTTGATGACCATCGATTGTGTGCATAATGCACTCCCCTTCGTGGCCACCACCTGCACTGAGATACGGAAAGAGTATTTGTTCTGTGTTTGAAGTACCTACTTAGTGGCAATCCTCACAGGAAGTATTACAAAAACAAACGACTTCTTTGTGAACAGTGCTGTTCCATTTAATTCTTACAGCTTCGTACCTGTTTGCCTTTCGAAGAACATCAAATAGATTGCTTAGCGATGTGTCATTCTGGAACACGTTGGGGAAGCTAGAGAGGAGTTGCCACACGGCTGTCTGATCCTGAACTTGTGAGAAGAAGGACAGCACCTTGACAATTTCCTGAAACACCAGCTTCTGATTGTCGGGGTCACTCGATATCTTCAAAATCAAAAATACAAACAGAACAAAATGAGACGGCCATAATTGTTATCCCGTGATTTACACACATAGAGCATTAAATACGTAGATTTCACATAAGTAGTTACTTCATAGCTTCACTCGGTCTGATGCCATCTTTTACTTGGAAATACCACACCCATTGCCAATATTCAGAAAACTCAGAAACATAATGGAATTCTTTCCTATAGATTCAGAAGTTGGCATATTTCAAGTTTGGTTTAAAAAGCTATAGTTTTGTAAAACATTTTGTTTTGTGCTTATAAATTAAATTTCTTAAAATTAGCTTTGAGTATTGTTTTTTAGGGGGGTCCTTATTTAGGGTTTGCAATCTTCTCTATCTTTCATTCAACCTTATGTTTTTTTGGGGGGGAGTGGAGAGCCTTTCAAATAGACCAACAGACAGATAAATACACAGTAGACATATTCATGACATATTTAATATATATCATATGTAAAAGTGTATTCACAAAAAAATTACTTTTACAATTACAAATATATAATGTAGTAAAGTATTTTCAGTGTTTTGTTTACAATGACAACTACCTTAGTTACAATGAATGATTAATAATGAATGAAAATATATAATCATCACACCCTGTGGTACTAATAAAAACCATGATTTTTTATCATGTTCTTAATCACAGGATCCACTCAGTATTTTCAGAATTAAAGTGTTTTCTTCATTGCATTTTCACTCTGAATTTTTTTTAAAATAAGCTCCATCACACTGGATCAGTTGAGCTTTCCATCTGTCTGAATTCAAATCCTATCATGCTGACAGTAAGACTTTTGAATTATGTATTTTGACCATACATTCTGCTCTATATGATTGCCAAATTTGTTAAGAAAGGATTGAAGTTTTTAATTTTGAAATTACGTTATTGAAATAATGTTTTTAATCTGTTCCTTTTGGAAAATGCAGATTATTGATGGATAATTTTTTTAAAATTAAAAAATACTAATAGTAAAATTCAGAGAGTCAAGTTAAAACATTAGAAGTTTTATTTATGTTTTATTTATCCATTTTATAAAATTTAAAAATAAGACTAGTCTTTCATAATATGTGAATTTCATTAAATGTAGATCATTGGTATCTTATTTTCATCATTATCATTTAAAATAGCATATACAAATGATCATTAGGATTCCATAGTAGCATGCCTTGGCTCTAATGTGTAATATTTTGTGGAAAAGAATATATAATTTCATCAAAATTCAGCTTTGCAAATTAGATTTGGGGTCAGTGAGGAAAAAAAAGAGAGACATTACCCATTATTCTCATTCCTGATAGTTTTGTGGCTCAGATAATTCAATTATTAAACTTACATTGGATCCTGAGTAATCTTACCTACAGAACTTTAGAAGGCAGCTGCACTTTATCTACAAAGGTGTGCCTTTGTTAACCATACTGCATATTTCTAACTCAGCATAGTGAATATTTCTAACTCAGCATCAAAATTATTTCAATCCTGCACACTTAAATGATAAGTTATCACTTAACATTAAACGTTGTGCACAAATGTTCATGTGAGGAATGTGTGCTAACAATGAGCTAATATTCCAGTCAACACTTCCTGAAAATGGGAGCTACAGACTCGCTCTTCGCTTCATATTGGGTCACTTTGTGGAT
Organism: Ctenodactylus gundi; assembly: GCA_004027205.1. Taxonomy (NCBI): domain Eukaryota; kingdom Metazoa; phylum Chordata; class Mammalia; order Rodentia; family Ctenodactylidae; genus Ctenodactylus; species Ctenodactylus gundi. The sequence goes on from PVKB01000123.1 coordinate 515,561, forward strand.
TGAAAAAAAGGAAAAAGCACACTCGCTCCAAATGCTTATAAAAATTTGGACACATTGAGAAATTAATACTCACCTGGGACAATTGTTCTTTTAGTTCCTGGAGAGAAGATTCCAAAAGGGTCATGTTGGAAAGGCAAAATTTGTTAAAAATATTTTTTCCTAGAGTGGTCCAAGAGAAGATAGAATCTGCCCTGTATCCTGGATGGCTCTCACACAGCTGTCTTCGGACATCTTCTGAGGTTGAATTTTCTTTTAACAACTAAAAATGTGTGAGAAAAGTGGGCTGACGTTGGTAATTATGTGCTGAAATATCCTAGTCTTCAAGAACATTGACCTGTCTTCACAATAATCATTTTTAAAGTCCTACATTAAAAAGCAATAACATAAAACCAAGTTTGAGCATGGGAAGTGGGGGACGAAGGGACATGGGAGTGTGGTAATTCTCATTAGTATCTATGATTTAAGTGCTTTGCATGCGATTTGTTTAACTGAACTTATTTCCTACCTCTGATCAGAAAGCCTAAATACACTGTTCTTTTGACAAAGGTCTTCATGCGTAAACATCTTATTTATTTTTCCTGGGCATTGAACAGGAGAAACTCAGGTGTCTTAACTCCTCATAATGTTTCCCAGAAAATTGGTCATGATCTTTGGAAGGTTTCCTAAAGAGGGAGCTTCAGAGGTTTATTCTCAGGATCAACCGTGTTTATTTAAAGAAACATGAATAAAGGGGTTTATGTTTCATTTCATTCTTATACATAAAGATAAAAAAGGAAAATGCATAAAATTCATGAAGAAGTATTACCAAAAGCAAGAAATGGGAATCATTTTATACTGGAATCGTTATAATCCTCCTATATTCCATAGTGCGGGTCAGCTACAGATGTAGCAGTACTTTCAGCTGTAATGTGGTTGCATTCAACCTTATTCATTTGCTCTGGTATTCACAGAGTGGACTATATTTAGTCGCAATGTGTTAGGGGCCCCTTGTAGAGTTCATTCACATGAAGTGAGAGCTGACTTTGTCATCCTCTGAACTGTGTGCTTACAGACGCGACACTTCGCCTTGCAACGACTCAACTTATAAATATAATGGAACTAGGCAGGACCCAGGTATCTCAGAAGTGCTATAGGTGCTAGGTCTTCCAGCCATTCATCCACATCTCTTGTTTAGCATTACATACACACTCACTCCAGAGTGATTTCTCTACACATTCTTGCAAGGGTTGCAGGAAGCAGTAAAAAGAAAGAAAAAGGAATCAGATTGCTGACATAGGCACCAATATGTCATTCTAATTTTTACATCCCTTGCCTGCTCCAACTACTCTAAAAATAGGTATCCATACATATAAAATTCATTTTTGGCTTATCTCCTCTGGATATATGACTCTGTGCTGCCTCACAAAATTCTGAAATTTCATTCCATATGAAAAAAGAGAAGTTGGAAGTTTCAATACAATCCAATAGTACTTTTGAAATAGTGTTACTGTTCTAGATATTAAAGCATTTATTTCATCTACTGCAAGACTTTTCTAGGAAACAATATGGAGGAAATGAATGCGCTAGAACAGTGTCTCCAGGTTCTCCACAAGTTCCACAGGGGCGGCTTTAGACTAGAGTTACCAGGGCGCCTTCAGGAGCCTCCTCAGACAGATGGAGAATTTTTGAGAACTCAAATATTATTCTTAAAAAAACAGAGTCAATGTCTGAACTGAATCAAAAGGAAAAGTCCATGTCAGCCAGAAATGGCAGACTTGCCTTGGTATTACATGTTTTCCTGGTATCCACTTTTGTGCTGTGCTTGTGCATATACACATGACCCAACTTACTGAGATGCCTCAGGTGTACAAAAGGTTAACTCAACTTTCTAATTTATTGTAATTTTGTTAGTTATGGAATATATATTAAACAACATTCATTATAGTTACTGGAATGTGAACGCAGGTCTGAGATGTGCATCACGATTCAGCTGAAAGAAAAGACCACTACACATATAATGTGAACACAATATTTAATGTTCTGTGTGTGTGTATGTTTAAGTGTGATAGAGATGGAGAGAGAGAGAGAGAGAGAGAGAGAGAGAGAGAGAGAGAGAAGGAGAATAGTATTTCTAAAAAACAAAATGTTGAAAATTGTCTTTTCTTCATTTCTGAAGAAGATATAAAGCAAAACTGAAATACCCACCATCCCCACCAGCCCAATAACGTCAGTGTATTTCAAAGTGTAAATCTCACTGGTCGCATGAACAGCAAGAGGAAGTGGAGACTGTAGCTCACTGTTTATTATGGCTAAAGGTATTCAGACTTCATTTTTTAAAATCCTGTGCATGTGCGCGCACACACACACACACACACACACACACACACACACACACACCACATTTATCTCCCAGGTTGCCAGTTTACATACATATAAAAATTATATATTTACTGTCTTCAATCTGAGGAATCATAAAGTGAATAATCACTAGGAAGCAGATGAAAAACTACCATGAAGTTCCTGAAACTGTGCTAAAAAAAGATTTTCCTACTTCAGAGAGGTATTTTCCATAGCTTACATTTTTCCAAAGACGTTCTTAGAGTGAGTGGATGAGACAGCAAAATCGGGCGTGGGGGGAGGGGGGAGCTTTATTTCTTTTCTTGCTTTGGAAAATGGAAAGATCCCATATAATTTTATAATATCATTTTATTTTTACTAAATGAAAGATTTACATTCAGCCAAAGAGTTACCAGGGGAAAAAATAAGTGCCGATAATTTAAAGAATTCACAATGTATTAAATTAAGCTGTTATTGAAGAGTGCCTAAGCAGAGAATGTGCCTGATATTTAAGTGGGAAAGGTACTCCAAACTTCCTCCTGCTTGAGGTATCTCTCTAGGAACCTCAAGCTTGGTTAACCTCTTACTATCTGCCCATTACAACACTATTGCCATTGTTTGGATGTGGAGTGTCCTCCGAAAGCCTCATCATGTTCCTAAGGACCCTGTGCTGCATTGGGAGGTAGAGCCTGACTAGAAGGGGCAGGTTCTTGGGCTTGACCTGGAGGGGCGTGTGCTGGGTCTGCCCTTCCCCCCAGGCTTCCTCTGTTCGGCCACGCTGTGAAGATGTCTGTGTTTGGAGCTCTGGCTCCAGCCCCGGACCCAACAACAGCCCCATTATGTGGTTCCACCGTATTACAGCCGTGAATAGACTGTGACTTGCTGAAACTGTAAGCTAAAACAGAACGTTTCCCCTCCTGATTGTGCAAGTCAAGAATTGAGTCACAAGAAACAGAAAGTAGCTTAAAAAAATCAATAAATAAAGTTACCTTTTCCAAGTCAAGAATCCATGCAAGCAGCTGACTGCTATTGAAAGCTTCCATCCCAGCACTTTCCCAACCAGAGCTTGGACTGGGATCTACGGTGGCTATGGTGGAAGAAGGAAAGTGTTAGAGTTCTCAACACATGCACAACAATAGCCAGGATCACATACGAAACCATAAGTCTCCTTTGTCTCCTCTATGTCCCAGAGTAAGAATATGCTTAGACATGTCTCATTCATACAAGTTTGGTACTGGCAAAATGGCAAAGTCCATTTTTTAACACATAAAAGAGTGGTGATTTCAGTTCGGTCCTCTGTCACCCCCAGCCATTTAGACGTCACTCGCGTTCATTTAAGTTTTCATCATTCAACTTCATCACAAGTATCATTGCCCAATAAACTGAGCCATTTCTGTGCAGGCCTAAATGAGGTGCCTCCACTAGCTCCATAGATCCATCATATCCAACATCTGTTCAAAGGCTCTGCCACAGCACATCTGGTGATAATGGTCTTTCTCTTTAATTATCCCACTGGGATGCTGAAATCTGCTTAGGATCATAAATTCTCTCCTCCCAAGATTAGTTTCTAGATGATACCTCAAATCGAATAAATAGGATGAAACAATTAGTTCAGACAGTAGTATATTCCAATTAAGTAATTCCCAAAGTGGCCTCATCTAATACTATTGATAATGTGGCAGAGTTTTCTGGGTTCAGAGCATTCACTAGAAGTGTACACTCGTGTCTACATCAAGAATGTGCCATAACTCAGAGTGTTGACTTTTTGAATTTTGGACCTGGGTATTTGTTACCATCATAACGAAAAATCTTAATATTCACAATATCAATAACTCATCATCAGTAGGACTTGTGCCTTCTTTGAGCACTCCTGTGGCTGAATAAATTACCATTTGATTCCTCTGGACTAAGGAAATACATTTGCAATGTTATTTAATGCCTTAGAGTTTTAAATATTTCATGGTGTTTTTAAAAGGTGCAGAACACTAATCATATTCCAAAACAAAACAATTTTTGTTTGTCCACTAATATACCCCCAGTCCCTAGGATGTGGCTGCACACACTAGCAGACAACTAATAAATATTTGTCAAGTGAAAGTAAAGAGGCCTCTGATTTGAGAGTTGTGGGGTTTGATCAGTGTTTTTAAGACCATTTGCAATAGTATCACTTGGGTTTGAGACTCAGAAACATATGTTTAGGGAGTAACTCAGGAAGACTTCCTGTGCACAAAACTTTGAGCCTCCTGGCCTAGCAGTGCAGCAAATACAGAATCCCACTGAACAATGAGAAAGTTAACAGTTAAGTAGGAGGAAGAAGCATGTAGCTCCAAGAGTGTTGTCGAAGAAGTCAGTCTAATGCAGATTCTTCTGCGTGACTGTAGATAAAGCACTTAACATTGTTGGAACGTATATTCTTCACTTGTAAAATAGAAAGATCAGACAAATCTCCAAGAAACTTTACAAGACTGGATTTCTGACCATCCAGCACCACCTAATTGCAGACACCCGAAGATTCCAGAGTCAATTCTGGGACTCAATTAAATTTTCAACACTTAGGCTCTTACTCCTGTGGGATATTTTGGTAAGAACTTACTTTCAAATTATTCAGGAAATTTTTTGCATAGTTATCCCACCACACTCAGGAAACCATAAGGAATATTTGAGTTGCTTAAGGATATTCTAAGTATTTCACCTTTGTTTGAAAGGTTTGAAGCAAAAACCTTTCAGAGATTATACATTGGACATTGTAGAAAGCCTATGCTAAACTCCACAGTGAAGAGTTAGCTTACCCAGTGAGGTCTGCTTTCTGTCTGGAACGTCAGTGTTCTGAAATGGTAAATAACTGTCCTTCTTTAGGTTGGATGACTTTTTCATAATTTCACTAGAGAAAAAAACAAGAATTTTTTTAGCTTTACTTACCTTAAATTCAGTTAGTTAAAGCAGATTCCAGACTCTCCAGAGAACTGCACATTTTTTTATCTATTTTTCTAGGATATCGAGAAAAGATCTCACTTAGCCATATACCAATGGACACATCAGCTGTCCTACAATGTCAACTTTTATTCAGAGAAAATGGCCTAGGTGATGTTTAGACACACTTATTTTTATTTTTATTTTTTAGAAAGAAAATTACTTTAACATTACATATTTTTCTCTTCAATGTTGATCAGCCCTAAATAGAGGAGAGTCTAAGAACATTTTAGAGCCTGAAACAATCTGTTTATTTATCAACAACAAGAAAAAAATGAGTTTTTTATGTTAAATTACAGATAACATTTTAAAGATGTTTAAAAGTTGAGTAAGACTTGCAAGACAACTTCAAGGTAGAAGGAAAAGAACAATCAGTTATTGAACATATAATAAGTTCTAGGAACAGTGACTGGTGTCATCACAAGTTGGGCTGACAAATGAGAAAGCTACTTTTGTATCTGTTATGAAAGAAACAATGTTAAAACAAATTTCAGTTGTACTGAATGTGTCGATGTGATGATGATAGCATTATGGTACCAGGAATTTCTTCACAACATGATAATGCTAGCTTCTGAAAGTAAACATTATTAAGCCTTCCCACAATTTATTAGCCATCTTTTTTAAAAAAATTCACCTTCTGTCGAGTTGACTGTCATTAAAACAAAAATATACTTTCTTGGTTGGATGTATTTAAAATTAAATCACTAAAATAAATGCAGATATTTCTAAAGGGAGCTCATTACAAATATCTGGATAGGAATAATTTTTAGAATTCTGAGAAGTTGATGAATTTTGTGTAACTATTTATAAAAAGCATATCTAAGATAAACAAAGATAGCAAAGAGTTCTACATAATAGTGTGGATAAAATTGACTTCCATTTCCAAACAAGATTTTCATGATTTAAACTGCAAAAAAACGTGCTTGGTGCTGTGTGTGTGTGCTCAAGCACACGTGCTCATATATGAGTGTGTGTGATCATTTTACACAAAGGATAGAAAGAGGTAATATCTGTTTCTCTTCCCTAGTGTTTTCCAATATTCTCCTCAAGATGTACTAGTTCGTCCAAAAGTTCTGCATTTTAATGTATATTTGAATTATTCATGACCATGACTGTATTCCCCTAAATCTTTTTACATTGCTTATGCTATGTGGATGGGAAAACCATTCAGATAAAAATAAGAACTGACCTAAACCTTGTCCCTTCTCTCAAAAAGAAGTTTCAGAAAGTTTGAGAAAGTTGAATTTACTTTTCTTTTTCCTGAGTTTTTTTTCCCCAGTTCAGCTTATAATACCATAAGAAAGACTTCTGAATACCAATACATTTTGAAAATAAAAGGAAAAACTGCCTTCATAAAAATTTTAAGGACCAGGGACAGCGACAAAACCCAAAAAGAGACAAAGATTAAAACAGCAATGAAAGAGCAAGAGAAAATAGACTGAATAATAAATGAGAATGGGGTAAGGGGGGAAAGGAAGATGTGATAGGCATCTAAGTGTACTTTGGAAGAGCAAAAGCTGCATTTGCTCCACAGAGGACAATCGACCCAGCTTCTCCGGTTTAGGGAAGAGCTATTCCTACCCATACTCTTTCAAAACAAGAAGAGAACAAATTCAAGCCCTTCCCAAGAAGCATCTGGCTTCGCAGATTTGAACTTGCTCAGAAGTAAAGTAACAACACTAGGCAAGGAATCACAGAGGTTCCCTGGACCAAGAAGCATCCATAGCAACATGGCTGTTCGTTTTCTATCACGTGGTCCTTCTTGTGAAAGGAAAGCCTTGGAATAGATGTGTCCTCTGCTGCTCTTCCTGAAAGAAATTTCCAAATTTTATTTTGCATTTACAAAGGGTGATGTAATGACATGTGTTCACCCACATTGAACATAAAACCTTTTTTTCACATAAAATGAAAAACACAGAACAAATGAGCCACAAGGAGTAAGTAGACTAAAAAAAAGTAAATTGAGGTTGTAAACTAAAATATAAATCACTTTCTTCAATAAAGGTAAATTTTGTCAACTGTTAAATTATTAGTGGAGGCTGTGGCCGTTAATGGATTATGTCAACTTGCAGAAATCAGGAACCACATCTGGATTAGGGTTTGTGAACCACACCTAGATTAGAAATTAAGAATTGTCCTGGATTAGAGTGTGAGTGATGTGTGGGCTGGCCAATGAGAGAAGAGCACCCACCCAGACGTGGGAGGGCCAATTGTAACTCCAACGGTACAAAAAGGAGGAAGAGGGAAGATTGTCACAGCATCTTTCTGTGGGAAAGCTCTCACTTTGCAATTGTCTGTGGACGCTGACTTGCTACACCCTTGCTACACATCGCAGACCTTCAGCACAGATCAGCTTCAGTCTCAACTCGTGCCTGTCTGCCCCTCACTGCTCTTCAGTCACCAATCTTCAGGCTTCGGTCTTCGTCTGAGATCTGCAGCTGACTCTCACCTCACCAGCTGTCTCGCAGTCTGGAATGAGAGATCTACTTCACAGCTGGGCAGCCATCTTGGACTATCTCTATCCTCGGGTTTGTAAGCCTTCCTAATAGGTCCTTTTGATATAAAATTTGTAAATTCAGTCTTTGAAAGAACCCAAACTAATACAGAGGCTAAGAAGGAAGTCAGTTTTATGGAGTTAATGGCATCCTCTGAACTTTCTAATGAGCATAGTTTTTCTTATTTTTTTAAAAAAAGGAATAGGAAGCTGAGTTAGAGTGGTGACTTAAGTGAAATGACTTAGGTGTGAAAGATTAATATGTTCAACACTGTATGGTTTCTCTGAATTGGAAAACCCAGAACACAGACATTCTTTGGCACCATATGAAGTGATAGTCGGAGCCGGGGGAAGGGACAGGGAGGGGGTGGGAGGGGAGAAAATGGGAAGGGATTGTAAAGTCGATGTGATACACAGATGCACGAAACACCCAAATTCATTGTAAATGCTATGTATTACATTTGTATATTAATAAAAATAGTGGAGGGAAAAAAGGACTCCACGTTTCTTCGTGTGATTGGAGATAAGTACTTCTTTTGGTTATTTCATACACTCATTTTGTACAAACTTATGTCCATGTGTTACAACTCCTACCACATCTAAATTCTAGACTGTGACATCTTTAGGAGCAGGTACCATGTGTCCCTTATTTTTAAAATTTCAACATATCACACAAACAGTACTAGACTCTAACATCTGATGGCTGATAAATAAAAACAGGTGTTAGTGCTGTGACATGGCAGACAGATTCGGAGTTACAGGATTCCTTTGGAATTTCAGTTTTGTCACTTTCTGAAAGAAGTAGTCATCGTCTCCCTCATCATCACATCAGGAACGCAAACATCTACCTTTTAAAGTTGATCTAGGTGTAACACGAGCCATATATCCAGGGTGTCTGTGTGAGCCCTGTCACCACAAGCATTCGCCAACACTGGCTTTTTATCAAAGTACTGACAAAAGAAGATGACACAAAGATATGTCCTTAACTAACAGTGCAGAGCTGAAGGCCCATGCTTACTCACGTGTGTTACAAATGTCTTCCCCCCAGAATCCTAGAACCTTCAACAGTGCAGAATATCAAGTAGATGCACCCTATGATTTTGTAGATCTGGAATCAACAAGCATTGACTCGTGCATTTGAATAAGAATTGGACATGTCTCAAGGTTTTGCAATTCTTTCCAATTATGCATTAATTTTGTTACCTATCTATAAAAGAAATGTTCCATTAGCAATGATCAATTTTTCTCTTCCTACACTGACAAGTTCTTGAGAAAAGTCTTTACTGTACTATGTTGGAAAACGGTAGAATATTTATGACAAGAATTGACTACTGGTAATGAAGACCACAACTTGAAACTGACGGCTGAGGAACCATCTTTTCTAAATGGCCTTGGCCTGCCTTCCATTCTTGCATGCCTCTTACTGCAAATGTTTTTGGAAGAGAAAACACTTGGGGAATTTCTCACTATATCTGTCATAATTATTCTTTAGTTTATTAATATTTATTAGATTTTTACTATATGGGCAATGAATAAGAAAAGCAGGGACTACAATGCAGTAATGACAATGGCTAAGTACGAGCATGCACAGGAGACTATGGGTCTTGTAACAGGGAACCTGAAATCCGAGTGTCTTAGTTACATTTTTGTTGCTGTGACTCAATACCCAACATTCACAACTTAGGGAGAAAAGATTTATTGTAGCTTACAGTTTCAGAATGTCACAGTCTGTTCACAGGTGGGGGGTTAGAAAATGGTAAGAGCACATGGCAGAGCTGGAGCGGAGGCAGGGCCGGAGCCAGAGCTCCAGCGGCAGAGATCTTTCATCTTGGTGGATGGCAGAGAGCAACTGAGGGGGAAGGGAGGAAGCAGCTCACACCCCTCCAGGTCAAGCCCACGCCCCTTCCAGAAAGGCCCCACCTCCCAACCCTACACGGTATCCATAGGAACATGAGGCTTTGGGGAGACACTCCAGATTCAAACCACAACATTGAGTGTCAAGAGAATAGGTATTTTCCAAAGAGGAGCTCCGTTCTCTATTGCAAGGAGGAATTTATTACATTTCCTTTTGTATGCAGTGCGGTTATGCTATGTTAGGCATTATTACTAACCTGGCTATGGTACTTGGGAATTAAGTACAGTTCAAAAAGACGTGTCTGATTGTCAAGTTGACAAGGGGTGGATTGTGACCATTGTAGAGATTATGTCAACTTGAGGCAAGCAGGAACCACACCAGCCATTGGACACTTCAGCTCTTGCATGTGCAGGCTGCCATCTTGGACTATCTTTAGCCTTGATTTTGTAAGTCTTCTGAATAGATCCTTTTTGTTATAATTTCTGTAAATTCTGCCTTTTGAAAGAACCCAAACTAATACACTGAGTTATCCCTGGTATTTTTGTAGAGCGTGGCCCTTAGAACGACAAACCCAATTCAGGACTCTCAAAACCTTAGAATTTTCCCTTCACCTTTGCACCGCATCAGTTACCATCCAAATGAAATTGTATCCACCTCCCTCAGGGAATGTTTGACGATGTTCTTCAGGGACATAGTTGGTATCACAAGTATGGGGGCAGGATAAGGATTGGTATCCAACAAATAGAGGCTAGAAATGCTGCCGTGTGTCCTACAACATATGGCAAAACAAAATATTGTCTACCCAAGTATCAGTGGTGTCAAGGCTGAGAAACTCTGCACTAGACAAGGATACATAGGTGGAGTTATTCAATAAAAGCCATTCCCACTCCTACCCTCAGGACTGACTCAGGAGATTTAAAGTCCTATTCAGAACCACTAAATGGCTCTGAGAAACTCATATATACTCTTTTATTAGGTCTCTATGGACAGTATATTAGCTTTAATATACTTCTGCACAAATTAGATAACCCCTGAATTTGACAGATAGGCCCAGTGGTGAACCAAAAGCCTGACTCAAAGCACCAGGTGTCTGTGATTTTTTTTCCCCCAAATTGTACTGGACAAGTCTCAGGTACAGTACCATGGAGCTGACAGGGACCTCTCCTCAAAGATGTTGAAGACACACATTCTGCCTCAGTGGTATGTATGGGGTGCTATTTGGAGTAGAACCGAGTAAAGGAAACATCTTGTATTTAAGAATTCTACTATGCTAGAAGAAAAAGTAAACCCAGAATAGATCTGACTTCATCTCAGACATGTCTACCAACAGCTGCATGTAGGAAATGTCACATTTATATATACCACCATAATAGTAGAGTTTATGTACTTATATAACGTGTCTGTATTTCCTGTGAGAGGAAAAAACTACCTGAATGGGTGATATTTGTGCACCATGATAAGTTATGTCTATAAAAGGAATTCTTGCTAGGAAAGTGACAGGTGGCAATTTCCGAAGAGAAAATCTGACTTGTTTTTTGTCTGTAGGGGTTAGATATAGTTTTGTATGTACTTTTTTTCCTTCTCTGGAGTTACATTTAGATCAGTATGTAGTGAATCTGGAAAGAAGATATGCAATATGTCCTGAGCCCATTTCTGGTGCCAGTTCCAGATGACATCCACCATTGACTTATAACTACAGATAGGAACTCTGCTCTCTGGTGGTCACAGACAACCCCTCAGAATTTCATCATCATTCCTGGCTCCTCCCAAACAAATGTCATTCACAGAAAAATTTGAAGTGCTTTAATTATCTCCTATTTCATGTTAGAGGTGCAATCCCTGCTTGTCTGCATCTGAAACATCCCTCGTTCCTAGTGGCCCGGTTGCAGTTAGTACTAAGAAGTATTTCCATTTGTCATCTTTTAAGAGGAGTTTTTCCCTTAGGATGGGCTTTGGAGTCATGTGAACTGAACAAGTACATTTCCAAAAAGTTTTTAAAGTGCTATGGAGATGAAGGAAGTTTTGGGGGGTGTATGCATGTTAGGAGCACAAAGAAAGGGGAGGAGATAACATTGTAGTGCTTTTCCCCCAAGAGCATGCCCACTGGGTTCTACGCTGCCACAAGACAGACAGATTTTTTGAGGAGCGTCTGTACCCTCTCCCCCAGTGCAAAGCTGGCTGCCTCTTTCTTTGCTCACTCTGTGAGTGCTTCCATCTATTTTTCTCTTTCACTGATGCCTACAATTCTTTCTCCATGGTCTGTTGCAAGCACACCTTGTGTTCTGGTAGGCACACCTTATCTGTCCCTAGTGACCACACACTTAGAGACCTCCAGGAGAACCTTCCTGACATCTCCCCTGCCAAACCTACCTCCACTCCAATAAGACACCTAACAGTAAGATGCATGTTCCTCAGGCACAAAGAATGTCCCATGGAATTTGTAATTATTCACCCTGTCTAATGTTCTGTGCGCAATATGAACCAAACAAATTCTCATCATACTTACAATATTATGAATACTTTACCTGTTGTCTTTCTTTCCCACGAGATTGCAAATACTTGCAGGGCTCAGAAAGTGCCTCATCTATTTCTGTGTCACTACAAACTGTGCAGTCTCCATTACACATACTCAATACATTCTTTTTTTGTGCGTGTGGTACTGGAGACACAACCCAGGACCTTCACACTGGGCTACATCCCCAGGCCATTTTTTATTTTTAATTTCGAGATAGGGTCTCACTAAGTGGCTACATTGCCTAGATTGGGCTTGAATTTGGGATCCTCCTGCTTCGCCCTCTGCGAGTGCTAGAATTATAGGCCTGCACCATCAAGCCCGGCTCAAGACATTGCTATTGAATGAATGAACAGTTTGACCTACATAGTACTTAATACAGTCTTTGTGTTTGTTCTCAGATAAATGAACTTTAAGCTATCTTCTCACACTAATTCTAGCTAAAATAGTTATTAAATGTTTGTAATTCAAAGTTAAAACAATATCAGGCCTTTACCTGCTGTCTTGTCACATAGCTAACCAGGGGCAAGTACCTACTTTAAATTCACTTGTCTTACATTCCCAGTAAGATCTTTAGCTTAGTTTTTATACTCATCTACGTATTTCAACAGTAACTAAAACCCTGGATGCTTTCAACTTATCCTTGAACAAAACTGGGTTCATTTTTATGTTTTCAAATTCTGTCAGGGTTGTAAAAAGAGCAGAAGAATGAATTTAGAAACCATGGGTCATGGTTAATTGTGAACCAGAGAAGAGAGCAAATCCAGACAGACAATTTCTCCCTGGACCTGCAAGAATGCTGAATCACTTCCCCAAATAATGACCCCGGGAGCTGCAGGGGGTGATGTCCACCTTCCGCCAACTGTGTGAGCAATGGCGCAGGCAGGGTCTCCCACCGTTTGATGTATTCCTAAAGGCAGAGTAGGGAGGAAGGACAGGGTAAGATCTGTGACGTCTGGTCATGTGTTGTGCAGAAGAGCACGAAAGTCATACCCGTAGTCATTTCTTTTTTCAAGCAGCTAGGTCCAGTGTCAGATTTTTTTAGCCACCTCATCCTGAGGCTAATGCCTAGAGAAGTATGAATTTAATAACAGAAGGCTGGTGCCAAAGCACAATCACATCAAAACACTTGGCGACTGGCCAGCAAGTAGTGACTGCAGCGTGTGATTGTGTCTCATAAAAAGAAGCAGTCTATTAAAAGAAACACGGTGGGCCTTTTTTGATGAGACCAAAAGTGACATTTCTTCCTTCACTCACAGTACAGTAAAAGAACACTGTTTTGTTTCTTAATGAGGCTGCGCTGTTGAGTCTTCACTAAGAGGAAGCAATTTAGTGTGATGGTTTACCCAGTCACCACGCACCGGCTTCACCATAGTGCTATATAACAATCATAAAAGTTAATAGCATGGTGGGAAATATTATTAATACAGCTTTATTGTTGTACATAATTTTCTAAATTAAGCTCCAATTACTTGGCAGCTCAGATAAAAAGTACTGACTATAGCAACTAGAACTTGAGTTAGACAAACTACCTAGAGATTAGAATAAAACTAAGAAAAATAGACACACCCACCTGACTAGAGAACAACCAAAGAACATAAAGCTGGACTCTAATCCTACTTCCAAAACCAGCAGAATGTCTTATCTGATCCAATCTCAACCCGGTGAGTTTGATTATCTGCACCAATACACAGAAAAACATTCTTCAGGGGAGAACTGTACTTATGCATGTCCTATGCTAACTGTTTTCTTCAGAGTTCTTTATGGGAGGGGTGCGGTATAAAGAAGAAAGCCCAGGTAGACCTGAAATCCAACTGGTAAATGATAGCGGTGTTTTCCATCTCTCCTCTAACGCTGGGTTCACAGAAACATCCAGCTCAACTAAACCTCTTCTGGAAGGTTTCTGTTACTCCGGCTGAAATCTTGCTACCCTAAGTATGAAGACAACATCACTTAGCTATCCCTCTGGCACTAGCTCCAGTGATGGTTGTTGATTTAATGATTTTCTTTGCCTGCTGGGATGTCGACATCAATCATGCTTAATTTATCACTCATGTTGGTGCCACCAAGAACTCTAGAACAGTAGTGAGTGCTGTTTTTCCTTTTCTCACACCTTTCCACCAACTACACTGGAGGCCAGAGGCTCTTGCAGGCTTTTGTGTCTTACACACTCATGCACTAGTGTTCACTGAAATCACGCTTGGATTTGCCTAGAACATGTTTTTCTCACAACAAAAGGGCGTGTCATCTGCCTGCTTAGAGCTTCCCCGTGGCTTTTCTCTGTACCAAGATGTAAATCCCCTTGGCTTTTCCTCTCTGACTCCGTCTGCATGCTCTCTCCCGAGTTCCTTGAGCACACATGCATCCCAGCTATTTTGATCAAGCTCAACTACACTCCAGCCACATTAGCTGACTTTCTGCTTTTCCAAGTGCTCAGGATTACTTGCTGTTTCTCTGTCTGAAATTCTCTCTTCCAGATGTTTGCATGCTGCTGGGGTGTCTCTTCATTCTCATTGGTCTCTACTCAAATATCACCTCGAAGCAAAAATCTTTCTTTCACTACTTCGTTGTTATTTTTTGAGTTTTTGGTATTTTGTTGCAATGCTAGGGATCAAAGTGAGGCCATTGCATATGCTAAGCAAGCACTCCACTACTCAGCTGCCCTCCTGGCCGCCTTCACATCCTATTAGATACCTGCATTTTAACGTCCACCTCATAAACTACTTTACTTTCTGTCCAGCACATTTTATGGTGCCATGATGCTAATTATCTATTTGATTGTTCACATTTTTTGCTTCCTCAACTATTGGAAAACAAGTAATAAAGGAATAAAGAATCTGTCTTATTCACCTCTGTATTGTCGTGGAGGGGATAGTGCCTGGAAGGAGCCGTTCAGTCGCGATTCGTTCAATTAAATAAATATAAAGATCTTTCTATGCACCAAGCCTAGCCAACTTATTTAGACACCAGGACTAGTACAAAAGCAACCCAATAATTCAATGCTCCGATTTATTTCCCATGACAATCTTTGACATGTTTATATTTTATGCAAAACAGCTTGAAGTTGTTCTCTCTTTAAACATCACTCATGCTATTTGATGACCAAAACCATCAAGATGACATCAAAGGAAAATCATGCTACCTGCTTTGAAATTTAATATTTAAGTTTAAGGGCCAAATCTCTCTGCTTATACACAAAGGGAATATTTTCTCAGCAGTAATTTTTTAAATTCCTTAACAGAATTATCTCATAATTGAGTCAAAAATTACAATATTATTTTCAGTATTGTGTTCACACACTGGTGGGTTCCTGAAAATCTTTCTAGGTTTAGATCCCAGGAAGAAAAAATGCAGTTGTAAATGATCAGAAGTAAGTGCTCTAGATATGCCCTCTTCATTCTTCAGCAGCTTCTCACCCCGTAAAATAGGGCATCTAGTAACCTCATTTAAAGGTTATTGCTTAATTATGTACACTCTCAACTTTATTACTTTGAATTTTGAGCCCTTTAATTTTCCTATTTGCACTTCATGATTTTTATTATACCTGGAAGCAACCCATTAGAGTAGCATAAATAAATGGGTCATTCTTTCTGGAGATGATACTCCTATAGCTTCTCTTGTGCTTCTGACTCAGTCTTGGGATAATGTGTCACTCACAATGGGAGGTAGGGTACAGAATCTTTGGGGGAAGTAGAATGCAGCTGCCTTCACTCCTTATTTTCGAAAGCAAAATTCGAGTGATTCATCCGTAGAAGGTTATCCTCAATCTCACATAGTCATAGTGGTTCCACTTGTACTCACCAGGGCTTGTATATTTGCATCATCATATGTGGGGACATGAAAAATACTTATAGGATGGGGCTACAGGTTGTTTATCTCACAAAGGAAAAAAAAATTGATGTCTCAGAAAAATTCAGCCTGCGTGGGTAGTGCCCTTACCTGTCTTCAAATCGCACATCATTAGACCCTTTCCTACGAAGAAGATCTAGTGGCCCGTAGGGTGTGTCCTTGCATTTTGAGTCTGAGTCACAGAGCAGAGTTTGTAAGAATGGGAAGAATCCAGTACTGGGAAGGTTTCGAGGTGCAAGGTAACCTGAAATTAAAGAACAAAAATGATATCACTATGATATGTTTGTCTGGAAAAAGACAGAAGTATAATAACAACTCCCCATTTTGTGAAATTTGGGACCTCCAAACTTGCCCCACCTTTGTAAGTGATGTTGACCTTTCAGCAGGAGCAGGCCTTCGGGATGTTTTTAACTTGACTTCTAAATTTATTAACGGGAATCAAAAAACATAAAAATGTTTCTTGCTCCATGAATTTCTTTTTCTGGGGTTATTCTAAGGTAGTGTGGCGGTTAGGTGGAGTGTCAACTTGATTTGCTTTGGGATCCACCTGGGAAATCGGTAGAAGACATTTTGGGGTACGTCTGCACGGGCCATGGAGACCCTAGAGTCTATGCCTTGTGCCTAGCCCCTTCATCTCTAGAACTGCTGCCCTCCTCTGCTTCCCAGGCACCATGAGCTGAGCAGCTTTCTTCCTCCACTTCCTTCTGGTATGAGACTTCTGCTCTGTGGCAGAAATCTTCCCTTAAGTTGCAAATGTCAGGTATTTTGTCCCAGCAATGGGAACACTGACCAACACAAGTAGTTTCAAAAATGTAGAGAGTTCTTTAAATAAGTCAGTGTATCTATATCATCAAATACAATGCAACCGATTAGAATATCAATACGGAATAAGTTTATATAACTGAAAGGAACAGATTAGAAAGTGGAATATAGTTTTAAATGATATGAACAGATAGCCCTGACCTCTTGAAATATATTTAAACACATGTATCCTGAAAACTTGGAAGTTTCTCCCCAAGAATATTATTTTTATTATAGTATTTGTGCTGCATAACAATTACATTCAACTTGGGAACTAACACATATACATACTGCATCTTACTCACTTTTACTTACCTTTCCCTGAAAGATTATATAAAACTTTTTCTAATTCCTTTATAATCTGGGTGATAAATTTTACAAATTTTCATTGTTTTTCACAGTGTACATGCCTGCTTCTGTAATCCAAGTGTGTATAAATACAACCAACTTCTCAGATACTACAAAATATTTTTGATCTCTTTCAAACTCAACATTTTAATTATCTTACACACAGACCGCATTTTCCCATTTAAAAATGATAGTAAGTGATGTGAAGGAATATGCAGATTATCCCAAAATTACTCATAGGAAACAAGGACTGCAACAGGAAAGAACTCTGTAACCTTCCCCTAAGAATTGTTTTATAAAGTGCCATGATAATAGACAGTTAGTAACCCTGTGAAATATCAGTCTTTTTATAATTAGATTTTCTATTAAAACAATAGACTCCTCCTTTAGGAAAATATGGAGACAGTGAGGCGTCAGCAAAGGCAGGTCTAGAAAGTCGGAAGACTGAAGACTAACAAGCAAAGCCTTTATTTCCTCATGCATCTATTAAAGAGAGTGGTGGTACAGGTCTGTCATCAATTTAAATAGAAATAGGCAATCCTTTAAAAAATGAGAAGAGCAACGTGACCGTGCATTAATATCCCGGCAGACAGCAGAATAAATAGAAACTGATCCAAGTAACTTAAATATAGATCTGCATTAAGAGAAAAGAGATGATTAGACTAATAGAGAAGGGGCTGTACATTGGAAAGTTGGCCAGAAGAATTTTTTTAAAAAGCTAAAAAGATTCTTTTGGGAAAACATTTGTTCTTATTGTAATGAGGGTGAAAAGATTAACTCAGGAAAATGTTGTATTGTTAATCTTGAAGACAGAGAGAGGAGTCAAAAGCCAAAGAATAGAGGCAACCTGGAGGAGCTTGAAGGGCAAGAAAATAGATTCCCCCAACCACCCCACACTAGAGTTCAAAGGAAAACTAGCTGGCACTTTGATGATCGGCCCACTAAGATTAATTTCTGGACTTCTGACCTACAGAACTTTCAAGTAATAACTTTCTATTGTTTCTAAGCAACTCTGGTTGTGATAATTTATTATAGTAGTTGGAAAATGATGCAAAAACGAATACTCGTGTAACAGAAGTTTTGAGAACTCAGAAGAAATTATTGAAAACTTAAGTTGACCAAACTGCCCACCAGTGCCTTGTAAGCAGCCCCAGCGTCTGATACCAGAGAGACAAGATGGGTGACTCTCCTAGTAGCCCCAGGGAAGGCTGCAGTGGACTGACAAGAATTCCCATCAGTGTCATCCTTGCAGCACAGGTCCTTGAACCAACTGGAGAGGGACAGTCAAATGGGCCAAGGTTTTGCATCACCCATCCATAGCGAGCTTCTGCCATTGAGAACTGCTGACTGCCAGATTCACCATGCGTGGGAACCACCCTGTTGCACAGGGCCACACTGTACCTGCTCACTCAAGATACAGATCTGCAAATGGGCTTGTTCCTACTCAAAGCACCAGATGTCTTCTTTACACAAAAAGAATGGGAGATTCATGGAATGGTGACAGAACCAGATGGCCAAATGATGCCCCCGATTTGCTAATCCTCTCCTGTCTCCTAAGCCACTTATCAGCGAGATGGTTTGGATGAGTGAGGTGATTCTGCAAACATCAGAGGTACAAGCCAACGGTGACATAAAGAGAGAGAGAGAAGCTGTCATGGGAAGGAGAGACGAGACGAGGTAACGCTTGATGTCTGATTTTAGCTTTTTTGGCAGCAATTATAACCTGGGAATTATTGGGGAAGAATTTAAATATATTTAAATTCACAATGTTTTTCAACTATCTATAGAAGATAAGCTTCCTTTTAGAAAATTCATCATGGGATTCTTTTTAAAAAAAAAAAGTTCCCAGATTAGTGAAAGTAGAGACAGGGAAAACTTTGCACAGATTTTTGGTGAATGATATTTAACTTGTTGTAATGGGATCATGGAAATGGAAATTTAGATCAAGTATTCACAAGTTTCAGTTCCCACAGTGCCATGCGGAGAGTGGATGGTCATATTTTGTACTTTACCATCACCAAGGCAAGGAAGCTGCTAAAGCAACCCAGTACTGGTTTATAACTAGCATTTTACTTATCCTATATACACAATTTTTCCTATTTAAAAGCAATAGAGAACTATATGAAGGAATATGCAGATCCCCCATGATTCGTCCATGGCACATAAGAAATTAACTGTGTACCCACACTATTCCAGCCCATAAAGTGAATTTATATCATTCATCCTTCCCTGTAGTCTATTTTTACTCCCTCGTGCACATCAACTTTTCATAAAATCCAGAAATCCTCTAAAACTAAAGTATTCAGAATGAAATAAAATTCAACTTCATTACATCTTCTTGTGAAAATAAAATGGGCTTTTCAATTGTCTACCCATTTCAGTTAGACGTGGAAGGATGTAACCACTCAGGCTATAGGTGGAACCAAACCATTACACTTTTCCAAGAGCTTCTAATTTTAACTTGAACTTATTTTGTTCTGTAGGCATCTCTGGCACTTTCAGATTCTAAAATAATGTTTCCTTTTATAGTCTCAAATGGCAAGGTGAAGGAAGCATTTCTCTGTCACAAAAATTCCAAAAGTAAACATAGACAATGCAAAGTGCCCCTGGCCCCAGCTATAGGACAAATTTAATGGAACAACTCGAGGGAGATTATGTCTGTACACACCACAACATGGCAAGCAGGTAGCACAAATCAACAAACAAACAAAACAAAATAAAACAAAACCATCCCACAGATAATTGATGTTAAGCAGGGTAAAATTCTTGGCACTAGGACATCCATGTGTCCCATATTCAGGGCAATTTTCATAACCATGTTCAGGGGAAAGCTATTGAAGTGCCTGCCAATTTCATAAGATCAAATTAAAAAAGACCCACAACACAATCAGGAAGCAGGGTAAGGCAGTGGTTAGCAAAATCCTCAGTCACTGAGTTTTTCGGTAGCGCTAAGAGGAGGCAATGGGCAGCCAGCTACCCGTGGGTGTGGGGAGATCGTTCTGACATAAATACTGTCCACACTACCAACATGGGTGGTCCCATAATCGCATTGACATGATCCAATGCTCCTCTAGAGAATTGAATCAGACAAAATAGTAGAACAAGTTTAAGGACAAATCATAAGTGAAGTTTTAATCTATAGCAAATTTACTTCTTACTGTAAGAATGAAAGCAGGATTACAAGAAGACTCACTTCCAAGAATATTTCAAAACAGATACTTTGTAAACCATTCTAATGCCAATAAGTACAACTGTATTTGCTCATATTGAAGTTCAGATTTGATTTCTTTTCCCTTTCTGCACAAAAACCCTTATTTGGAGCAATATTCGTGTGACTTTATGGGGAGAGAGAAGCAGTGGCACACAGGTCCTTGGGGTGTGGTCTCTGGACCATCGCATCTGCACTTCCTGGGAAGTTACTAGAAATAAAAATGTGGGGCCTGGGATGTAGTTCCCTGATTGCATGTGGGTTCTGTCTGTGTGGGAGGAGCTGGGTCCCACCTCTTAGCATTGGAAGAAAAAAGAAAATGAAAAAAGAAGGAAAGGGAAATTTTATTGCTCACTGTAAAGTTTGTGCGGATCAGCAATCAGTGCTTCTTTCTGTAGGTCCTCTAGGTCATTCCAATGCATGCTAACTTTTGAGTACCCCTGGGTTAAACTACAATTCTTTTCCATGAAAACTGACAAATATTTTTAAATTTGTGGGCTATAGATCTCCATAATAATTGTTCTACTCCACAATAGTAGTATGAAAGCAGACATGGACAATGTGTACATCAATGGGCCTGGTGGTAAGCTAACAAACTGTATTTACAGGAGCGGGAAGTGAGCTGGATTTGGCTATCATCTGTTGTCTCTTGGGTGGTTCTTTCCCATTCCCTTTCCCCCTTTTTTTCCTGCCTTATTCATTTCCTATGCGTATTTTCTCCTGCCCTTCTTTTCCTCTTTTCTCATTGCATCCAATTTACTTCATAGTCCTTTTCTTCTAATTATTTATCTTTTCTATTTTTCATTTTGCCACCTCCTTTAAAAAAATTGAATTTCTATTTCTTCTTTGTTCCTTCCTGATGATTCCCGTCTTCCTCCTTGCTTTCTCTTTGTTCATCGATGTAGCCAAGAGTGCAATTTTTTCCCCAAATCTTCCCTTACTACTTTGTTTTTACTGTAGTAGGATTTTTACCCACTTTCATAATAAATTCAGGAGCATATTGTTCATTGGCACTGCCCAGTGAAGTGATATTTTCTATTTATTGTACTATTTAAGAAAGAAATGTCAAGGTCTTTTAGTAATGAAGCTGCGTCCATTTGACATCATTAGACTCAGGAAGTTTAGGATAAGCTGCCTTGGTGACCTTTGTGGGTATTAAAGTGTGGTAGAATTGGAGAATTTCCACTGTGTTTCTTTGTGATTTTTTCAAAACAGGTCAGAACCCAACTTAGCTGGCATTTTTGTGTTTCCAGATGAAAGAAATTTCATCTTACCCCAGGGAAGAGATGAATGATAAGTCTTGGGGAAAAAAATCCTGACTAAAAAAAATATATACATATATATGAAGTTTCTCATTTGGGGCATCATACTGTTCTTCACTTTTCAGACAGAGGGTCACATTGGCAGAGCAAGTACCAGGCTTTCTGATCTCACCGATGCTAAGTCTCCTTCAGTCTTGTTAGACACCACAGGAGTTTAACACCGTGACGAGAGCAAATGAGACCAGCAGACCCCAAAATAGCTTTTACAACTGATTGAATACTCAAATATGAGCACACAATGTATGGAAAGAAAATGAAATTCATATAAATAAAGTATATTTGTAATAATTTGTTAGAGTAAGCCTTTTTTACTCTTTTTAGTAGCTTCCAAGCTAATTTGGTTCTTGGTTACATTTTTGAAGACATAATTAAAATTGTAAATAATAAAAAACCCGACCTTTCAAGGTATTTCATGACATTCTATCAGACACCCATATGCTACCCTTCAGTTGTGGGTTAAGGGGAGGTGTTCTCTTCTGCCGCCCACATCAGGTAAAATGAAGTACACTAGACGTTCTGGATTGCAGGCCTTCTGAATATGGGCTTTGGCATTCATGTGACCCAGAGTGACCTTGCCTAGAATTAAACTCATAGGACTTTGAATCTTGAATAAGAAAATTTGAAAACTTAGCACGGTAACATAAGAAAAATTTTAAAGACACTGGATGCAGAATAAACTACCAGATATGATCAGATAATATGGCAAGTGTTTAAGTCTTTTTAAAAAAATTACAGTGAAAGACATATTGCCTTTAACTCTTTCTAAAACACTCCCACTCGCTGTGGCACACTTATCCTATTGTTCTCGCCACTGTCTGAAGCAGTCTGGAAATACTTTTTATGAGTATTCCTAACTGTGTTATGTGGGTGCCTTGATATTCTAATCAATTCAAAATATTTGCTTTTCATTGTCATTTCGACTTTGAAGAAGAGCGAAAGTCATAGGATACTGGGGTCAGGGAAAGGTGGATGAGGGCATACGCTAATGTTTTTATTTGGCAGAAATTAACATAAATGTTTGATTAACAAGGTGTGATCAAAAGGTAAACGCTTAAATAAAACATATCACAGTAACAGACGCGCTGCCGTTAGTCTCCCTTGAAATGTCCCTCCCTGCTCCAAACACACTTAGGCCATTGTTCTTGTCAATGTATCTTCTGCTGTAATGAAATCTATTTGTAAGTGTCATTAACAGTTTATTTTTCAATTACCCTTTGCATTTGTAAAAAGAAAAACCCAGGCATAGCTCTTAGCACAATCCTAAGCACACTGCACACAATTATTAAACATGTGAATAGATGGATCAGCCCTTCATGATCATAGGATGACTGTGATGTAAAACTGTAACGTAATACATCTATCCATGTGTTATTTGCAGGGCAAAATTTAAATTTAAAATCCAATATATATTTAATGGACATAATAAATTCAATAGGTAATATTGCCTTATGTTCAAGTGCCTTAGAAAAATGGATAGTCTCACTGGATTAACAAGGAATGTTTATTGTTGTGCCTTTCAAGTTTTGCTTTTCCTGAAAATAGAACTAATTCACATTGGTGCTCATAATATCAACTGCTCAATCTGTTATCCCCAAACTGAAGCCATCAAGCATCTGTTTCATAAATATTTGCTGGTACTGTGTGCCTAGCACTAAGTAAGGTGTTAAGTTATACTAATTCTTCTATTTAAAAGATAAAATTTCTATCTTAACATCTTAAAATATAGTCTGGCTATTACTGACGGGGGCGAAGAGAGAGAGGAGCAAGAAAGCAGCTACAAAGATGTCAGGTTTTCAAGTTCACCACAGTTTACTATAAAAGGCAACTAGAAGCCACTGTTAGCCAGGCCTGTTAGGTTAGCTCTGTGTAATCCCAGCACTGGGAGAAGCTGAGGCAGGAAGATCACAAGTTTAAGTCCAGCCTGAGCAATTTATCAACTTAGGGAGACCTGGTCTCAAAATTAAAAATAAAAAATGGCCTGGGTGTGTAACTCAGTGTGAAGACCTTGGGCTCAGTCCTAATATCAAAACAAGAGTCATTGTTTCCTGAACTGCTAAAAATATTCAGTATTTTAAAAGTTATTTTAAAAACATTAGAAAAAATACTAAAATAATCACAATAAAAAACAAAAGAAATCCTTAAAAGTCCTTCTTGGATGGTGAAGGGATTTAACTACCATGGCTTCACACGAGTCCGTAACCATCCTGCAGGGCAGGGCAGGTCTTCCACACTTTGGGAAGATAACCTTGGGCCATTTGGCTGGATATGCCAGAGCTACATCTGCATGAACGTAACATTTTGTTAAGCTAAGCTTCAGTGAGAGCAGCGTGAGAACTGGGAAAGCAGGTACACTTCTGGTTTTGCTGGAGAATCATTGAATCACAGGAGATAAATTAACCTTTCTAAACTCTCTATTTCTCCATCCACCAAATTGAGGATAATGGGCCTGCCACCTCACAGGGTACAGAGAAGATTAATCAGATAAAGCCTGGGTAAGGCCTTGTGAACACTGAAGACAGCAGGCCCCGTAGAACCATGAGTTCCCATTGCTCACCCAGCTGCTATTGCATCATTTGTCTTATTTACTATACTGTGGCTGAGGCTTCGCTGCCCAACCCGGTCTCCCTGAGCCAATGAATGAATGGTTAAGAGTATTGCACGATGTGCTCCTCTCCCTAGTAATTCATAGTATGTACCTGTATCAACTGGTGTAGCGCTTCAATTACTGTGCACTCAATGGGTGTGGTGTCATGACGCATTCTCCCTCATTGTCCCCGGGCCAGTTTTGCTTCATAGGACAGGTGCTTTTCCAAGTTCAAATCCAATTCAAGTTGGCAAAATTGGGGACTGTGTGAGGGCAGAGAAGATGCCTAATTCCTAAAGCAGTTAGCAGGGAGGTCTTACATTCCAGAGGCTGGTATCTGTATATTCTCAGTAACTATCACCATAGAGGAAAAGAATAAGTCGAGTTCACTGGGTGGATCCCACATCCCCCTCATCCTTCAGAGTTGCTGCCAATTACATCACCACATAGATTTTGAAAGGTACAAAGTGTCCCTGTGGAGAGAATTTTGGGACGCTGGCTGTGAAACCATAAGCAAGAGAAAGCAGAAAAAGACTGGTGCCTTCTTTATATCTTTGACTTATTACTATTATCATTTGTAAGGGAAGTATATTTTTAGAAGGAATCAGGACTAAGGACCTTGCTATCTCTTTGGTTCTTGGCCTTTGGCCCTTGAGCACACATCTGAATTGATGATCAGCCCAGGGGACTCTATAATTACACCTGGCGGTCCAGAGCAGAGTGTGCCTTGCTGCTTGCTCTCCTAATGTTAAAGAACACCCTGCTGGGAGGTGAGTTCCAAGGGTCAAGACTTGATCTATTTAAGTTTTAAACAAAACGCCTTGGTTCAAGGCCGAGAAACATAACAGAAACACCCATAACACACTCCCATGTGGACTGAATCTGGAAAAGTTTAAAATTAAGAACCTTGTCAATAGTCTTCAAAATACACTCTCCTGGCAAAGAATTGTTGATGTCCAAGGCTCACCTTGGGTGAATGAACTCTTAGAGGGACCCAACCATAACCATTTTGCTTTTGTGAGGCTTGTCTGCTAGTAACAAAAATTCACAATTTCACCTTTAAAAAATTCTCCCTGCTATTGCCATGTACAGAGAGAATCTTAGCAGCTATTTTCCCTCTCGACACCTAAATCGAAGTTAGAAGAAAAAAAAAAAATGAATCCTAGACATTCATTTTGTTGTGGGATATTCTCTCATTAAAATTTAATCTCCTAATTGTCTTAGGGAATTTTGCAACTGAGAAAATGTCCTGTGGCCCCTGGGCAGGTCTCAGTTAAGCTAGGTAGGTACTGTCTGTGACAGTGAGTGCCCACAGGTAACAGCAGACAGACTTGGCTCCAGTGGCTGGGGGTTCCTGTACTGAGTCCGCAGTGAGTCTGTTGGTTTCAACCCCTCTTTTAAGATACTATGCTTCCACAGGTCCAGGAGCAGAGTTAGTATCTAGCAGAGGAAAGGCATCCTGGGGGAGGGTACTTCCTCCTGTGCAAGGCATCTGTACTGGTTCCTGAGAAAAGGACTGCATTGTTAACTGCACAGCACAGGAGCAGACCATCCAGTCTTCCCGGAAGCAAACCCATAAAGCCTGTTAACTCTGCTCTCCTGTGCGATGTTGGGTTTAGGCAAATCTAGAGAGGGGAACACCAGGGACTTCCATTAGCCAGGCTCTGGGACCAAATGAGTTCAGGAAACTAAACTTACTCTCCTGTTCTGGGAAAGCCAGAATATATTTTCATATTAAAGACTCTGAGATGTTGTTGCATTAAAAATGACTTGAATAATTTTAGTTAATTCCAATCACAGTTTTTTTTTTCTTTTCTTTCTTTTTTTTTAAAGATAGCACTGGAGAATTTCCTAGAAATGAATATTCCATGGAACACGTTGCGAAACTGTGTTAATCCATGAGTTCAAATACTTCAAGCAAAAAGACACTTGGAAACTGAAAAGGTTGTTTTTGTCTCCACAGGAAAGATATTCTTACATAAGGAAATGCTTAGTTTCAAATCTTGGCCTATTAAAATTTACTTGCAAATTGCCACCTCACTAAGAAGGCTTAAATAAGGTAACACAGCAAGCACCTTAGCGTGGTACGTTACTACTTACGAGAGCTTCTCAGCAAAACCTACCTAAGACGTTGCTTAAAGAAAGGAATTTCATTCCAGAAGGATTTGTGGAGGCTTATAAAAGTACACACGCCATGATGGGGGAAAAAGAGGACAGCAAGGAAGTCAGAGGA
Organism: Ctenodactylus gundi; assembly: GCA_004027205.1. Taxonomy (NCBI): domain Eukaryota; kingdom Metazoa; phylum Chordata; class Mammalia; order Rodentia; family Ctenodactylidae; genus Ctenodactylus; species Ctenodactylus gundi. The sequence continues at coordinate 542,053 of PVKB01000123.1, forward strand.
AGAGCAAACAAGAGTAGGGAAAAACAAAGCCAGCTCAACAGTCCATGCCACAGGTGCGTGTGCGGTATTAGAAGTCAGTCACAAATGGACGTCCGAATGTCCTAAGCAGCCTCTGGAACTACAGAAATGTGATTATCAGCCCAGTTTATGGTGTCCATAAAATCCGATAAAAGTGAATTATCTTGAGAAAGACCACTTTTCCTATCCAGGGAGAAATTATACCTATCAAACACACCAAGGGCTTTCCTGCAGGGTGTAGCTGTGTTGTTCCCACCCAGGGAACATCGGGAACATCAGTGAAAGTGACTTGATTCCAAGAATTGACTTGGGGTGTGTGTGTGTGTGTGTGTGTGTGTGTAAAAGGTTTTATTGGGAAACTTACAGAAGGTGAAAGAAAGATAGGGCAAAGCTTCTGCTATCCAAGAGGGGGACCTGGAAATGTGAGTTCCCCCAAGGATTGACTGTTAATATGGGTAGAGGCCTGAAGAAATTTGCCACTAAGAGGCAGCTGGTGTGCTGTTCTCCCCTGCCACATAGAAAGGAGTGGTGGGAGGGCTGGAGGAATGCCTAAGTGGTTAAAGCCCTTGTCTAGCAAGTGCCACATCAAGAGCTAAATACCTGAGTTTGATTCCCCAGCACCACATAAGCCGGGCGTGGTGGCACATGCCTGTAATCCCAGCACTGGAGAGGCTGAGACAGGATTGCTGTGCATCCAAGGCCAGCCTGGACGCCATAGTGAGTTTAGGACCAGCCTGGGATACAGAGCGAGACCCTGTCTCAAAAAAAAATAAAGTGGTCAGTTTGGGACATGTTTGTCACTATTGGTGGTTGAAATGCCAAGCAAGACAGTGAAATTAGTACAAAGTTGTTAGGAATTAAATCAGAAAAAAATGTCCTTTCCAACCCCTCCCCCAGGTTTTTGCCCTTCTGGTTCCTGGATTAAGTGCTAAATTGTTACCAGGAGCCCCCTCTTGGCAGGACTTTCAGGAATTACTCCAATGAACCAAGTACCAGAGAGGCACGAGAATTATAAAGCATCCTTTAAGTCATAACTTCGCAAATGATTTATTGTATAATGATGACCCTCCACCTTAAGCCAATTTCATCCCTTATGCAAGGACGAAAGCTCGAGCCACACATCAATCACAACTATTGTAAGAAAAAAGGTCTCTGTAAAAGGAGATTGATATGTTGAAATATTAAAGCACTTAGAATGAAAATTATGTTTGAAAATTAAAATGTGATTTCAGTAAACCATTAAGAATAATGATATGGAGAAAAGAATTTCAGTAACTATCCTTGTAGAGAGATGTTGCTAACAATGACTTTTTTAACTTAGAAATGTGTACCAGTATCACAGAGAATTGTGTGTGCTATAGCGTGAAAATACAAGCCAATGAAATGTATTGCTGGGATCAGAGTTGGGAAGAAATGTTCCCACGAAGGCTGAAAATTAGCAACTTCCCCAAGCAACAGATGGCTTGTTCTTGGGGAAGCTCCATCTCTGGTTTGTAATCCTATCACTCAACAGCCTGTGTAATAGTTAGGTCTTAGTATTCACATTGCATCTATTTACAAATGATACGTGTGACAACCTGCCAGTGGAAAAATGTGTGTCGCAACCTTTTCTCTCAAGCAGCACTGTTGACAGGTAGCAACCCCATCTGCTTGTCAGACTTGACTTTTCTCCTAAACCAAAGATTCTCTTACCAAGACCTCTGCCAATCGGAAAGAGACAATTTATGTGATCCGTGACTTGCTTTATAACCCATAACATTTCACAGGCCTTCTCCCTTGCTCTATACAGAACTACGTCTCATCAAAGTCATTGTCTCATTAAAGAGGAAAAAAAAAGCAGAAAAAAATGCCCTAGTGATATCTCCCTAAGTTGTGCAATTCAAAATGCATCAGTTTAAAAAATATTAGCTGAACAACTAAAATTTATTTTTTTTTCTGTAGAAAAGCAAATACTTTGAAGAGTACAAAATAAAATCAATTAGATTGGGAAAAAATTAAAGCCTATTAGACTGGGAAAAAATTTAAATCTAACAAACCAAACGTTGGAGAGTTTATGGAGCAATGAGAACTCCCTTTAACTATGGTGGAGAAGTGTGTTTTGGCATAGCTGCTGTGGAAAACATTTGGGCACGTTTGACAAAATTTGAAATGTGCCTAATTCTAAGTGTCCGTGATGAAAAACATACATGTGTGCCCAAGAGGACCCAGAAAAGAATACCCAACACGTGTTATTTGCAGTGAACTGAAAAACTCTGAATGTTTGTCCAAGACTACAGAAGAGTAACTTGTGATAGACTTATGGCAGATGCCTGTGCAGCTACAAAATAAAATGTCCCACAAGGCAGAATGGTGAGAAAAAATGCATGATAAGAAAGGATACAAGGGGTACAACATCGTTTTTGTAAACTTTAGAAGTCTAAAAAATGATATCGTGAAATACGACAAGGCACATAAATATGTAGTAAGGAGAACTATGACAAACGTGGAAAGGTAGAAATTCTCCTACTAGTGGAAACAGTCCGCAGGAAGCAAGGAAAGAGACAGGAAGCGAGGTCATGGAATTTGGGAGAGTTACACTAGACCTCAATCACACCTTCAATGTGTGATTTCTGTTAAATATTAGCAAGAAATAGATGCTGAAAGCCACTATGACCTAAAAATGGTAGGGTTTGACAAGGTCGAGTAGTGGGTACATTATTTTAATGACAGTTTTGTGCAATTTTATGCTTGCCAAGGTGGTTAAAATACTTCACACTTGTCTTAACGATAATACACTAGATTTGCGTTAGACCTGGCTAGAAGGCTTTAGTTATAGGGAAAAAAATAACAGAGCCTGCTCATTATTAAGGCAACGTTACCTACAAGCCAATTCAAGCATAGCTTTATAACAATGCTCCAGGTTAATAAACCCCATCCTCTTTTCTCAACGCTGGAGGCTAACCCACTGACCTGGGTGTTTGTGTTTTCCACTGGCCTCCCTGCTCTGTTTGTTGTGACGAGCTGGGACCTCTCTTCCTGAGAGGAATGGCTAAAGCAGAGCTCATTAAATGCACTGCTCCAGACTGTTCATTATGTATTACCTCCATCTTCTCTCCTCTGAGCATCGGCGGCTATTGTGTTTACTCCATTACTGAACTTAATTAAGTCCTTTAAGAGTTTCTCATAATCTTTCAAACTTCTTGTTGCTGGCAATATGGACCATTTGTTTGCATTACTTCTGAATTATTAATAACCATGTTTTTAAATTGTTTCCAGGTTTCTAAAAGTCAACCCACTGTTCAGACTGAATGGTCTTGTTTTGAATATCTGCCTACCTCAACTGTTTTTGAAACTCTCTTGGTATTGGGCCTTTTGTCTACTATTAAATTATACCTCAAGTTGCTCTTTGCTGTTTGGATGTGGGAAAATCTTACCTTCATTTTTGCTAGCCACTATCTTAAAATTTACATTTTTTCCTCAGTGGTATAAATCCATGACATTAAAATTCCAAGCAGGAAATATATTACCCACAGTTGAAATTCCATAAAATTCCACCTCGTAAGTGGACATCTTTTTATGAAACAGTTTTTCTAATTTGTATTCTCTTTAGTAGTGCACATTAGTTATGCAAAATAAGGAGTTTCATTTGGTATTTTTATACTATAATCTGCTTTGATCATATGTGCCTGTCCTTAATCCTTCTTGCCTTTCCCTTCCTCGTCTCCGTAAGGCTCCCCTCTTCTGTTCATGTTCTCCTCCACTCCCAGCGTCCACATATGAATGCAAACATAAATTTGAGCACTTGTCTCTCTGAATCTGACTTACGCAGTCTAACACAATGATCCCCTGTTCCACTTCCATGAATTTGCGTTCTGTGGCTGAAACGTATTTATATCACATCACATTTTCTTTATCTCTTTATCTGTCACTGGGCACCAAGGCTGATTCCATAGCCTGGCTATTGTGAATTGTGTCACAATAAATATCACTAAGCAGATATCCCTAAAGTATTCTGGCTTCCTCTGATACATTCCAAGGAGCATACACCTTAAATTACTCAATGAGAACTTCATTCACAGCATTCTAGGAAGATCACAAGAAAGGGCCAGTCACTGGCTTTCCTCGTTACAAATATTCAGTTAATCCTTTCAAGGAATTTTGGCAGGTTAGCAAGACACGACTTAATTTATTACAATTATATCAAGTGGGCTCCCCAGGCAGTCATGGCTTTTTCCTGCTAAAGGAAAAATTTGTTTGTTCCTAAGATGAATTCCCAGAATCTCTCTCCTCGCATTTTCAATAACAGGTTAGCCATTAGTCAGCTGGCAGATCTTCAAACATTATCACGAAAAATGGTACGTGATATGGCTTTATTAATGCTTCCGTTTCCTCCTGCAGTTTCTCTAGATTTTTGAAAGTGACATCCAGGAGAAACACATTATTCCCATCCCCCCTGGTCCCTACAGCTGTCACGGGCAAACTCAGGACAGTGGTTTCCACCATTTCATAGAGAAAATTAATACAAGACCAGGCAGCATCATGTTGAGCCTTCGTCTTTCTGGATTATCTGTTTTGAGGATGTAGTGACTTTACAAATTTATCTGACTTTACCATGTGATGCTCTCCTGGAATTCATACATATGTATATTCATCCATTCAGGACAATTCATCCATTCATTGAACACTTTTTTATGTCTATAACATGCAGGGTTATTTCTGGACAAGGAAACTATACCTGTCCCTACCTTTCAGGAGACTAAGGAGAAGGTGGAAAAGCAAGGTGTGGTGATGCAGGCCTCCAACCCTAGCACTGCAGGAGGCTTGAAGGAGGAAGATCGCAAGTTCAAGACAAACCTGGGCAACTTAGTGACTAAGTGACTGTCTCAAAATCAAAAACAAAACATGAGTTGAAGATGTAGTTGAATGAGAAGGGTCTGGGTTCATTCAATTCCCAGTACCACAGTAAAGAAGAAAGAGAGAGAGAGAGAGTGAGAGAGAGAGAGAGCAGAACAAACTCCAGTCACTTCATCTTTATTTTGGACCATGAATAGATATAATTATACTAATTTACATGATAATCTGCAGGTAATTACTCCCCTTTTCCTATTTTGGAACTTTCTGACAGCATTGAGCTCTCCAAGCCAACAATAAAATTAAGTGTATTAACTGAGAGAACCGGGGAGGACTAAGTGAGTCACAGAGTATACGCCACATCTCCCTCCGTGTCTTTATTATTTACTTTGCATATGCAGCGGACTTGGGGAGCCTCTCTGCATCTCAGGCCAGCAGATGCTTCTGTTCACTTGGCCTAATGACGTAAAGAGAAACAGAAGGATGTGCAAATGTGTTCAAGTGCTGCATCTTCAAAGACAGTAGATGCTGAGATTGCATCCCTCCCTCAGTGTTCTCCTCCCTGTTTACTGTGGGAAAAGGTGACAGAAGCAGGCAGCTGCCCTACAGCAACACGGAAATCCTTCTTCCAGCGGTGACCTCACTTTTCAAAATGTGACTGACTATATGAAACTGAAGGATTAGAATCTGAAAATCACAACATTTCCTTTGTAGCTATGAAAGAATAAATAATTGAGAGGACCTTACTAAAGAGTAGATATTTGATATCAAATTCTCAGTGTCAGCTCTGGAAAATATTGATACATAATAGAAATAAAAAAGGAAAAGTATCTGAAAGCCCAAACTAAACTCCATTTTTGAAATGTCAAAGTTGGTGTAAATTTATCATCACTTACATAGTATACTTAAAGAGACTTCAGTCTGGGGAGAAGCCATATGTGTCCTCCAACTCAATTTTCCTTCCCTCTCACTGTCCCTCTTGTTCTTTGCCACTCAAGTCAGAAAAACGAGGTGCCGGCTTCTGCCTGTTGTTTCCAAGACACTCGTGGACTCCCAAAAAGACAATAGACTCTATTAATTATTCCTTTTGGTGAGACTATATTGTTCTTAATATTGTGGCACTAATTAAAATGTTTAGAAAAAAATGAAAAGAAACTTTAAATTCCAGACAAGGGGCTTTTGACATTAAAATAGACTAATGGAATCAGTTTACTATAGAAAGTTGAAAAGAAATTAAAGAAAGATACATAAAGTAGGATTCATGACAACATATTGATTGGAGATAGATGCACTAATTATATCATTTATTTTATTCCTAATATGAACCCCTATATGTGCCATCCATGGTCTTTAATCTATATAGCAACCCTTCTGGGTGGGTTTTTTTCCCATATATAAGACAGCTGGGAGAATTCTGCGTGCATTTGAAAGTCTCGGTACACCCTTCTCCAGCATTTTGGTCTGCTTCTTTACAGGAAATTTTTGCCTATTATTAACATCCTTTAATTAGCTACTTATAATTCCTTTAAAAATATAAGACAGGTACTGGCTATAAGATGAAACAAAAGATCAGAAATTTGCAAGGACTTGCCACAGAACTAACATATGTTCTTACTTAAATTCCAAAATATCTTAAACATAAATATTTATAAATCTAAAAAAATTACCTTAAGCTATTTAGAGAGAAAGAACACTTATTCACTCTTCATAGATTGGAAAGAAACTGAGCGAGGAAATGGCATGCGGGGCAGCCCAGCAGCTCCTGCTCCTTCTCTTACCAGTGCGCTGATGTCCTGGAGGTCAGCACTGCCTTGATTGCCAGTTGCTACCCTGTGCTCTTATTTATTTATTTATTTATTTATTTATTTATTTATTTATTTATTTATTGAGACAGGGCCTTGCTCTGCAGTCTAGGATGGTCCTGAACTCACTATGTAGCCCAGACTGTTCTTGAGCTTGCAATAATCCTCCTGCCTCAGCCTCCTGAGTGCTAGGGTTGCAAGCCACGTCTGGCTCCTATGCTCCGTTTTCTGCTTGCTGCATTCGCAGTGACTGCACACAGGTGTGTGTGCACATACTGTATTCTGAGTTCTGGGTAAGCCTCGGAAGAAATCCTAAGTCGAACTCCTCTTTACTCACTCCCAGAACTATATTATCGTTAAGCTTTTCTGAAACAGTGCTGGGAAATTCCCTATTATTTAATCGTCAAGATGGAAATCAGCTGTTTTATCATAATTTTTATGAAGCTCGATTCTATGGTGTCAATTTTGGCTGGGGAGATGAGACAGCTATTATCCGATGTTACATTGTATACATTTATATTCTAAAGCTCCAGTTAAAATTTATCTTACTGGAGTCTACTTGCTTTTATTTCTTAATATTGAGATGCTTAATTTTTAATCCCTCACAGAACAACCAGACACAATGTGCACATCCTCAGGAAAGGTAAGAGAGGATATCAGGGAGGGAAGGGAGCGAGCTCCAGAGGAAAAGACTCAAGATACAATGCTCTTTCCAATGAAGTAAATAGAGGATTTGGAGGATTTTAACATACAACCAGTTTAGGAAGGCATTGAGAAAATTTCTCCTTACATTACCTTTATTAATAGTGCTACTCAAGTGAATCATAACTTAGGTGTCTTAGTTACTTACTCATGGCTGAGACAGAATATCTGAAATCCACAATTTAAGGGAGGAAAGAATTATTTCAGCTCACAGTTTCAGAAGGTCTCCCACAGTCTATTCTTGGTGACCAGTGACAGTGGAAGCACACAGCAAAGGTCTAGTCAGAAGAAAGCTCTTCATGGCACAGCAGACAGCAAAGCCAAGTGGTGAGGAGTGAGTAGATGCCTGCAAACTAAGGGCAAGAGCTTTTCCAGAAAGAAGTGATAATGTTTCATCTTTCTTCCTTTATATAGTTTAAGCTGCCAGTTGGGCCACTTACATGCAGGACAGGTGTCCCTCCCTTACTTCCTGGACCACAAGTCAGTAATACACATGTAAAAGCTCTGCTCTGGGTGTCCCACAATCTCATCAAGTGGACACAAACCCTCCAGGTCAAGCCTCAAGCATTCACTCCTGGTAGCTATGCCCTGTCTCCCCAGAGCACATGATTCCACAGATATCTCACTACATCCAAACACATGAGGGTTTTAGGGGACACTTAAGATCCAAACCACCGCATTAATAATAGTGTTACACAGGCCAAGGGTGAAAGCACAATTTTCTCATCGCAAGATCACAAGTCCATATGCAGTTACATGTAATCTAGAAACAACACTAAAAAAGTTCAATTCTTTCTTCCTGGTCTTTAAAAGTTCTCTTTTCTAAGTAGCCCTTCCATTTTCAAGATAAAGCAAGAAGCCTAGCACTGAGCAAGATTCCTGCCAACCCCTACCTGCTTACTACTGATTTTGACCAGAGGATGTCTCTGCCACCTACTAGAGTAAATAATTTTATTTATATTTACTATAACACTTTTATAGTTGCGCTACAGATTTCAAAAGAACTGAAGCCCAGGTCAATCAATATTCTTCATTCAACCAGCTGCTTTCTTCCTCCTCACTGCTTCTAGTCTCATGGTCTTAATACGAGGATGACTGGAAGGAGATCAGTGTGGCCAGTGGCCTGTGGCCTACGAAGAGTCGTTGGAGAAGGTGAAGCAGAAGTGTTCACGGCTCTGACCCACACTTCAAAGTGCCTTGCTAAAGCCAATCTTCTTACAGTTTTCTAAGATTCACGTAATCTGTTCCATCTTTAAAGATTTGATCAAGGGGTCTGCTTTTCATCTACGATAACATGCAAACGTGAACCAGGCCTGGTAGAATGGCTTTAGCACTAGCATGTGGTGAGGCTTAGGCAGGAGGATTACAAGTTTGAGCACAGCCTAGGCAATTTAGCGAGACCTTGTCTCAAAGTAAAAATTAAAAATGAGCTCAGTGTGAAGGTCCTGGCTTTAATATCCAGCACCACAAAAAATTATATACTTAGTCTTAATGGTTTAAAAGTACTTTCACAAATTGCGCTCAATTTGAGCTCCATTCATATAATCATGAGAGATAAACATGATCATTTCCCCTTTTATGCATTAGGTAATAAAAACTCAATGACATCTGTAAGTAAACAAAGTTGGAGTTTCATGTAGGACTTACTATTTCAAGCCCCATACCCTCTCACCTTACCGTGTGTGTGTGTGTGTGTGTGTGTGTGATCTGTGTATACACGTGTATAATAAGTTTTCCCTAAATTTCCTTCACTTTGCTGTGTGAAAACCATTACTATCCAAAAATAACTGTCTGGAGATGCCTGCTCTTAAACAAGATGAACAGATTGTGTTACCTGACACAGGTAAGACACTGGATGCCTGACACATTTACATCCAGGATTAGTACCTGTTAGTCACTACCACTGAGAGTCTTGAGCAGAGACAAGGGTCTGGCAATGGGTAGTGGAATGTGAAAGTTTGATAGAGAAACACAACTGTCCTGAGCATGAAATTGTTTCTAAGTAGGACGTCAAAATGACAGGACTAGGCATCAGGGTTCAAACCAAAGTTACCAGTAAGAGTGTGGTACCAGAATGGAAGAAAAGGAGAAAGACCAGGAGGGTCTCATGGTCTGAGCGCCCTGATTGTATAAACATGATATTACATAAAAGTCTCTTTTCACTGAGCAGTGAAGAAAAATATGATAGAACAGAAGAAGAAAGCCACACTCACTTGTCCTTTGAGTGACTGCAATGCTATTTTTTAATTAAATATCCAGAATATGCTAACTAGAATTCTTACACAGGTTGCCATCACGGTACTCTCTTGGAGTCGATGGGATCAAAACCATAATTCAGATTGGTATCTAGAGGCACAGTGGCTTACATGATAGGCTAAGTATCTTTATTAGGTACATGCAATCAAGTGACAAAGGTAGGTGGTGAGCCACGCTGGGTACCCTAACTTTACCTGTTAGCATTTGTCCCTTAAACAGTTACTGCAAAATAGAAATATTTTTATTCTTGCTGGTCTTTACAATTTTTATGTTTATCATTATGAAGTCTTTCTACCCTTTATCTTTTTATAGAGAATGTAGGTTTGTAGTCTGCACCCAAAGTAGCAATTTTTACAACTGAAGCATCGTGTATGCTTATACATCACGTTATTTCAAACACCAAAAGAAATGCAATCAACTTTTATCAAGTGTCAGATTGCATCAAAACAGTCGATTGCCCTATGGTCCAAATTAAACTAAATAATTGTACTTATTTCCTATCAAATCTTTAAAATTAAAGGTAGAAACCACATAACGAAACTGTAAAATCTTTTTTTTTCTAGCATTCTCCTTTCTCAGACTCCCAAGTGCTGTAATTATAGGCATGCACCACCACTCCCACTGCACGTGGTTCTAGGGAATTGAACCCAGGACTGTTCACTTGCTAGGCAAGCACTTCAATCCCTGAGCTATGCTCCTGATCAGAAACCACAAATTCTAAAGTCAAAGACAACCTTCTACTAACTTGAATTACTACACCTTGAAATGCCCCAACTGCCAAGGCCAGATGAGAGTTCTTTTTATTTTATCTTACTATTTTTATTAATATATGTGCCATGGTTACAGTGTATTGAGTGTTTGTGCACATGTATATCACATCGATGTTACAATCTCTTCCCATTTTGGCCCTCCCACATCCTCCCCATCCCTGCATAACTCCCACTACCACACTCATTCGGCTCTATAGAATGCCTATGTTCTGGGTTTCCCAAATCAGAGAAACCATGTGATATTTAGCATATTTAACCTTTTGTATCTGGCTCACTTTACCACTCAACTCATCACTTATCAGCTCAGTTCTTAACCATCAAAAGGAGAAGCTTGGCCAATAGCTTGTCGTAACTATTAATTTTCAACAACCCACAGATTAATGTGCTCACTGCAGCCCAGGAACCTGCTGATAGTTACAACCACCCATGAAGGTCAATCTGCCTGTCTGGCAAGTTTTGCATCTGTGTACCACCATGCCATGTATGGAACTGACATAATAATATGATTGGACAAAAAGCTATTGTCGGGTGGCCAGATGGACATATAAGTGATTGACACAGTCCTGAGTGCCTGTGTAAGACTCTTATGCCATAAAGTTCAAATCTCAGTAACAACGAGCTTCCTGTGCACTAGAGGGACTAGACATTGAATATTTTAAATATAAATTGAAATTAAGTGAACCGGATCAAAATGTTAAAATATTTTCAGCAACTGGTGATAATGGAGATTTGTGACATGGTAGCCCAGGCCTGGACTCACAGCCTCCTGAAGCTCTATGCTAGGTGACATTGGCCCACAGATTGCACTTCCTTCTGTATTCAAGGGCAGAAAGGGGACAACAGCACCCACTTCACGGTGATATTTTGAAGATGAAATGAAACAGATGCTAAGGGTGAAAGATTTTGCTATAGTGTTGGGTACCGTCAATGTTAATTCTAAAAATAAATATTTTTATAATGTAATTTATTTCAGCAATACCTGGCCTGAATTTATTTGCTTGTGTATGTGACAATTCTATCTCCTTCATTTCAGCTTTATGCCCATGAAGGTAGGAATCTCCCTTCTGTAACTTCTGTAACTGGGACTGTCATTGATTCATTGTGTCGATATTTCAGCACATTGTATTAACTAGTAGCCATGAGGGACCCCTGGATTTCAGGCAAGACGGAGACTGACAGTAACTAGAGTGATCACAACAAGGGTGGGAGTAAGGTGCGGAAAATACCATAAGCCGTGACAGAGGAGAACTGGCGCCACTCGCTCAGGATTCTAGCCACCGCTGCCTGCTGCCAGTAGTGCTTATCCTGCCCCATCTTTAGGAGGCAACTGGCAAGTGACCATCAGGATTACCCAGGGGATCCACAGTGACCTGTACTTTACTTTAAATGTATGTCAGGGTCCAGCGGGTTAAGTGAATTAGTTACTTTTATCTATGACCTAGCAAGTAAATGTTCAGTTATTTCTAGTGTACAATGCAGAGATTGTTGTGAAGATTTGAATTTCCCAAGTCAGGTGCACACAGTACAAGAAGACTTCAGTGTAAATGAAGCCCTCCAGGAGAATCGCAGTCGGGGCGGCGCTCAGCAAGAAATACACCTGCCTGGACTTGAGGTGGCCCTGGAATGTGCTCAGTAGTGCGAGGGAGGTGAGAAGGGAGTCGGACAAATGGGGCTCTGGTGAATGTGGCCTGGCTCGAGTACCATAAAGATGCCTGCACCTTTGAGTGAATAGAACCTAAGAATCACCAAGCCTGGGGTCCTAACACCACCAGAATGTGTGCAGCCTCCTTTTCATATTCAGCCCTGTGCCCACCGCTGTCCAGGTAATCCTGCCTCTAAAGCTCATGAGTTGCCATGACACACTTTGCCAGCAGGTCCTTGTTCATGTGCCTACACGAAGAAAAAAACTGGGACTTGGATGAATTTCGTGACTAGGTTTACAGGGATGTGACAAGGGCTGTGAAGTGGCTTTCATTGTAAATATCCTGAAGTCATCAAACTGCATGGAAGAAGACCTGCCGCTTACGTATCTCTAATGATCAGTTAATTGTTAATATTGTCTATCAAGAAAGATCTAATGATCCTGAAAGGCCAAATTGGCTTAGACTGTTCTCAACAGCCTGGAAAGCACTGGCAAGTATTTTCTCAAATAGTTTATTGCAGATGCAGATCTTTACCTTTTAAATTGATCAAAAAATTCTTCCATGTGCTCGCCACTGGACTTGGTCTTCAGAACAAATATGAACATGAAAACCAAAGTCTTATGCTAAATGGACATTTAAACTCTGTGGGGATGGGGTGGAGGGTTGTGCACTGGTAAAGTTGGGCTCAGGAAGATAAAAGAGACAAGCGTGTTTCTGAGTTACTAGTCTCAACACCATGTTGGCTACAACGATAGGGTCATAGGCAAGGTATGCCACTATCGTGTGAAGTTTGAGTTCCCAATGCAGTCTACTACAACCTGATGGAGTAGTCAGGTGGTGGTTAGAAAGAGTGATACCTGCCATGAGTTTTGACGGAAAAGTTGGAGCTGAGAAAATGACAGGGAAAGGGGAAAATAATATATGCAGAGGCATGAATGTCAGAAGAGCCTGAAGTATAATAAAATCCCATGATAATGCACTAACTTGAATTCAGATGGAAAGCAATTGGCTCACCAGGTCATCTCATTATCCTTGCAAAATAGGCTCCTGAGTTTAACGTGACCGAGTGTTCTAGATCTTACTTACAACGCCAAGGCAGTTTCCTTTTTAGTTCATTGGAAGTGGCTGGAGCATGAAGGATAGGGCTGGGAAGGTTCAAGAGGGGTCTGTGGTGGGAGGCGGCTCTGGGGAGTTAGGTCAGGGTCAGACCATGTCTAAACTGCCATGTCATGGTCAAGATTTTATCCTGAAAACAATGTCGACAAGGAAGGATATAATTCAGGGAAATGATATGTACAGATTTGTGTTTAGAAAAAGAATTGGCATCCACAGGAGATCAGAAAGGAGGCATTGGTATCAGATGGAAAGCTGCAGACATGAGAGAACAGAGAAGGGGATAAGACCCACAAAGGACTCAAATGTCAGAGCCCCTAGAACTGAGGCAGTGGCAGCAGAAGTGGAGACAGTTTCAAGCAACACAGGGAAGGATGAATTGCCAGGAGGACATGGCGACTGAAGGACCTAGATGCAGAGGCAAAGGACAGTGAGAATTTTTTGGCTTGTGGTGACCCCATGGACGACGCATGCACACCCCACGTGGTGCAATGACCAAATGGGGCAAGCGGAAGGGCAAGATTTAGGTGTGTTAAAAACTTGTGACTGAGCCACATTTCTGTAATTATCTTTTCAGATATTTTAATTGGGTTTGTCTGACATAATGAAAACCATTAGCTTTCAATATCTGGGACTGAGCTGGATACAGGGAGATTTAGAAACGAAGCTGTCAGAGTGTTAGTCTGGGGCTATTTGTCATCAGTTTAGCTAGGGTTTTAATAAATGAGAAGAGGCCAAATTGATTTTATTTAAAGAAAAGAAAATGATGGCACCTGTTCTTGAAAGAAAAGACTTCATTCCTCGTACAATCAAGCATTTGTCATAGTAATGCTGAATGATGCTGGTGATATAGCACAATGGCTCCCCAAAGGAGTTTTAGGTGTTGACAAGGGAGTTAGTGTTGCTTTTGAAACATCTTTAGTGCATTGATTCAATCATTTCATAAATCATTTAGATATTTATGTGTCCATCCACTTATCTAATACTTATTTATTTAAAATAATCTAAGTGCCATGCCCACTGAAAAACCAAAGTCTGGGAAAATATGAAAAGAAAAGGATTGAGGGCTGGAGGAATTGTACAGTGGTTAGAGAGCCTGCCTAGCAAGTGCTAAGGCCTTGAGTCTGATTCCCCAGCATCACATGCATTGGGTGTGGTGGTGCACACCTGTAATCACAGCTTTCAGGAGGCAGAGGCAGGAGGATTGCTATGAGTTCCACTACCTAGTGAGTTTGGGACAAGCCTGTACTACAGAATGAGATCCTGTGAGATCCTGTCTCTAAATAAATAAATAATAAGAGAGAAAGAGAGAGAGGGGATTGAAATTGAAACTTGGTCAGAACACTGAAAGAAATCTTGATATTCCAGATCCTCACAGTACAAATATGGAATCCAGGATATAAGGTTAAAAAAAAAGAAAGCCAAAGTGGATTATCACCTACTCTTGGTTGGAGAATCAAGTTTATTTTTCCTCTAAAAATTACTCATTTAGGTTTTAAGTCAAATCTTCATGGTGTTTATCTTGGTACAATTTGAAGTGCCTGATCCAGTACACAAATACAGAAACTAAAGAAAAAGTTGTGTCCTTTTCCAAAACTGAGGGTTATTTAGATTGGCAGAACTAAGAATCTTTAATTTCTTTTTTATCCTAAATATCAAACCAACGATTCTTAAATCACTGATGGCAATAAGCAAACATTATTCTTTGGGTAATAAGCAACCATAGTTCTTCCTACAGTTCTTCTGTGACTTTATCTTGTTCTATAATGGCAATATTATGTGTACAGCAAATGCATCAAAAGATCTGATTTCAAGTCAGAGGCTCTGACATTTACTGTCTAATCAATAACTAACTCCCTATTAGATTCTACTGGACAGTATTGACTAATCGGGATAATCATTTATTGACTGTTTACTATACATATATGTAGAATGCAGGAGTATGCAGTGATGTGTCCTTGTGATATAATTATCTTATATGATATTTTTATTGAATTCTCTTGCTGAACTCCCACTATTACTGCTCAGAAGGAGGTACATTGATTATTCTCAATTGAGGTACAGACTGTTAAGGTGATTTGCCAAGCTCACAAAGCTGGGGCTCGAATTGAGTTTCCCGACCAACAGCCTTTGATTTTGACCATTGGGCTGTCCATACTTCTCTAAGAATTTAATTTTTCATCTACAAAGCAGAAAAACCATCATAATGAATTTCCCAGAACTGTACAGAAGTTGAAAGAAAATATTACAAACAAAAGATCATTGCTGTTTGTTATTGCTATTCTGCTTTCTCACACACTCGGGTCAAAATTTAGGAAGATGTTTTTATTTTTAACCTTTCTGTTGTCCCCCAAGTCCAATTACTGCTATATCCTACTAATTTTCTCTCCCTAATATCTTTAAAATTTATTAATTCTTTTCTATTTTTGTCTTTCCCATTAGGTTAGTAAGAGAGTTCGCTGCTTTTTTCTAATCCCATTAACTTTGCAATTATTTTCTGGTTCCAGGTTTTTTCTCCTCCTAGTCTAGCATTCTCACACCATCTGATTAATAGACAAAAAATGCCATATTCCTATTGGCTATATTCTTCTTTGTTGCTTAAACTTAAGGCCACTCCAAGATCATCACCCTGGTTTTTGAGATTCTGGGCTTCTTGGTCTTATTTTACCATTCAAACTCAGTAGAATCCAATAAGATGAGATGGAGAAGTCACTTATTAATCTACTGATAGGCTGGTGCACCTTAGGCACTGTTAATATTAGTAGGAAAGATAGACTTAGGCACAGATCTTGAAAGACAGATCAAAGACACATATCAAGAAAATGCATTGATATTCAGTAAAATAGAGTTGTATGAGAAGGGAAATACATCTAATATAGAGGTCCAGAGAGGGTTCCCAGAAGCAATACAACACCATTCACCTTACATCCTTACCATCATGAATTTAGTTCGTTCTCTTCTTTCCTTTGAACATCCCCCATCCCCGGTTTTCTCCATGCAAATTAAGCTATGCTATCAGTCTTGTCAGGACTCCATTTAAATCCTGGCTACAATACCAACCTTTGTCTACTTCTATAGCCTCCAAAGATACATATTGTTTCATTATTTTTTTAATCTTAGTGTATTTGTGTTTCTTTGTCCTTATTATCAGATTATCAATTATGCAATAGGTTACAGGTTTCGAAGTTATGACAGCTTGATTAATGATATTTTTATTCAAGAACTGTGTGTTCTTTGGATTTCTTAGCACACTACAATATTTGAGTATTTAACAACTAATGGAATGTTCCGGAGAATATGCATCTAGATGTATGGAAATGTATGTGACATGATGGGAATTGCTCTAATACCACAAGCAAATCCCTAATGCTTAAAATTAACCTAACCCCATTATTACTCATCGGCTTTAGATTTTATCTGAGCTAAATTTTGACATGATTCTCACAAAGATTGCAGGAAAATTGACTGTTCGTTGTTCTAGAGCCTTGGTAACATTTAGCACTACTAATGTTAACACAGATTTAATAATAACCCCCAAACTGAGCCTGCCTAGGAAATGCCTGTGTCTGTTATTTAACTTCTGGATCGTATACTTAGTTCTAGATTTCCACATACAGCTAAAGGGAAATCAACAAGTTAATAACCTGAAATTTTAGCTCTGAAAGTAACGTAACCCATGTGTAAATAAAGTCCTGTACTTTTTTCCGGTTTTCAGAAATCTGGTTATTAGAAAACTTAAAAATCAGTTAATTAAAGCTAGCAGAATTATGTGAAGGTGAATAAAATTATTTACAAGTCATAGGCTCTATTTTGGTAGAAATTTTTTCAAGAATAAGTTACATTAGAGTCTTATGCAGAATTGGATAAGAACTTAGATATGACATGTAGCATTCTAACTCATTCATTTCTCTTTGGGGGCTAAATATCAGTGCATAATGCTATTCCTATCACAGCAACTCCTACTGGTCTGTTCTTATTAACCCCCGCCCCCCACAGACACACTACTGTCCCACTTCTCAAATGACTGTGACCAAAACAGCCCTGAAATGACATAAAGTTCATTCTCCATAGAGTCCTTGTGAGTGGTCACAATAAATTTTACCAAGCCACTCGAGTTCTACATCTTCTATTCTCTTAGTGTCTAACCTCTGGACTTTAAACATGATGCCCATTCAATAAATATGACAAAATGATAACCTTCACAAGAGGCAAGCACTCTCCACTCTATACACACCTCAATCTTCCATTGACTTGTGAGTAAATTTGGACAGACTCATTTATACCCCTAGCCTTCGATTACTGTTGCACCAAATTCATCCATTTGTTCAACAAATATCTGGTGGGTGACGACTAAGTTCCAGGCAATGTTCCAAAGAAAGACTCTGCTAGCTACGCCAACAGCAAGGTGAGCGGACCGAATAGACACAAGGAGTTCTGCTTGACAGATCGCATAGTGCGCAGAAAGAGAATGTGTGGAGCGAGACGGAATTAAATCTTGGCTTCCACACGTAAGAAGACCTGTCACTAAAATCTCTGAAAACAGATGTCTTCATCTATAGTGTAGTCGGAGTTCAAAAAGTCTTTCATGAGTGTCTCAACGTGCAGACACTGTGCTAGCTGCTAGCAAAGCAGTATGGCCAAAGCGAGTAAGAGTCATCACGACATAGCTGAATATTCCCAGTAGGTTTGTTGTACTGTTCAAGCTTGTTACTCTGTATGATGGTTTTAAAAGGTATCCACTGAATCTTTGAAAGTTTTTTCCTAAAAATGTAGAGCCTAATTTTCTTTTTTTTCCCACTTTATTGATATGGATAAGTGCAAATTTTAAGGTTTACAATCAAGTTTAGCATTTTGTGCACCTACGTATCTTGTCAAGGTGACAATGACTTTCCCACTCTCCTTTAATTTTCTTAACCTTGAGTATGGGTCAGGCTTAATAACTTATCTCTAATGCAGAGAAGGTGGCAGAAGTGATGCTGTGAGGTTTCC
Organism: Ctenodactylus gundi; assembly: GCA_004027205.1. Lineage (NCBI taxonomy): Eukaryota > Metazoa > Chordata > Mammalia > Rodentia > Ctenodactylidae > Ctenodactylus > Ctenodactylus gundi. Next base: position 560,176 of record PVKB01000123.1, read on the forward strand.
AAGGCTAGGTCACACAAGGGATAGCGTCTGTCTGATTGTCTCTTGGATTGCTTGCTATAGGGAAAGCCAGCTGCCATGCAGCGAAGAAACTCAAGCCACCCATAGAGAGATTCCTGTGGGGAGAAACCGAGAGCACCCATCAACAGTTCCTAGCAGCTTGTAGACCATATGAGCCATCTACTTTGGAAATAGATCTTCTAGCTCTAATGGAGTCATGAGGTGACAATAGCTACAGCCAAAATCCTGATAGCAGTCTTGTGAGAGACTCCCAGAAGAAACTGCACAGCTAATTTCTCATATATCGGAGCTGGCATATAATAAGTGTTTTTTTACTATTGCCATTTGTCTCAGTCATTTTCTGGTAGCTGGGACACAATACCCAATCCCCATGACCTAAAGGCAGAGAGGTTTATTTTAGCACACGTTTCAGCTAATGCATGATTAGTTAGCAACAGCAAAAGGACTTTGCATGCAAGAGTCATTCCCAGAAACTAGACATGGAGGACGATACACCCTTCCGGGTCACACCCCTCAAGTGACCCATTCTTCCAGCCAGGCTCCTCCTCCTAACAGTACGTGAGATCACAAGTATGAGGTAATCCCCCGTGACCCAATCACCTTCTAAACATGTGAAACTTTTGAGGAACATTCTAGACTTAAACATTCTAGATTTAAACCATAGCACTACTAAGTTTTGAGAAAGAGGAGACTTGTTCTAGAGCCCTAGATGACGGACACAGCCTGTGATGGAAATATCCAGATAATCCGTAATCACGGTGACACACTGTTCTCCTGCCTTTAGTCTACCTCCCTCCCAGCAAACATAAAAATGCACAACACCCTAAAGACTTCTTGTGTTTCCATCATTACAGGATAAAATCCACACTTCTCGGTCTAGTATTAAACATCCTACGTGACGCGTCCCCATCCAAGTAGATGTCCTTTCCTCCCCAGCAGAACACCCACTCTAGTCAGACGAGTCTTCCCATCTTAGCTAGTTATCCCTGAGAATCCCCGCCTGAGGATTCTGACCACATGCTCCGCTCTTTGGAATGTCTCCTACTCTCTTTGTTATTTGTCTTATTTTTTTTTCCTTCCAGGAAAAATTTAATTTGGGGGTAATTTTTTTTCTGTCTTCTCCACCTCTCATGGGGTAAATATTCTCAAGGTATCAACTGCCCTAATTTGAAGCAATGTCTTCTTTTTTATGTAGGACCCACGCATTTTCATTACTAAATGATGTTTATTTGATGCTTATTTTCAAAAGTCCTGTGCTGTTGTCACGAATCCCTGTTGATCTGCATGTGTCTGAATGCTGATCACGGGCCTAGTCCTCACCAAATGTTGCACTTTCATGTATTTGATTTTTGCACTCAATCTACAATGGTACACAAGTTTTCATGTGTGTTTTGCGGGGGGGGGGGTGGTATTTTTTAACTGCACAATTAGATTGTAAGCCGCCTGAAGACAGAAAGCAGCCCTCGACTTTGCAGCCCAAGGGTAGGCACCCTTGCAAAAGCCTCGTTACTGCCTCCACAAAGGGCAGCCACTCCAAAAAAGTAAAAAAGTGTTAACATTTTTCATTCTCTTGAAATTTTTTAAATTGGAGTGCAGTTTTATAATGCTAGAGTGTGAAGCCTTGTCTAAGTGAAACTGGGTTCCCGTGGGCATGCAACTTAACCATGAAGTCATTTTGGAAGAACCCCAGCTCAGGAAATCGCGAACACTTCTATCCTTTGTCGTCAGTCTGACAGGACTCTGACAGGAAGCTTTCTCCTCTTCTCGACTGTCCTGAAAATGCTATCTTTAACAGATGACACGAAAAATAGTCAGAGGCTTCTGATATCCTGAGGAAGATCCAAAACTGAAATGAAGCACCGTGCTGGTGACCGTTAACATGCTGCCAGGGAACTCGGGTGAAAGCAAGGTCTTGGAAATTATTCAAAGAATTAAATCTCGGGTTCACATTCATAGCAGGGAGCTAGTGAAAAAAGCAGACTAAAAATTTAAAAAGATAATTGGAGAAAAGGAAAATGTGGTTTTTGAACTTGACTCTCACCCAAATCACCTGGACATTTCTTTAAAATATAAGCTGCGTAGTCATCGGCAGTGTCCTGCTTGCCTTGGTCACACCCCCACCACCTCCAGTGTCCACTCAGAGCCCCAGGGATGAGACCTGAGATTGGTTCTTCCAGCAAACGTACTGATATCATTCTGATTAAGAGAGAATGGCTGAGTATGACTGCTTACAAGTCACCAAGACAGAGAAAAGATGAACAGGAAAAGCACTGGTAGTGCTTTAGTGTGTGATTTTCATGTTATTTTCTCTTTAATTGCCTTCATTTTCTCACCCTGAATATGTCCTAAGCCATATCTGTCTCATTTAGAGAGTTAGGTCTAACTTTGCATTTTTAAAAATCTACATTATATAAAGTGATTGCCTGTTTTTAAAAAATAGATTTATAAACTACGGAAAGAAAGTAAGGAATACAAGAAGAGAATTGTTAAAAAAAAAAAAGATGAAACAGCTAGGTCTGATGGAGAAGTCTACGGACACGGTAGCTTCATAATTTTCTAGGCGTTCCATGGGCAATGGTGAGGTCATGAAAAAGAAAACAGAAGTCGGAGTTCCCATGCAAGAACTCCATGGCCACGCCCCCACCTGTCCCCACTGCTTCGTGCCTTTGACCACACAGCTGTAAAGTGTTGTCTGATCCCAGTGGTCCTGTGCTGGCTGTGTGTTTGTGTGTGTGTGTGTGTTGGGTGTGTGCACAAAAAGTCTGAAAATACGTACACTGACATGATAATAATTCTTTGTAGAGGACTTCCCACTTTGTACAATACGAATATTTGTAGTATAATGTTTAATTTTTTGTTAGTGAGCTTGGGCAGAAAAGTATATAAACTTTTAACTAAAAAAACTTAGTAAAAATTTCTAGTGGCCTCTCGAAACCTTCAAAATAAGGTCTAATACTTTTAATATTGATCAAATAACTTCACCTCCCAATATTTTAAACATACCTTTTAGATGAGAAACTCCCAATGCCTGGCACGCCTAACTCTTTCCTCTTCTGTACCCTGTACCATGTTTGCTGTCCTCTTCCAGGAATGCAAACGACAAACTCCACCTGACAAGCTCCTAACCATCCTTCAAAACTCCTGCTAGTGGGACTCCTCAGAGGAGCCTTCCAGAACCACACTGAAGCAGAAGCAAAATAAAATTCACAATCTTAATCCCAACTTTGTTTTAAACTGCAGTCTCTTGTTCATCAGGAAGTTTTTGCAGTAATTTTTATTTCTGAAGTTTGCAGGGAAATATCATTAATCTCAAACACCGAGAGTTTTGGGTCAGCTTCTCAACTGTTGTGCTACATTTGCCTAACTGTGGCCCCAGGCTCAATCCAGGCAAAGCGCCGACTCCCTCATGTTTAGTACCTTTGCTCCTGGACCTCCCTCCGCTGTGAGACTTCTCACAGTGCGTTATCCTGTCTCATATATTTATGCTTTCCTCTGAACTTGATTGCCTCGAGGGCTCGTGGCACTCTTCCACAGCACTTAATACACTTGGCAGGCACCCTTCAAATAAACGATGCTGGCAAGAGTCTGTACTGGAAAACTTCAATCAGGTTCGTCAAATTTTGTGAACTTGTTTCCTTACTGTCAGATGAGACACTAAATATCTCATGATATTCAATAATTGGTGTTCTGATTTATATATAAGTATTATATTATAAAAATAATAGCTAGGACTAAGGTAGGTATTACTATGGGCCAAGCAATATTTCTAAGTATATAAGAATTATTTTCTCATGACAACTTAGTTAAGATAGATGCTGCTATTAGGCCCAACAGACAGACTTGAGAACTGAGGTTCAGAGTATCTGACAGACTTTTCCATAGCTACGTTCAGGTTCAGGCAGTCAGGGCCCAAAGCCTCTAGTCTGAAACTCTACATTACCTTTCACAATGATAAGAGCTTTATCTACAAGCAAAAATAGGTAAGTGTATAGCAAAAAAACCAAATTTCAAAAACATTTAAAATATGAAACTGTTATAGAGCCTTCTTATTCTAATCCACAATGATATCTCAACTGACAAGAGAATGAGAGAACATTGTGTGCTGTGGCATTTCTTCCAGGAGGGCTACCTCACTCTAAAAATACCCTGGCTCATTTATCAAGACAAAGGACACAATGTGACCTAATCAAAAAGAATGAAAAAGACTTGAATCGTGAGAATAACAGGAAGTGAGTAAGGTTGGCTGGCCAGAGAGTTCTAATGAAACAGTTACTTGGGACAATGTGGTCAGCCAGGCACGTAGGTAGCACCTCACCTCTGAGCCTGTGTGTGGGCTCCATGCTCCCTAGTAACACAAGGGCAAACCACTGACAGGATATTCTTAACCCTGGCTCTTAGCTTCCAAAAAATCCAAGGAATATCAAGTGGTCTCAATACCCTCAGCAAAGTGATGCTATAGTATTGGTAAAAGTGGCTTTAAAAATCAATTAATTATCTTTGCTAATCAAATAGACAGCATTCTCTACCTGAGAGTAATAGGAAATTTCCTGCTCATTATGGAGGAAAAAAGAAAGATGAAAAAAGAGATATGTGGCTCCTTCAGGCAACTTGGCCTCTCAGGCTGATCTCCCAAATGGAGATTAGACTGAATGGCTAGAAAATAAAAGGCATAAAACAGTAATTCTTTATTCTTTCTACCTGATATACTGAGTTTTATGGTACCTTAGAGGTACTTCTGGCTCTCTGATGCAACTCTGTACACTGAGTCCAAAAGGGCATTGGTTGAGAAATCCTTCTGTCATGCCTCTGTCATCAGGGTGTGCCCACCTGCACAGCCTGAGAGTCAAGGCAGGAGCTGAGAAAGATGGGCAAATACCATCAGGAACTGTCACCAGCCCTCTCAAAAGGGGGACAAAGCCAGGTTCACATTCACCTTCCTCCTGCCTATCTTGGACAACTCAGTACTAGAGGAAAGAGAATCCCCAACCTACGTCCCGTCTCAGCTCCTGTGTGATTCACAGAATTTATCTCCATGCTACCATATAAAGAGCCAGTGAAGTTTCCAGAAAAGTCATTAACTACTGATTTAAAGATAAGACCTTGGCTGCGAAATTCAAAAACTATTCTAACATTTTTTAAACTTCTTATGCAAGAAGCAAACTATAAAATCTCCTACACAAAATTCTCTCCTCCGCATTCAGAATTCCTAGGTGTGTGTGATGGGAATTTCCAGGTGGATCTAGTGGGGGTGGAGGAACAGGACTTCAGAACTATTTTCTTTTCTCATCATGAGCATGGTAGACATTTTTAATAGTATTGCCAGGTTTATGTGGATCTTTGAAAAGTAAAATTTTTTAAGAAGTTGACTACTTCCTTTTACCCTTCTTATAATCACACCAAGCTTTTTTTAATATACATTTTTCAGTGAATTTTGTGAATCGAATCTTCCATATTAGCTTTCCAAACTGTGTTAGAGTCTGACCTACTGTGCTCCTGTTTGCTGTTTGTACCCTATCTCAGAAATGGTGCTGTGTGGGGCACAAGCATGATGCTTCAATGTGCTATCCTGTGTGATGAGTGAGTACAAAAGGAAGAAGTGTGGCTGCACATACAGCTATAAACCAATGCATTGCCGACGGAGAGGGAATCAAGGAGATGTGACGGAAGTGTGAGCGATCAAGGACTGTGGTGGGAGCTCAGATGTGAACTTCAGTTCTAATGGGCACTGAGGGCGAGACGTGAACAGCGACATCGAGATGGAGTGAACACAGTTTGGGAAGGCATTCAGACATCTTTTCTCTGGGTACAGACATCCTTTCGGAGAACAGAAAGAAAAGAAAGTAAGGATAGAAGAGCCCTGATTGTGAAGGCCTTGAAAGTCGGAGAAAAGAGGAAGTAAAGCTCAGTACCCCAAAGAGAATTTTAAGGGAAATGTGAAAAGAATTAGAAGTAGGGCTTATACACTCTCACACTCACACAGAGCTCCTGAAGTCATCCAAGCCTGAGACAATGGGATCTTGAATCAAGGAGTGACACATGTCATAAGAGGGACTCAGACTTGAAACTAATGGCTATGGCAGCTGAAGAAAAGGGAGAAGTCAAAGATGACTCAGATGTTTCTAGCTTCAGAGAATGACTGGTGTTGCTAGAACCCATGAGAATGGGAAAACAGGGATGGGGCAATGTCCAGCAGCAGAAGAATGATGCTAAGTCCTGATCTTCATAGAACAAAATCTTTTAGCTTAGAATAACAACATATATGGATCCTACAAACTGCCAGTTGGTCAATAATTTCGATCTCCCTTTTCATATTTTTTCCTGGAGCTGCTGACAAGCAGAAAAGCAGGCTGAGTTCACCCTTACAGTCAGGTTCAGTCCACACATTCTGAGATGATCAAGGTAGTGAACAAAATTGTTCACTGTGTGTTCCTTAATTATTATAACTAAACTTTCATATGCTCGAGAGCGGTCTCCCCACTGGAGTCTTGGACATACACACCTGTCTTTCCTTTCTCAGAAATGCCTGACAGAAAAAGCCAGGAGCAAAAGCCTCTCTCCTCTGACATTCTCAACCTTCCTTATGAGACGCCTCAGAGACTCAACATCAGACTGAACAATAGTTTCCTCTCGAAAATTGAAGCATCTTAGGCAGAACAACATGCGTGGATCTTACAGGCCATCAATCGATCGACAACTTCTACCTTTCCCCTGATGTTTTTTCCTAGTCCTGCTGGTAAGAAGAAAAGCAAACTTGAGTTTACTTTTCAACCAGTTTCAATATATAACAGGAAAAAATTAAAGCGATGTTGTAAACTTCAATGAACTAGGCCTCAAGATGACCACTGTTGCTACCCACAGCCCAGTCAAAACCTTCTATCTGCAAGGAGAGAAAAAAAGACAACAGCTGGCTAAAACCCACGTTCCAACATATAACAACTATGCGAACATGGATAAATTACTTAATGTTGCTGTGCCTTGTTTCTTCATCACTAAAATAGCTCAAATAGATTTTATGATATTATCTGATGTAATATATGCAATGTTGTCAACACAATGTCTAACACTCAGTAGAGTTCACAACTGCTCACCTTTATTTCTGTATTCATATATCCCTGAATACAAATACTCTGCTTTGGCCACCCAAAGACATCCTAGGAATTTGGGTGCCCTTACATTTCCCAAAGATACTGAGTCTCATGTGGTTAGGTGGTATTCAGTATAACCCTGGGATATATAAATCTGGGTGCAACCCAACTGGCTCCTGCCAGCTACCAGCCCCGATTTTCACGTGTGGTAGGTTGAATTTCTGTTCTTTTGGAAGCAGAGATGTTAGAAAGTGATAGCTTGGGAATATTTGATGTTCAAGTCAGTGTATTGTCACGTTTGCACAATGTAATTTCATTATGCACTCACTGGTATTTTTAACCACCTGCAAAACGTTGTTTTTCATTCACACCGCACAAAAGAAGTGACTCCTGTTTAACGTGACTGCGCTATTTGTCGTCTTCTTATTTCATTATGGATGGATTTTGGTATTGAAAAAAAAATAGTCTTGCAGTAATTGAACTTCTTGCCTGAATTGGGAAAATGTGTATGAAAAGGAGACGAAGTTGACGTTCATTTGAGCTGGGCTTAGTCTAAATGAGTTTTGGCGAAGTTTGTGTTTGCTTTGTTCGCATTTGCTACGAAGCCTAGTGTTTGGGCTTTGAAGTTTGCCTCATGACAAGCCACTGCATGTAGAGATTGCAAGATGTTGGAAGGACTTCAAACTTGGCGCCTCAGCCCACTTCCGCCCCGTGTGAAGGAGAAGCGACAGATCTTGCCTGCCAACCTTGGGAGTTCTCACTTGGGACTTAGAATTTGCAGGTTTCTTACATAAGCTGCTTGTTGCAACACGGAAGGGAGGGAAGGAAGGCAGACGACACCCGCAGTGCTATGTGCTGCGCTGTTTCCTCTCTCACCGAAAATTCAGACTCTGCCGGGTGCCCAGCAGTCAAAGAGATTAAGGAGAGGGTCTTTTGCAGTAATAAGTGTATTTTTTACGAATGATATAGCAAGTTCAACAGAGCTGCCCAGCCGTCCTGGGAGCAAAACGTGTTCACGGGATTGTACCTCTCATTCTCACCATGGCCGAGTTTCAGCTAAGGGTGGAGTCGGAAGTGTCATCTGTGATTCTCTATCGCCCAGCTAGCCCTCTAGAAGTGATTTTAGCTCTTAAACAGGACTTGATTTCTGTGACACCACACTATAATCACGCAAAGGATGATTTCTACATTGAAACTAATATTGAGGGTAACTCAAAGACACACATTGAAATGTACCTGTTCCCCATGTGCCTTGATTTTATGTTACAGATTTTAAAAACCATTTATGAGGTTTTAACAGAGGTTAAAGCACTTGCTTGCCAAGCACAAGGCCCTGAGTTTGATTTCCCCAATACCACATAAAGCCAAGTGTGGTGGCTCATGCCTGTAATCCCACCACTCAGAAGCCTGAGGTAGGAGGACTGCTGTGAGTCCAAGGCCAGCCTGGGATACATAGCGAGTTCAGGACCAGCCTCGACTACAGAGAGAGACCCTGTCTCAAAAAAATTTTATGTTTCAATTTCGAATATTGTATCCTCTTTTAGTAAATTTAAATGATATAACATGAAAATTAGTACTAACAATTAGCCATAAGAGATGTTGTTGCAAGAATTAAAAACTGGATTCTAGAACCAGCCTGAGTTCAAATCCTAACACAATCACTCATTAACTGCAATTTTAGGCAAGTTTACTTAGTTTCTCTGGGCATTAGATTTCTCAACTATGAAATGAATAATACAATTACCATCTTATTAAGTGCCTGATACACCGTATGAGATTAAGAAATTATTATTAGTTGTAATCAGTCAGTTTTAATCTTTCAATTGTGTTAGCAAATAAGAGATGCAGAAAAACACAAAAACAATTTTTAAAGCCAGTAAACATACTTAAGTCCAAAGCACCCCCAGAAATTATTCCCTTTCTGCCACAGAGACAGAGAGAGGAAAAGAAGAAGGAGGAAGAAAGGCAGAAGCTCCTTCTGGACTAGTCATAGATTCTCTGGATGTATACAACTGCAATTTAATGTACATTTCCTTTCTATTGTTTAGAAGATGAGCTGAAACTATGGGCATAATTTTTACTTGACTCTTATTTATATAAATAAATTTCCTGATCTAGGAAGAGTTAGTGTGTAGGAAGTCAGACATGGTGTCAACGAATAAGGAAGGACAGTTTCTGCTACCTTCCCCTTTTATTCCACAAGATGGGATTTTGGCAAACTACAGTCTTTCTGAATTCAGAGCTCTTATGTGGAAAGTGAGAAGACTGCTTTCAGTTCTGATAACAAAGTAATAAACTAGCTCTTAAACTGAGGCTTAAACACTCTTAGAGACTAGCAAACACACTTGCAGTGTTTGAACTGTCCTATAATTTTATTATGGCTAATTATTACTACAGTATGCCAATAGGGTCGGAGGTAAAAAAAAAAAAAAGTAGTTATTTATCTCCTTCTATATATTGTCTAAGAGTTCTGTAGATTAGGTCTATGAGGACTTGTTACATGGTTCCTTCAGTGTTTTCTAACTAATTTGGGGGAATTATAAGAGCTCTCTATGATTTTCTGCATGGTCTGTATATGCTACCGTGTAGCATCAATTAGTTTAAGACTACTTATCCCCAGACCTTGTATTTCTTTCTTGGAAATCTCACAAGAGAAATGTAATGTAATTGAAAAATTCTTTTTAAAAATTGGTGAAAATAAGTTGCTTGAAGGGAGCTATTAAAGTTCTATCAGCATTGTGAGAAAATTGATCATTAGCACCTCCTGCAAGAATATTTGGCCTGTTTTTACATTGAATGTAATATTTCTGAACTCCATGCATTCCTTTTTTGTGAGGAGACACAGAGTCCATAGCCCAGGCTCATCCCGAATTCACTATGTACTCCAGGCTGGTCTTGAACTCGCAGCAATCCTTCTCCCTTAGCCTTCAGGGCTGAGATTACAGATATGTGCCACCACGCCCAGCTACTATGGCGTGCTGGGATGCTGACCTCTCAAGCTTCGTAGACAAATGACCTAATCACTGAGCTGCATCTCCAGCCTTCAGACATTACTTCCTAAGTCTTGTATACTTGAGATATATAAAAACTCATAAATTCTGAAAGTACACAATAGGATCAATATGTCACAAAGAACTAACGTACGTATACTGCGACTATAATAAAATCTTGTTATTTTCATAACAATTTAAGAAAACCTCACCAAACAACTATATAATGATGTGCAAAAAGGTGCTGTTCAAATATAAGGAAGGATTTATTGGAAAACAAATAAATCTCATTTATTAGGGAAAGAAATAAGTTTAAAAAAACAACTAAATCTCACTTACTTGTAGCAACAAGAGTTTATATGCTTTATACTAACTGAGTTGATATTTTCTTTTAAATTATCTTACTGTGAATGTTGTAACTTGTCTTATTTTGTAGGTCTGAGTGACTGACAAAATTCTATTTTAAAAAGTCACTAGCTTGTTACACTCTTTACAAAAGAATTCAGCGTTGTATCTTATATAAGCTAAGTATTATAATTTATTTGAAATATAATCTGACTCATAAAAATGTGATTTCCAAAAAGCCTTATGGTGACCATGGCTGCTTTGTGAAACCTAAAACACATGACTAGACTTTTACTCTTCTAAAAAAACTGGCTTTAAATTAAAAAAAAAAAGCTGATATAACATTTGCCTAATCCCTGGACTTAAAAACTCATCCTCTCAAGTCTGAGTCCTTTCTAAATTTTTGTTCTGGACCCAAAAGAAAATAAAGAACCGAATGGACATTCTGCCCATTTTACACTTTGGTAGTGACCAAACATAACTGCAACAGCACTAACTTGAAAACGTTCTTTTTGTAGACAAAATATGTTGACGCATTCACATCACTCAACTATCAGCTTTGAAGAGTGTAATTTTTGTAGTTCTTTGTGTTTCATTTGTCCAGCTGATCAAGTCCAAGTTTATGATTTCTGCTACAGAAATAAAAAGTGTTTAGCGCAAGTGGCTGTTGATCTATGCTGTATGTATCACGATGAGATTCGCTGGATAAACAGGGAAGGAGTCAAAAATTTATGAAAAAAATTTAAGACACATTTGTATACTGAAAGCATTTTAGTTTGAAAAACTGGTAGAAAAACCCACACGAACTGTGCAAGTAGTTCCAAGTAAAAACACAACTCAACTAAAGAATAAAACACTGAAATGGTACCAAAATAGCTCTAAGTAGAACCCAAAAGGCAGGAAAATGAAGAAATCTCATTTACTTACAGGTCGATTTTGCTGTCGGAGGAAATTTAGTCCGGGTAATAGCCAAAATTATGAAAATAATGACTGGCCATAAGATCAAGACAAGTGTCCAAAACTGCAAAATAATAATAGAAAAAATGTTAGTCATATTGCTAAACAAAAACAAAGGACACCAAATACAAGAAGTTAGCATGCTATAATATCTAAATACAAGCTGGATATTTTGGGCACCCATGAATATAACTATTAAGAAAGAAATGAAAGAATTTTTTAAGCGCAAAAGCATCACAAGAATTATTTTTTCAGGCTTCACACTTTGGAATATTCTTTCAAATTTCCATTTCCAGTCACCTTCATGACTGCCCTAAGTGTTGTGTCTTAGTATCCAAATCTCACTGGTGACTTCTTTACCTAAAAATATTTTAGAGTTTTCCAGTTGCCTGTTGGACACAACTCACTGTGTGAAATACAGCAGGCAAAATCCAGCATAACTTCAACCTGAACCTAACTGATCACTTCCAAGGTCAGCATTCTAAGCTCAGCCGTGAAACAAGAATGTGACCTTGGGTAATGGCTCAATAAATATTGTGAATCAAAGTACCGAGTGAATGAACCAACAGAATGAATAATTAAGTAAACAAATGAATGAGCAGGCAGGAGCTTGAAGGCTTTCCTTTTTTTCTTGCAACCCCCCTATACCTCTATAACACCTTGTGTCTACTTCCACTGTGGAGCTTAATATACTGTTATAGGGAAGCTATAGTCAATAATGTGTTTTACCTGGTTGCCAGAACAAACAGGCAGCTCTTTTATGGTAAGGACAATGTTACATTTATTCCCGAATTTTACTACCTGGTGCAAAATATGAGCTCAAAAACAGTATATTCTGTGGAAATTTCTATTAGAGAATTTCATTTGGACACACATTAGGAACTGTTTTTCCTCCCTATGTGGACATGATTCAGTTTGAAAGTCACTGCTTAGTATTTTATATACCTGTAAAATTGGCTCTAGGGGCAGTGACAAGCACATTCACAAGAACATTAACTGTGATGTGCAGCCAGTGCTCAACCACCTTTCCTGTATTTAATAAAGCTAAACTTGGAAAGATGGCACAGCCTGGTCATATAGCCAAACCTGTTATCTTTCCTCCCCTACTTTTCAGAGATGATTTTTTGGCCAGGTCTCCAGCTCTCTACGTGGAGGTCTTCAATGCACCAAAGCAATCAAAATTTAATCCATTGTTGACCATTCAGTAACTCCTAGCATAAATTTTCTACTAAAATCTCCATTGTCTAAGAGCACTATTCTCATTAATAAGTTGATCACTAACTAGCTAGACATTGGGTGGAGAGGCAAACTGTAAAAAGTTGAAGAATCTCACTGTGGATCTGAAGAACTCTAAGGTGATCAGTTTGATCACAGGTAAAATGTGTCCAGACAAACCAAATTGCTTAATCTAAAGCAGCACTGCCCGGATGTAATGTGTGTGCTGAGTCATACAAGGATTAATGAGCATGCGACTTTAGGTTCTTCAGAGATGAGGTGAGACCTGGGATGATGAACATCTAGCAAGCTCCACAGCAGGAAATAGAGCTGAGTTGTGGACTACATTTAGAGCAGAAAGCATCCTACCTTACTATTTATTACATCCTAGAATATTCTTGTTGAGAAGTTTCTTTGAGATTATCTAATGGATAGAATTCAAGGCACTTGTAAACTTGGATAAAAAAATACTACTTTTTCAAGGTTATAATTGAAATGTCATTAAAGATGAGTATAAGCAAGGAGCCACAGTGTTTTAGGAGTACCTTTGACTATGACCAATAGCAATTGCAGATATCTCAAAAATCACATTAAAATTGTTGCAGATATCCCAAAGTGCTGTTTACACTCCATCACTATGGTTACATTTTGGTTACTCATGGACTCACCACTTCCTGTTGTATTTAATGCTATAATATTAATAGCATTGTACTTAACCCTAAAATAGGAAAAACACATTTTTCTAACACAAATTTATTTTTAACATTTTGATAAATTAATTTTGATATAATGATTTTGATTCTTAATCAAAATTATTTTTATAAATATAAAATCAATATTCTTAGAAGACCCCTAGCCTTAGCCAAACTACCAAAGATATTCAAGTCATCAAAGATTCTGAAGACCCTTGACTTGATCCAACTCCCCTGTTTTAGTCCGGATGCAGAAGGTTATAGCACAACTCATCCAAAGTCACATCTCTAATTAGAAGGAGAACTACAGACAAGAAACTACATCTCAAGATACATAAGCCAGGACTTCTAAAATATAAATATTGTGCTGCTCTTAGAAGCAAAGAAGAAAACATCACTGACTGTGTATTTTAAAAAATTGGTTCCACAGAAACACAGGCTGTGCTATTATTCTAGCCTACTCTCAGGCATAGTTAAAAATTAAAATTTCTATCAATGTCCTTGATACAAGGTAGCAATCATATTTTATGTGACTCATTTGAAATGGAGACTAGAGAGAAGGTTAAAAATATCAACATTTGCAGATTTATTGGTTTGGTATTTGAGGCCACAATTATTCTTTAAAGAGTACTGAAGAAACTGAGTTCTGCGGAGTTGCTCTAAGGAGTCTTCTCATTTCCTACAGCAATGTCATGAAAATTCAGAGACTGAAATAAACATAACACAGGGATTAAACATCGACACTAAAGTGAGGGATTTATCCTATGGGATATCTTTAAGTTGTCTTTGATTGCTCTCATTTGAGGGTTTTTTTTTTTTTCCATGAGGGATGTTTCAGCAAAATCTGAAACGAACTTTAGACATGTTTTAAACCCAGTGATTTTTGGTGGGAAGGAGAAGAAATGCAGCCTAAACCAGAGAACTTTAAGGAATTAAGATTCTGTTAAAGACAAAAACCAACAAATAAACAAATCTAATGTTATGCGCTTTCTCTGGGATTTTAGATCAGAGATTTGAAAACATCTCTGTGTATTGCATTTTAGAAGGATAATAAATATGAAGCTCTCCACCCTATGATCTCGGGAATGCCAACATTGACAAGTTAACCACAAAAGCAAGAAATAAACAAATTTAAATTTTCATAGCAGCAAAGTTGACATCAATACCATTCTAAATATTATCCTAAGCTACCTGAAAACAAATGCAATATCAAAGACCCAAACACTAAAATGATTAGCTGTGAGTTTTCCTTTTGTTTGAAGAAAGGACTAATATATTGATTTGACACATATAGACAGAGAGATAGTCCTTAGGTGAGGCTGTCTGAGGTAAGATTCTACTTGGGACTGAGGGAGCCACAATCACACTGTGAAGGGACTACATCTGGTACTAAGCCAAGGGGCATCAACAGTGAGATGAGTTGCTCAGAGTTATCAGAGAAGGATGCAAACACAACCAAGGACACAAATATCAGCCTGTGGCCAAATCCAGCATCAGATTGGACTCATTGCTCAAATTCAAACATTGGGATATGGTACAGTAAGAAAATACATAACTAAATAAACTAAGAATCCACGAGTCCATTCATATATAAGCACAAAGCAAGCAAACAAATGGATTAAAAGCTTAAGGAGGGAAAAAGATATATACATAGTCTCAAAACATTTCCGCACTAGGTGGAATAAGTGAACGTCACAAACTACCTCATGTAGTACAGCTGACAAAAAAAGTGAATCTTTTCTGTGGATTCTTGATAAAGATGAATAAGCTGGCTTTTAAAAGGAGCAAATGACAGATACCTTATAAAACAACTGGCCTTGAAGGTTCTAGAGTGACAGTTGTGAAAGTCAAGGAAAGACCAAGATTGTTTCAGGCCAAAGGAGGCCACACATTTCAACACTAGATGCAACATGTAATTATGACCTGGGTCATCCAGCTCTAAAGGGCACAGGTCCAGTAATTGGTGAAGTTTGCATTGAGTCTGAGGATTTGTTGCTGAGTTATGTTTATTTGTAGAATTTGCACACTAAGTTATCTAGGGCATGGAACACCAATCTCAAATGGTTCCAGAAACACTGTGTGTTCTATTCTGGTGAGTTTCACTTAAGTTTGATATTATTTCAAGATAAAAAGTTTAGAAATTATTTAAAATATCTCTGTATTCCTCTTTGAAAATTCATATTAATTTAAAAATAAAGCAAAAGATAATAAGGTAGGAAAAAACCATAAAAATAAATGTTTCATGTTAATGGTAACATATTTTTGTGATCTTCCAGTATATTAAGTCGTTCACTCAAAATACACATTTAGATATCAAGCAATGACTTGAATCTATCAAATATAAATGCACCCCAAAACTTCCTTTGACAGGTGATCGGTAGAATCTATTAACTGAATTAAAATTTTTAAAATAGCATGTACCACTTGATTTGCAAAGAACTACTGTCCTCGTAAGCCTATTTTCTGAAAAATGTGAGCTAAGAATACAGTTTCAGCGTTAGGTCATTCCTACTCAGTTACATGGACACAATGCTTTATCCTATCTCTTTCTAATTTATCAGATTGTATTTCTATCATCCAGCTTTGTTATTGTTCTCTTATTTTCACAGAGGTAAAGAAGAAAACAAGATACAGGTGATTTTCAAATTAATAAGTTTTCCTGCAAACTTTAATAAGTGAGAAAGCTACTCTGGAATATTGTGTGGAGACTCTGAAATTTAATTACAATGTTTTTATCACCTAGTGTAAAAGTCACAGAGAAGTCAGGGACGGATAACATGAGACTCATGGGTGTGTTCTGTTCATTACTCACAGATTTTGTCATTGCTGGGTTTTCTAAGGAGATCTGAATGCCTTCATGGGTGGCGGAAGTTCTCTACATCATCATAGTTACACCTGTTGCCTACTTTCTTATTCTTGGTATGTTTCACATGGTCATATTAACTACCTTTCCCTATTGATACTTATTTGTGCCCTTTGGACCAGGGTGACTTGAGGTTGATTATGTAAAAAAAAAAAAAAATGATGATGATGATGAGAGGGTAAGGGCATAGATCAGCTACTAAAGTGCTCTCCCAAATCTATGGGTTTGATTCCCTAGGACCATGTAAGCCAGGCCTGTGGTCTCAGAACTAAGGAGGGTGAGGCAGAAGAATTGCTGTGCATTTGAGGCCAGCCTGGGCTACATAGTGAGTTCAGAAGGAGTCAGCACAACAGGGTGAGACCCTGTCTCAAAAATAAATGATAGATAGACAGATAGATAGATAGTGAGAATAAATATGTAACAGGAGCATTTTTCCCATTTTACTCATACTTATAAGTTCAAATTTTAAGGTTTACAATGGAGTTGAGCATTTTGTGCACATACGTATCTTGTCAAGGTGACGAGGGCTTTCCTGCTCTCCTTTTATCCCTCCCCCTACCCTCCCTTCCCTCCCTTCACCCCCCCATCCCCCTCTTTCACTTTGTCTTTCATTTAAAGTTCCATGAGATAGTTGTGGTCTGGGTCTCTCATATCAGAGAGACCATCCGATGTTTCACCTTCTGTTTGTGACTCACTTCACTAAGCATGATATTCTCAAGTTTCTTCTATTTGCCTGTGAAAACCTCCACACTGTTGGACCTTACAGATGCGTAGTATTCCATTGTGTATAAGTACCACAGTTTGTGTATCCACTGGTCTGTTGATGGGTATTTTGGTGACTTCCATGTTCTAGCTATTGTTAGTTGTGCTGCTATGAACGTGGATATACATATATCTCTGTTGTGTCTTAATGACACTAAATATAAATACAAGTTCTAAATTGCAGTAGAGATTTTTTTTGCCCAATTGTAAAAATTTTTTTAAAATGTCAAAGATGAAGAGTTCTCTTTTCCCTTCAGGGAAAAATCACCTTGAAAAGTCTATGAAGCATAAAATCTTCTCTCCTCTTTGGTATCTTCAACAACTTTCTGTTAAAGCTTATTTCAAAATATCCTCCCAAGAATGAATTCTTACAGGTCAGTACTGTTTTTATAATTCATGTCAGACTCTGATATAGAAGTTTGAATGATAATGGTTTCTGTACACGACTTCTTAGAATGTGCAATGGACTCTAGCATTATCTCATTTAAAACAAGACTCAATTTCTCTGACAGATGGAAAACAGTCTTGAAGAAACTAAACTTTCTTCCCAGAATTCAATAAATAGTAGAGATGGTACTTGAACTCAGAAAGCCAGGCTTCAGGACCAGGAAAGTAAACAATTACACTACAGAGATAAACCACTACAGACCAGGTTACCACTCTTTGACCTGAATATCACACTTTGGTTAGTTCAGCCCTTAGACTAATAAATATGGGTTTTTTTCATTATTTCAGTATTATCATTAAAAGTTATTTAAAGATTTCCCTAAAGCCTACAATCATTAATTATTAAAAACTCAAAAAAAGTTTCCCAACTTTTCATAAATATATACTGTTTCTTTCTTCTTCTATTCCTTTTTTTTTTTTTGGGGGGGGGGTGTGGGTCATTGTCTTATAACACAAGGATGACTGTTACTTGCTAGTAACAAGAGGATTCCAAGGTTTCTGTTCTGAAATAAGAGGTTGGTGTTTTGGATATGGAATAAGCCCTATTTCTCCTCCCAAAATAAGGAAAAGCAAATATCATGAAATTATCAATGAGCTGGACTTCCCACCTCTCAGCACTGCCATTCACGTACATGACTCAGTTAAAAACTAAGATCCCATACTCAGAGGTTACTATGCATTTTTGGATTTGAATTAATTTTCTATGATACATATGGAAACAATGTGTTTTATTGGACATTAGCTAATCTATTTCTCCATCACTCTCATTTTTCCAACATTTCATCTCATTTCTTTTAAGTTGGCAGACCACGTCTTTAAAGATGCATATATATACAATGTGTCAGGAACAATAATCCACAAATAAAATCAAAATTTTTGAACAATTAAAGGAAATTATGGGAGTGAATGGCATAGATCAAGAAGTGATAAAAGACTAGAACATTTGACTACAGTAGAGTGAATTGTACAACATCTGGTTTACTTACATATGATATAGAATTAAATAGAGAAATTAAGGTTTCATCCTAAATTACTCTAATCAAAAAATTTACTTTAACATATAGGCCAATTTGTTTCTTTTTCTAGTCACTATGAAAGAAAGCTGTGTAACAAGGCAGGATTGTGGGAGGAAGAGTCACTCTTCGTCTATAATTTTAGGAATGTCAAAAAAGCATGATTTAGTAGTAAGGAAGTAATTGAATGATACTCTTTTTCTTTCTTCAGGTCACAAGTTTGAAATCAGAGACCACTTCCATCAAGATATAAAGTCTCAGCAATCCACTTACGAGTCCTTCTGGTTAGCACAAGTTTATGCCCCTCTTTCTTTGTGTTTTCAAATAAACATTTTACACTTTAACTCCATCATACTTGATGTCATTCTTTTGACGTCGTGAGACACCAACCTGACACTACAGTAAAGTTTAGGGGCTTGCGAGGATCTTTCCATGGATGTGAGCAAGATCTATGCTCTCCTGTGGCATTTAATTTCCCCATGAGGCTCTCTGCCTCAGAAAAAAATATCGGGACCCCATCTGCCAGTTAAAAATGCCTAGTGTGCCTGTTGACCTTAAGACTCAGGGACAGGTTGCACCAGCATAGACCTGATTAACGGCCCCATTCACCACCAGCATTGGGGATGTTGCTCTTGTACCTTCTTGGTTTTCCTTTCTGATTTGTTTCATATGCTCGTGAAGGAATGACCTCTACTCTTGTGTGATTAACCTCATGCCAGTCTGCTAACTCACCATGGGCGTTGAAAAAGACACATTACTCTTTCCTTCATGAACTGTTACCATCAACTCTGTCCTGTAGAACCCCCCTCCTTTTTTGTTTTACTTCTAAGGAAACAGCTATGGCAATTAGGAGAAAGAAAATTACTATATTTAGAGGGTCGGGAATTATCCTTTTGCTTAGTATGTCTGCCCCTACATTGGCCTTTTGGCTTGGAGGAGGAAGGTCCCAATACCGTGGGTCAGAGGTAGAAAGCCCATGCTTTAGGCCTGTGATATAGATTCCTTTACAAAAAGGTTTAGGAGATGCCTTTAAGAGATTCCAATATAGATTTGATGGTAAGTGAGAACATAGATGATCACTGAAGCAACTAACCACCATTGCTACCTGGCGCTCACAGGCCTGCCTTTATTTTCTATGATTTTTCTCCAGAGTTTTGCAACTGTGTGGCAACTGACCTCCGATTCTAAATGCAAGATCATTTCCATTGGATAAAGGCAAAGAAGTTTAAGTGCCTAATTAGAGTCACCCAAGAGAAGAGGGAAATGGGTGGTGATAGCCAATATTCGGACTGGCACCCTCCATGACGTTTCCCAGACCATGGCTGCTAGCAGGCTAGAACTCAGGGGTGGTTGATCTCATTGTCAATGGAGAGCCCAAAGAGAAGAGAAATGAAGGACGTGGAGATACAACTTAGATTTTATCATTTTAGATCCTTGGGCTGAATTTCTCCATTATTCTCTGAGAGGTGGGTGGGAATAGCTTTCTCACTTTAGAAGCGATTGATTTTTTGACCACTTAACCTGGGAATACCTTCCCCTCACTGGCCATGGATGGCATGCAAATACTCTATTAGCATATTTTTAATTTGCTCTGGCAAGAGTTTTGAAATTCCTAATTCTAGATAAAGCTGGGAGAATTCAACCTGAGGCCCATCTAGAGCCGCTCTGGGTGACGTGATGATACTGCAGTGTAAGTACATCAGCAGATCCAGAGCCTGTAAACTTCCTAGTTTCATTATGATCCACAAAAAGGAGGAAGGGTTCCCACAGGTGGGGACCACGTTGGAAGACACAAGAGATTATGGAGCTTAAAGAAATGCCCGTCTCTCTTGATTTCTTGCAGATGAGCAACAAGGAGTCAATGAGTGCCATGGGAGACACCCCTTGGGATACATCTCAGTGACTGGGGAAATTTGACACTCAAACATTAAAGTTTCTTCTGTACCCAGGCCTGTTTTCAGTACCCAATAGAAAATGGAGAAAAATAGCCTCAAGAGAGAGGTATAAATTACAATGCCATCCTCCAATCGAAATTAGTTTGTAACAGAAAGAAAAATGGACAGAAGTTTCCTATATTCAGCTTTTTTTTTTTTTCATTTTGGAGGGTAATTTAAAGTATTATCACCAGACATGAGGAATACACTACAAAAAATGTCCTTAGGACCTGGAACTCTAATTGGTAATTACTAAACACTGCTAACTCTAATGCGCACAGGAGGACAACAAAATGGAAAGACGCAGACAGAGCAGAAACCATGTGGAGCTTCTTGCTGTACTATGAGGTGACCAAGTGTAACCTGTGAACTCTTTCCCCGAAGATGGTATGTTACCTAATAAGTGTCATGTTTGCCCACAAAAAGGCTATTGGAAGAGAAGTTGTCCTCATGTGGGCTGACCTCCTAAATCACCTTGCACTAAACATGACAAGACCAAGGCACTTTGCAGAGAACGCCAAGTCCAGAGCCCCAGTTACTGCCCATGGAATGAGAAGACCCAAGGATTTAGTCAAACTAAACATCACCATAAACAGGACAGAGCTTTAGGCAATACTGGATGTGGCAGGTAAAACACAAGCTTCCTTCACAGCAGTGAGACCTTCTTGTTCTGTTCTTGCCTCCTACTCCAGGCAATTGGCTTGGTGTTATGGCTATCAATAGAACTCCAGTGACTAAGCACTTTTATCCTCCTCAATGTTGCTTATGGGATTTTTTTTATCTGTTTCCCTTTGGTAATGCCTAAATTTCCAGCCTCCATCTTTTTGGACAGGCTTAAGTGGATTTAAGTGACCTAATTTTGACAAATGAGGTTAGTATACAATATGTGGATGATCTCATTTGTTCCTTTTCTCTAACAGAGACCTGAGATCATTTGGTTCAGACTTTCAATTTCCTGTCAACAAGTAATACTGAGTCTCAAAGTCTAAGGCTCAATCACTGCTCCAAAGAGTTTGCAACTCAAGGTTTATTGTAACCCCAGGATATTGAGCTATTTCAGTTGTGCCATCTCAGTCTTACTAGCCCCAGTCACCAGAAAGCAACTTTGAGTTTTCCTACACTTAACTGGCTTCTATCAGCAAGAGATCCTAAGGTACATCCTATGGCTAAACCCTTATCTGATTCTCTAAAAACAAAATTAAATTCTCCTTTCCCAGGAACAAAAACAGCAGCAGACCTATTTATAAACCGAAATCTTCTGTCCTCAAATCCCCTGCTTCAAAAACTGCTATGACTTGATAAGGATGTTATATGTGAACATCAGTGTGTAACTTTATGAGTCAATATCCAGGCCTAGGGTCTATTCAAAGACCTTTAAGTTGTTTATCAAGACAGCTAGCCCAGAAATAGCTAAGATATACCAAAGTAGTAGCTCCTTCTATTCCTTCAGTAGAAGAGCCCATTAAGATCATTTTTCCACTGTCTATATTGTTCATTAAGTGACTTCCGTATTAGAACTTAGTGATCTCCTCTCAGTTCTGCTACTTTGCCTCCTTCTCCTGAGCTTAGTTTTCTGAGGTTATTCTGAGGTTATCCATAATCATCCGGACATTGTTAAACTGACTGGTCTGGTCCACTTATGCTTACAGGGATTTGTAAGAACAGCTTCTTGGCACTTGAGCTAAGTAAATATCGCAACACTTCTTTCCTACCTTTCAATAGATGGCTGCTTTCCCCTTGAGTATTTTCTTAACTCAGATGTGGACCTCAGTGCTGCCAATCCTGAGACCCATCATTGTGGTGTTATTGGCCTGACCCGCATAGTCTTAACCTAATAGTAAAATGTATTTCTTCTTACTTGGAGGCCAACAAGCTCTAGATGGTGATGCAGATGGAACCAATGGTGAATGTGCCCCCTAGCTTTTACCGAGGACCTATGGATTGTCCTCAAAGAGCAGACTCACACTGCCTTCACAGCAACACACCATAGCATGTGGAAGCAGCCAGAGTGCTCATTGCTTCGGTCCCCTAATGGCAGTTAGGGCTTTGTATTCTAAGGGAGACTGAGGCAGGAGATGGTGGACATCTAGTGGGACTAAGAATGAAGGTTTTACAGGAATGCCAAATAACATCTGACTGTAATCTTCACTCACTGAAGCAACTTGCAACTATCTAAGACACAATAAATGACAACAAAGTCTGTATAACTAAAGGGATTTAAGGGTGCAGAACCTCAGCAAATGGGTTCAGTCAAATCAACTCTTTATTCATCTAACATAAAAACCCCTAAACAAAAACACATGTCTAGGCCCCCCTTTTGGTTAGTGAAAACTTATATCTCTTTTCCCTTAACTTTTTAACTACCTACTTTGCAACTTGGAAAAAAAAAAGATTTAAAGTCGTCCCTTCTTCGTGTGCCTCTTTAGGGTTCATCTTCCCAATGAATGATAAACATTTGCCTTGTGTTTTCTAGTCTTTTAGCCCACAGGTCATTGCTGTCCCAGAACTGTTCTCAGTCTTTAACTAGCATCTCTGGGGGTGAGCCTTCCCATTGCTAAGCACCTCTTCTGGAATGTATCTTCATTTCTTCGTTATCTGTACAGTTAAGACACAAGCCAAACAGAGTCTAGACTGCATCTAACTATATATATATATATATAAACATTTCTGTTGGTACTTAATGCACCTTGTATACTTTCATTGGCACACATTTTTTCAATAAAATTAAGAATTTTTATCACTATAAATAACATTTTAAACGGTAGTATCTAAGGCTTTCTTAGAAGATACAACCTCTTCTTCGAAGGGCTAAACTCTGAGCCAGGGACAGAGGATACTGAGCAAAGAAATTCAACTTGGGATAAATAGTAAGGTAGGTATTGCAAAAAAAAAAAAAAAAGTACCATGATTAAGAAACTCTAATTTTGAACCTTATAGTCAACACAGAATCTTGGACAAACCACTTAAGCTCTCTGGGATTCTTTAAAATTAAGTTACTTAGATAGTCTCAAATATTCCAGCATTCTGGTCTTTAATTTAGAAAAAAAGAGAGAGACAGACAGATGGACAAGACAGAGAAGTAGAGAGGCAGATTTACCTCACAACCAATTCTGAAAGAAGCCAATTGACTTCATGACCGGTTTTGAAAGAAGTCAACCTAAAATTTTAAACATACTGAACATTTTGTTTATGCTATTTTATCTTTTTCTCAGACAATATAGCTTCTTAATTCTCACTTCCTACTCAAGCATATACTTTGATAATAAATATATTTCCTCAGTAATCCTCTATTGCCTAATATTTATATTATCTTTCATTTTTTTCCTTGTCTTTTGTTTTTCCATTAACAGATTCCTAACTCTCCCCAACAGACTGTCCTTCCTGCCATCGTGCTTTGTGATAGAATCTCTTTCAAAAATTAAGGGAGGTTAGTATCTGTGGCTGTAACACCCTGAATGAGCCTGATTCCAAAAACTAAGGAAGGTGGTCATGGTGGTGTTGTGGACATTGTCCCTCAACATTCAATAAGCACAATACATTTCCAGTGTCACAAAATTTAATTTCTATTTTTCTGGGGGTAGAAGTCGATTCGGTAGGTACTACTTTCAGGATAATTATACATGCAGAAATAAAATAATTGTATTTTAAGGGACCAATTGATGGATGATTAAGTCTAAACCCCCACAAAGATTATGTCCTCTCTTAAATTTATATGAACATTTTTTCATATTCCCTGCCTTCTAGTTTGTCTATATTTTCTATCTATATTTTTTTTCATTTTATTTTAAGATTTTTATCCTAACTTCCAAACTCTTGTTTCCACATTCTTCCTTCTAAGATTCAATGTATTGCTTCCACATATACATTCTGCTCTCTGTGTCCCCAACACTCCTTTCCGGAGCTGAGCTAGCTCCAGGCAAAACTGTGATGAATAAAATGTATTTCTCTGGGCCCTTTCATCCTGCAATAGAATTTTTTTTCTCTTCCCCAATTTCTGCCACCATCTGCCATAGGTCTCTTTTGTCCCTCTGGTTGACCAGAATGACCAGAATGCTATTCAGGTAGGCCTTCTCTACTTCCAAATTCTGGCCTTTCTCTGCCATCGTTTCCTGCAGCCATGACTTGGTTGTTGTCGGTATCACTCTGTCAAGGCACACTTATAATCTGAGTCATATCTGAATTGCATCTCCTGTAAATATGTCTAGTGGAAACTGACTGAATGGGGGAGAAATCCTGAGATATAAAAATATACCCATTACTGTATAGATGAGTAAGAAAATTATCATTCACATGTCTGAGAATAAAGTTCCTCAACAAAAAAAAAAAATTACTTATATGAAAATTTTGGAAGTTTTTCCTTTTTTGATAATTTTTAGAAGCTGTAATGTAAGTATACAACCTGGGCATCCAGCTTATCAACAAGAACTGATGTACTGGTTTTCAGTTCCTTTGTGCTCTTGTCTTTGACGATTGAATTTTCATCACTTCTGAATATTACGGAAATTCCTTCCTCTCTCCCACACACACACACACACATTGTACTAGTCCCTCAAGAATCTATTTGCCAAGTGTTTCATCATTTATAAAGCACTTTGAAAGAGCTGAGGACATTTCAGTCTAGGCTAGATATGGCAGATCCCATGCACATTCTACAATTGGAAAAACCAGTGCTTGAACAACTTGTCACATGCTTCATAAGTAATAGGAGGAGCACTGATATGAGCCCCAAACCCGACGCCCTAACCATGTTTACATGCCTGGCACTCTTTGCCTCTTGAATGCCACTCAGAATCAACCATGTGATAATCATGGAGGAATTTTCTTATGTGAATTTTTTATAGTTAAATGACCAAAAGTATTAATGATTTTATAACTTTGTGTTCAACAGATCCATGCGAGCACCCAAAACCTAATGATTTAAAACTCTGCCCTTCAAATTCACAAAGGTAAGTGAACATCAAATTCTTTGTCAGCACAGACGTCAAAACTCTAGATAAGATTTCAAGCACAGCAAGTGAGCCTAAAATGAGACATGACACGTAGATAAAATGCAGGTTTCTGTGACACATATCATTTGTGTATTTATATTACTCAAAGGAGGCTGAGCATTGCTACTCTAACTGGCGTATGATGGATATCTTTTGTATTTCCTACGTTCTTCTGGATATATCACAATTCACGGAAATCATTTCCTTTCTTCATGTCCCTGGACTCTATCAGGCAAGGATCTAACAGCATGCCTTGTAAATTACAAAACAAATATTAGTGTAAGCGACAAAAAAGAGATGTTGTAATGAGCAAAAAGAAGATGGTGGCAGTAAGGAGTGTCAATATTATTCTTAAAGTATAGCATACATATTCTCTCTGTGTCTGTTTCTCTACGTCTCTGTGTCTCTGTCTCTCGATCTCACTCAAGGTCCCTCTCTCTCTCTCTCTCTCTCTCTCTCTCTCTCTCTCTCTCTCTCTCCCCCCCCTCTCTCTCATTTGACATTCACAGTAACTGACTTTCAGATAAAATTCATAAGAAGTTTCATCCTAACAGCCTTCAAAATATTTCCGCTTTATACCTTAAATTTTCAACCAAATTTCTATCATTTTTAGTTTCCAGTACATTTCTTCCTCTTTCAAACCATTTCAAAGGGTACTTTGCTCTCATTCTTCTCTTTTTGTAACTAAATTCATTAAGAAAAATTCTCGAAGCATTTTGGCCTGAACCCGGAATTCCACACTAGTTTCAACTGAGCCAATAACAAGGCATATCCTTTCCGTTGCCCAGGGCATGTCCTGATTTACTCTTTTAATTTACTGAAATCAAAAGGCTGATTTGAGGGCATGTTAAGACTCACTCCAGTTGGTAAAAGACAGATGGGGGGATGAATTCTAAATATCTTATTTCCTGCTTTGAAAAAAATGCCTTTAAATTCATTTCTTTTTGCCTCTCATGAGCATTACACTTCAGGATTGCCTGGCGTACCGCCCCATGCCCGAGGCTTCTACCCGTTTCTTTAACTTACCGGCTGCCTTTTGACTCCTAGCCAGTTTTTCCACACCAGGACCCGAAGCTGATGTAGCTGAGAAGCCATCCTTCAAACACACTGAGTGAAAGATTCCTCTTTTTCCCTTCCGTCCTCAGAAGAAGACACAGTGTCCCGTCCAACCTGCCGTGTGTCCGTGGCCAGCAGCCTCTTCACGGCATAGCTTCCGTGGGGACTGGGGCCAGAAACACGCCGTTCTTCTCTTGTGGCTGGAGTCTTCCTCCCAGCTAACCTTTGTTTAAGAAGCACTTTTCAACCAATTCTTCTGCCGAAGCCAGAACCCGGCTCAATGTCTGTCGCTTGTGCCTTGTTTTAAAATAAACTCAAGTCACTGCCTGTTGCATGAAGTCCAGACTCAAGGAGAATGAGTGTCATTTAGATAATGCTCCACTGGGGGAAAAAAAAAAGGTGAACCCACACCTCCTACTCTCCATAAAATTAACTGCCTCTCCACACCTTAGGGAACCTGTCACCTGCACTAGACACGTCATAAGGAATTAGGTGGGACCCTTGCCAGGCCAGTAGGACTTGTCCTACATTCTCCTGCCTTCTCTGGTGCCTGCTTCTAGAGCCAGTTCCAGCAGAGGCAGAGCATGGAGAGCATGTCACAGACTCTAGGGACAGATTGGGGCCCAGTGATTCCATATTATCTTAGGAATAATTAATATGTTTATGTCAATAGGCCAGAGCTTAACTGAGAAAGCTGTAAATTTTCAATAGTTATACTATGAAGGTATAAATCTTTAAACCAAGAGCTTGATGCTTTGACTTCAGGAGAAGTGACTATATGGCTAGGTCCTCATTTCTGACACATTTTACTAGGATAAGTGTCATACAGAAAATGAAAGGTATGTTGTAGGTAATATGATTGACATACAGTGGCTTCCCCATACACTTATGGTTAAAGGATTTTTCTGTCCTCTTCTCTCCTTATGATACCCTCCTTCCTCTATAGGCCTCTACCAATCATAATTCCTCCCAATTTTACATTTTCCATGAAGCCTTTGTCAGTATCCAAATAAGATGCAATTTCTTGCTTCTTAATCCAGTGTAGTTCTTTGTTGTTAGCTCTCTCTCAAATAACATATTTTTTTGCTTCGTTGTCATTTTTGTGTGTCTCATTTTTTCACATTAGATTAAAAATTCAGGGCATGATCTACCAGGTATCACAGCTTTTCACATATGATTGGTGCTTAATAATCACTAAGCAGTAGAGCCAAATCAACTATTTAAGCCAAGACTGGTTTGGCAAAGTTTCCATTTGA
This sequence comes from Ctenodactylus gundi, assembly GCA_004027205.1. Lineage (NCBI taxonomy): Eukaryota > Metazoa > Chordata > Mammalia > Rodentia > Ctenodactylidae > Ctenodactylus > Ctenodactylus gundi. Next base: position 587,797 of record PVKB01000123.1, read on the forward strand.
TCCTCACAACTTGCCCTGACTGATCCAGACAGTACTTGCAAAATCAGTTAAAGCATTGTTTGAGTTCTCCCTTCAAGTTCGAGTTGATACTAGTTCAGCTGCCTGGTCTCCACGCCGACCATGCAAGGTTGGTGACAGCCAGCCTCCTCACCCTGCCTGGAACCGTGACAGCACATGCCCACGCCCTCAGCTTTGGCTCCATACCTTCTGTGATGGGTTTAGTCCAACCTCATCCCCATCCGTCAGTCAGTTTGTATCTAGAATGTGGCCTTTTAATTACATTCCAGACAAAGTCGAGGGCAAGGTATTCTTTGGACAAAGGAGGGCCCCGGAGACAATGCCCTTTGTCAACATACCTGGAGCTCGGTACTGAGGTTTCCACAATCTCTGAGGATGCCTGGAGCTCCTGATCCCTGCTCTCTTCTAGTGCTACCTGTCACAATCTACAACTCACTAGTGGTTTGGTTATAAATAAACATTGTTAAGTTGTGAGGACAGAGTTGCACTAGGGGTAAGGCTCCACATGTTAAGGGTACTGCAGATAGAGTCACTCTTCTCAACCAGGTTACTTCAGGTTAAAAAAGATTGACTCACAAGGGGCTGAGACAGGTGAGAGGTCAGCTGGAAATGTACCACGTGGTTTCTCCCCAGAAGCTGCCTGTCACCTCCTCATGGTAATCACAGGACTGTTTATTATGAGGTTGGTTGTTTAACTTCAATTAAGTCTCTTTGGCTTCCTCTTGACCAGACTCCTTCATCCACTACCTCTAATTTTCTAATGAAGACAGTATATTTTATTATAACCCAATGACTTCCAGGAAGATCGATATCTTCAGAGTGAATTTCATGCTATACATTAAGTGTTTAATATACATAAGATTTTTACTCGAAGATGCAGTGTCAAAGGTCTGAAAGTCATATGAGAAACGTATATTTCCTTAGAAGCTGGAAAATCTTTCACAAATTGTAATTCAAAGTAGTTTAAATTGGGGTGTATAGGCAATCAAACTTTCAAATGTTGTTCCATTCTAGATAAGCAAGTCACAGCATCTCCATAAGCCATAACTACTTCTGGTACCTTCTTAAGTATACACATTTCTTTATTAAGAAGGAATTTTCAAAAGAAATTAATGCCTAGCATTAACCTTGAAAGCTATAGCTTACGTAAGAGAAGTATCACAAATCCTGTTCAGAACAAAACCTGAAGTATTTAGTGGTCAAAAAATAAACAAAGCAAAGAGAGAGAGAGAGAGAGAGAGAGAGAGAGAGAGAGAGAGAGAGAGAGAGAATGTGCAAGAACATTAAAGTAATGACAGAACAAAAAAGAGTGCATCTTTGTATCCAAATCCTGATTATAGGTCAGGATACTGAGATTAGGTTTCTTAGAAATTGTTTTTTTAGGAAAAAGAAGACAACTGGTAACCAAAAATAATTTGCACTCAGGATACATAGCTGCTAAAAATAATTTTAAAAGAAAAACGGGCTAATCTGAGAAGCAGGGGCAAACACACAATACATGTAAGAAAAAATATTTTGTTTACCAGTAAGCTGTTAATAGTTTTTACAGAGGCCAGCAGACTCAAGATGTCTGTAAGGATGATGCAAGACTCTCACATGTCATACTAACTCCTTCACTCTGGAGAGCGACAAAGGTATTTCTTTGTCATGCAAGAATCCATCACATGTACCTGAATTTCAGCAGTGCCTTATTGTCCTTGCTAGTTTTATACCTTCTTAGCACACTCATTTCACCATCGGTAAAACCATTATGGGTCCATTTTGGAATCACACAATTCTAGAGCTGTGTTTTCCTGATATCTAGTAATTGCAAGTTTTCAGAATGGCGCAAGCAGCTAAAATTTGACCGAGCCTTGTCCAGGTTGTGTTTGGGACAAGCATAGATCATCCTTGAAGTTACTCCTATTCGAAGAAATCCAGAACCCCTACTGTACCTGACTGGATACCGAACAGTGGCTGCACTGCAGCTGCACACAGGTGTGAGGGACACAACCAGAGACACTGAACGTGGCAGCTAATGCCTGCCGACGGCAACATAACACACTGCACACTTCAACACTGGGGCAATCGGGAATCAATCGGTATGGATGGAACACATTAATTTGTTTTAATAATATTTACTAAAGACCTCCTTTAGTAGCAATGGTAATAATTTATTATAATTATCATTAAGTAATTACTTGACTACAAAGCCCCAGTATACTTAATGTGATGCTACCATATAATAGAAATCTAGCTCAGGTTTTGCTCCATAGGAGTGTTCAATTAATGCTTTTTGAACGAGCAACGAACATGTGTTTGGCCGTTATTGAATCATCACAGGAGCCCTATTGTATGGAAACCATCTCTGTTTTCATCTTCAGAGGAAGAAAGTGACACGTAGAGGTGCCAAGACTTGCTTGCTTCATTCAGTAAGACTAGCAGGCAGGGAGGTCAAGCCCTATCATTGTACTTCTAATTCTCTCTTGAGTGCTGTCTTTAGGTCCATGGACTACATGCCAAGGGAAGGACTGAAAAGGAAACAAACAAGCAAAAAGAACGTAGGATACTTGAGATTCCTTGGTTCTCAAAAAGTGGCTAGAACACTTGGAGAGTGTTTGGTTTTTGCTGTTTTTTTATTGTGTTTGGTTTTGTTTTCGCACAGGAAAATTGATTGTGCAATGAGTGCACAGAAGAACTGCTCCGGGAAGTCGGGATGCGGAACGCACCTGTTTTAGGCTTCTTGATTTAGAGCGTCAAAGCGCTTCACAGCGCAGCTCCTGCCAACTTCTTCAGCAGCCTGTCCACCCTCAGCCATCCAGCCTGCCATCTGTTATAAAGCTGTGCCTGAAGGGTGTTCCCTCCCCCACCCCGCAGGCTTTTGTCATAGTGTCCCTTCTGCCCCAAACAAAGTTGTGCCCATTCTTGAATGACTGACTCCAGTGATACTTCCTCTCTGAGACTCTTCCCAGCTCTTCCACCCGCCACGCCCCTTGGCCCAGCAAAATGAATCACTCTGCAACTTTTTTCCCATGAATCTTTGTTCATAAAGATAGTAACTTCTCATCCCACTGTGATCATCACTTTACTTCTGCCTACACTCAAAGCCCCTTACATACAAAGGCCATGACTTATGGAACAAAAAAAGACTTAAGGAATAATTCTCTAGCTGAAGAAAATGGTAACTCTGGCCAGGCCAATCAAAGAGCAGGTCTGAGATAGAAGATAAAGGCGAACAGATAACCTAAGACCAAGGAGCAGATTTTGCCATACTGAGAATTTAAAAGGAGAAGTTCCTGGCAACTCTTCTAAAAGGACAGAGCGTGATTACACAGGTGTGTGAGAAGATGAGAATGTTAGGACGAGACAGTGAATGAAGTAAAGATCTGAAGCCCTTATTTTGAATGCAAAAAGATTGCGCAACTGAGTTAATAATGCAAAAGGCGATTTAGGAATTTAATGGCACCTGGAACCGTAATTTTACTTCTTCACCTCCAAACTGTATTTTTCCCACCATACCATGATAAATTGCATTTTTAATCAGTAATTGGCTTTTATACTAAGGGGCTATTCGATGCTAATTTCATACAAATCTAATCTTTATGAGACATTTTTGAGGCCAATATAATTATTTCTATTCTATAGATGAGAAAGTGTATAGATCGAGTAGCTTCTACAGGTCACATGGGTGATGACTATATCAGAATGTTGATTTCAACAGAACCCTGTGTCTAGAAAGCATGTTTTCCGGTACAAGTCCTCACAAAGCAAACATGAATAAGAAACCATAACTGGTGCATGCACATAACCCAAGTGGAAATGCACAGGAAGCTGGGAAAACGAGGCTAACTCATGGGAAAGACAAAAGCATCCTTCTTTTATGAGAAAGGTAGCTCTCCACCCAAGATTAACATAATAATGAGGCACCAAATGCTAATCCCTCCTTACCTAAGATCCGCCTGTGATGTAAAGAGCTGATAGTCGAAGCTATGAAGCCAGTAGGTGTGTGGAAGGTACCAGATTCAGGATTTTCAGGTGCTTTATCAGCCCCGAGACATTCCAATGAAATGTAGACCGAATGGTTGTATCAAGAAGCAGGTTAGGAAAATCTGAAGTACAAAATTAGAAAGCAAGACATAGTTTAAGACTTTAAACAATAAACTCACTCATTTTAAGCTAAGTGATAAGGTAGATAGTGGTTTCAAGATGCTGCAATAGTTCAGAAATCCCCAACACAAATGATACAGTCATGTTATGAGAGTCAGATGGATAAGTCAAGTGTTATCTTACTTAACAGTAAGTATGGGAAATTCAAAGTGATCCACAGTCTTGCAAAGAATTACTTCCCGGTTCACCAAGGATGAGTAATAATTTACTTTGTTAAATTATTAAGTAATAATTAAATGAACTAAGTAATTTTAGTACACATGCTGCAGAACTCTTCTGGGAACAAGAAATAATGAAGCCTTTAAAACTTGGCACTTTTTCATCCAATGTTTTAAAACTTAAGGTGAGACTTGAGATAGGTTAATAAGAAAGAACAGCCTTGCTCTTTTTGAAACGTAACTTTTAACTGATTCAGTTTAGAAGAAACCTGAGAAGTGAAAATAGAAAATATTATTTTCTTTTTCTCAATTTATGTTTTCACCTCATAAAATGTAAAGCAGCTTAAAAGACAAATCTATGTATTTATCTAGCATCATTTTTTTTCTTTTTAAAAAAATACAAAAACCATTTCTACATGTGTTTTAGTGTTTGGTAATTGCCCTCTTTTTATATTTTTCACAACTATAAAAGGTTTCTAGGTCTAAGTGGCAGAATACATTTTCTTGAACACAAAGAAATTATCCTAGGAGTTTTGATAAATAAGCTAAAAACAATAATCATTCCTAGCATTTTAAAACTCCAACGCTCAGTGGAAGTAAAATGTCACCCTGCTGTCTGTCCCTTCAGTGGTGAGAAGTACACATGTTTTCTACATCATTTCCTATGTGTAATGACTAGTGAATTACTTTCAAAAAGTAACACTGGGAGCGAAATGACTGACCAAGGATCCAACAAAAGTCAATAACAAACATTTTTGTAAAAAAAAAAAAAAGTCTAATGATTGATGCAGTAGAATCAATGTCATTGCTGTTGTTCTCTCCCTACGGCCTTCTTGAATAGTTTCCTCTGTCATTGGGCCTCCCATGAGCAGGTACTAGGCAAAACTGAAAGGAAAAACTGATTGTCACGTAGATGGTTATCTAATCATTTGACATTTCAACAAAAAGGAGTGTATTTAAATAAGGCAGAATAAGTTCACAGAGCCATTTTTAAAAATCGACTTTTGTATGTGTTTATGTGTTCATAAATATGTACTCATGTGTGCATCTTTACAAATATGTCACTAGAAATATAAAGTGTATGAGTAAGTATATAAAGAATTCACAAAACATAAACCATTATATAGGTATATATGGATTGTAAAAACAAAGGAAATTGCATATAGTAAAAATAAAACATCTGCCACTGCAAATATGCATTTTAATGAGTATCTTAATGATAGCATGAAACAAGTTGAACATATGGCTGTGATATCAGTAATGACTTAATATAGAGAACTGAACAAATATTTTAAACAGATTTTGTAGCATACAGATTCACCCACAGGATTTTTCTGAAAGGGCCAGTTCAAAAATATCCTAACTTAAATATGTGCACACTCATTAATTTTAATTGAAATTATTAGCATCAAATTTATCATTAACCTTTCATTTCTGTACCTGTGGTTGATTCCAGAGCTTTTGCCATCCCAGTCCCCCACCTTTTAATTTTAAGACAAATTCTCCCCTTATTTGCTCAGTTGTCCACACAGGGCTTAAACTTGTAATTCTCCTGCCTTCAGCTTCCAGGTTGGATAACAGGCCTGTGCCCCTTTCTTAAGGGAAAGCGCTCACATGTAACACAAAATGAATATATTTCAATCTAAAAGAATAAATTGAATGAAGTTTACCTGGCACATTCTGCTACTACGTGTGCTTTCTTTCCGAACCATAGAATTATTGTTTAAAGCTAGAATATACAGGCTACAAAACAAAACAAAAAAATAACCAAACCAACAAACAAAAACCATTGTCCAAAACATTCCAAAGGTCTTACACAAACTTTTCTACTACTGGGGCTCTTCTGGGAAACATAATCCTTTTCTCACCTACAGTTTGACCCACAACTCTTCAGCCTTCCTCCAATAATGAAAGTTCATTGCTTAGAGCAAACAACAGGAAGGTTTCATAGCACAAGGGGTCCATGAAATGAGTTCTTTTGACACTGCAGTCCTTCAGCCTTGGAAGGTAACTGGCAAAATGCCATTTTGTTATAACAACTTCATTCCTAAACTAGGGACCACGAGAGAAATGTCAAATCTTGTTGGAAGAGAAGTCAGTTACTACATGGAGCCTGAGTGCTACAAGGGCTGGTGTAAAAGAGAATTGTTTTGACTACCAAAGAAGCAGAAAATCTAGGAGGGAGTGACGGAGGGACTCTACAGAAGAGATGAATGCTGAGACCATACTACTGCTTTCAGGAAGATTGATATTTGAGGCTCGATTGCTTTGCCTAGAACATGGGGAAATAGTTCCTCTTAATCCACAGTTCTGTTGAGGATTTAAACTAAAAGATGAAATAAATGTGAATCAGATAAGTTTGAGATGAGTCCTCTTTGTCCACTAGCTAGTGAGTATATGCAGATAGTTTGGGCTAACACCCAACAGAACTAATATGGAATTTCGACCCATTGATGGTGTGTACTAACTGATTACAAACCAAGAAACCAAGATACAATGTATTTAGTGAGTATAGCGCCCTTATGAAAACTGAGGTCATAAATTGTGTTTACGGTTTTCTCTCTCCCCACCCTATCTCTTTTTTTTCCCACTCCATTCGTTTTTCCTCCTTTTTTGCAACAATTTAAATTCTTCTCCTATTGAACAGTTTTGTACTCTTCTCTGTGGCTCTGGGGACTACTACTTTCAGGATCCACAGAAAGACATCTATATCCAAGTTTATCAGTGGTTGGGTAGAAGGATGTTTTATTTTCTTTCCAAGAAAACTCTGGTAGCAGTTCCTAAGAAGTAACATTTTGTATCAGTTACTTTCTCACTGCTATGACTCAATACCTGACATATATAACTTTAGGAGGTAAAGATGTAGCTCACAGTTCAGAAGGTCTCAGTCCATTCTTGAGGGGGTGGCTGGAAAATGCTGGAATCAAATGGTGAGGCCACAACTAGAGTCGGAGCCTAAGCTGCTGCTCCAGAGAGAGAGATCCTCACAGCATGGTGGAACAGAAAGCAGATTGAGAGAAAGAACAGAACCAGCACACGCCCCTCCAGGTCAAGCCCCAAGCATTGCCCCTTCCAGCCAGGCCCCATCTTCCAACACTACACAGTGTCCACAGGGACATGAGCCTCTTGAGGGACACCCCAGATCCAAACCATGACACATTTCACCAGCTCTTTTCACTTAATTACTATTATTACTGACAAAAATAATATTTGACCACCTGGAACCTTCAGAACAATGACAATCAGTGAAGATAATGAGATTGATTCCACTACTGCTATTTTAAACCTAAAGAAATATTCAATTATACATCAAGATATATAAAGTAATGTTACTTACTAATCTTCCCCATACTCAAAATAGTTTAAGTAGAAGTGTAAACCTCTCTGGGATCCATGGTATATTTCCAGAAATCCATACATTTCTTGAATATTTCATATGTTGATATTCTCATATTTTAATACCCTTTGACATATATGATGCTCTTAATACTTTTCAAATTTCTGATATCCTATGATACTCTTTGATGCATTTGATACTTCCATTTTTGTGATAGATTTTTATATCTTTAATACTTTATAGTACCCCTTGATACCCTATGATATACTTTGATAACATTTATATTTATATGCCCTTTGATGTTTATGTTACCCTTTGATCATTCTTATGTTTATGATTCTCTTTGATAATCTTGATACTTTATGATATCCTTTGATATCTTCTGTATTTATGTTATCCTTCCCTATACATAATGCCTTTTGAAAAATTAAAAAGGCCTGGTAGGCATTACCTTAAGATGCAGTATGAACAATTAAGTATGAAGTGATCATCTATGTAGTTTATTTCACGATAATGTGAAACTGACAGCTAGTATTACACATGTGCTATTATAACTTAAACTCAAAACAATTGCTCATTTCCTTTTCCTTGCAAATTATAAAAGTATATTACATATGTGGGCTTTGGTTTGGTATTATTAACAAGGCACCATAAAGTAAATACTGCTTTCATTAGAATGGGTCAGTGAGAAAAAAAGGAGTTGAACTTGATGTGGATGCAGTAGTACTGAGAAAGTGCACATACTTTTTTTTATTATAGCTTTATCATTGAGCCAGCAGACTGCTGAAGGAAATCAGCAATGAATAACTTGCTTATGACATTTTAAAGATATATTTAAGCAAAAATTGAATTTTCTTGGTGATGCTTTAAATTAAGAGAATATCCCTCTTTGGAAGATGTTCATTAAATATAATGTATAAACTAGAAAATGCCCTAAAAGTAATTAGCACTATTATATATAGTTTACATGAACATGTATTTCCTATATTTAGGATATATTGACTCTTCCATGTAGGTTAGTATCAATGACTTAAAGGTACAAAAAGATGAGATAAATATCCATCCTGAGCCCCTACAGTTAAAAAGATAGGTAATGAAAAGTTAGATCGTGAATAGCAGTGGTAAATTCTGGAGCAAACACTGGAATTTAGAATTATCTTTTGATGAATCAGCTTACTCAATCAAGGACTAACCTAGGTGCTGCTGAGAAGATATTTCTGAGTTCTGATTAAAGTTCCTTACCAGTTGATTTAGGGAGATTATTCTAGATTATCTGAGTAGGTCTGATTTGATCAATTGAAAGGCTATACCAGTAGAAATGAAGTGGTAACTGAGAGATTTTGTGTATGGCTAGAAATCCTTTCCAGCTCCAGTTGGCCTTCCTGACAACCTGCCCTACAGATTTTAGATTTGCCTGGCCAGTTTCCACTGTTGCAAAAGACAATTCCTTACAATAAGTTTTAGAGCATGTCTCTTGCTAGGTTTTCTCAAGCTGAACCAGTGGGGCACCAGTGACTTAACTTATACAGTAGCTCGGTAGTCAGAAGAATTAATATCCAGTAAATATTTGAACGGAGCAGAAGTTTGTGGGTGTTTGAAAAGTAAGAACTAAAACAAAATGAAAGAAAAAAACCTATTAATTTTAAAAGTTTTTGAAAGTTATACTTTTGTTCCATATCTTACATGGAAAAAAGATGCTTGTCTTTAAATTTGATTACAAAAATTGTATTTACCTCATAGAACTAATATTGTTTCCCCAAAAAATGGGAACTTTTCAAACTGCTGTAAACTTTACTGAGTAAACAATCAACAGGCTGAAATACAGAGAAACTCTAAATACTAGAAAAATGGCTTTAGGAAATGGTCATTAGCAGTGGCGTCAAGACCATGCCCTTAAACCAGTAAGCAGAACAGTCTTGGTGAAACAAGTTCAAAGCAAAAAACAATGACAATTCAGAATCAGTTTGGATCTATGATCTCCGGTGTCCTGAATGTCACCAGTTCCGTGGTCTCTGACGTTTTAAGATCATAGAAGCAGCCTTGAATAAGCTTACCATCTTGAAGAGGATCACAGGAGGTGAACTGAAATAGGAAATACTTAGGATTTATCCATTAGAATTTATCACTTGGCCATGACAAGTTAAGAAAACTTGAAAAGACCATTAAATTGCAAAATCCCAAATCTGTAGATTCCTTTTTCCCTCCGTGTTATTCAGTGAAGTAAAATGTTGCAAAGAAGATCTGATTTTCAAATGACTTCCCAGAACCTACTCCCCAGTTAGTGTCCAGGGATATGTATTTTTATTTCATAACTCTAGAAGGAAAGGGGAGGGGGTGTTGAGCATGAGTTAAAATAGAGAAATAATGGACCAGAATTCATGGCCGCTGCTCTTTTTCAGACAAGATGCACTGAATTTGAGTCACTGAAGTTACAAGTTTGGAATTCAACTGTCGGGAATGTTCACAAAAGATTTTGGAAGTTCTTGGCACAAAGAGATTTCTTCCATGCTCACTTTACGTATATGTAGCATAAACTTAAAATAACAAGACTGTCCTTCCTTTCAGACAAAAGGTAAATATACTTATAATCTGAGATTAAGACTATAAATTTTCAGATGTAAAACCTTCTTGCAAAGAGTAATTGGAGAGGGAGCAGAAAACAAAGAGATCTCAAACAACCCAGAACAGCCCCTAAGACAGCTGCAGTTCCATAAGGAACAACGCTGGGCTCTTGGTGAGGAGGAAACGGAGCTCAAATCAGAATTCGCCAAGGGCCTTATGTGCTGGAGAAGTCCTGGCATTTGACCTCATTGGCACAAATCTGCTCAAAGTCTAGTTGTCGGAAGATGAGGAGTCCAATCCCAAGCCTGTATGTAATTCATGTGTGTGTGTCACTGTGTATGTTACCTTTAGACTTAAGCAGAATTGCACTGTCAGGAGCCGTGAATTTGACAAGTCAGTTGGTCTTATTACTACTGGCTAGATTGTTCCTTTCAAATTTCGATCAGATTCCAAAATAGAGCTTGAAGTAAAAGTTGTGAAATTCTGTGCCAAATGAAATATGAAGGTGTACTTACTATAGCAAGGGTAAAATGTTGCTACAATGGTATACTTTAAAAGCTGCTAATTGAATGTGTAAGAACAACTATTAAAAAAACCTTGAAATAGGTAAATAGAAAAATACATTGACAATTGATATGAATCTTAGGAGAAAACAGACAAGCTTTGTACTTTTATGAAGACTTTTGTAATAACTTGTCTCCCAGATGGTAATGTTTCTCAGCTCCTCGTATTCAGGCCCAGTATAGTACTTTACCACACTAAACAGAGCTGTAAACAATCATTGCACAAAGTGAGACTTCTAAGTCCCTGCTAAAAGATATGGTGAGGCTTCTCTTCTGCCTGTTGGACTACTTTTTTCTTGAAAGAGACAGTCATCGTATTCTGAAGACAATCAAACACCCTGTGGAGAAGCCCACGGAAAGAAGAAATGAGGCCTCCCGCTAAAAATGGGATCAATGAGTTCATAATGTGTGTGAGTCGACTGAAGATGAGACTGCTTAGGTCCCATGAAGATTCTGGGTGATTGAAACCCTAACCAACATATGGACTGCAAAATTTAGAGAGGGCCTATGCCAGAGCTTTGGGTTTCTAACCTACAGAAGCTGTGAAAATAATGAACATCCATTATTGCTTTAAGACATCAAGTTTTGGGGGTAACTTTTGATGCAGCATTCTATGACCACTACCAATATTAGGTATTAAATGAATATAAATTAGAATTATTGAGAATAGATTACTATTTTTCTAATCTTTCTTACAATTGCTCAATGTGTTCTACTTATTAAATAAAACAGCTTCTAAGAAACACACTTAACCTTTACTTATTTAGTTACACTTAGTCCTTGAGTATTTTAAGAAAAAAAAAGCTTGGGAATTCTTTTTACTCTAAGGGAGGAATTAACATCAAAATGTCAAAATCTTAGCAGAAGAAAATTCTCCAAAGTTGTAGCTAAAAATATCCACGATAACTCATCTTTGAGCAAGGCACAATGAAATGAGGAATAAAGGAAAATAGTAAATAAAAGTGACATATCACAAATACATTTTATTCTCATTAATCAGGCCTAGGACAACAGTCTTTACACAGACTTTTTTAAAGACTTTTCTATAATTATTCTAAGAAGACTAAAATGTACACAAAATGCTATAGACCACCAAACATTTTTTGTAGCCAAAAAATAAAAGCTGAAATTGGGCAAATAAATTCTTGGAACAAAATTTCTTTCTAGGAAACATGTTGTGGTGCATCCTTTCCTCGATTCATTCCATGACATTAGTTATATTATATAATAAATTCTCCAAGTTATATCACTCATTTATGAATATTATATACCTTAGCCCGGTTAATATATTGTTAACTTGCTATCAGTAATCAGAACAATGTAATATGGAGAAGTTACTGGTTATAAGGAGGAAAATACTGGGCCACTCTTTGTCTTCTCAGACAAGAAATCCATATGGTATTTAAGAAATTTGTGAATTGCGCTGTCGTGTGCTTATATAAGGCATTCAAGTAAAGTAAACAGCAGTGATTGGGTGTTACACAGGACAGAAGTCAGTTTCATCAATAACAAAAAAGCTTTGATACTGTACTTTGCTGTTAGCAGTACCCACACAGCACGACTTAATAACAACCCCACAACGAATGATTGGGTTGTTAAGAAACACTCTGCGGGCTGGAACTAGCTGAAGAAATGATTAACCTCAGGGGTGCTGCAACCTCCAGGTTCTCCTATATAAGATACCCTTACTGGACCTACGGATTCATTATAATCAGGAGAATGTGCTGAAATAAGCTCGTGAGCACTGAACACTGATGTGCAGGTGGAAATTAAGAGAAGATGCTTTAGAGACAAGTGACACTGCACCAGTGTCTAAGGAAAGTAGTGGAGATTGAGTAAAATACCACACGCCGAAGACCTAAACCGCTCCATTTGTGACATATGTGAAGTACTGAGTGTAGCACCCGTTTCCTGTTTGATCTAATTTTTATTGAATTAAAAATTTTTCCATTTGAAATAAGTTTAGGCTTATAGATGAGTTGGAAAAAACAATACATAATCTCCTACGTAAATTTCACTCAGTTTCACCAACGTTGCATACCACAGTTCAAGTATTAAAACCAGGAAATCAACATTGGTGCAACATCATTACTATGCAAATAACAAAACTTTACATTTCCCTCATTTTCTCTCTAAAGTCCTTTTTCTTGTCCCAGAATTCAATTCGTAATTCCCCATGACATTTAGTTGGTGTGTCGCCATAGTCTTCTCTGAGATGTTACAGTACGCCATTATTTTCTGTCTTCATGAACTTCAATAGTTGTGCAGTACTAAATTTTTACCTACCTCAGAAAATTTGTAGATCATTCCTTGATTTTGTTTGCCTTCATACCTAACTCAGTGAGTTTTACATTTTTTAAAGTTATCACAGAAATTATATGTATTTCTAAAGGTATCATATAGGAGAGAACATGGTGTCAATCAAACAGGAGACGTTGATTAAGGTGTCTAACCGGTTTTTGTAAATTTGCTACTGTGGAAGAAACACTCTGAGGCCCAAGAATCCTGTCAGTCCTTAAAATTTTATCTACTAAGTTTAACCTCCTTCAGTGGGTCTTGCCAAAGCAGCCATTACTGTAGTGTTACGCTAGTGACTATATTTACGCCTTTCTTCTGTAACTACTCCTTGGAATTATTCTTCTACATGAAAGCCTTGTCCCCTGATCACCATTATGTAGTTAGCCAGATGTTTATTTATATCCACACAAATATTTGCTGTATTCTTTGTCATCTCCATAGGAGCAGATCCTATTTTGGAGACTTTATTTTTTAGAACTAAATGGAGAGAAGGTACAGAGATGTCATATATATTCTCTTCCTTTACAATGTATAAATTTTCTATTATTCGACCCTCACCAACGTGATACATTTGCTACAATTAATGAGTCAACATTAATGCATCCCTATGTATCCAAGGGCAATAACTTGCTGTAAGATTCATTCATCATGCCGTACATCATATGACTTTGCACAAATGTACAATAATGTGTGTCCACCTTTGTATGTGCCGTATAAAGTAGCTTACTGTCCAAATACGGTTTGAGTTCTACCTACTTATCCCCTCCCACTCAAAATCTTTGGCAACTACTGATATTTTTATAGTCTTCACAGTTTTGCCTTTCTCAGAATATCTACATGGTTGAAATCACATGATATGTGCCGTTTCTGATGTGCTTCTTTCATTTAGTAATATGCACTTAATTTTCTCCCATGTTATTTTATGGCTTGATAGCTCATATAATTAGAGCACCGAATAATATTTCATTGTCTACCTGTGCCACAAATAATTGTATACTCATTTCCTGAAGGTCATCTTTGTTACTCCCATTTTTCATATTACAAAGAAATCTTTTATAAACATCGGTGAGCAGATTTTTGTGTGGACATAAGTTTTAAAATCCTTTGGGTAAATATCATGGCTTGTAATTGCTGAGTCAAATGGTAAGAATATATCTAAGTCCATAAGAAATTACCAAACTATCTTCCAAAGTAACTATACTGTTTTACATTCCATTCCGCCTACAATGTTTGACAGTTCCTCCATGCCTTTGCCAGCATTTGGTGTTACCAGCATTCTAGATTTTAGACGTTTTAAATGTGTGCATTCTAATGTCATTATTGTTTTATATTACATTTTTCTGATGACAAATCATGCGGACATCTTTTTATATCCATTTCCAAATTTCTTTCATGAGGTATCCATTAAGGTCTTTAACACATTTTCTTATTATTTTACTTTAAGAATTCTTTGTATTGCTTCTCTTATATAACAGTCCTTTATCCTATATGACTTTTGTAAATACTGTCTCCCAGCTCGTGAGTTTTCTTGACAGGACATTTTGTAGAACCAAAATTTTAGTTTTAACAAAGTCCGGCTTATCATGCATGAATCATTTCTCTGGTGTCATCTCTAAAAAAAAACTATTTCCAAATTCAAGTTCACTTAGATTTTTCCCCTTATCTTCTATGACATTAATAGTTTTGCCTTTTACCTTTAGATTTATAATCCACTTTCAGTTCTTTTCTGTGAAAGGTGTAAGTCTGTGTTTAGCTTCCTTTTTAAGGTTTTGTTTTTGCATGTGATATCTATTTGTTCCAGAACCATTTTTAGAGCAAACTATCTTTCTTCATTCTATTAACATTTTTCTTAGTTTATACTGTAGTGCGATGGGGCATTTTTATGATGTTTCTCCTATAATTATTAATTAGAAGTCTACTATAGGAATTGTGACTCTTCTTCCCTTTGCTTATTTATAAGGTCATTTATATTAATAGAGACTTGTGGATATTTGTTTTATATTGGGAGGCTAACTTATATTGAAGTGAACTAATTTTGTTGTTTTTTTAAGTCCAGAATTCAAGATATCTGGATGAAAAAGTTCCAACATAAATGCTTAAGTCAAAAGTCTTAAACCTATAGTCATGCATCAGTATTCATTTTGGAGTTTTTCCTTAAGTGAAATGCTTATGCAGAAATGTGTCTCCTACACACTTATTTAGAAATATCAAATAAATATTTGTCAAATGAATTAGTAACTGTTTATAAGAAGACACTTATTAAGTAGTCAGAATAAATATGTCAAGTTCAGACTATGCCCCTGTCAATAAGCGTTATGGAATTTACATGTAGCAGGCTCTGGTTCTACCATGGGTATATGTGATCAAAGAGAATGAAGTTTCTATCTAGGACACAACATTGAAATCATCATTATGCCATTATTTCAAGATGTTCGTTTTTATTAATGTTCATGATTTGATTAAGCTAGTGCCCTTATATAAAGAATATTTGTGGAAAGATACTTTGAGACTTCACAAATGTCCTGTCTCTCCTTGTACACTCACTCCCATGTTTACCATCAAGTCATTCTTCCAGACTTCTGTTTAGTTAGCTTCAAGGTCAAAAAGTTTGAAGTTTTTTTAACTAAATACTAGAAAAATTGAAAATTGCTATGGGGTATTTAGGTGTAGGTAAACAAATAAATTTGAAAACTTTCAAGACTTAGTTGGTTAGGTCTTTTAGTTTAAAACAAACTAATAGTTTTTGCTTGAATTTATTCAGATGATAAGGTGAGTAACCAAAATAAAGATATACACTGGGTCACATTTCAAAGATACCCTTCAATATCTATTATGTTTCTAAGATATGAGACATTTCTTCTCTGCTAATACACTATAGCTGTAAAGAATTAAACAATTAAAATTAATTTCAAAAGAACTCCAGAGATTAAAAAATCCTGAGTTTTGAGAGTTTTGATTCTAGGCCAGAAGTTACACCTATATTGGGATAATAGAAAAAGTGGGAAAGTTCTCTCATGGACAACCTCCAGGATGAGAGAACAAAACACTTCCGAAGTTGTCTGCAAACTCAGGAAAACAGAGTCGATATGACAAACATGAGGTATGATCACAAAACACAGCGAATGTTTAAACTAAAAGAATTATTAAAGTAAGACTATTGCTGTTAATTCCCCTGAAATATTTCCTCTTCCTCCAGACACTCTTACCCCTTAGTCTTGCCACTTTCTGAGGCAGTTCTGTGGTCTTCTTTAAGGAGAATTTTTAGTTACTAGTGCTATTATGGCTGCATGAGTATTCATTCTGAATCAATTCAAAACATTTACAGCAATTACTGTCAAATAAATACATTATAGACACAAAGGAGCACTTTTTTACCTTTCAAAAGAAAGGTAAATTAAATCATTTGTTGAAAAAAGGAAGAACCTTGAGATTACAATAAAATAAGCTAAAGTCAGACACAAAAGGTTAAATATCAATGAGAAATCCAAAATAGAAATAATTTTAAAAGAATATAACAGAGGAGAGGTGGTAGAAACAGGCAGGTGGGTGTTCTGGGAATGGGAGAGACAAAAGGGTGATGGAAAAAAGCAGAGTGAACTGATCAAGATGCACTGTGTTCATACGCCAATTCTCCTAAATGAATGCGAGTATTATGGATAACAAACATATATTAATAAAAACTTTTTAAAATGTTATGTTATGAGCTATCTTAGAGACTGGACCTGGCACCATGTGACGGCATCAGGCTCTTTCCCAAGTAAAAGTAATCATGAGAGGTTAACATTTTGCATTGATTCTCATCAACATCAAGGCAGCCGCAAATCAACTAAACACACTCAAAAAGAAAACTCCAGAACCACTTTAGAAAGTGTCAAGAACAATGGCATAAGTGTGTTCACAGCAAAGAGATCTATTTTGGGGAGGGGTTCATGGCAATGTGTCTTTTACAGTAACAAATTATTTAAACATTAAACACTCACTATAATTTTAACCACACTTCATGTAGGTCAAACAAAAAGGTTCTGATTAAAATCAGTATTTGAGGAGAAATATCAAAGCAAACCAATTATTTATTTTTAAAATGATTTATGAACTTAATTTTTATTATCTATCCAAAAATGGAGAAAATGTGCATTAGAAGGCCAAAGATCGCATGCATCATTTTCTGTGGAATCTAGGAGTGTCACTTTGAAAGCCCTACCACATGCACTACATTAGACAGTTTTTGCTGAGTCTATAGATGGAAAAGTCAAAAACTTAGTTCTCACTGATTCATAAAATCATTACATGCAAAATTGTCTTTAAGAGTTAAAAAGTAGCAAAAAGAAGTGGTGAGATTAAGTGGAAAATGCACAAAATATGTACATAAAATGTAAAAATTGAGGTCAAGAGCAACCTTCGGGAGATATTTAAAAAGCCAACAACATTTTCTTTGATTTTGATCCAACTCTAAGTGTTCCAAGACTTTTCAGGTAAACATAACATCATCTGGGTAATGCAGAGAGTTGAAAGCTTGCAAAGAAAGTCAGTACTCACTGCTACTCACTTTCTTCCAGGCCAAGTCACCAGGTCTCTCTGGACTTCAATTTTCAATCTCCACATCTATAAGATTTAAATTATGATTCCAAACTGCTTCTTAATGTTGTTGTGAAAGACATTTGGTATTTTAAAACGGCAGAAGGGCTCCCTGTAGTAAATCAAATGGCAGCGTCTGTGCCCAGAGATATGAAAGTCTTTGTCTTCTAGAAGATTTTTGAACTATTCGTACTGCAAGTTTTCAGGATCTACTGATACGAAAGGAGAGTATAGGATTGAATTTCTTGCTATTCCTTTCAGGTTCCTTTTCTTGTAAAATAGGTGCTGCCTTCGTGTAACAATTCTCAATAACGCTTGATCCAAGATACCGGGTCAACCCTCATTTATCTTTACCTTCCTAAATAATTCTCTAGTTTACAGCCAAAATGATCTTTTAAAAGTCTAGCCTAAAGATGCCACCCCTCTTGTAAACCCTTGTATTAAGGACCAAGAAAGAACTGCTTGAAGGTCCGCAGAATATTCTGCGGTCTGAGCGCTCCTGCCGCATCACCCGCCTCTGGAGCTATCGTCACAGTCCTCTTTCAGCATCTCCCCACTGCTCTTGCAATCCACGCTCGGAGTCCCGCACAACTCCTTCTCCTGTCTTTTCCAAGTTCCATTCTTGCTCACTTTTTTGAGGCACCACTTTCTTAAAAATGAGTAACTGCGCATCCCCAGCACTACTCTTCTTGACAGGGCTCGCCCTAATTGCAATTCACCGTTTTGTGCGTGAGCTCTTCATTGTCTTCTGTCTCCCTCATTCAACTGTGAACACTGGACCTCTCAGTTAACTGGAATCATGTTATCTCCAGGGCCTGATACATAGGAGTCTGTAGGTAAGGGGTTTTTGAATGAATATTTGCTAAATTTATTATTTTCATAGCAGGTGAAGATGGCCAAGTAACCCTGGGTACAGTGATGCTTTCCGCTTAAATCCACATTAAAGACAATGCAATACATTGGCAGTGATGCTGGTGGCTATGCAAGGTCTTTCTTTCAAAAATTTGTTTTAAGAAAATCAACTTCTTTTTAAGCCCAGCACCTTCACTAAAAATAACAGCAACCCTGAACTCAGCAAGGAATACAAAAATAATGACAACGAGCAGCTTATATCAGAAGGCGTTAACAAGTGACGAAGCTGCCCCTTAAGAAAGGAGTCCAGCCTGCTCGAAGGTCTAACCTAGTTTCTATCATTTGATATTGTGGGATAATACTTTCCTCCGCCTTCTTTAATCTCCTGTGGGAAAATGCCAATCATATTTGCTTCCTAAAACAAAAGTCCTAAAGTCCTCAGAGTACACTTTTTCCTTAAGGGCCAGAGTAAACATCTGAAGCGCTCACCAAAATTATATTCAGTGCCACAGGCTTCCTGTTTCTGTGTAAATAAAATCTGTCCTCAAAAATTAACATGTACTTTAAAATATAAATCTGTTGAGAAGCATCGAACTTTAGTGTGAGACCACCTGTCAGAGAAATACAGAGGTTTCACAAGTTAAAGAACTACGGAGCAGATTCTTGGAGTACAATAGGAGAAAATGCACAAATGGGAACAGCCTAAGCCCCAGAAACCTGGCAAGAAGAAGCTTAACGTTCTCTTTGAGTGCAGATAAGCTCCTTTCTGCTCTTGAACAAGGTGATTTCTTGCGTTTCTATTATTCTCTTTCAAGACATGGATTTCATTCTCTGTCTCATCCTGCGGGGTTTTTTTCTAATCATTTGATTCATCAGCTTGTCACGTGTCTCTCCTAGAACATTAGCTACTTAAGGGTGAGATCATATTCAAAGTGAGGATACCCTTAGTAAAAGTGTAAGCTCATAAAAAGGTATTGTTTGGTTAAAAATGCATGTCAAACCATTGATTATAACATACCTAATAGTAGTTACAGTGCAGGGAACTATTTTATAATCTTTCCACATAGATTAAGTGCTTGACCTTCTATGCTCAGCCCTGTGTCTCCCTGGAGGAAGAGCAGGCCTCTGTTGTTGAAGGCTATTCTTCCTTGTCACAGTTTCTAAAGGGATGCCCGCAGCATCAAACAAGCGCTCACTGCAGGTCTGACCGGGATAATGGACGAATAGCCCAGCCAAACTACCTACATCCACCTAGCACAGTACATAAGGCAAGAAGTGCACTGTCACCAGAAATACCAGAATGAACGAGACAAGGATCATTCTTCTGAGAACCTTAGCTTTGGGGGGCCAATAAAGTCTGCTACTCCTCCCCCTACTCTGATTCTTTTGCCGGGATCTTTTCCTTGCTGGACTCCTAAAACACTTGCAGTCAGTTTTATATTATTAGTATGAGATGGGAGAGTTCTTTTCTGGGGAAAGTGATCTATCTTTTTAAAAAAAAAATAATCTTTCTGAGACAGTCAGACCCCTGATTGCATCGTTCTGTGGCAGGGCTTGCAAATTGCCAAACTGTGCCTCAAAACACAGCTCCAAATAGTTGTATTTAGTTGAGTTTTGTTTTGTTGGGTTTTTTTTTTTTCAAAATAACCAACCAGAGATCGCAACTGACAGCACTCTTAATGTGGAAGATAGAGTCTGAATAAACAGAAAACACAAGCAAGGAGTAAACAAAGACAGGAGAGGTGACAAGAGGAAACCCTAAAACACACTTATTCCAATGTTTAGATAACAGTACACAGTGCAGTAATCTAAAAGAATACATAACCTTCATGAAAAGAGAAAGGAATGTGATGCTATTGTTTTTTTAAAGCAACAGGAAAAAGAAAGATGTCCTGGTAAGTAAAAGTATAATGTAGAAACAAAACATTGAAAAAATAATATAGAAACTAGAAATAAAATGCAAAAATTTTATTTATTCAATCAATCTAGAAAATCATTTGGTCCCTAAATTATGACAGTTCTGGAAATAAGCAGCAGAGGAAAAAGAAAAAGGGAGAGACTGCTAGAAGACAAAACAAGACTATGACTCTGAACCCAAGACATACAAGTCTAGGAGGGCCCACTAGTAAGTTCACATCAAGCACATCATGTAAAATTCACAAATATCTTTATTGAAGATGCATACTAAAGAATATCAAAATGTCCTTCAAAGTCATAAATTTTTGTAAAAAACAGTATAAAATGATCATTCAATGAAAGAATTAGTTGAGCAAAAATAATTTTATATTACCAGATTATCCAAACAAAACTGAAGGCAAGAAATAACAGAATGCATTTGAAATTTGGTAGAAAATTCACCTCTATTCTAGAGTATGGACCCCATCAAATCTGTAAGTGTAAACATAGAATAAATTTTTGCTGGAGAAAGCGATTAAAGGTATCTACCATGAACCCTTTCCCAGGAGACTGTGGAAGGCTATGCTCCCACAAAATCAGGAGAGAGAAAAGCGTGCCGCGCAGGGGAAAGAGCCCCACGGGAGAGAGAGCTGAGAGCCTGCTAGGGGCAAGGGTGAGGGGTCACCCCGAGAGCTGTGGAGTAACCTCACCGGTAAAACAGGAAGACAAAGGCTTCAGGTGGCCCACCTCCAAGATTATGGAAATGATGAAATCCTAACATACATTTAAGTTGCAGGAAATTTGGAAAACACAACAAAAACAAAAGTCCCTAACTACAGAGACAGCTGCTGTTCATACTCAGAATTTAGCTTTGCCTCCATCCTTATGGTACAGATAGTGCTGCAGAAGGAAGGAATCGGAAGGGAAGGGACCTCTGGCTGCAGGTCAGGAGCAGGGAGACCCCAGCTCCGCGGCGCAGCAGAGCTGCATTTATCTCATACTTGGATACAAGCTGAGAACTGGCTTGTAGTCAGCACAATCTCCGCGCCAAAGGAAGAAACCTCAGAACAAAGACCTTGCAAACGCTAAGCTAAATTGCAAAATTAGGTGTTTGAAAGCTACCTTAGACCTATACTTTTTTAATAGCTTCAGAGGTTTGTTTAGCGGAAGACTTAGGCCGTATCATTTTTCTCACATTTGAGCACTCTTGCTACTTACTACTCATCGTCGGTGTGATCTTACGGCACGACTGAACTTCCCATAAACATAAATCTAGGAAAAATTCAAAAGTTGTGCAGGAAACTATGGACAATGATAATACTAATAATGCTCCAGTCGTGACTAATAAACATTGTAATGATTTAA
Source organism: Ctenodactylus gundi (assembly GCA_004027205.1). Lineage (NCBI taxonomy): Eukaryota > Metazoa > Chordata > Mammalia > Rodentia > Ctenodactylidae > Ctenodactylus > Ctenodactylus gundi. The sequence goes on from PVKB01000123.1 coordinate 609,567, forward strand.
CTCATCTAAACAAAATTACAATGACATAGAATTCTCTCTCTCTCTCTCTCTCTCTCTCTCTCTCTCTCTCTCTCTCTCTCTCCTCTCTCCTCTCTCCTCTCCCTTTCTGGGGGGCAGAGGGGCTATATGACTAAGCAGCATAGATACATGCACTGGCTGGTATACATGGGCTAGCAGAATTTTCTTCCACAGCATGAGGTAGATAAAAAGTATCTAAACGTTTAAAAATCAAGAAATCAGCACCAGGGGCTTGCACTTCAGACATAAGAATACCAAAAGAAATAGCTTATACAGTTGAAAGTGGTAGCCTCCAAACAGCAGGTACTGAGATTTTCATTACAAGTACTACTTTTTTATTTTTAAATTATGTCCAGTCATTACTTAACAATGATTACATGGAAATTTTAATAGTATGCAGAAGTAGAGCTATCTGAAAAGTGGTTACTCAGTCTGCCCAAGTCCCCTGGGTGGCATTCCTTACCTTGCTAAATTGATAACCTTCAGCTCTTACGTTGCACCTTGCAGGCTCAAAAACTTAATTTCACCTGCACATAAAAAGCAGGTTCATCTCTCTGAGAAGCAGTGAAACTCACTTCAATTGTACTTATGCGATAAGGCATATTAACTTAGGGTGAGACTCTGCTGCACCAGGAAACAGCATGCCCATTGCCACATAGCAGTGTAGCTTTTCCTACGGCAAAGCAATATGATCAGGTAGGTAAGAAATGATGGGTACAGGAGGAAACAAGGAGATGGACTGGTGTGGAGAGGGAGCGGGCCTCAGGATGGGAACCATGAAAAAGTGGGAAAGCGTAAGGGAAGTAAAAATAACCAAGAGGCAATACGCACATGCATCAGTTGCTCAAGTTGAATGTAATTATTACGCATTGCAAATTCGTGCTAATGTAAAGAATCGTTCAGAGTGGAAAAATAGAATCGTTGGTTTTCACGAAGAAACAATTGACAAGTTTCGAAAGACAGTGTGTCACCACAGTCTCCCTCTAGAGAGGCCTGATCAGGGAACTGTCTGCCTAGAAACTGGCTTATAAGCACCACAAACAAACCATAAGGTGGTAAAGGGGGAATTTAGAGGTCTCTCTTTAAACTATTTCAGTAATTCTGTGAGTATTCAGAATATTTTTTTAATCTTACAAGAAAAAATGATGTTCAGAAAATTAGTTTACCTAAAGTCACACAGTTATTTACAGCTGGAGTTGGGATGTGTATCCGTCTGCTCTATGCTACTTCTGCTACTCTCTTTCCAAAATAAACCAGAAGATGGAGAATCCAGGAACGAGCTCTATTTACTTAAACATTTTTCTTCTTTTTTGCCATGATGAAAGCTTTAATAGGCCTGTCTTCTAAATATAGTGTGCTAAATTATTTTTAAAGGTCAATTAATATTTAATAATGTCTACTATATCAAGCTTTCTGCTGGAATTTTTTCAATTTTATTTATTTATGCATCATTTATTAGACACAGTTATGAGTCTTTTTACATATTACTTTTTACTATATGTAAGGAACAGATGTTTTATGTTATTAACCAGACTTGGAAATTTGTGTTGCCAGATTTAGAGGATTTTGTTGGCATTTCTATTTCTGCAACCTTGATTGTATAAAAACATGTCCAAAAGGCCTAATGCATCTCCAATGAGTAATGTCATGGTCATTTCAGAAAATGAAAATGGAAATAATAACACATCATATTCTGTTACCACCATTGCTATACAGCCCGGTTTTAATGAGCCCAATGCTCTAATCTGCCTGGGCATTTACAGACCTCAGGAGGGGACTTTTTGCTGGAGGCTAGAAGCAGCAAAGGAGAGAGTCTCTCACTCATGCAAGAGCATTGTGGTGTATGGCTGCTCTGTGGGCAGGCTCAGCAGCTGTGCCACTTGTGGGGGGCACTGCCTAGGGCAGATGCAGGGCTGGCCAGGTTTGCTACTAGATGCTCAGAAGCATATAAAATCCATCCAATTTTCTCCATCCCATTGTGGGGAAATAGGGGAAAAATACAGTAACAGTTATCCCACACCAGTACAGAAAAGTAACATACGATCATTTATAATATTTTTACTGTTGGAATTCAACGGTATGCCTAGGGAAGATGAGAAAAGGGAAGCAGAAAAGACAGAAAAATAACAATTAGAACAGTGCCAAAAATGTCACATGCTGTGTCTCCTGAAATGCTGAGCACACGCCCAAGATGAGCAAGAGTGGGAGACAGGAGTCTGGTCTCGGTTTATCTCAGTTCTTGAGAGTCTTTCCTGCATGAAAATCAGTTGCCCTAAACAGAATTCTGGCACCCCAATGCCGAAGATGATTTTCTTAACACATGGCCCTTACACATAAGCCAATCCCTTCATCTGGTGCTCAACTGAATAAAAAGTCATCTGTCCCAAAGCTGGGGTTGGAAAGGAAGAGAAGAAACCAGCATTCACCAGCAAGATGCTGTCATGGTGCCCAACTTGGCCTCAGTCTTACCGCATTTCAGGAAGAGCTTTGATCATAAGATGCTTTTTCCCCTTTCCACTGACTTGAGAAAGTAACCTTCACTTAAGATGTTACCCAGCTGTACAAAATTGTAAGCAGCTTCAACATAGAGCCGATCATGAGTCATTGAGCAGGTCTGTAAGATGTAGAGATGCCATGAAAACAAGTCACAAAGAAGATATCAGCTCTTCTAATGTACAGCCGGGGTGGCTTTGTTATTTTTAAACTTTTGATAGTGAGCTAGAAAGACACAAAAGCTAGTTGAAAGCATTTGGTTTCTATAGGTCCAGATGTCTACGGACCAAGGTGGGGGTCTGTCTTTGTTGGGAGATGCGTGTCTGAGATAAAAATGCCTGCCTACTCATGGTCCCTGCATCCTTAGGATTGTTTTGGGTATTGGCGGCAGAGTACAAATTCAAATAGATTAGAACGCAATAGGAAATATTTTATTTCATAATTTTAAAATAGTCTTGTGGTTAAAAGATTGGTACACCTTTCAGTGTATCTATTTATGTAGAAAAATGAGCAAACAACCTCACCATCCCACTTACTATCAGAGGAATAAAACAATTTGTCAGTTGCTAAGAAAAATATACCTATGCCCTGCAATGCAGCAATTTTGTTCCTAGGTATTAATGTGAGGGAAATGAAAATGTGTATCCACACAAACACCAGCACACAAAAGCCTACAGTAGCATCATTCATGATTGCAAAAATATGCCATCCAAATGCCTTTTGGCAATTAGTGGGTAACTGTGTGGTACATCCGTATAGTAGAATACTGTTCTGACGTAAGGAGGAGTGAACGAATGACACCAGCACCAACCGAAGTGAGTCTCAGAGACGTATGCAAAGTGAAGGAAATTAGACTGAACAGATGAACGTTATCTCCAATTATATGATCTGAATAATTCAAACCTTTACAACCAGCAAACAATTCAGCAATTCAGGGTTAGGTCTAGGGGGATGACTCTACTGCAAAAAGGCAGCTTCAAGAAATTTTTAGTATGGAAGCAGTATTCTGAAACCCAACCGTGCTGCTAGTGTGTAGTAGTCAAAACATATAAATGTACAGCATAAAGGAAACCATATTAAAACCAAAATATTTATAAATTGAAATCTCCACAAAAGCTCTTCATTATGTTTAAAATGAAGAACTTAACTAATTTCCTTTACAGTCAGAATTTAGGTGAAAAGATAGGAATGGCTACAAGCCAAGGATGAGTGGACCGAGGACATGGGATGGGAGACCGAGCCCAAGGGAAAGGCCATTGGGAATGAATCCTCTCTTATATGGTCTATAGAGCCTCTGTGCAGGAGCTCAGCAAAAAAGAAAAACAGAGGCTTTTCTGTATTTAGGAATTGGATTCGATTTATAAAACATAAAATAAAAATCACTTTGGACTAGTTCATTGATGTCCGTCTCTGGAACACAGGCATGGGAGTAATTTTCTAAGCAAACAATGTGTTGAGACAGTAGGAAAAAATACACAGGAAATTGATTTCAAATGAGCTTTGCATTTTCTTAAGCATTCCATACAGCCCTTCTATATAAAGTAATTGCAATAAAAATATTATACAAACACAATATAAAATAGGTAAAAATAATGCTTGGAAGTCTACCTCCCCTCGAACTTTCATGGGCAGGTCTATAACTCACTGGAGGACTGCCAGTGTGCCCAGCAGGGAGGAACAAGAAGGAAGTGGATTGCTGAGGTGGGCAGGATCTGAGCGTTCAGGGCAGCCTCACCGTCTCATGTTGACGCTCACAAAGGTGGGTGAGGAGCCATGTTTGAAAGGCAACTTGGGGCTCACCTGAGGATCCCTCTCATCTTGTGGATGAGAAAAACTCAGAAACATGTGATGGCTTTTTCTCCAGTGTCAGGTAATGTATTCTAGGTTCTTGCCTTCTACTTCCAAGTCCAGTTTTATTTTCAACAAAAAATTCAATTTTCTCTTACGTCTCAAAAGAAAGAAGATAGGTCTAAATGTACACTTTAAATGCAACATGACCCAAAGAAAAAATATGCATGCTTACATATGAAAGTGGTAAAATGCAATTATTTTTAAACAGCATCTTGTTACTACTAACTGTAATCTTGTAATTTTTACAACTCAGCCAAGCGGAAAAAATATATGTCATTGGGTTAATCACATTCTCTTTCCCTCACCTTTAGTAACTTAGAAAGTTATATCATCAGTACCAATGAAACCAGACACAGTGCTCTGTGATACTTGCATATTTAAATATGCAGCAGACTTCTCATTTAAGTGGGTTGCTGGTTGGTTAGTTTCTAAGAAGCTTTGGCCTCTAATTTAATTATGCAACCAAATCCCAGTTCTCGGAATGCATGTATTTACTTCTTTAACATGACAATAACCACCTCCACCTCAAAGCATACTGCAACTGGAAAGAGAACGCAGACAAAGTTCCAGAAGATGGGGTAAAAGTTTAAGGCCAGAAGTGTCTCTGCCCCCAATAGATGGGTGCTGGTTCTTCTGCTTCAACTTGACATTCTTCAGAGATGGTTGAGCTACCAAACCATTAAAGAGGATACAGAGGCAGACAACACAGACTCATTCCAACTAAGAACTAACATTAAATTTCCTTCACATGGTTTAGTACTGAAATTATAGTTATTAGCTATAGGACATCATGGAGAAAGGTGTGAAAAATATAATTTTAGTTCATAGACCAAATGAATATGTTGATGATTAATACAGATACTCCTTGCTTGTGGGTTTTTGCACACTCCCCACTCCCTTAAAACCTACAAGGACAAAGCAGGATGAAAGAACTAGTCACAATAATAAAATAGCAACATTATCTTACCAGCTTAATTTATTGACCATTCTTAACTGAGCCCAAACTGTCTGGTACCAGTAAAAACCGAATCAGGAAAAAAAACAAAAAAAAAACAAAAAAACCTTCCACGTCTCTTTTGTTTCCTTCCTTCTTCCTAACATCACGTTGATGAAATTCGACACCATTCAGTCGTGGCTTTTTAGGGTTGGGGGGAAGGCTGAAACTCAGGCGCAGAGGTGATTTGAACAGTTGTTTATCTTTTCTGGCACCTTATATTAGAATGTAAGCTCCACACACACGGCATCTTTAGATCGCACTCTGCTTTCTCATTTCTAGGGACCAACGCCAGCGGACCTATTGATACCAAGAATAAATTTACCAGTGAATAAGGTGCACATCTTTGTCAAGGGAAAAGTTCGGGTTTTTCTTATACCTCTTTTAAAAAGAGAACAATGTGAAGGCATTTCTGAAGAGGTTAGCTAGTAACACACAAATAAGAAATACTGTTGTAGAGCATTTCAAGATGAGCATACCTATCCGTGGTACACACTGTGTGCACCTCACTGACTCTAAGACACTACTACCAGTTGTCTCTGCCAATATTAATGCTCATTACATCACCTCAGGTGCCAGTAATTCTAAATATGAAACCTTATATAATTTTGACAGAAGACTATCCACAAATGTGTGTGAGTTACACATGGAAACAAACCTGAATTAATATCACAGGCAAAGAAGATTTTTTTTTTCTCAAAGAAAGCAAGAAGCGAATTCATACAAGGTCATCGTTAAACACTTTGGCATAGGGTTTTGCTGGAAGATTTTTAACGTTCTTTTCAGTGTTCAATCATACAACTGTCTGAAGAGGATGCTGTGATTTGGATAATAATTTTCTCAAACACATTTACATCTCTAATTTCTTTTTGAGTTGAGCCAATCAACATGCCGTTTGGGATGCACCTGGAAGCCACTTGTTTGAGGTGATTTTTTTGTTTCTGAAAGTGAAAGCTACTAGACATCCATTTGCACTTGAACTGCCTGTAAATATCTCCCAAAATCCCTTACCTCTATAGAGAGAGAACAAAGGAAACAACCAGTCTCTCATTCAGCGCTTTGTGATTTCTGTGTGTTGTAGCCTGGAGAATAGGAATGGGATGCATCAGCTCTCTTTGGAATCACTTTCTGGAATGGAGAGGCGAGACTGTTTCCCTGTTCTCATTCCCTCTTTTCTGTCTGTTGCTAGGTTCCTTGACAGCCCTGTTGGCGTGTGGTAACGGCTCACAGGAGTTTCTTCTGGTCCTTCACTTAAGAGCAGAGTGGCAAGCCAAAAGCAGAGTTAATACTACCCATCTTAATAACTCATTAAATATTTGGCCCCTAAATTTTGCTTTTTGATTACATTTCCTTTCCCTGGGTTTATACCTTGAGCTCCTAGACCTTGCACCCAGCACTCAGAGCAAGGACACTCAAAGACTGATTGGACCTCATACCGAAAATGCAAGTGTTCATTTGAGATGGGAGCTAGGTCATGGGGGCAGAGTGAAAGTGAAAGTAAAAGTACAATACCTGCATGTTCCTCTGTGAGCTGTTGCTAACAACACAACATCACAGACTGGGAAAGTCTGTGAATCTTAGTGAAAAGCAGCAAGCGGGGACTTTTTTTTTTATCTCCCACTTATTGTGCCTCAGGCACGTGGGTGGGTGCTACGGATGAGTTTCGCATAGATAAAGGTGATTGCTCTTCCTGATGCCATCATGATGTCTCTTGGCCCCTTCATTCCCTGGGCTCCCAGCTTGAGGCTGCTTCACGCGCGGCTTCACGTTCTGACCTTGCATCCTTGGAGGGCAACGCCTAGACGGCCGGAGCCTGTTGCTAAAAGCAATTTAGAGCCAATGACAAAGCTGGGGTTTGATGTAATGGTCCCCAGTGCTCCCAAGGGAAGCAGGAAGAGGAGTGAAGGAAACAAGCAAGAGAATGGTCAGCCACCCTGGCACAGAAGCAATTTCACACCAAATCCCGTCTTCGTCATGGCGGCAGTCTCCCAGCAGGGTACTCTGGGTTGGTCTTAGCGATAGGTTCAGTCGTCCAAGCGTTGTCCTCCAAGGAAGGACGCAAGGTCAAAGCTGCAGGCATGAAGCGCTCACAAAGTGGAACCCCAGGGAAAGAAGTGACTAACAGACATCAGATGGCACCAGAAACAGGAGTCGCCTTCCTCTGTGCGAGCCTCACCCCTAGTACCTACCTAAGTCCCTTCATACAATAAGTGACAGACGTGTTTTGAAAAAGCTCCCTCCTGCTGCATTTGACTATGATTTATAAACATAAAAAGAGGAATGATCAGCCACTCTCAGGAGTACTTTTTTGACACACCCAAGACCACAACTGTTGAAAAACATTTAGAAGAGGGCAGAGTTTTAAAAATATTTTTGTGCTAATTTTAGAGATAGCTCCTTTTGTAGAATTATATGATAAATTTAAGTTGTTAATCTTCTGTCAGAAAATTCTGAGATTCCTAACAAAGTCAAGAAAAATGTCATATTTAATGAAGGCAACTTTGACAACATAAAATACACATCATCACATCAGGAATATCACCTATTTTCTCATCATTCTCCATTTGTTCAAATATCTGTAAGTCTGTCTCTATATTGATCTTTCTCCCACTTACACATACTACATAGATGCACATGTGCATGTGTGCATACACACAAAAACATCCACAGAACTACTCATACTTTCACCATAAAATTTAAATATAAGTAAATAAAAGTTAGCATATCATGGAAATTTAAGCCATAGTTTTTAGTATTTCTTTTCTACGAAGTGTCCACAAAACAAGAAAAGATACTTAAAAACAAAATGGGGGGAGGGACATTGTAGAGCTAATGTTTTGAATGATACCTGCCTCCTGGAAAAATTGTGCCAGCCTTATGTGGCTTCCAGAGCATGAAACTTTTTCTGTTTTCTTAAAATTCTGTGGAAATCTATTTTTGCAGACAGTTGAGGAATTGCCCAACTCAAGAAACCTTCCTCATCTTCTATAGAACGAGGCCTCAACTCCTTAGCAAAGCATGTGAGATCTTTCACCAACAATCTCCAACCTGTCTTTCCAGCCACACTCAATCTTCAACCTGTCCCTCCACCTACATTTCCTCCTCCTTTAGCCTCTGATGGAGCCACCCAAATTGTTCATGCTTCTGCCAATAGGATAGGCCATGCTTTACATGTATAAGTACCTTTCCATTTCCGGTTTCTTCTGTCAAGCATAACACTGCCCCTTACAGCGAACTTACACAATCTTCAGGAACCAGCTCACACTGGCTATGAAGGAAACCCTGATCCTCTGGCTCCAGTGCATCTAAGTCAAATCTACTCCTTCATACTTGAGTTTCTTGTACACATTCCTCCACATAAAACTTTTACCATACTGTGTTTAACTGTATGATGTGTGAGCTCCTTAAAGACAAAGACCGCACTTCATTTATCTTTGGGCCCAAGGGCCCCGGTGCAAGGCATGTTTTCAATAAATTAATTTTAGGAACAGTGATGGCTTAAAATTTGGAATGAACATAGCTAGTGAGTTTTTTGTTATTCTGAGGATAACTTAAAACATTATAAACAAAACAGCAAAATATCTCTACCAAAATAAACAAAAGATTAAAAGATAAATGCAAAAAAGAGCAGGGAGTAGTATAATACTCTGCTGTTGTATATATTTAAATATATTAAATGTATTATCAAAATGTAAATTTGAAATGAGAATTTAACTTGAGACTTGGATGTGGAAATTACTTTTTTATTTGAGTATGTGCTGAAGGTTGATAACATTGTGCAGAAATAAATAAATAAAATTTAATCCATGTGCATTCTGCAGAAAATTGTGGGGTGTGAGGTAGGAGTCTAAGCACATGGTTTACTCCAAGAAGTTGTTCTAGCAGACAGAGAGAGAAATGGATAGTATTAAACAGCTAGTACTTCGAGCTCTAGCCAGACCGGTGGTTAATTTAAGATATTAGCAAGCCCTGGAAGCAGAAAGCAGCACGAATCAGGGGCCAGAGTCTTAGGGAGGTGGAAGTATCAGGCAGGCTGTCAAAATAGAAACTCTGACCATGCAAGAATTGCCCAACTCAGTGATAGAGTATGTGCTCAGCATAAGGTCCTGGGTTCAATCCTCAAAAACAGCGACAGAGAATCTCAGCCAAAATGAAGATAGGAACACAGAGGTCTGGAATGAGGGCACACATGGGACATTTCCCAAGCCACATGTCTATGTATCATCCTCAAATCAAGTCACAATGCTGGTGAGAAAGTGGTAACATCGTTGAGATGTGTCATCTTTGACTGTCTTCCCTGAAAACTTCTGAAATTCCCCTAACCAAGAGTAGGATTGGTCCAACCAGAGCTGGTGCAGTGGGGACCCTGAGTTTAGTTGGGGGTAGAGGGAGGACGTAGGCCAAGAAAAGCTTCAAAGGCAGTCAGTGAAAGTGCTCACAGGCCAGGCCATGGGCTCTCTTCACGTGCTAGTGAACGTCTGAGCACAAATGCCACTAAGGTGGTGAGTGACTTGCTGGGGACAAAGTAAAAGGGAGGGAAGAGTGTCTGAGCTGCCTCATGAAGTCAAGGTCCTGAGAATCATTGGGAAGTGGGAAGGAGAAAGAAACATTTCAACGCAAAGATTATGGGACTCACAGTTGAGCAGCTGTGAGATGGGGAATCACAGACGACAAAAGAGGGGGAGAGAGGATAAAAGAAAAGTAAGAACAGGACTTAGAGAAGGGAGCCAAGGAAGAGTCAGTGAACTTTGTTGTGATCATCTTATAGCCAAGGGGCTATTCTGATCCCATGTAAAGCATTTTGTGCCCAGGAATGGCCATGTTCAGACTGAAAAAGAGTGGATGGAGTGGGCACACCATGCTGACTTTCTGGAAAAGACCTTAAAGTAACATGATGGTGTTGAGGAGCTAAAGGAACGGCCCAGCAGTTAAAGCGTTTGCCTAGCAAGCACAAGGCCCTGAGTTTGATTCCCCAGAACCACATAAAGCTGGGTGTGGTGGAGCATGCCTGTAATCCTAGCATTCGAGAGGCTGAGGCAGAGGATTGCCATGAGTCCAAGGCTACCCTGGGCTACATAGTGAGTTCAGCACCAGCCTGAGCTACAGAGCAAGACTCTGCCCCTCGCCCCCCCCCCAAAAAAAAGTAACATGACAGTGTTGAGGTTGAATGTGTTGAGTCCAGTTGAAGATCAAGGAAAATCCTAGCTATTAAAAGATGCAGGAGTCAGACACGATGGCTCACATCTATAATCTCAGCATTTTGGAAGGCTGAGGTAGGAAAATCACAAAGTCAAGCCCACCCGGGGCAATTGAGCAATATAGTGAGATCCTGTCTCAAAATAAGTTTTACAAGTCTGGAGATGTAACTCAGCATGAAGGCTCTGGGTTCAATATCTAGACCTCCTCATCTCCCTCCTCCTAAAAATCCAGGCATTGTAAACCAGGCTAAGAGAAGAAAAAGACCCAAGTGGTCCAGGGTTGAGCTCACACTGTTGCATTATGACGACAGTAAAATCTTGAAGTTGTGTTCACTTAGTTGGTTGCAGTTGGTCTTCAGGACAGGAATAAAGTACAGTCATTAATAAAATTCTCCTTGGGAAATTGTGCTTCGTTATTGAACAGAGGGGGCGATGAATAGAGTATTCCTGGAGCTCATTCCATTAAGCCAACTTGACTTTTTGATCAATTTTCCATAAGCACAGTTAATATTTTTTCCATTTTTATCTGTAATGTAACTGATAATTACTTCTATTGAGATTGATTCTTTCTAACTTAAATATTACTTTGAAGCTATGATTATTCTATTGGATTTTTTGAGGACATCATATTTTTCCAATTACAACTTCTGCCATTGTGATTTTTCCTCTGGCAGCTCTTGCTTCTAACTAGCTCAATTTCCTGAGGTCAAATTTGGCATATCTAAACTTCATCAAGAAGACTTGATTCTAATATTGGTTTTCAGTCACTGAAAACCCTTATCATGCCAAGCATTCACTCTTGGTATTTGTTAGTCTGTCTCTCTTTACCAACTCTCACTTTACCTACTGAGAGCTCCCAATGTGCTTCTGCTGTTAGCTTCTAATCTTTTTTTCCTTTACCAAATGAACCCCAAACACACTTTATTGGCACAAAAAAGGCAGCCATCACAAAGCACCCCAAACAGAAACAAGCTTTATCAGCCTTTAATATTTAACACATAATGTGCCATCAATGTAAGTTTTATTTAGAAAACTACTTTTGTTAAAATTTGTTATTATATTGTCTAAACAATGACATAGTACACAGAAACAAAGAGAATAAGAAAGATCTCTACTAGCTATTATTGCTGTTTGTCCATATATATATATATATATATATATATATATATATATATATATATATATATAGTTGGGCAGTAATGTTTCTCAATAGCAGTTTTAATACATTTGTATGTTCCCAGCCAAAAACAAAATAAAATGCACCAAAAATATTATGAAAAAGTGAATCCCAAAGACAAACCAAACAAAAACAAGGGAATCTAACAAATGACAAATGCGCATTCATTTTTAACTCCAAATTAATTCGTTAGAAAATGAGCAGCAGCTCTTCTCCGGTGACTTGCCAATGGTGAATCCAGCTCTTCAGGTGCCATTTGCTCTTTGTGCTCTCGCCACCCGTCTGCGCTCTCAGCAGGAAGGCAGATGAAGATTTGAAGATCCCTCGTTGAGGGGTTATTTATTTATTTATTTACTATTTTCTCATAATAGGGAAAAATAAGTCCTGTATTTCCCTAAAAAATAAATAAAATTTCAGAGTGGCTGTATCAGTGAAGGATTCAGGCTGTATCAGTGACGTCCCTTTGTCCATTATGCACAAAGGAAAAAAAAAAATCTTTACTTTTCTAGAAGGATGAAGGATTTCTCAGCTTTGATCTTAAGGTAAATCAACAAACACCACAACAATCAAATGAGCACTGTTGAATCTTTATAACCAAGAAGAAGAAAGCTATATTTATGTCAGAAAGGGGGGGAAGAGACAGCAACCACCTCAGTAGGAAAGACCTTTCAAAGTAGCCTTGGACATTTCAAGGGAAGAGGAAAGACCATGGCTGGATTGGATTTTGCAGGGGAGACCAGTTGTCTTGGAAAGGAGGTGAATCGCAGTGAAGAAGCAAAACAGAAAGACTTCTTCTTGGGTGGAAAGCCCACTCCTCACCAGGTGTTGCTCTTGAAAGCTAAGGTCTGAGAAAATACAAGATGGAACCCAGCCGCAGGCTAAATGAGTAGAAGGCGAGAGACTTAAAGGGGAAAGGCGCGCTGTTCAGCAAGAGTCCAAATGGTATTCCAGACGTGCTTTTCAAGAATTCTACACACAGAATCCTTTTTGTATACTGGCCTTTTTCTTGGCTTCTTTTATAAACAGCATAAACACTCATGTTTTAGATTTTGTTCCAGGACTTTTTACTATTCCCAATATTTTCACACAGTGACCCCCTCTTGAACTTCACGTATATTAATTTAATTTTATTCTGCAATAAAGCACCTTAATATAGAGGATTCTGTACAATATTATTTCAATTTTAATAGAAACAATTGTTTAAAACATGCTTAGCTTTCAATGAAACATAGATTGCTGCTGTCTTCTGAAGTTTTAAATTACCAAATATCTATGCTCTCTCTGTACCTTTCTAACGATTCCATCCTCTGGTCATCTCTCTCTACAGTTATGCACTTTTGCAGGCTGATTTCACACACACACACACACACATATGCACACAATGCTAGTGATTGGCTGCCTGCTGGTTCATTGGTTACTCATGTTCACACTTTAAAAGTTAATCTGAAAGTTCAAATAGGTCTTATTTACACCAAATTACCAGAAGGAAGAAATTGCTAGCTAGTCTAAATAAAATGTCTCAGGATCCATAATTAGCCTGGAGACATATTTTAAAGCATAGCTTATCATAGATAACAGGATGTTTGTTCAATTCTTGTTAAAATTGCTTTTTTAAATTCTAGATAGTTTAGGAATGATTATCAAATTCTGTTTTGAAAAAGGTGGCCTTGTGTGTGCATCATTTCCTCTTCTACTTCTTCAATGAAGAGTTAAAACAATCGCTTAACACTCAGGCAACCGATAAAGTATAACAGAGATTGTTCAAATTACAGATGCTATCAAGTTCAATTATTATGCGTTGTATGTAATTAGTATATCACTGTAGAGCAGAAAATCAGAAAGAGTGAGATAGTACTAACTTGACTCTGGAAGTAGCTGAACAGATCCAAAATAAAATTTTCTTTATATTTTCTCTTCTAAAATCTTGTTCCTATTATTTCAAAATGAAATAATTATAAGAGTATCAGAGTCTCCTTTCCCAAAGGAGATATATGCCAAGATGCTTGGTGAGTAGCTAAAGCCACAACTAATACTAAGCCCTATGTGTATTAATGATATATATATATATATATATATATATATATATATATATATATATGTTAAAATGGAGATTAACAACAGAAACAAAGAAAATAGAAAATCATAAGAACTCACTCACTGTAATAAAAGTTATTCAAAACTTATGAATTGGTTATTTCTGGAAATTTCCATTTAGCATTTTCAGACTGTGGCTGGCCCCAGGTAACTGAAACCTTAGGAAGCAAAATAGTGAATGAGGGAAAAACTACTGTGTGCAGTTTTTGAATTATCCAGGATCCTTACACTTCTTTCTCTCACAGCCGACTGTCTGTGTCTGATTGATATGTGACCATCTGCTAGTAATAGCAGCCACTGAGAATCATTTAAAGCCCACGTCATTGGAGAAGAGCCAGGAAGAGTGAGATCGGTGTGATGGTCACTTTCCCCATTCAGGTACCTTCTGCCTCCAGAGTCGTCGGGGCACAAGACAGGTGGATAACCTGGAGACAACACGAAAGGGTAGGAAGGAACAGGAATAAACAGACAAGCACAGCTAGTCTGCCTAGGAATGGGAAATGCCGCGTGATGGGCAGGTGTGAGGCAGTGAACTCCCTTCGTACACAACTTGGGCTGTGTGCATACTATTGGTACACAAAGGGCAACGAAGTCCCCATGGTGCAGAGGTGGGGGACATCGTGCTAAAATATACTAGGCTCAGAAGGACATGTTTTTCTGCTTAGATGTAGAATGTAAAATAGTTAGACTGGTAGAGGTGGAGAGTAGAATGGTGGTTTCCTGGAAAAGGGTAGATGTTGGTTGAAGGATACAAAATTTCTGTAATGCCAGATTAGTGAGTCCTGGAGAACTGATGTACAGTACAGTAACCAAAAATGGTGAGACTATGATGCCTACTGCTACACACATGCACATACATTAGTGCCGTGTGTGTACACACACTTGCGTGTGTGTATACACACACACACACACACACACACACACACACACACACACACACAATAGGTATGTGAGATGGCAGTTAGTTATCTTGACTGTACGAATTTTTCCACTAAGTATATTTGTACAATACATCAAACCATACACTTGAAACATATACATTTTACAGGTTATCACTGAAAAAATTAAGCAGCAGTGTTCAAACTGTTTATTTGTTAACACTCAGATTTGTATATAAACACTCATATCCATCTATAGGGAGAGCCATCAAAAAATTTAAGAGGCATTTCACACTCTCTAACTTTGTAAATATTGAGGTTTTTTTTTTTTTTACAAGTTTAACTTCACCTGAAGAGATGGTCCGGACAAATTCCCAGCATGCATCTTTCAAAGCAATGTAAAGTAAGTGCTCGTTTGCCTCCAATTTTTTAAAATGCTAACATTTCACCATGTGCTCTATGAGACTGCTTTCTTGTCCTCTGGGCAGAGGCAGGCTGGCTGGCTAGCCTGTCAACACGACTCCCAGAGTGAAGACAGATAGACCAGAGCATTGCTTTCGCCTTGAGTTCTAGCAATGTTTTATAGAACCAACACACCAAGCTGCCATGTTTGGAGGTCTGGGACTCAGGACGAGCATCATTCTGTCTAACATCACCTGTTACATTTATATAACTAACTTATTTATGAGATACCACTCCTCCTTCCAGCATAATTACAATTTCCCTAGAAACATTTCACCTTTGTTTCCTTCTCTGGTTCTTCTATTCTCTCCTCTCTTTTTGCGTCAGCCTAAGGCAGAGGCCAACAAGTGGAAGTTCCCAGGCAAATTCTCAGACAGGACAGGTGTAATATCCAAGCAGAAGTTTGACTAATGAAATAATAACACAAGACAATAATTTCTTCCTCTTTTTATCCTGATTATTTGAAAACCAAAATACCTAACAAGGAAGAGGGCAAAATGCAAAGAAGGGGAAGCAACGGACCAGAGTGAAGAAAGTACCCACTGGAATTCAGGGGCCCTGGACTGGGGCCTAGCTTGGCCACTGAGCCGCCCGGAGGTATTTGGGTCGGAGCACAGCAGTTTGGAGTCTTGACTTCCTCCTCCTTTTGTCTTTCTCCATAGATTACTATTATAGTGGACTGTTATACTGTGTAAGAATGTAGAGATATGCATATGTGTAGAAATTGACTTGATGAATTTTTTACATGAATTAAAAGCGAAAGATCAAAGCAGGAAGAATCAAGGTTAACTCCTATTTTCTTGGGCAAGTCACTGGTGAACATAGTAACCAAGAGAGAAAATATAGGGAGAAAAAAAAGGAAATTTGGGGATTGGAAGAATAGCACAACATTTAGAGCACTTTCCTAGTAGGTAAGTGCAAGGCCTGGGTTTGGCTCCCCTGCACCACGTAGGCCCATGCCTATAATCCCAGCACTCAGGAGGCGGCGGAAGCACTGCCATGTGTTCAAGGCCAGCCGGGGCTACATACTGAGTTCAGGACCAGGCTGGACTACAGGTGACCCTGTCAGAGAAGAAGAAGAAGAGGAAGAAGAAAAGAAGAAGGAGGAGGAGGAGGAGGAGGAGGAGGAGGAAGTTCTAAATATAATCCTAAAATGTCCTTTTCTCAGAATGTCTCTACTTTTTTTGGGCGGGGGCTTTCGTTTTGGCTTTGGCTTGAGACGTAATCTCACCATGTTACCCAGGATGCCCTCGAACTTGAGATGCTCCTGCCTTGGTCTCTGAGTAACTGAGAGTATAGGCAGAGAGGCAAAGTCACCACAGCTGGCATGTGTATCTATATTTCTAACTCAATAACAGAACAAAACAGAAAGAGAAAGTGAGGGGATTCGAACCATTCACGCTTCTCCTTGCACAGAACGTCCTTTTGCTCTCCTGCAATTCTGGCAGAAGACTGCTGCGAATTTCAAAGCCAAGATGAGGAGCCTCTAGGCTGTTCTAGGAGGACAAAAGGCTGATTGCCATAAAATTAACATAATTCAATTAGAAGGTCTGTAAGTAGAGGCTGTAACGTGAAAGGTGGTAAAAGACCTGACACCGGTCGCTTGTAAGATCTGCTAAAATGTTCCCCTTACGCATGGGCTCTGGCTTTTCCCTCCATATATGAGGCTGGGAGGAAATAATAAAGTTGTTCCGTCCCGTACATGATACAGCACCACACGTCCCCCTGAGAGGACCATTTTATTAATTACACTTGTAAATCCAGTCTCCTGACGAACCAAGCCACTGACCTCATTTTGGCTCAGACAGAAGGGGAAGCTGTAGAAATCGAAGTAAGTATCTTATATTTATCTCATCATGAATTCTTTGTTCTAATACCTCTTTCTGCCTTCTTGGTCATGCTAGAAATTCCCCTTTCTAACTAGACGACTTTAGGAATGTGAACAGAGAGGCAGGAGGGAGCTGACTCCTCCCGGGACTGTATAAAGACATAATATTCGTGTTGGGGTGGTGGGTGACTTGGAATCCCACCCAGGGCCTTCACTCCAAGCTACATATGAGCCCATTTTTTAGCTTTATTTGTGAGACAGTGTCACTAAGTTGCCCAGGCTGAGTGCCAACTTGAGATCCTCCTGCCCCAGCCACCCAGAGTGCTGGGATTACAGGCTTGTGCCACCAGGCGTAGGTAACGATACAATGTTTTTGAAACAGATAATTTTGGTAAATGTCTGTAATCCAAACACAGTAGGAGAATGAAGCAGAAAAATCAAATTTGAGTCCAGCTGGACAATATAGCTACTTAGCAAGACCTCGTTCCAAAAAAAAAAAAAAAAAAAAAAGTAAAAAAGAAGGGAGGTTTGGGACTCAGGATGTAGCTCCGTGTGAAGGCCTTTGGTTTAATCCCCATTACTGGAGGAAAGAAAGAACGCGCCCTGTGTATTTTCTGTGTGGCCTATGTATCCAGCTTCCTTTTGAGTCCTCTGCCTAGCAAGGTCACACTCCTTGGAAAGAAGAGTCAGGAAGACACACAGGAAGAAGTGAGGGAGAAAAGCAGGACCAGTCCGATCAATCACACTCACCACATTTTCCCTAGCAATGAATGAAATAACTAACAGAATAGGCCAATCACTGTCCTATTTGGACTCTCAGTGAGTCATCAAGAGTCTGTGCCTGGGACATTTTCTCTTCAGGATACCATAGAGTTAGAGGTAGCACTGGAGAATTTAAACAGGGACCATATGCCTTAAATCATTCCTCAGAGATGAAAGCTCCCCAGAAGCGAGAGGTGGATGTTAGGACTTTTACCTACAATCGAATAAAACTTTTATAATAACTAAATAGGAAAACAAAGGCAAGAAGACAAGTAACTATAACATACCACAAAAATATAAAATTTCAAGAAAAGCTTAAGAAAAGAAAGATCAAATAAACATCCATTGAGAAAGGTAAGACTTGTTTTCATGAAGATGGTAGCATTTGAGCAAAGACTTAAAAAGCATTCTCAGGTGAAGATGGGCTGGAGAGGTCATGGTCGGCGAGAAGAGAGGATAGTGAAGAGTGTGAAAGTGGGTAGTGATTTTTGAGGACGGAATTTTGTATGGCAGGGCTGATACAAAAGATTAAGTAGAGGCTTGTTATTAAGTAGAGGCTTGCTGGAAAAGGTTGGGATGTGGTCGGAATCCCAGATAATCTGGATGTGTCAGGGACCCTCACAGTGCTCTGTAGGATTTGTCTCCTCCTCACCAGTGGAAATGAGAGTATCAGGGGAGTCAGCCGCATGGGCTCACATGGGTGAGGAGCAGCCTGGTGGTACGTCGTCCTTCTGTCCGAAGGCCTACAAGGGTACACCAGTGCTTGCCCTTCTCCTATCCTATCAGATGCCTGCGACTTAGCAGAATGGAAAAAGAGAAGGGAAAGGAGAAAGACAGGGAGGGAGAGAAAGAAAAGTAAGAGAAAAAAAGGAAATTACAACGAGCACAGCTGATGTGAGAGAGAGCGATGAAGAGAGAGGTTGCCCCTCTCGGTCTTGCGTGGATTTCCTTGTAAATTCCCCTCACAACATTTCATAATCCCTACATATGGAATCATCCCAAATCTCTATTCTCAAAACCCCTCTCCTTCCTTGATTAAAAAAATAAACAAGCAAGCAAACGAAAACTGCCTCCGTTCATTTGCCAGCCTCGGAGCCTTTATCCTCTACCAAATTTTCTGATGCTTAGGAGTTCGGGGCTCTGGAGAGGAATAGATGGCGCACAATGTCTGGAGATGGGCAAGAATCTAAAACAGGAAAGGCTTCACTACTACCTCCCAAAGCTACCCAAGGAAAGCAAATCCCACTACAGCAAACATTAATTTTCTTCTAAAGCAATACAACTTAGTTCCCAACGAGGAAATTGTATTTTTCTTTGTAGCATGGCATTCGTTGCCCTGTTTAGAAAATAACAACCTAAGATTGAATTTTTAAATCTTCAAAATAGAAGTGTTTTACGCAGGGAGGATTGAAACCACAGCCTTTGCACTAAGTTTCATCTCCAACTCCTTTTTATTTTTTTTATTTAAGATAAGGTCTTTCTAAATTATTTAATTGTCCAGGATGGGGTTTCACTTGCAATCCTCCTGTATCAGCTTCCCGGGATGCTGGGTTTACTGACATGCATCCCCAAATCCAGCCTGGATTTACTATGGTAAGAAGCCCCATGATTATGTTCTGTGGCTGCTTGAATGTAAGAGTCACAGCTTTGGTTGATAACGGTTGTCTTTGGTTGGAAAAATCCCCTGATCTTGCCCAATAGCAACAGCTAGTGAAGTCTCAGTCACGTGCTGGCAGCTTCCAGTGACAAAGCTGTGCCTCAATGCATTAAAAAAAATCAAATTGTTTTCAAAAATTAGAAAAGAGGAATGATCATAGCCTAGGTACAGCATGCATCTTGCAATAATAGGATAAGCTGAAATAATAATAACAATAACAACAATGAAATAATAATAATAATAATAATACCTCGTCAGAAAAAGACTTCAAGTTCCCAGGAGCAAAACAGTGAGCACTGAACTCTGGTAGTAGTAAGATATACAAAAATCCAGAGTAGTTTGCAAAAGAAATGCTACAGAACTTTGCAGAAAATGACATATTAGAAACAATTGGGAAATACCAGCATTTCAAAGGTGAATGTTAATCCCAATAACTAGAATAGTAAAGAGGAGAGATGATCAGGGCCAGAATGACAGTGTGGAAAAGATCAGTTGTGCATATGTGAGGCATCACAGGCAGCCTGCACTGTGTCAAAGTTTTCAATCCTTGAGGCCATGAGGACCTCTCTGAAGCAGTTTGCAAAGTCGTGAGCATGTGGGCTCTGGGGACACTGGTTTACCCAGCTTTGATTTCTATATACTCACATGACCCTTGGCAAGTTTTTCTTTCTGTTCAGTGCCTTCATCTATAAAAAGAAGTTAATAGCGTTTAACTTCTAGAGAGCTTAAATGAGACGATTAAATGAGAAAATTCAAGTCGATCACTTCAAATATTTCCCGACATGGAAAAAATAGTGTCTAAAAGTTATGAATTGTTCTCTTATGTCATTGCACTCCTATGAGCCAGGGTAAAAAAGCTATATAAAAATACTAAGCGATCCTTTGTAACACAGGATCACTTTCTCTTTGCTTGCATTCAAGACCTCACTCCAAGTTGACTGAGTTTGCAAACTGTCCTAGACACTCTTTCATACAGTGATAAGAATATTTAGAGATATTCAGTAAAAGACTTAGCCTATGGAGATCAAGAAGTTTCAGTATACTTTGTAATTATGATGAGAATTAAATTAATTCATCACAGTTTCTTTTTTTCAGGTGCCTGAAATCCAACCAGGCAAGCACACTACAACTGAACTGCACCTTTAGCCCACCATACTTTAAATTCAAAATCTTACTCCAAATAATTTCACTTGAGCATGGGTTTCTTAAAATAGCAATCTAAACAAAGTGTACCTTGTGTATGTAAGAAGGAGCCTCCTTCCCAGCCGTGTGATGGCAAATCAACGTGCTGTGTAGGGGTGTGAATGGAAGAGGTGCACCAGAATTGCGGGGATATGTCCAAAGACTCCAAATAAGTGTAACATCTGGATGTTCGTTCTTGTTTTATTAGAGTGAGTTATCTACTTAAAACATAGTAAAAGGAGTTGCTTAAAGTTAAAATTCCCATCAGTGCATTGAATACGCAACCAAGTAACTGACACCAGAGTTTAAATACTCTAAATAAGACCTTCCACTCATTCAACATTTATTGATGGCAAGGCCCATGGAAGTCAGATAATACACCCAAAGATTCAGACCAATGTCCCCTCGCAATTTAGCTCTGACACTATTTAGACTCCCATAATGCTCTGCTTCATCTAGTTCTTCTCTTTGAGGTGATTCACAAGAATGCTGCAAACATCATACACTTTAATGTGTTTAAAAATGCCTACAGTAATGCCCAATTTTAAACACACATAATTTATTCAATTAATTCACATTATTAATATTATTACGTGAATGTAATGGCCAATTATTAAATAAATATTCAGTAAATGGAAAGTATTGTTATCATTATTATATGTCAAGTTCTTCTGTGCACAAGAGGCAGATATATTTTATACACATGACAAATGTCCTTTTCAAGTGCCTTGAATTCTCAAGAGAGAGAAATGTGTATTGTTGGGGCTGGAGGAATGGCTAAGCTGTTAAAGAGCTTGCCTAGCAAGCACTAAGTCAAGTGCCAAGTACACAAGTTCCATTCCCCAGCACCACATATGCCGGCCGTGGTGGTGCACGCCTGCAATCTCAGCACTCAGGAGGCTGAGACAGGAGGATTGCTATGAGTCCAAAGCTAGCCTGGGCTCCATAGTGAGTTCAGGACCAGCATGGACTACAGAGAGAGACCCTGTCTCAAAAAATGCATATTCTGTTTATGTAAGTTTGGTCCAAAATTTTGAATATTAAAAAATTTCAGTAGATTAGATTTCACAGACTTTGCTATGAAACAAACATCCTGAGATTGAGCTTGCCCTAGAATTCCAAAATCTTAAATGAAATCCAAGTCTAAGAATGATTAATTCATTATTTATAATTAGAATATGTTCACCTATGTTCAGAAGTAGCACAAATGATTTCTAGACCACTTGCCAATAAAGTCTTCCTTCTGACACTATTTAGACTTGTGATTTGTATTCCACTCGCAAAAGATCTATTAGCTCTTGAGCAATGATTGGCGCTTGTGCCTTGAACAAGGGAATGAGCCGCTCTTAGTATTCTGTCTACAGAGGCCATAAGAAATTAATGCCTCTCCCAAAAGAAATTCTGTGTCTCAGGCATTCTATTTTTCCCTTCCCATAGGAGTGACCGTCGGTATGACAGCGGCAGTGCCAGGTCTCCTACAGACATGTAAGCAAGCTACGGAAGTTCCGAATCCCTGCATGTAATTGCTTTGTTACACATATCAACCTAACATTTAGGTATGCAAGATAGTATGATGTATATACTAAGTAATATTTCTTCAATGGTTCATTAAACCCCTTTATAATATAAAAAAGAAGATAGCCACAAAAATCTATATGTACTTCTCCATTCTCACTCTGTTTAATAAAGTCAAGTTGTAGTGTGCTGTGTTATTTTTAACGGCACATTATGTTAGTGTCTTCCCATTACTCTTTGCAAATGTTTGAAGCTAGCTCCAGCATAACTATGCAGAGCCTATTTCTGAGAAGTACAGTTTCCAAATAAGTAACAGGCGGTGGCAAGGTGCTCCATCAGAGAATTAAGCTGTGTTCTGCTATCACTTAAGCAGCTATATAAGGCAAGAACAAGAAGGCTTTAATTCCAGATGTCAAGCAATTCAACTCATATATGAATAATCAGCTCTTTGCCAAGAAGTGTCCTAGACATCCAAGGTTAAAAGAAAAAATAATACTTGATTATCATGATTGTGTGAAAAGACAGACACACCTAGAGGTAATTATAAATATAAAGCTGTTGTGGTTTGGATCTGGAATATCCCCCCCAAATAAAATTCATTTACTTGGCTATTGTAGGATATATATGGAACCATGTGCTGTTAAGGTTTGGGGCCTGGTCAGGAGGAGTGGATTATGGGTGTGTGGTAGATTGTAGGTGTGTGGTAGACTATGATTTACAGGCATATGGTGAATTGGGGGAATGTTGTAGATTATCAGCCCGTGGAACCTTATTAGGCATGTGACCTGTGAGCCACAGACCACTGGGGCTTAACCCCGAAAGACCTAAACACTAAAACATGACTCCGAAGGGACAGATCACTGGGAGATTACCTGGAAGGGTGTATGCTAGCTTTATCCTTACTCCTGGACTTGGCTTCCTACCCATGATGCCATGCAGAACTCCTCTGCCATGTGCTTTCACCACTGCAGGCTGCCCATGAATAGACTGAGACCTTCTGAAAATGTAAGGTAAAATAAATCTTTCCTCCTTTAAGCTACAGAGTTTGGACATTCTGTCACAGGAATGAAAAAGTAACTAAAACAGAAATTGGTACCGGAGAAGAAAGGTTGTTGCTGAGACTTTACCTGACCATTTGGCTTGGAAGCCATTGAAACTGGTTTCAGGATTCTGAAAATGTTTGAAGACGCTGGCTAGAGAAGCCTTAGAATGCTGTAAGCCCAACTTTGTGGGAGATTCTGGTCAGAGCTCAGAAAACCAGAATGCTGAGACAATTGCAGATTGGAAAGGCTGGACTCAAGAAGTTTCAGGTGGGAAGGAGGATTTTATTGGCAAGTGGTCTAGAAATTTGTGCTACCTCTGGTAAAAAAAAAAAAAAAAAAAAAAAGTTGGCATTTTGCCTTGTCCAGAGACTGCCTGCAACTGAGATAAAGGTCAGTGGACTATTTAATCTGTTAGAGGAAATTTCAAGGCAGCTTGGTGTTCAGGCCTTTATATGGGTACTGTGTGCAGATTTTAACCAGCTCTACACTTAGAATCAAGAGAAAACGGATGTAAAAACTTTGCAGTTGGGAGTAAAAAAGCACATGGTTGCTAGAGATATTAGCATTTAAAAGAAGCCAAGTATTAGGTTTTTCTAATTAAAAAAAAAAAAGACTTGTGGTGCCTCAGGAATCACCAAGACCTCATTGCCTACCAATGAAAGAATCCAAAGCCAAAGGATCTTGCTCTGGGAAATGTTCCCCCAGAGTTCCCTCTAGGGCTAGAGAGGGAAGTGTTTGCCAGAGTTCGGTTCCCTGGAGTTCAGCAACTGAGGACTCAGAAGCTGCTGCAGCCATGGCACAAAGGGACCATACTACTTATAAGCAGATCAAGCCCATAGAAGAAAATATGGAGGCTGCAGTCGGAGGCAATGATTTATGCAGGGGGCCACCCAAGTCCTTGGCAGCCACGCATCGTGTCACCACATACACAAGTACTAGATACAGAACAGCCAGATTTAACCCTGCTGTTTTTAGAATTTGTCCTGGTCCAGTTGCTTTCTGTTCTCCTACTGCTCCCTTTTGGAATGGGAATGTTCACTCATGCTACTGTATGTTGGAAGTGTGTAACTTTGATTTTCACAGGAACTCACAAATAAGAATATGTCTTGAGTCTCAGAGGAGAAACCTTTACCAGTACTGGAACTGTTAAAACTTTGGCAACTCTCAGAGAAAGGACTAAATGCATTTTTCACAGGAAGGTGGACACAAGTCTTCTGGAGAGTGGAGCAAAATGTCGTGGTTTGGATCTGGAAACCATGTATTTGGATGTTGTGGAATAGCTATGGATCCATGTGCTATTGAGAGGTGGGGCCCGTTCAAATGGGGCAGATGCCTGCAGCCTGACCCAGAAGGGACAGATGCCTGTTGATTAATCCAAACGGGATGGATCATGGGGCTGGACCTGGAAAGGTGTATGCTAGTCCCACCCTTTCTCAGGAACTTGTCTTCCTGTTTGTGATATCGTGAATAGGGCTTCTCCTGTTCTTCCTTTTGCCATGTGCTTCTACCCATTACCGCTGCCCATAAATGGACGTGACCTTCTGAAAGTGTGTCTTCTATGTCCACATACATGAGTTTAATTTGACAGGAATCCTACTGGTTTCTGGGATACACTTTCTGTACTTTTATGCATTCTGTACGCTAATAGAGCAAAACTTTTTACTTATCTTTACATAGGTTAGACATTTCAAAAATAAGGGTTTATTTTGGCTTTTAGTGATTCAAATTGAAGCATCTATTCTCTCTTCAGATTGTCTTATGCTAATCTCTAGCAGTGTATTGGTAAGTATTCCATCCATCTTACTATCGTAAGAAAAAAAATGACAGTGGGACTATTTGAATTTAACATTAACTTTTCCCCAAAGATGCTTTCTATCACGATGCTATGCTTTTTGCCATTATAATTTGAATAGCGAAGGGAAAGGTATAGACCAAAACAATTTTTAAATGAAAGAAGCACAGACAAAATCAAAGATGACTGGAAATTATAAGCGGTGGTTATATTCCTATTTCAGACACGGATTTGCTTTATAATGTTGCATACTTTAGACTTTGGTCCCCATTTTAACAAATGAAAATGAAGGGTAGCTCTTTAGCTGAAATCCTATGATTCTAGATTTTTTTAACAGAAAAATCCAATGCCCCTGCCTATAACTCCAAATTTCTCTTCAGGTACAATAAGGGAAAAAATGTTCCTTCGGTATAGGACACGAAGAGACAAACACTGCATACAACAACGGACTTTCTGATGACTTTAAATGCTTCAAAAGAAGGAAAGAACATAAAAAAGAAATGAAAAATATTGATAGCTGGATGTTATTAAGAAATAATTACTCAATCGTATCCTTCAGAATCAAAAAACAATGGTGCCAACAGAACAGTAATAGTATGTCAAGGTAAGTTCCTCCCTCAAAACTATTTGATTAAAATGCCTAGAAAGAGGCAGCATAGTGGTGCGTGCCCATAAGCTCAGCTACTCTGGAGGCTGAAGTGAGAGAATCACAAATTTGAGGCCAACCTGAGCAGATCAGTGGGACTGTCTCAAGATAAAATTTAGAAAGGACTAGAGGTGCATCTCAGTGGTAGAACACTTGTCTCCTATATGCAAGACCCTGGGTTTGTTCCCATTACAACAAAAAGAGAAAGAATGAAAGAAAGAAGAGAGAGAGAGAGAGAGAGAGAGAGAGAGAGAGAGAGAGAGAGAAGAAACCCCGACAACAAGAAATAGAGTCTAGAAGTGATAACATCTTGAAATCAGGTTATCTTACGTCACCGTGGATGGACTATAACATTTACTGCTCAAACACTAATCAGCATATTGCTGGAAAAGTAGTGTATATAATATGGTCAGCATGTACAATGAGGTAAGTGAAGGAGAAAATCCTTCTAGTCTGAGTGGAGTTCATCTAACCAGCTGAAATACCTTTAAAACATAATGTAATTTCTCTGAGGAAGAAGACGTTGCATCTGTAGACTGCATAATCAGTTGGTCTCTAAGACTTTCTGGATTATTGCTTTGACCTGTGGATTTCGACCTTGCTTACCCAGAACCCACAAACCAGCCTCTCTCCTTAGCCTCTCTCTCTGTCTCTCTCTCTCTCTCTCTCTGTCTCTCCCTCTCTCTCAGTCTCTCTCTCTTTCTCTCTTTCATGCTCATGTAAAAGCCATATTTTTCAGTTTCAAAAACTACACTATATTATTCTTAACATTTGTGAAATGGAGGATATTTATATTGAAGAAACTCAGAAGATCTTAAATTGAGTACTAAGCATCTTCTTAAGTAGTTTTTTGGCTACTGTCATCAATTTATTCTCCAACCGCGGACTGTGGTACTAGGTCCTTCTGCCTCTTGTATCCTCTGCTTTGATAAGATTTGGAATAAAAAGTAAACCAGTGTATCAACTAATTTTTATGGATAAAAAATCGTAGGCATAAAAATACTTCAGTAACATATGTCCAACTACTTAGTTAATTTACAAAGAAGGCAAATATGCCTTTTATGCAATACATAAAAATTAGGATTTAACTAAACATTTCCAATTAAATGTTAAAATTAAGTCATTTCAGTCTCATAAAGTCTTTTGTAGTAGAATTTGGGAAAGTTTTAATTAAAGAAAAATTAAGTACTATGTATGTAGTGCTATTTGATGCAATTGTAAGTTGGATCTTACAGAGGAAATGTTATAAATATTGACATTAGCAGACTAAATGTGTGAGTGAATTTCCCATAAATAATTGTGTACAACAATATTATTATAATTTTCTTTCCTTGGGAAAAATAATATCTAAATGGAATTTCACTTTCAAAAATTATATGAAATATCATCTCTTTTTAAAAACCTGGCTTATTTTAAAGTGAATGGGGAAAATATGAATAGTGTAATAACTTTCAAAGAACTTCTAGAAATTTTTAAAGCCTTTGAAAATAAATAGAATAAATATCTGGGATAGCTAGATAATAACAATTATTTTTTTAAAAAAACCTAGCAATTGTAACTAACATCTGTGCATTCAAATTAATTAATACATAGATGGGTTTTTCTTTTTTAGACTTTTGTGAAACACTCTTTGATTAGCAATATCAAAATTCACTTCCTGCACATCCTGCCCCTTCCTGTTTTATTTTTTCTGCTTTCCTTTATCCTTACACATTTCTGATGTGTCACTTTTTATCTTGTTTTCTATTCCTTGTATTGAATGTGCTTTCCCAGAAAGCAAGAGTGGAGGTGAGGGGGAAGGATGCGCGCTCATGCACACAGGGCCTCCTTCGCGCTAAGCGCGCACTCTGCCGCTAATCACATACCAGGAAATCTTGTTGTCTCTTTACTTGCAACAATACCCAGCACATAGTAGATTCTCAATAAATTTTTGTCAACAAAATGATCGTTGCATCCAGAAAGGGTAGAATATATTTTTAAGACAGACATAGTGATTGTGTGAAAATTGAGCTTGGGCTAGGTGATAAACTCCACTTGAAGAAATCCCATAGATCTCAAACACATCACAGTTCTGACCACAGTGAAATTAGGTTGGAATGACTAATCAAAAGTTAAGTTAGAATTACTAATCAAAAAGGAGAAACGCACACACACACACACACACACACACACACACACACACACACACACATACTCAGAGCACACAAAGGAGTTGAACTGACTTCCAGTGCTCCACTGGCTCATGGCTTGCAGGGAGATGCACAGGGAAAGAGCCCCAGCCTCTCTTCTCCCCTTTCCTGCCAATCGTCCTCCTAGGCTGAGCCCGATGGGAGATAGTAGAAGTGAAGAAGAGACATTGAAGGGATCTACACAGGCTGGCCACCTGTGGCGGTGTATTGCAGGAGAAGTGGAGAAAATATTTAAATAATGGTGAAAGCTTTCCTGCATAAAACAGTGTCCATAAGCAATAGTATGAACTTAAGCAAGCACATATAATCAGTGAAAAAGAGTTGAGAATATTTTCTTTAAATTGTAAACAAAATTAGATATTAGTTGTCATCACTTTTATTTGAAATTGTATTTGAGATATTTATCCAAGTATTACAATAAATAAATGCAAAATAAAAATAGAAATGAGAAAGGAAGAATAATGGCAATATTTATACATTATATGATAGTTTCTGTATAAAACTCTAATGATTTACAGACTACTAGAACTTGAAAGAAACTCTAGAAAAGTTACATATATATAAAAGCAAAAATTTAAATATACATTGCATTTTGATATAGCAAAGTCATGATAGCAACACATATATTGAACCATACATAAGCTCAAGAAGATGGAAATATTCTTATGGGAAAAAAACTGTAGAACATACTGAGACATTAAAGTATGGACTGAATAAAATGGACAGACAGGCCATTTTCCAGTGAAGGTAAGTTATCTGTTTTAAAGAAATCTTTTCTTCTCAAATTGATCCAGAAATTTGGTGTAGATCTGATTAAAACCTCCAAAAGCTATTTTGAGAAAGTTGTCAAACTCATTCTAAAAGTTTATATAGCCAAGTTTAAGACCAAGGTCAAAGCGTTATTGAAGAAGAAAAGTAAGTCAAAGAAACTTGCCCTACCAGTTATCAAGACTTATTATAAAGCAGTATAACTAAAACAGTGTGTTGTTGTCAGTAGAACAGACAAATAGACCAATAGAACAGAAACAGACCCATATAGATTGTATAATAAAGTTGGCAATGCAGAAGCAGAGAAAACACAATGAGGGGCATGATTCAGACACAATCAGTATATTCATGTAAAAAATAATAAAACTGTGTTCCAACTTCTGACTGTAGAAAAATCAATTTCATATTGATTAAAGATTTGTCAGGTAAAATATACAACTTTAGAAGATTACATGAGAACAGTTTTCTGACCTCAGAGTAAAAAGGGATTTTATAAGCAAGATCTAAAAGTCACCAACCTTTCAGAAGACTGGAAATACTACATGTCATAATTAAGAATTTTTTGTTCATCAAATGACACCACTAAAAGAGTGAAATAGAAGGCACAAATTGAACAGGATCGAAGGATTGGATACATAGAGTACACTCATGAACCAAAAATTAAAATGCAAACAAACCAACAGAAAACTATTCAAAAGAAGGAAAGGTCAGTGGAAGAAGAACAAAAGACCAAAGAAACTAGGTTCAAACTAATAGAAATAAAATCATAGAAAGTTACAGTCCCATAAATATGAGACTGGCAAAATTTAAGTTTTGTTCACATCAAGTACTGACAAGTTAAAAAACTTTCTGAAATGACATTCACTAATGCCTGTTAGAAAGTAAACTTTAAAACGGACATTATCTAATAAAATTGAACCAATGTACATAGAATGACACAAAACATTTATTTCTGGGTACATTCTGTAGGGCTATGTATTTCCAACTGTGAGATATGGCCCACTCATTTAAAAAATCAACTAGAATCAAGAAAAATTCATTCTGCATTGCAATTAGTAAAAATCTGGATAATTTCATGGATTTTGGCTTTTTACCTATATGTATGCACATGAGTATGGAAACTAATTGTGAAGATAAAAGATCTTTTTTCTGAACACCTCAGGCAAAATACTTGAATGTCACTGTTTGCAGAGAGTTTCCTATATGTGCATCAAGTGACAGGCAGGAAACTGTTTCACAAAGCATTAAGTTAGTGTATAATAACAATAACCAAGGAGCCACATAAATATTTATGAGGAGTAAAGCGGGATAAACAAATCGTGGTACATTTATTTAACATGACAGAATACATTGGTAAAATTAACAATCTCCTACTAACATTGGCGCAGAGGAATCTCAGAAGCAGCATGAGAATGATGTGCAACACAAGAGAGTCCCAGAAGTGTGTGTACCCATTTACATACAATTCAGAAAGGAGAAAGGCAAGTGTGTTGTTTCAAAGTCCACACTTGAGTAACAGAACTATAAAGAAAACCACAGGAACTTCTGATGGTACCCAGCCGTGGGGACATCACACAGGACGTCTTCTGAGGAACTCAGCAAGTTCTGTTTCCTAACTAAAATGGTGAGGACAAACGTGTTCACTTTGTTATGTAGTATATTTGTCCATATATGTTGTGTCTAGCTCTACGTGCATGCATGATATACATCACAACTACAGTATAGAATTTATGTGACCTACTGCTATCTTATTTAACAGTATGCCTTTCTCAATAAGCATTTAATTTTAGAAGAAAATTTAGCACTAGGCATAGAAGACTTAAATCAATATGTAACATGTATGAAAATATTTCAAAAGTTAACAAAGTTAAAAGTAATCAACTGCCTTTAAACTAGCAAATCTCGTTCTGTTCTTTAACTGCTCCCACAGATAACTCTGTACTGACAGGATATCAAGTCCAAGCCAGAGCTCAGTGCTGAGCCACCACAACCCAGGCCCATTGTCACATTGACACTGTTCTTCACACACACAAAAAAAATTTGATTATTTGAACAAATAATGTTAAAACTGGAGTTAAGGAACAACCTTAATACACCATTGTCCGTAGAAATAATTTTATCTATGATAAGAAATGCTCTTCAATACTAAAAAAACCTACATGATGTATACTGCCATGAAAAGATGCCTCTGGTTCATTAAATTCAAAAAGAAAAGTTTCAGATCAGTTTATATCTCTTAACAGTATTTTATTTTCTTAATAGTAAACATTAGAATATACACAGCAGATAAATACAAAAATATACACTAAACTATGCATAGCAAACAAAACCATGATTTTTGTTTTCTTCTTTATACATTTCTGAATTGTTTGAATTTTATTTATAATGAATCTACTATTTCAATGACATATTATGTACAAATCATTACTGATGATATTGCTTATCAGCTGTTTATGTATATGTCTTGATTCTTGGATAAAGATAACAACATTGAATAATCCATTTTCTAATAAATAATGAGAAAATAAAATGGTGGCAGAAGTCTTTAGTAACAACCATAACAATAATTATAATTGGTAATGATTTTTTCTGAACAATGAAGAGCCAGTTCTAGTCTGTGAAGACATAGTTGTTTGTTTTGTCATTCTTATAAACATTGACCCAAATATCCTTCAGAAGTAACAACAGGGACACTACTTACCATCTTAGAATTCCTAACTGGTGGACAATGTACTGTCCCTCCCTGTCTCCCACACTGTGGATAATAGTTTTACGTCATCATACTGACACAAGAATGAACTCTAATTTGATTGGTTTGCTTACAGGTGACTCTAAGTAAGCATGTAGCTCTGACTATTTAAATTTTAAAAGTTTTATTTCTCTCCATTTGTGCTTTCAATTCTCTGAACATAGCTTTGGTGAACCTTAAATACAGTAAATGTATTAAAATCTGTCTTTCCTCTGTAAATGCAACGTTAAGAATCGAAATTTTCAGAAAAAAAAGGTAACAACACAATAAAAAAAAATCTGTGTAAGTAAATCGATGACTGGTCTAATAAACTCAACAAATCAAGATTAAGATTAGAATTAGAAGGTTGTCTCTCTAACGCCCAAAATGTTTCCTTCATTTACAGATCTAAGTTTTTACCACCAAAAGTATCATCAGACTCTTCTATCCTTCATAAAAGGAATCTACAGAAATCTTAAATATTAGCTGCAAAGACTAATGATAGGCATCTAAGTATAAAAAGGTCTCATTCAAAGTATTCATCTTGGAAGAAAAGCCACCCTAAAAAGGAGTCTCTCTAACTTCAAGGTGGGTGGGAAAGATAGGAACGATAGGCATAAACTATTGTCAAAAAAAAATCACCATGGGAGATAATCTTTCAGTATTTTTAAATAATAATTCTCATTATCCAACAGTTCCTCTTCTCTACACTGTTTACATAAATAAATCTCAGAAAATATCATAGGAATGTATCTGATCAACTGAAATCTGTGTCTTATGCTCCTGATGTTTCTACTGTAGTGTTAAGTAACAACTTCACAGGCAAGAAAGCTAACATGACCCTGTCCCAGTGTCCCTAAGTCAAACAGACTCTACCTAAAATTCCCCTGCATTCCATTCACACCTCAATTCTATGCAAGTTACCTTTAGTAGATTAGGCACATCATTAAGGAAACAATTTATTAATAGCACGCGTAGCGTGATTAGCTCACATCCTGTGGCACTAGGGCCAGGACATGATTTCAACAAGGATGAAGAAACGGAGGTAGAGGCAGTGCTGATATAGCAAGTCTTTAAGGTAAAGCAGCAACATGAAGTATCACTCCTGGTCTCCTATTTGCTAATAGGAGCAGTAGCATAATCAAACCCAGATCTTAACAATAGCTGGAAATTACAATAGATGTATTAGACCAAACAGATAAGATCAGCAAAGTGTCTTACTCAATCCCATAGGCTGGACTGGTGAGTGGTGCAAAGTCAATATCCTCTGAGAATATTAAGCAATATGTAGCTCTGTCTCCAAATCCAATAACAAGGTACTTTTCTGATTCTACTGACGCCTCGATAAAATGACATTTCAATTCCCTGTGACAAAGGTATAGTGAGGAGGTCTCCAAATTTTCCAGTTTTGTATTCTTTGTTTCTGTTGTCAGTTACATTCATTTTAATCTGAATTTTTTGGTTATGAAGAAGTATAGAGAGCAGGAAGGCTGGTTTGATGAGC
Source organism: Ctenodactylus gundi (assembly GCA_004027205.1). Classification (NCBI taxonomy): domain Eukaryota; kingdom Metazoa; phylum Chordata; class Mammalia; order Rodentia; family Ctenodactylidae; genus Ctenodactylus; species Ctenodactylus gundi. Next base: position 642,346 of record PVKB01000123.1, read on the forward strand.
AGCCATCCTCAGCACAAGATTTCCTCCTGACTGTTAAATACGCACCTCACTCATGGCAACGCATGGTTTCCAGGCTCTCCAGGATAGCCGTCAGAAAGCCAGGGGATGGTTTTCATCAGTAGTCAACTTGCTGGAAGCTTTAGCCGCTTAGCAGGATGTTACAAAGTCAGGAGCCATTAATATTGAACCGAACTATCGGAGGAATATTAAAGTGAAATGGAGTTTTGTTACTCAGCTTGTCTGGGAGTACGTGGCACCAGATCACTCAAAACAAAATGCAGATCAAAGACATAGCCAACATTTGCAAGTTTGTTTTAATCATGCATAAATGAATCCATTTCAAACGTGTTGTTAGTGGAAATAAGGCCCAAAGAAGCCATTTTCCCCAAATTTATTTATTAGTATGCTTTGCAATACATAATAATGATGTGGAACTTGAAGAATTGGTGTGCATACATGCTGCAACTTGGTATTTTACTTCTTTTTCCCCTTTCAACCCTCCCATTTCCCCCTTTCCCTAGATCCTATCTCCACAAAGTCCAGGTCCCTGTTTCCTAAAACATCTCTTTTATTTTGCTCTTTTCTGTGTTCAATGAACTTGATTTACTATCAATGTTCCCCTTTTAACTAAATGAATTGTTGAATAAAGTAGTCTTACTGTATTGAATTGAAAAGACTTGCGATTAATATCCTTACTTGTAACACCAATAGTTTAATATATTGTTTTAGTATTAATAAAAATTCATATTGTATCTCTTAATCCTTCATTCTGATCTTGAACTGGTATGAATTATATTTACCTTTTTATTAAAATGTAGGGAAATTGGGAGGATTCATTAAACAGCAGTGCCGATCATGTAGCTCAGTATTTTTTAAATTATAAACACTATTTAAGACTTTTGAGTACATATATGTATTATACAAATGTATGCATGTATTTACATGTGCTTTTCTTCTTAAAGAAGAACCTTTCTTCACATTTTGTTAAGTGGCTTTGCAGTTAGGTTCAATCCTGTAAAACTTTAAGGCACTGTTCAATGACTTAGTTTAGAAATTTCCTAAATTTATCCCAGCCATGAATTTACAACCCACCGAAGGCCGATGTGTTCTGTAGAAAAATAATATGGGCCTTTTTGCAATGTAGCTTTCTCAAATGTGAATTTCTCAGTGCTTGTTTCTATTAACTGCATTAAATATCCGTGCTTCAGAAGGTGGTGAGCAAGACACAGAGTGCTTGCCTATAATCCCAGGTACTCTGGAGGCTGCAGCAGGAAGACCACAAGTTTGAGCTGAATCCTAATCAGCTCAGAGAGACCCTGTCCCAAAAAAACAAACAAACAAAGAAAAGCCTGGGGATTTAGCCTAGTAATAAGAATGCCCATGAGCTTAATCCCTAGTATTGAAGCAACAGCAATAACAACAAACTCACCTGAGTTCTATTTCCTCTAAGCATTAAAAAAAATTTTTTAACTTCCTTAGAACTCCTTTAGGTTCTTTAGCCATTCATTAAGCTTTTATTATTGTCTTTTTTCTTTCTTCTCAATAAAGCAAAGTTAATTTCTTCTTAACTTTCCTTTGGTATTGTCCTTCACATCTATTTATATTAAGACATAGTTTCCTCTAAAATGGTAGAAAAAGTGGATGAAGGCGATCATTTTCTCACACCCTCTTGCATGGAAATTTCCCCAACATTGTTCTTGATGGCAAAATCCTATCACTGTGGCCAATTTCTTCTTTGCAGGTTTTCTCACTCTGAAGGGCTTTTCTTGTACTGTGGCTTATTTCTGTGATCCTGTGGTTCTATCTGAGCCTCCACACTGGGTTTTGTGTTTCTCGGGAGCGCAGGTTTCTTTTGAAGCCTAGCATCCAGTATCACACTAAGAGTGTTCCCTAGGTATGCTAGTTCATATCAGTTAAGTTCTCATGTAAGATCATCAGGATTTTTGACAGGAAAAATTTTTTTATCAATTTTAGTGGAATGTCCGTGAAGGAAAGGTCATCAAAGTCACCTTTTTTCTGTTCCTCTTTTAACCTCTGAAATTAAGTTTTAAATTACATTGATGGCTGCAGATAAATGCTGTTGCTAAAATAATCTCCAAAATCGTTGTCTTTAATCTATACATGATACATTTTGTGACTACTAAAAATAAGTAGGTGGTATAGACATATAATTCTTTGGTGAAACCATTTTTATTTTATAGAAGAATTATAATAATAGAGTTGTGAACCTTTTGGTAAACTTCAGCTGCATGTGTTTTGTGTCTGTGTGTAAATTCATGTGTATATTCGTGTATATGTTATGTGTATACATATATGTCATTTTTGCTGTATCACTTAAAGTGAATTGTAACTTTGTAGCTTTAGCCCTAAATATTTCATCCCTATAAGAACAAGATATTCTCTTATACAATTATAGAAGAAATAAAGAATTTATTGTTTTCCCATTAATAACATTTGTAGCATCTTTTCCTTTATGGATCAGGATTCAACATAATACATATTACAATTTATCATGTATGTGTTTCATCTTCTTTAATTTGATGTAGTAACTCACACTTCCTCTTTCTTTCATGGTACGAATTTTTTTTGAACACAGAGGCCAGTTCAAATTGGGGTTGTCTGATTGTTTACTGAAGACTGAAACTTGTTATCCATGGTTGGCAGAAATGCTGCATAAGTTAAGTTGGATCCTAACATTAAGAGGCACAGGGTGTCAGTTCATGCTTTTCCTGAAATGCTAGCTTGAATCACGAAGTAGGTTAAGCTGTGTCTGCCAACTCCTTGTACTTTCTTCACGTTTTAGAGTTTATGAGCAGAACTTCAGAATAAGCCTCTAAAACTCTTAAGCAGAGATTAGTCTGTTTGATCCAGTCTGCTTCCCTACTAAGTCTAGAATATATTCTTCAGCTCACTTCAGTCTCTCTTCTACTGCTCTGTCAAGCAACGGTAGTGTTTGCTCTCTCCTCCCTCCTCCCCTACCCGACGCCCCTGTTTCACTTTGTTTTTTGTTTTAAGTTCCATAGGATTTGTGCTCTGGGACTCTCATACCAGAGAGACCATTCAATGTTTCACCTTCTGCTTCTGACTCACTTCACTAAGCATGATGTTCTCAAGTTTCTTCCAGTTGCCTGTAAAAGCCTCCACGCTGTTGGACTTTGTAGATGCATAGTATTCCGTTGTGTATAAATACCACAATTTGTGTATCCACTGGTCTGTTGACGGGTATTTTGGTGACTTCCATATTTTAGCTAGTGTTAGTTGTGCTGCTATGAGCGTGGGTATACAAATATCTCTGTTGTGTGTTGTTTTGACCTCTTTTGGATATATTCCCAGGAGGGTTGTCACTGGATCGAAGGGGATATTTATTTCTAGTCTTTTGAGAGATCTCCATACTGCTTTCCAAAGTGGTTGTACGAATTTACATTCCCACCAGCAGTGTAGGAGAATTCCTTTCTCCCCACAGCCAAGTCAGTACTAATTACTATTTGACTTGTTGATATAGGCTATTCTCACTGGGGTGAGATGGTATCTTAGCATTGTTTTGATTTGCATTTCTTTTATGGCTAGAGATGTTGAACATCTTTTCATGTATCTATTGGCCTTTTGCATTTATTCATAAGTGAACTGCCTCTTCATTTCATTTGCCCACTTTTCAATAGGATCCTTTATTTTGGTAGGCTTACTTTTCTTCAGCTCCTTGTATATTCTAGTTATAAGCTTCTTATCTGAGATGTTGGTGGTAAGTATTTTTTTCCAGTCTGTTGGTTCTTTTTACAATGTTAATAGTTTCCTTTGCTGTGCATAAACTTTTTAATTTGACAAGATCCCATTTGTTGATAACGGGGATAATTTCTTTTGCTCTTGGTGTCTTGTCATGAAAGTCTTTGCCTACCTCTATGTCTTTTAGAAATTTGCCTAATTTGTCTTCTAGAATTGTAATATACCATATCAACAAAAATGAAAACAAGAACTACACGATCACCTCTATTGATGCAGAAAAAGCCTTTGACAAAATCCAGCACCCCTACATGATAAAAACACTGAGAAAAATAGGTATAGAAGGGCCCTACCTAAAACTCATAGAAGCCATATATATGCTAACCCTACTGCAAATATCATAGTAAATGGAGAAAAGTTGAAATCATTCCCTCTCAAATAAGGAACAAGACAAGGATGTCCACTCTCACCACTTCTATTCAACATAGTTCTTGAAACACTGGCCATAGCGATCAGACAAGAAAATGAAATAAAGGGAATCTGCATCAGAAAAGAGGAGGTCAAACTCTCCTTATTTGCAGATGATGTGGTTATCTACATGGAAGACCCTAAAAACTCCACTATGAAACTCCTAGAAATAATCAAAAAAAAAAAAATTAGCCAAGTCACAGTCTACAAAATTAACACTAAAAAAGCAATAGCTTTTCTCTATACTAATAATGAACTTATTGAGCAAGAACTCAGAAAAACAATTCCATTCTCAATAGCTCAGCAAAAAATTAAATACCTGGGTGTATACCTAACCAAGGAAGTGAAAGACCTATATAAAGAAAACTACATTACATTGAAGAAAGAAGTTATAGGAGACACTAGAAAATGGAAAGGCATCCCCTGCTCTTGGATAGGCAAAATAAATATAGTCAAAATGACTATACTACCAAAACTGATACACAGATTCAATGTAATTCCTATCAAAAATACCTACAAGTTTCTTCAAAGAACTTGAAACAACAATCCTTAAATTCATAGGGAACCAAAAGAGACCAAGAATAACCAAATCAATTCTGAGCAACAAGACCAAAGCAGGAGGCATTACATTTCCAGACATCAGGCTGTACTATAAAGCCATAGTTGTAAAAACAATTTGATACTGGCACAAAAATAGACAGATAGACCAGTGGAACAGAATTGAAGATGCAGAGACAAACCCAAATACCGTCAATTACTTAATCTTCGACAAAGGGCCCAAATGCATACAATGGAAAAAGGACAGCCTGTTCAACAAACGGTGCTAGAAAAACTGGACATCCACATGTAGAAGAATCAATCTAGCCACACACCTATCACCATGCACCAAAATCAAATCAAAGTGGATCAAAGACCTAGATATTAAAAATTGTTTTGTTTTGTTTTATTTTGTTTGGTTTTGCAAGCAATAGTTTATTGCATCAAACAAAAGAGAAAAGAAAAGCCTTTGCCCGGAAGCCAAGAGAAAACCCAAGCAAGTCTCTGACAGGGAAAGAAAAGAAAAAGTAACAAAGAAAATCTCCTGACAGAGAAGCCAGGAAGGGTCCCAAGCAGTTATCCCCTCCATGTTTTGTTTGCTGTAATTTACAGGAAAAAAATACAACATTTAAATCTCCAGAAACAAGTGATATCCATTTCTTACATATTTTGCCAAGTAGACATTTTAAATCACAATGGGTTCACGCTTCAGAGTGGAAGTCTATTCAACTGTCAGCATAGGACAAGACGCTCAGTGTGACTTTCATGAAGAAAATGCAAATTGAAACCATAATACATCTTCTCATATCCATTTAAATGGCAGCTAGAAAAAGTAGCAAGTATCAGTGAAGATGTGAAAAAATTAAAACATTCACTCAGATTTGATGGGATTGTAAGATGTACAGATGCTATGAGAACATACACATTTGCAATATGGTGGGTCCTCAAAAATAAGACCCTATTAAAACTACAATAACCATGATTCAGCAATTCCACTTTTCATTATATATCCCCCCAAAAAAAGGATCTCAGAAAAGTATTTGCACATTTCTGTTCATAGTGGCATTATTCACAAGGGTAAAGAGGCAGAAACAACCCAAAGTGGCTGGATGAGTGAATAAATATGGTTTATCCGTGCAATCGCATACTGTATAGTCACAGAAGGGAAGAGGATTCTGGCATGTTGGGGTCTTCAGGGCCCGAGAGCCTCAGCATCACTGACCTTGGCGGAGTTCCTTCCTTCCCATAAACAAACGTTACTGCTTGTAATTTAAGCCAGGTGTTGTTTTGCTTAAACCCCGGGAACTGCTCCTGGAACTGCTGCTTATCATCGCATCCTCCTTCTCCTACTCCTTCCCTCCCCCTGGGCAGCCCCATGCCACCAGCTAAGGCCTTGCTGATTGTCTATTTAAGCCCCTGGACTCCTAAAATAAACGAGGTGGCATTCACTAAAACGACTCCCAGAGTGTGTTACTCTGTTGTCCCCTCCTAGGCTGTTCCAGAGGTCCCTGGGGGTCGGAGACCCCTACACTGGCACACCCCACAACATGAATAAACCTGTTAAAGGTATTATGGTAAGCGAAATAAGTTTGTTGCAAAAGAGTGATCACCATCTAGCCCCACTTAAGTGTGGCCCTAGAGTAGGCAAACTCACAGAAATAGGAGGCAGAATGGTCATCCCCGGTAAGTGCTGAAGGAAGAAATGGGGAGTTGGTGTTTGATGAGTACAGAGTTCATTTTGCAAGGTGGAAGATTTCTAGACCTTAGTTGTATAACCGTAGGTATGGTTAACATTGTTAACTTGTAACTGTAAAATAGTTAAGATGATCAAATTCATGTTAGCCATCTTTCACTGTAATAAAATTTTGTGAAAATAAACACTTTAAAAAATTACAGGGCAAACTAAATGAATTAATGAGAGTTTTATGATTCATGATTTTTTAATTTATTAGTTTAAAAATGAAACTGGGTACCTACTCTGTAACACATTCTCGGGGCTGAGTGTGCTGTATTGTCCAGGTGCCACGTGCACTTGGTACTTCACATTTCTTGGGCTCATCATGGAACAATTCATATTTGTGACTTCGCAGTCTGCGAGACCTATGAAAGAAAGAAAAAAAAACACTGAAATGTAAGAAGATCAAAGATACTCAGAGAAAAAAAGAAGAAAAAAGATACCCCGAGAGATGTAAAGACTTAATTATTCCACAGAAGAAGAGGCCAAAAGCCTTCTGAGTCATACTCCTCCCATTCAGAAAGGATTAATGCAGCAGACAAATTTAATTTCACAAATGAGATGAATTTACTTTGCAATAAAAGAAAGACTTTTAAAGGAACCGCAAAAATGAAGTTTTAAATTTTCTACAAAAATTGAAGAACAGAATCCAAAGAAATAATTTGGCCTTTAAGGTGAAATATAACCTTAAAATAATAATAAATTATCTAAACTTTGGAAATAAAACAATGGTTACTGCATGTCTTTGCAATGTAATATGAAGCATTGTGTAACAGATCTTATCCAAGGATTAGTTAAAGCTCTTGGAAAATGTACATTTATTTGATTTACAGCTTTATAATAGACAAGACCTATGCTCAGAGATGCTGGATGATAGCTGACAGACTCTGTTCGTAGGAAAAAAAAATCACATGAATGGGCATGCATTTATCACAATGCAGCACATTACTTACTTGTATATCTACCTATGCAATTTTATTTTAATATTTTGTGCTTTTTACTGTACTACACTTTAAATAGATTTACTATCGTACCAATATTTGGTTGAATGTCCCTCAGTCTGGATGACAATTTTCTCAAGACTAGATTTAAGGCATGCGTTTTAGGAGTTTGTGTTGGTCCACTGTATCAGGATATCCTCTTCTAGATGATATTATTCTGCATCAAAGTAAATTTATCTCACTTGTAAAATTGTGATATCATACTATCATACATACTCCTTCCTTAATGAATTAAGTAGTTATTTAGCACACACTCACCATGATAATAATGATTAAAACTTTTTAAAAATTATACTTTTACATAATAGAACTGCTTCATTACTTAAATAAAGTGACATCTTAGCGATTCTAAAACTTTTCTATGGTTATGTATTTCAGGTATTTTGCTACAGTGATGGAAAACTGACTAACACAGTGATTTATATGGCCAATACATATGAACAAAGGAAACTCCTACGCAACTATGTAGCACTGAAAGAAAGAAAACGAGACGATCAAAATAAAACCAGGAAAGAATTCCCAATAAACAAATCTTGGACAACTTGAGTACCAATTTAAGTAATGAAAGCAACAGTATGGACCTTAAATAATTAAGAATTCAATTCATGTTTATATAAATAAATTGATAAGGGAAAAGAAAAAACTCATCATTACATTATAATGTAGAAAGAATAAAAGAGAAAATCACCTTTTTCGTGATTATTATGGTAATAATTAACTTAGGCAAGAATCATCAATGGATAATAAAACAAGTAGATGAAAGTTTTATGAGGAGCAGCATGTTTACATACCCTCAAATAATTTCCCTGAATAGTTACAAATGACAGAATAGTATCTAGAAGAGGATATCCTGATACAGTGGACCAACACAGCCCCTAAAACATGTGCCTTAAATCTACTCATGAGAAAATTGTCATCCAAACTGGGAGACATTCAACCAAATATTCAGCCTATGTTATTCAAAAATGTTATAACATCATTTTAGAAAAAGAAATGCTAAGATATTGCTCCAGGCTGGAAGAGACTGAGGAGATTGTCAAATAAACATAAGTGTGTCTCTGGACTGGATCTTCCACTGGAAAATAATCTATACAGCATATCATTGAGAAGATTAGTGAAAGTGTAACAGTAGAAAACTTTTTGTGGATTAGATAGTCACGTTGGACTCGTGTTAGATTGCCTGATTTTGGTTATTGGACTGTGGTTGTGGAAAAGCAAGTGCTTATTCTTAGGAAATGCACCATGAGATAGTTAGGGATAAGGAGTATATATTTAAAAACAGTCCAATAAAATGTATATTCTTTTTAAATACACACTCTCACACACACACACACACACACACACACACACACACACACACACAATGTGTGAATCCATAGAAAAATCCAGAGAAAAGAGACATTAGAAAATAATAGTCAATGTTGCAAATGTTTACAAATAAGGACAGTGGATAGAAAAATAGTAAGTTCATTTCATTATTCTTGTGAATTTTCATTAAGATTGACATTATTTCAAAATAAAATTTAAAAAGTTAGACGTTGTAAAAAGAGCTAAAGAAATGGAAAACATGTCATCATTTTCTATAACATACAGTAGAAATATTTCTGAAATTTAGTGATCAGCAGTTGGTAATATCGAGCATGTAAATTTTTGGATTTAAGACAAGGTTTAAATAGTTAAAAGATGAGTGTTTCGGTTCTGTCTTGCAAGCACAGGCATGCAAAGGTGCACAGGCACACTTAGAAGAGAAATCTAATTTCTGGAAAAATAAAGGCTAAGATGACCCCAGTGAGCCTCTTGAGTACCAATTATTCTCACAGAGTAAGAATCATAACTATCAACAACTAGGAAACCCTCAGAAAACTAATATCAAGCGATATTTTTTAGGGAAATCAATGATCCTTCCAAATGCTGCATTTCCCTTAAAATACAGCATGCCTACTGATATATAAAAATTCTGAAACAATTATGGAGAAGAGAGTTGAGAAAAAAATCCAAATTTTCCTCATTTGTAAAAAGGCAGACATGGATAATTTCAAGGTTAAAGAATATTAAAAGAATAAGAGTTCATAGTTTTTGTTTTTTAAGTAGGTTAGGAAAAATGTTCATTTTAAGTATGCTGTATATGCATTGGTGAGTCCAACATGAATCTTAAATTATGAAGGGAATTTGTTAATGAATTCACCACAACCTGAATTATCTTTGCAAGACCTAGAAGAACAGGGAGGTTGCTAAGGGATTGAAAGAAAATGCAAGTAATTGCATCTTTTAAAGAAGTGATTGAAGCAATTAAGTTCAAATAAATCATAAAAACAGCTTTCAAAGTAGCAAAAACAATGGAAGAAGACTGTGTACAAAAGAACAACAGGTAATAGGTCTCAGCTGAGCAAAGCTCAGGTGTCACAAACTAGAATACATTTTCAACTCCTCTAGTCAACCATGAGTTCTGTGACGACAAGGCAATGCTATATTGAACCTTGAATAAAAAGCTTTAGCTATTAAGCAAATGTGTAGTAATGAAGATCATAATAGAAGAAAGAAAAGAAGGGAGGGAAAGTGAATTATTGGAGAAAATGGAATATATTATCTTAACAGCAGTGCACTATAATTTGACTTATCCAAAATATTCAATTTAATAATGCCTAATGAATCTTCAGAAACTTTATTTTAAAATATAAATAAAGCATAAAGGTGACTAACAATGACTAATGTAGGGTGAGATATTGAACAAATCCATTCTATTAGTTAATCTGTAACAAAACAACCAGAAAATGTTGAAAGAAAAAAATTGTTTCATTGTTCTGCTTCAAACAAACTTGAAACTGCTAGAAAACATAGTTGGTGGAAATCGGTAGTTTTGGAGCCTGATGACAAAATGGGAGAACAGTTTGGTTGGCCTCTTTGGTCAACATGAGAAGTAAAGATTTGTATTTAATATGAGACTTAAACCCTGATCAAGAAATATAACAAGTTCTGCAGCACAAACTCAGTGATATCTTGCTAAATGAAAAACTTGAACAAGGAATGTCAACACACAAAGCTCAAGATGCCAAAGTGTAATATTTGACTTCCAAAATTAGTGAATTCTCTTTAAAAAAAAGAAAGAAAGAAAAAGAAAAGAAAAGAGAAAACTAAGGATGTAAATAATTTGCTTTTACTCTTCCTGAGTGCTTAAGGTATACATCAAACCTAAAAGTACAGAGATAGCATTTTGGCTGGAAGAGCATGCTTCTGGAATCATCTTCAAATAGCATTTAGAAAGGCTGCGCACTATTAGATGTGTTGTACTCTGAGCCCCTCTCTGGTAGAGATTTATCTAAGATACGGATAGCACACTTTACACTTGTTAAACAAATATCTCAAAGAGAAGTTGTGTCTTTTAAGTTATCTGTAGAGCAGCAGGTACACCGGTGAAAAAGATAATATAGCAAAAAATGATTCTTAAATCCCAAAGATAAATAATCAAGATGTCAAGACTATGCCACATGTTGCTAGTAAAACATCCTACAAATATATTTGAGAGAACCAAAACCGTTAGACCAATTCATTTCGTAGTCATATGGAGTTGTTTTGAATATACATGTATATATATTTAAAAGAGCATGCAAACTGATCATAACACTTCTCCTCTTGTCCACCCCACCCCTGAAATTTTCTTGCCAGACCTTGTTTTAATTTACCTGCTTTTAGAAATTTTAAAGCAAATTCTCTTTTAAATATACTTAAAGAACAAAAGAATGTTGATTGGTGCCGTCCCTCCCTCTAAAGAAAATTGCAAAACATCATTACAACTGCAAAGTGGCAACTTTGGGCAAGTCTTCCTTATTATATACACCTTCGTTTGCATTTCTTAAAAGCATTGACAAGCTTGTACATCTTGAATGGTTTCTATCCTAGGAAACTCTGACCAACAGGAAGAGTAAGAAAATCGCGAGAACAGGAAAGATGAGACAGGAAATGAGGGCTTGCGCGGTTTTACTGGCCCATCACAACAAAAGCTCCTTCCCTAGAATTGTAGGGTGAAGGATCTCTGCGGGCAGATGACTAGCTGATATATTTCATTTGAGCGTGGATTGAAATCTCTAAATTCAGCAATGGCCCGGTGAGAGGCTTGAAGCTCTTCAACCTAAACCGGTGATGCACTCACTTCCCATCCGCAGGCAGCCTTTTCTTGTAAAAGGAGACTTAGATTGATTGGAGTCAAAAGGGAAGTTTTGCGGAGATGCCGAAAAGCAATTCCTCTGGTCAGTTCACTAATCAAACATAAAGTTACTATCGCTTCCCCAGAATGTTGTATCTTTTAGCATAAGGCTATTTGCTTGAAAATAGCGTTTGTTTGATTTTAAGGTATAATCACTATTTAAATTAATTGTAAGATGAGAATTGGCTGCCTTCTTATGATATGGATGTTTTCTCCTTCTAATTGGGTAGGTCAAGGCACTAATATGATTCACAGCAGTGGCATGTTTTTATAAACTTTGGTGAACTTTAATTGCTTATAAATATTAAATTATAAGATGATGATCTCAGACCTGAATCTTGTTCAGCTCCATATGCCTTCAAACTTGAAAATACGTCGTCCATTTCCAGAGACTCTTTCATTCTAAATGGCACCAAGGGTAAGAAAGCAAGGAATAACACATATGGCTCACATGATGAGATCCCATTAAAATTTTTGCTGTTGACAGCATCCATTGAATTACTGTCAGGAAAAATATTTTCAATAAGCCCTTTCCTCCTTAATAATGAAACTGAAATGCAAAGACAGCTCAGCTCAAACCCTACAGTCTTCTAGTGAGAATTAGATTGTGTCTAAATGATGCTCACAGTTCTACCATTGGCCTTACAGTAAACACAAATGGAAATGTAGGAAAGCAGTTTGAAGTTGGAGAGGCTGCAGCAGATGAAGTCTCCTGAGCTAAGTGATGAAAGATCTAAATGCCTCAGGCAGCGCTAGTCACAGCATGGTGACTAGCGGTCCTTCCCCTTCTAGAAACAGAGGTTGCATCCTGAATTCCCAGTACAGGTAAATCGAAGCTTGTCACTTCTCCACATTCCTTGCTACTTCTTCACAGCCACCTTCAAATGGTTGGTTTCAGCCTTCAGTGGTTTAGCCGAAACTGAGAGGAAAGGAGAAATGCACTCCTGCTGCTGAGCTGGGCATGGGTTTCTGGAAGTTATCCAACAGCTATCACTCCAATCTGTACTCAGATTCCTCCAAAGACAGCTATGGTAGTCCAGGAAGTAGTCCACTTGCTGTAGTTCTTCCCACCAAAATCTTCCTGGAATCTAAAATGACCAGTCCTAGGCCGGGTCATTGCAATCCTGATAGCTTCTTGTTACCCAGACCACCCCTGTGACACAACTCTTGTATGACTATCAAAGGCATAAATTCTTTAATCAAAACAGCATTTAAACTTCACTTCTATTGCCTAAGACTAGAGGTTACATATGAAATTGAATTTTATTAAAACTAAGAGACTCACATCCACTTAAAATTTTTATTTTAACATGAGGCATTTGATAACAAGTTCCATAATACTGATATCTGAGCATCTTTATAGAAAATTTTTTTCTATGTTCATAATTCCTTCTTGGTGGAACTTGATACATATAAATATTACATTTTAGTTTCTTTTAAGGAACTGGTTGCTTTGTGGGAATAAGCAGGAGCAGATGTGGAAGGTTGGTCATGAGACCACTGCATCACCCTGGAAAGTGAAGGCAGGGGCCTGGAGAAGGCTAGTAATGAGGTGGACAGGAGAATGGAATCTGTGCTTCACAGCCTAGTTCAAGAAAGAATTGACAATAATTGCTGACAGGACAGGAGTGAAAGAGAAGAAAGTCCGTTGCCAGGAGGGCACTTGTTAGCATGGAATAGGGGCTGAGGCCCTCAGAGCAGCCGAAGGAAGCAACCGCGTATGGGGGATGGTTAAGAACAGGGAAATCCCGAAGAGACTCCCAACAGGACTGACGTGGTCAGCAGGATGTAAGTACTCGGGACGCCCTGGAGAGACAGGAAGCAGTACGTGAGCAGGGCCTAGAGTTTTTATAGGGAGTCGAGCTGGAGCTCAACTCATTTTAACTGAAGCCATTGATGAGTTGGGGGTGGCTCATACTGGCTCCTAAGATGTGCTTGCAAGACCCATTGATAGCTAGGAACTGCCTCTTTTGGGAATATTTATACCACAGAAATTGACAAATGCTACAAATCAAAGTTCTAAACTCTTCCCCCCCCCCCCAATCTGTTAGACATTTATCAGCACATCATTATGGGCTCCACAAGACTGAGAGAGCTGAGAACTTCAGCAGACAATTGAGTTAGTCAACTGACATGTTCTTCACTCAAGTGAAGCAAATAATGAAGATACTCCTAAAATTTATACGGCTTCGGAAAATTCTGTGAAATTTGTAATTATGTTTTCCTGAAGCTAATTAATATTAAAATAATCTTTTATTTGTTGAGTACATTGCATAAGAAATATCTACAGTCACAGGGAAAGTTTGTGCAAAATATAAAACACTACCAAAGGGCTAGAGGAATAGCCCAGCAGTTACAGCACTTGCCTAGCAAGCGACAGGACCTGAATTCAATTCCCCGGCACCACATAAACTGGGCATGGTGGCACACATCATTACTCGGGAGGTTGAAACATGAGGATGACTATGAGTTCGAGGCCAGTATGGGTTACACAGTAAGCTCAGGACCAGAGTAGACTATAGAGTGAGACCCCATCTCAAAAAAAAGCTACTAAAAATTAGACTATAAAAGAATTAAATTATAAAAGAATATGCCCGGAACAAATACTGGTAAGGATGCAGGAAAGGGAAGCTCATACATTGATGTTGGGAATATAAATTAGTAGAACCATTATGGATGGCAATATGGCATCTCCTCAAAAAAAAAAAAAGAAAAACACTAGAAATGATAGGGTTGTATGATCAAGTAGTCCCACTACTGGGTATATATCTAATGGAAATGAATTGGGATGTTGAAGAAATACCCATACCTGTATATTTATTGCAGTGATAGTCACAAAAGCCAAGATAGGGAGTCAACCTATGCACCTACTGATGGATACGTAGATAATGAAAATGAGGTATGTAAACACAATGAAATGTTATTAACCCACAAAAAAAGAAAACAATTCCATCATTTGCATTAACATGAATGGAACTAGATAACATGTCAAGTGAAGTGAGTCAAGCACAGAACAACAAGCGCTCTGCATTGTCACTTACATGTGGAAGTCAAAAAGTTAATCTCAAAAAAGTAGAGACTAAATTTGCAGTTACCAGACTCTGGGAAGGGAACCTGAGAAAATGGAATAGAGAAAGGATGGTTAACAGGGGCGAAGGTGCAGAGGACGGGAGGAATGCCTTCTGTCCTATCACAACACAATAGCTGTGTTTGACAACAACTAAATGAATATTTCAAAATGGCAGGTAGGATTTTGAATCTTCCCAACACAGAGAAATGATAAATCTATATTTATAGCTACTAAAGATCCTCACTGTCTATAATTACAGATTGAGAGACAGAAAACTACTTAGCCACGGATGGGGGAAATGTATCTCAGGAACTGAATAGCCATACCACTTTATTTGCATGCTGTAAACAACATTTGCATGTTGTGTTTGCCCAACACCACCAAGTTGAGTAGTTACACCAAAACCCATATGGTCTACAAAGCCTAAAATATTTGCTACTTGGTTTTTTACAAAAAAAGACTTGCTGACCTCCAAGCTTTTTTAAAATACATGAATGTAACTAGCATGAAAAATGGAATGATATTTTATACACTACTTTCTTCCCCACACAGGCTGTGAGTGGATGGCCCTCCACATCATTTGTCATTTTATAGCTGTGCAGCATTCCATTGTCTTGACAAAACTAAACTTAGGTTATTTCCGATTTATTTTTTAAATAATAAGCATACTTCAGCTTGGCCTTTTCCTCTTATTTCTTATTATTTTCTTATGGTAAATTTCTAGTTAAGATTTTTTAGATAGATCAAAACCAACTATTCAAAAGTTTTAAGAATTTAGTTTTCTAACGATGTTATTTTAAAAAAGTATTTCCTACTTATATTACATCTACCTTCTAATGAATTTTATGCTATTTTATTATTTTATTTTTTGAGACAGGGTCTCACTCTGTAATTTAGGCTGTTCCTGAAATCATGGAAATCCTCCTACTTAAGTCTCTCAAGTACTGAGATCACATGTGCCAGGAGATAATTTTTCTGTGGTGCTGGAGAATCAAACCCAGGGGCTACCACGTGCCAGACAAGGGCTCCAAATGCTAAGCTACACGCCAATCCCATTCTTATAAATTTTAAATCTAAAAGGACTACATATTTTCTGGGCAAAAATTGTGTGTTTCTTCCAGAATGTCAAGAGTAAATAATCTTTAACATATATTATTAGAAAGTACCCTTGAGACAAAAGAAAAAATCAGGTAAGGTTGATAGTTGATAGTCTTTGTGCTCCAAACCACATGCTTTACATTGCAGTCACATATGCACATTTTAAAGATATGTGCTTTGTGGCCTGGGCAGTGGTGCACACCTGCACTCCCAGCTACTTACAAGCCCAAGGTAGAACGATCATAAATTTGAAGCCAGCCTCAATAATTTCACAACACCCTCTCTCAAAATAAAAAGCATTGAATATGAGGCTTTGTGGCCCCTAGATCAATATCCTATACTGAAAAAAAGGCAGTAATGATATCTACTTTTTGAAAATCTGCAGGACTTCTGGTCAAGATAATGGCTATTGTGATTTGAATCTGGAATGTTCCCCAAAAATCTCATGTACTTGAATGTTATAGATTGTCTGTGGAACCATGTGCTGTTGGGAGGTCAGGGCCTTTTCTGGAAGGGTGGATTACAGGCATGTAAATTGGATTACAGGCATATAAATTCAATTATAGGCTTGTAGTGGGGGTTTAATCACACCTCCCACACCTGAATCCAGGAGGGGCTAATCACTGGGAGATATATAAGGTGCTTCCTTATATATAAGGATGTATAAACGCCTTCCTGCCTTCCTTGGAGGACTAGACTCAACTTGCCTTGGCTTGGCTTCCTGTTTATAATGTGGAGGAGCTGCCTCCAACTCTGCTTCTGCCATGTACTTCTACTGTTACTGGCCGCCCCAGAATGGATTGTGACTTTCTGAAACTGTGAGTTAAAATAAACTTTTCCTCCCCTAAATTTGTGGGTGTTGGGTATTGAGTCACAGCAATTAAAAAGTAACTGATAAGTGGCCATGCAATGGCCAGAGCTGTGCAATGTCTCCTCAGGAACTCACCTAAAAAGCTAAGATCATAGTTAAAAACTGCCAGTTCGACCTAGGTAGGAGAGGAAGAAGTGCCCCAACAACTACTATTGAAAAGAGACTACGGGAAGATCAGGAACCCTGAAAACTCATTGGAAGGGCAAGAAAATAGCTGCCAAGAAAACAGCCCCAGACCAACCGAGAGTCTCTGGCACCCTTCCACAGAGGAAAGCCCAAAACCTAGAGCCTAGACCCTCAGAAGGGGATAAGTGGTAGGCGTGGATCCAGGAGAAGTAGGAGTTAACAGCACCTGGTAGCCCCAGCCTCCAAAAACGAGCTGGTGGGAAGTGGAATAATTACACGATGGAGTATTACTCTGTCATTATGACTGTTGAAGAGATTATGTCAACTTGAGGGAATCAGGAACCACAGCTGGATTAGGGTTTGGGAACCACGCCTAGACTGGGAATTGAGAACCAGCCTGGGTGAGAGTGTGAGCGATTCGTGGGCCAGCGAATGAGGGAAGAGCACCCACCCGGATGTGGGTGGCCCAACTGGAACTCCAACAGTATAAAAGGAAGGAAGAAGGAAGATCGTCACAGCTCCTTCCTCTGGGCAAGCTCTCGCTTTCGCAGTTATCTACAGACACTGACTTGCTACATACTGCAGATCTTCAGCAGAGATTCACTCCATTCTCAACTTGTGCCCTTCTGCCCGTTGCTGCTCTACAGTCACTTATCTTCAGGCCTCAGTATTCTCCTGAGATCTGCAGCAGACTCTCACCTCACCGGCTGTCCTGCAGTCCCGGCAGGGAGATCTACTTCACAGCTGAGCAGCCATCTTGGACTGCTTCTATCCCCGGGTTTGTAAGCCTTCCTAATAGATTCTTTTTGTTATAAAACCTGTAAATTCTGCCTTTGAAAGAACCCAAACTAATACAGTCATTAACAATGGCACGCTTGAGTCATTTTTAGGAAAATGGATACACCTTGGGACCATGATACTCAGAGAAATGAACCAAACCCAGAAAGTTGAATATTATATGTTTTATTTAATATGAGAAAAACAAACCATAAAAAAGTAAGAGTCTGGAAAAAAGTAAGAATATAAACTTTGTAGAGAGAGAAAGGAAAAGGAGGGGTGAGAGTAGGAAGGAGAAAGGAAGATGATATGTATAAAAGACAAAACCAAATGGGAGTGACAGTGGGAGTTAGGGGGAAGTGGGGAGTTGTGGGAGGTTCAAAAAGGGCGAGGCAAAGAGACTAATTTGATGCAATATGTATGTGCACAAAGTGCTCAAGTTCAATGTAAACATTATATATTGTATATATATATATATATATATATATATATATATATATATATATATATATTAATAAAATGGGGGAAGAAAATATTTAATCAAGAAAGTAGTCACAGCAAGTATGAATAAATTTTCTATGCCTCAGCTGTTAATACCTATAAAAAGGGGTAATGTAAATTCTTTTGATTTAAAATTAAAATAAATGATTCTTGCCTAAAAAGAAACTATCCAAGTATAACACTCTAAAAAATACAGATAAATGTAAGAGTTGATTGTTTAAATCATTTCAGCACGTTTTTCGTTACTGCATTTTATTCTTTGTAAGATTTAGTTGATTTTTTAGATAGAGCTAATTTGTAACTGATTAGGCAGAAAAGAGTAAGATGTGGTACATCCCCCACCTAAGTTTTCCTTCAGAGCAAAATTTCCACCTTCAGAGGCCAATTGGTCCTTCCGAGTGGAAAAATGCCTGAGGATTTCAATATGAAGATATACAGCTTAGCGGGCCACCTCTGTTCTCTTTTGTTTACAGGACACTAACCTGTTGGTTGCTCCGTCATCTCACAGTGCCTTCCTTTTCTGATCCCTCACTCACTTGTCCTGCTCAACCTGCACTTTTAACGCTGTAGTGCTCAGACACAGGCACACATGCTGGCCGGAGGCCTGGCCCCACCACAGTGGCCTCAGCCTCAGCAACTCCACAAATCCCTTCTCAGCTCTGACTCTGTTTCTCTTCTGGGATGTCCAAAAACACTAAATGTTCATAATTTCCAATCAGAACTCTTGCCCTGCCCTTCAGCCCACAACCAACTGGCTCCACTCACAGCCCTTGTCCCATCTGTGGGTGGCAGCCCCATCCTCCCAGCTTCCTGTACCATGGGAGTCAGGCTAACCTCTTCTCTTTCCCTCATATAACATACTCATATAACCAAGAAACCAGGCGGGGCTGGGAGTATAGATGCTTGTCTAGCCTGCTTGAGGCCCTGAGGATCATCCCCAGCACACACACTTAAAAAAAAAAAAAGACAGTGGCTTCACCTTGAAAGCACATTCTTTACCACATCTGTCTGGCCTACCTGGAGTCCTGTCACTTTTCACGTAGATCACTGTAATATATCCAACATTCGTCAAAGCTTTTGGATTTATCTCTTGCCCCATTTTCGGAGTCTAATCTCCTCATGGCAGCCAAAGTTTTAAAATATTTGCCCTGATTATGGGCTTCCACTCTGTGGCCACTTGTGCCATTCACAGTAAAAGCCCAAGTTCTTCGGCCGGCCTACAAGGCCATTCCATGGGCTGGCCACATCACCACATCACAGTTTTCAGACTCCGATCCCGCCCTCATAATTTCCCCTCCATGTACTCTAGCAATGTTCGCCTCCTCTTTCATGAACCTTAACAGCAATGGGTACAGTCTGGCCTAGGGCCAGTTTTTAGGATCTCCGTAAGCTTTCTACTAGCTAACTCTGTCATCCTCTCTAAAGGAAAGTTTCCCTGGTTAGAACTGCAGCCTCGCACAGACTCCACACTCATCTCCTCTGTCTTTCGTTTTCCTACTATCCCTCAGTCACTGACCTCTAACAGACCACATAATTTACTTCTTCTGTGTATCCTGTCTCCTGCAGAGTGTAAGCTACACATGACCGAGGATCTTTGTTTTGATAGATTCAATAAATAAATAGCAAGAGACTCACTAGTTAACATGAAAACTATAGTTAAAACAGGACTTAAAATTCAGAGTGAGGGGACATTGAACAAAATTAAGAAATCTGGTTGAATGATACAATTTTGTTTTTTAAAGACTTCACACACACACACACACACACACACACACACACAAAAGGCCTCGGAAGCAACATGTCTCTCTGACTGGCTCCTATTCTGCCTCTTGCTCATCTTTCTTACCCTCAAGGCAGGCCATACGAACCAGACTTTCTGTTCTCCAGGGAAGGTCATAGAAACTAGAACCTTTTCCCCAAAGACACGCAGAAGATAACCTTCTACCACCTTGCAAGGGGCCCTAAGAAATTCTGTGGCCTACCTTGCCTGGTGGCTGATAAGACCCCATTTGAGAGTGCGGCCTACCCCATACCCCGTCACCTCCAGAAGGAACGCTGCCCAGGGAGGCCAGGAGGAATCTGAGCAGACAGGCTTTGCTGAGCCTCCACTTACTCACATTAAATCATGCCTCTTTGTTCAAGCATGTTTCTTGCTTCAGAGAATGTAGGCATGAGTAACAGATAATTCATCCTGGACCTTTGGCTCTTCAGTCTGAAGCCTCCTGCTTTCCATAAAACTATGATCAAATAAATGGCTTATATTTTTCTCATTACCCTGTTTTTTCATAAACAGGTGCTAGATGTGGTCCTTTACATTAGACAGGAAGGCGATCATCCCTTTTGTTGCTCCCACAACATTAAAAAGAAATGTAGGGCTGGACATAGCTTAGCAGGTAGATCAACCGCCTAGGAAGTTCAAGGCCCGTGTTTCCCCAGCACCACATAAACCAGGCATGATGGCACACACCTATAATCCCAGTGCTTGAGAGGCTGAGGCAGGAGGATTGCCTTGGGTTCCAGGCCAGCCTGGTCTACATAGTAAGTTCACAGTGAGTCTGAACTATAGAGCAAGACCCTGTGAGAAAGAAAGAAAGAAAGAAAGAAAGAAAGAAAGAAAGAAAGAAAGAAAGAAAGAAAGACAGAAAGACAAAGAAAGGAAGGAAGGAAGGAAGGAAGGAAGGAAGGAAGGAAGAAAAAAGAAGCTTAAAACAAATAAAGAAATAGAAAAATGAGATTTACCTTGCTAGCGGTAGACTAGAAGTCAGCAAACTTGCAGAGACATCCCTACTCTGCTGTTTAATGACATGACTTTGGGGTGACTGAGGTCATTCATAGTTTATAGCAGGCTCTGCTTTAGAAGCATCTGTTTCCTAATTCATAAAATAGCCATATGTCACTTTCTTATCGCAAAGAATTATTTTCAGGCTTGTCAGTAAATACTCCTTGTAAATTATAAAGTGCTTTATAAGTATGAGTTATTTTGATGTGTTGGTGTTAAACTACTGGCTTACATAGCCTTTTCTTGGCTCTTAATTGGCAATTGGTAGTTAGCACATAAAAAGCCCTTGAGTAGTTCTCAATTAGAAGAAGGAAAATTGATCCTTGCTTGCTTAGCTCCCTCAGTAGACGCGGCGAAGCAAGTGGGTGAAGGGAAAGGTCCTCACGAAGTAACTGTTTTCTGCCAGAGTCCCAGCGGCTCAGCCTTCCGGGTGCAAAACGCCCACCGCTTTCTTCTTAATTGGCAAAAGAAAGAAAATGGAATGGGCCAAAAGGTTGAAGGCAGACAACTTTGCCCCAGTGATGACAAGGCATTTTTAGTAAAGCCTTCAATATAGAGGGTTTCTATGTAAACACCCCTGAATCATTTTTTACTAATAAAAGTATCAATTAATTGATCAGCAATTGATGTTTTAGAAATTCAGCAACTAGCTAGGAAGCCAGAATCTAGCTACAGTGTACCTCTCAAGCATATATAAGGTCTCAACTTCAGGCATGATTTCCATTTGTTTTTTGAAACCAATAACATTAAAATAGCTTGAACATGAAAGTTTTAAAACACATTAGAAGCTTGATGTAAAAATCTGTAAACAGGAATAAATAAATATGCAAAGATCTTGCAAAGGGCTTCTCTGGCATTTACATTTTACTCAAGAAAAAATGCTTTCTCTGGTTTTAGTTGTGCTAGTGTCCTCTAGCGGTCAGTGTGGTGTGTGCAGTTCTATTAAATCATTCCCAGCTTTCAAAAAGTACATTGTAAACCTTGAATTTTGCACGTATACATATCAATAAAATGTGGGGGGGGGGGAGTGCATGGCTGATTCACCAGTATACACCAAAAAATAAAAATAAAAAGGAAGGAAAGAAAAAAATCAGTAGCACAAGAATCACCAATTTTTATTTACAATTCTGTGTTATGAATAGAAGCAACTCTATCATGCATTGTTGTTAGAGAAACTACTTTGTACCATAAGAGAATCTCAAACTTTGAAGAAATATGGTTACATTTGGTGGTACTTTTGCCTTTTAGGGTCAAAAATGAGTTGACAATTTTATAAAAGCTAGAGATCTGTTTGCTCAGAAAAGAATGCATGTGCATCTATAAACTTAGGGCTCACCCAGCACCAAAGGCTTTGGGCCCTAAGTTTAAGTCTTGGTGTTTATTAATATCTAGTTCTGCATACATCCTGCATTCCATAAATCTTGTCTGAAGCCAGCTGTGGCTTTGCTTGCAATCTTAGCTACTTGGGAGAGATCACAATTTCGAGTTCAAGCTGGGCAACTCAATGGGATCCTGCCTCAAAAACCAAGAGCTGGGAGTAGAGCTCAGTGATCTGTCTGTCTAGCACACAGGAGGCCCTGAGATTGATCTTGAATACTGAAAAAAAAATTTCTTGTAAAGTTTTGAATTTAAAAATCAAATTAGAGAAAGAAAGAAAGAAAGAAAGATAGATAGATAGATAGATAGATAGATAGATAGATAGATAGATATAGACAGACATATTTATTGTTATGGCACTATGCAGAATAAGTGATAGGTTCTATGCATACATAGTAAAAAACATGTAAACTGTGGAAATGATGAACATTAGCTTCATGATAGCAGCACATAAAGGTAGCCCCCATTATATTTATTGTATTTCATTTCTTCAGAAATTGTTCAAGTATATACAGCATGTAATAGAGCTTGCTCACAGTTATGTTCTATGTCAATTTTAAGAACCCACCAAGCACCAGTAAAAGCAAGGCAAGGATCTTTATTGATGGTTGGGCCTAACCTGTTTCTCCAGGTGAGAAAGCAGATAACAGAACTCCCAGGACAGAAGGGAGTTGATATATGGATCTGGAAAGGGAGGTTACAGGGGGTGGTAAGAGCACAGCACCATCACAATGAAAATCAATCATCATTAAACATTACCCATAGCAATAACATTAGCCACTTGGAACCTTTGGAGTGTCCGTTACTTTTGGTGGGCTATTTGAAAATAACCAATCATAATGTAGTGCTAAGTAGCCCCATGGGGAAGGGGGGCTATTTGCCTGCTCTCAAGTTCTGCCTATTGTCATTTTACAGAGAAATAGGGTGAGGGTCAGTATCCAGTGATTCAGCATACTGAGGTTGCAAAAGCAGAGTTTACAGAAGTAAAATAAAGCGGTTAGAATTTCAGGAATTTCCTGAGTACAAGTTGTCACAAGGTACTAGAAGATCTGCACAAGAAGAACTTTGATTGTTACAGAACTAAAGCTTAACTAAAGGGGTCTTAACAAACTTTATCAACCTTGTATAACACACCACAAACCATACAACATAGTCCTTTAGGTAGGAAACAGCAGTCTGAATTATGCTATTTAAAAACCTAACTAATGTTGTTATTTTAGTACACTGTCACAGATATATAATGCATTTTCATTACTTTATTTCCCATTTTATCTGTATATTTGATGTGCTTACTTCCTAATTTAAAAAGGAATAAAAACTAATTATATTTTAATAATATGTGTTATGAGATATAATCAAAATATACGGTGAATGCTTAAATTTCAAAAATTTTATTACAGTAAGAGACACCTTGCCATTAATTCCCCTCAAAATACTCTCCCTCGTTTCAAGCTGTCCACACAAAACACAGCTGTCACCTCAAAAACTGTAAAAGACAGTTTATCCCAAAGCCACATATGAGCGACTGTGGCCTGGAGCACACAGAGCCAGGTGGCCTCTGAATTATATCCCCTTGGCTCAGCGCATTCACAGAGCTTTCAGCCACAGAACAAAGGAGGATTGTAAATGAAGGTATTCTGTAAGTACCACCTGCAACAAAATTTTGTCGTAGACAAAAGAACCAGAGCAGTCCTTGACGGCCTGGCTATGTGAGCATTCCTACCTCCTCAGAAGTTAAAGGAAACCAATTAGCAATGCGTAGGACACGTGAGTGAGGCTGCTTCCTGGGAACTTCCTTTCTTAAAACTTACCCCATTGATCTTGTGGTTTTCTGAAGCGGTTTGGAAGTCCTCTTCCCTGAGTGTCATACTCAGATTTCATCAAAAACACAGCGGAAGCTGCTGTTGTTAAGCGCCATCCTATGGAAAGACAGACTGATAGAAACGTGTTAACATGCCCTCATCCACCTTATTAATTGGACCTGTGCCATGTGACCTTGGCTCTTCTCCAAGTCAAAGTGACTGTGAGAGGTACAGGTTTTGGACTGATTCAAGACTCAGAAGCAGCCAGGACAGTGTAACTGAAGACATTCGGGAAGAGGACTTCTACAACCTCTTCAGAAAGTAGCAAGAGGGATGGGATGTGATGGGGGAAGCATTTGGAAGGAAGGCTAGTGGAAATGTGTCTTCTATTGTAATAATATTTTAATTTAAATATTCACTATTTTTATCATACTGCATAATTCCGCTACTGTGGATAAAAGTTAATTTTCCAAACCATCCAAGTGTAAGTTCACATTCTGAGAAACATTTAATTCCATATAATATAAAATTACCGAAGTTTATTCTTAAATATAAGCTAAAATATTAATCTTGAAAGAAACCATGGTTCTCTTCACAAAATCTTTAAGGAGAAAATTCTTTATTTTTTATGGTTGTAATTTGATTTCTTGATAGAGAAAGAGGAAAAGGGTGAAACTCTTCTGAAATGAATGTTATATTAAAACAAAATTTATTATCGATCCACATTCATTGTACTACAAAATATAATGAAAGCTTAGATAAGGTATTACTCTCTTTGGGGATTTCACATGTAACAAATCAGCATGAAGCCAACTATGTCACTGCCTGAGAGTCTGAACCTATTAGCCGCTTAATTGATTCCCGCTTGTAGCCGCCTGCCACAGAGGTTTCTGGAGAACTTGAAGCGGCCTCTCCAGACAGGACCGGTCACAGTGCAAAGCAGCAGGGCTTGCGCCCCGTGACTGCAGCGGAATGCAGGAGGGATCGGGCAGGTAGAAGCAGCCAGGGGTCCCGTCCGCACTGACAACCCTGGGCAGGCGTAGAAGGTCAGTTAGGACTATAGCACTATCCAGAGATGGGACATATGAAAACCCCAGTCACCCCCTGCGCTCTCCTCTTAAGAGGAAGCAGTGAGGCTAATGGCAGAATTCAGTGCTACAGAGAGGGTAGAGAAAGGGCAAAACCTTGTTTCTCTGCCTGTGCTCTCCAGGTGGGTTGGTTTCCTCAGAAGTCCTGCTGTTGTGGGCTCACGGAAGTGACTCCCCCATCAGGTGCTGAGCTCGCAGGAGAGCAAGGCCCTGCCTCCCATCTGTAATGGACGCCTGCCTTCACCAGCTTCCTTTCCCACCAGCCCATCTCCACTCCCACCTTGCGAAGGACAGCCTGGTCTGGAGTAGAGTTTCAGAGTTCTCCAGTTCTTAGGGGAGATTGTCCATCCTACCTCTTTTACTTCGCCACTAGATGAAAAGCTGGAGGAGATTCTCAACGGCTTTGGAAGAAACCGCATAGGAATGTATTCAGCACTGTGTACTTGAAACAGGTTGCCTGGTCTCGAAACTGGGCACCAAATCAAATAGAGAAAAGCAGTTCATGGGGGTCTGCTGGCTCCTTAGCCCTGCATATGCCTCTGGTGGGAAGGCTTGTAGATGTGTCTGTGACCACGCATGTGGCTGTGTGAGGATTCGGAGATCTCAAGTCCTGGGTTAATAACAACTCAGAAATGACTGGCACACACTCTTCACACCATGTAAAATAAGGCCGTGATGAAGGATCAGGGCAAAGTAAAGATGGCGGCTACTTGTGCACCATTATCGTTGTAGGGCAAGGACTCTCCAGCACAATCTGTGCAAATGTATGCTTCGGAAGCACTGAATCTCTGAATATCTGAATACATTAAGTTGTATTTATGCCTTACTTAGGTTAAAGCTACTTCTCAAACCAAGCTTCATCCTAAATGCTATGCTATTTCCTATTTTTAAATTTACCTAGAAATAAACTTATGATGAATATTGATATAACAGGTGAATATTTACCTTTAGGTTGCAGAAACTGCATAGTTCATCAATTTTTTTGAATGTAAACCATCTTACCTTGTGTGTGTGTGTGTGTGTGTGTGTGTGTGTGTGTGTGTGAGTGTACCTGTGTATATGTGTACATTTTTTTTCAGGACTAATAATCAAGCCTACGGCAAGTGTTCTACCACTGAGCTATGCCCAGCCTCTTCCTACCCAGACTGGGTGAGAATTCATTTCAGAATTTTTCTTCCTAAGAGGCCAAACTTCAAGTTGAGCAATTCACAAGTTTCATACTCAGAAGTAAAGAAATATGCCGTGGTTCCTTTGAATGTAATTCCTAGCAAGGAACAAATGGAGTAGCATGGAGAAAAACGACTGCTTTTCTTTAGCTAATTAGTATTTGCCCAGTGAGTGTACAGCTACTTGCAGAACGCTGCATGCCAAATAGGAGATTGTTAGCATCCAAGTGAGGGGATGGGATCCATGTGGTATCAAGTCCTCACCTATATTAATGACCTATGGCCACTTGGATCATGCGTTGGAACTGAGGAATTGTCTTAGAGAAACTCAAAAGCTGACACCATTAATCTTATCAGAGAGGCTGTGAGGAGAAAGGAACCCTCCTGCACTGCTGGTGGGAATGTAAATTCGTACAACCACTTTGGAAAGCGGTATGGAGAGCTCTCAAAAGACTAGAAGTAAATATCCCCTTCGATCCAGTGACAACCCTCCTGGGAACATATCCAAAAGAGGTCAAAACAACACACAACAGAGATATATGTATACCCATGTTCATAGCAGCACAACTAACAATAGCTAAAATATGGAAGTCACCAAAAGACCCATCAACAGACCAATGGATACACAAACTGTGGTATTTATACATAACAGAATACTGTGCATCTATAAAGTCCAACAGCATGGAGGCCTTTGCAGACAAATGGAAGAAACTTGAGAACATCATGCTTAATGAAGTGAGTCAGAAGCAGAAGGTGAAACATCGAATGATCCCTCTGATATGAGAAACCCCTATCACAACTCTTATGGAACTTAAAATGAGAAACACAGTGAAACAGGGGGGTAGGGCGGGGAGGCAGGGAGGGGTAGGTAGAGGGAGGGACAAAAGGAGAGAGGGGAAGTCCTTGTCACCTTTACAAGAGACGTAGGTGCACAAAATGCTCAACTCCATTGTAAACCTTAAATTTTGCACTTATACATATCAATAAAATGGGAGAAAAATTTTTATTTTGAGGACAAAAAAGCTAGGTTAGAAAAAAACATTAAAAATTAACTGGTCTTTGAATGCAGGCATATTTGAATTGGAATTCTAGTGTTTCTAATCACTGACAATGTAGTCATACCTAGGGCCTGTCTGACACCTAAAAGATCCCCAGAACTCCTGGTTTTCTCCAAAATAAGTCTATACTTGTTTTCTATCTGAGCTGTATCAGAGCTTAGAATACAGATTTTTAATCTTATAGTTGTAGAAGTCAGGAGTCCTAAAATCAGAGTATTGGCAAGACTGTCTTATTCTGAAGGCTTTGTGGGAGCACATCAATCCTTGTCAGATCATTGCCTAACTACTAGTAAAAATAAAAATCTCGTAAGGTTTTTGTGGCCAAATTGTCAGCTCAGTGAACTTTCCTAGTGAACACAACCACATAACCAGCATCTTAATCAATAAACGGAATGCTATCTTCACCTCGCGTTCCCTCCTCTCAAGTGAAACCAGTATTCTGGTTTCTAGATAGCCTACGTTAGTTTCATTGGAAGTGAATTTCATGGTTCCTTCCAGGTTTCCTGCCTGGAGAAATCACACAAACATCACACTTCATGATGAGAAGCCATATCCAGAAGATTTAGGGACTACAAAAGACAGTTTAAGGCTGACTTGGGTTTGAAATGATCTCAGTGTTGTCCCCTCTAATCCCCAGGAAGTGGAGCTGACACAGGGGAGCCTTGGAATTGAGGGGCTTCAGGGCTGCAGGGGTAGTTATCAAAACAAGCAAAACATGTACCTAAGATGGCCGGTTTGTCAGGAAGAGTATTTGGAGATGTCAGTGTATGCAAGCCAACCGAGAACTCAACATACCTTAGTATATGCTTGAATGAAGGAAGTCCTCCCCAGCTGCAGGAGCCCCCAGTGGCAGGAAAGGCTATCTAAGAAGGAGCTGAGATCTCTTGCAGGCCTTTATAGTAGCCAGGTACTTTTCACACTGGCCCCATCATGAAAGGAGCTGACCCTCACTCAGGCCATCACCATCCATGTTGGCCCATTCCTGTTCTCCTGCTCACCCATGATAGTCCCTTGGAAGGAGTCAGAACCAAATTCATTCCACTTCAACCTTGTTCTTCTTCAACTCATTGAGTGCATCTGATCTGGGATTGAAGTGATCTAGGCAACCAATCTCACCCCCTTCCCTAACTCCTTATCTTCTCCCCAGCATCTCAACATACGCCTACACCTGTCCCTTCCTAAGAAACTTTTAGAACATATGGCTTTGCTGAATGAGTCCTCACACTTTTGGGGCTTTGTAGAGAGAAGGTTAGTAAGCAGAAAAAGAGCAGGGGGCCAGGCTCAAGCTCCAAAGTCTGGCAACCTGGAGCTGAAGTTCTGATCACCTCCTGAGTGAAGAATACCCGTTACCCACAAAAGACAGCAAATCTAGGCGCAAGCCCTGGACCACAAAGGATGTATTCATACCTAAACATGAAGGAGGGTTTGCAGCTGCATGTGGGAGAACTTTGGGTAAGGGAATGAAGCAAGAGAGGCAGTAACAGCTACAAAAGTGCCAGTTCTTCACCCTTCCCCACACTCACCTTACTCACTCTGCCAGGAAGAGTATGGCAGCCAAAGTGGCCTCTTTTGGAACAAAAAAAAAAAATCATCAAATATGTAGACAGTGTCCCTTTCCTGAAGGCTTGACTATAGGCAGCATGCACTCCCAGGGAGGATGGAGTCAGTTAGTAAGGAGGAGAGAAGAAGTTTTAAAATAGAGTCTGAATCACATGTTGAATAAATTTAAGTACTGAGCTGACCTGAAAATTCACTGTTTTGAACTGTAAGAAAAATTTGATTAATTAGCTTAAGTTGTCTACACTGGCCACAGCAAAAGACTCAGTGTCAGCAGTGACAACGCGCTCTAACAATTTTTAATAACTTCATTATTGTGAGCATATTTTCATACCGAGTGTGAGAGTTTTTGATTGCTTCTTCATTCCTATCTGTGTAAAGCATTTGGATACAGTTTTCCTGCCTCAGCGAACGTGCTTTCCGTAGGATCCTCGGGCATTCACCCATTGGAGTGCTCACACGAAACTATGGCCTGATGAACTTGAGGTTCACGTGCTATGGTGTTATAAACACCGTGATTGCATCAGGACACGGCAGGTAAGAGACCTGTGTCACACAGGTATAATTACACTCTGCAGGCTTCAGCAAGGAGAGGTGGGGATGAGGTTAATGAAGTCAGCCCCATTCCATTCCCTAATTAGATTCTCAGCCAAAGCCAAATATCAATGTGGGACTTAGAGACAGCACAGGAATCCACAGCAGCACGTAAGTGGGGTCTGCATACTGACAAAGTATGACTGGTTCATGGAAAGACTTGTATCAAGAAATTGAGAGGAAGGATGTGAAGTGTTTAGGATAATTTGACAATAATTGTACAACTCTGAAACTAACAATTTAAGAAGGCTGTTTCTCTTCTGTATGTCTTCATTTCCTCTTCCCGTCAGCCTAGTACTTCAATTTCACTGTATTTTATGAAACTAGTGGCCTAAAACGAATTGGAAAAGGGATCCATCATCCAAAGCAGTGGGGAAAGCATGGGTCTAGATGCTAAAGTCTATTAGGTCTGTTGATTAAAACCTAATAACTTTTTTTAGGTAAAAATACTTGTTAACAGAAAAGACTCCAAGATGTTCCAAATGGAAGATAGGGACCTCAACTCATCCCACTTAAGAGTAGGTTATGGCTTTGTTGACTTCTGTCACAGAAAAAAAAAGAATTTTCAAGTCATGTCAGTGAGAGGCATAAAGAGATTTATTCTCAAGATGAGAGTTCCGGGATTTGTATTCTTATCGTCTGGCTATCCATTTGGTGAGCTGAGTTAGAATGTCACCATCTGCATGTCCTCTTTAAGAAGGTTAGTGTAAGGAAGAGCAACTCACAGATGACAAGTTCAAGGCACCAATTTATAAGACCATCGCATCTTTCAGACCCTCGGGACTATTTTTGGAGTGAACTTTCTGGGAAAGAAAAGACATTGTAACCTTGAGTTACTTCTGTGTTTCTAAGCCACAGTTTTTCTTTAAAATATAACTTAAAATTAAGATATTTCTTTTTTACTTGTCTTTAGTGTTCTTTTTTCCTGTTCTACCTCAGTGCTTATTTCTCATAAATACGGTCTTTAGGAAGATTTCCTCCAGCTGGGATTGTTGTTGCATGCCTATAATCCCAACACACTGGGAGGCTGAGGCAAGAGGATCTCAAATTGGAACCTAGCCTGGACAATTCAGCAATATCAAGACTGTCTCAAAAAATAAATAAATAAGACTGAAGATGTAGCTCAGTACAAAGGATTTGAGTTCAATCTTCAGTACCATTACTTACTTAATTAATTTTTCCTCTATTTTGTTAATTAATCTTAGTAAAGCCCTGAAGTCCAATTTAATAGCAAGGCTAAAATGTGACAACTTCAGAACTAAGTAGGAAATTAATTAACAATCATCGTGCTTATCAGACAAAAGCTATTTCTTTCCGGTCTGACTCACTGGTTTCTAGACTCCCGTGAAGCAACACCATTTAAACAAATATCATCAGTCTATTTGTTTCATGTGATGCTACAGTCTGTACACAAAAACAAACATGCTATCAAAAATCAAGAGGGATGGCTCCAATCTAGATAAACGAAACAACATGTAGTTGAGAATATGAATCAAAAGAATTACTTTTAAAAAGCAATATTCTCTTTCGAATTTGTTTTAGCCTTACAGTTCTATGCAAATTTTTATCATCCAATACAGATCTTGTAGTGTTATTATTGGAGCTCACAGTTGAAATGCTGTTTACAAGTGTTTATCTTGCTAAACAGATAAACATTAAGGTGCCCTGTAATAGGTTTTTGTTTTGAGTTTATCCATTGATTTGTAAAATTCAGAGCAAGTAGATCCCCTGTGTTAGGCTTTTAAATTTGCAAGCGCTGGAGTTCAATCAATTCCAATTGTTGGAGTGGGACCAACATCTGTGGGTGAGAGAAAACATTACTTGATAACTCCCTTTATCTTCCTTAAGCTGAGAAAGGCAGCAGTCTCATTCAAATGCCAACTTCCCAAATGAGAAACACACACTTTCTACCTTATCTCCACCATAAGGCAGAAAGAAAAAGAAAATTCAGCAGAGAGAATATTACTTTGTATCTGAACACCTGATAGCCATGCACATCAGAAACTGATCCTAAATGGAATGGTGCAGGCCTTAATGCATAAGGCATTGACAAATGGCATAACTGCTTCAATCACAAAAGTTAAGTCTCACAGTTTCTCCCATTGTATTAAATATTTTGTTGCCTTTTCTCGATTGTAAAAGCAATGCATGTCCATTATAAAACATATACTAAGCAAGCAAGAAGGTATAGTCTTACCACATTTAAAGATAAGCGTTATTCATATTTGTACTTACAATTTCTTATTTTCCTATGAGTATGTATAGATCTTTATTTTTCTACATAGCTGAGATTGCAATGTATGTGTAAGTGTGCAACTTATTCTTTCATCTACCATTGAAATAAACACACTTTTTAAAGTCAATAAATTTTATTCAAAGGATTAGCTCACTTGCCTGGAATGCACAAAGTTTGATCCCCAGCAACACACACACACACACACACACACACACACACACACACACAATTATTGGAGAACATATTTTCCAATGGCTGCGTAGTTTTATATTGTATTGAAACTATAATGCAATGAACATTATTGTTGAATCATTACTTTGTATAGGAGTTAAGAAGATAGCACCACAATCAACCAGATTAAGTTCAAGTCCTGGCTCTTTCTGTCACTTATTAGCTATGTGACCTTGGTCAAGTGACTTTGTCTCTCTAAACTGTAATTTTCTCATCTGTAAAAACTGGGATAATAATATAGCCTACTTAATAAGGTTGTGATCATAAATATGATGATGGACATAAAAGATTGTGTCATGATGCCTTGTTTTTACTCAGAAGTTTTAAATAATTCAATATAGTGATGGACATTTAGATCAGTGCTCCCAACATTTTGGGCACCAGGAGGAGGTTTCATGAAAAAACAATTTTTCTAAGGATGGTATGGGGATGGGTGTGGGGAGGAGTGGTGCTGTCATGACCACCTGAGCTCTGCCTCAAGTCATCACTAGATCTTCATGAGGAGCAAACAGCCTAAATCCCTCATACACTGAGTTCATAGTACGACTTGCACTTCTATGGGAATCTAATGATGCCACTGACCTGACGGGAGGCAGAGCTGATACAGTGATGCTAATGATAGGGAATGCTGAAAAATGCAGAGGAAGCTCTGCACATGGGCCTGCGTGTGGGTCAGCAAAGATATGAAGCAACTGCAACTCCCATACTTTGTGGAAGAGAGTGTAAACTGTCTAGCAATGCAGTACTCATGCATTGTACTAGTGCAAGTACTAAACCTGAATTCATACATACACTATGACCTAACTGTTTCATGTCTCAAAATGAAGCCAACAGAAATGTATGTATGTGTGTACCAAAAATGTTAGTACATCCAAACAAGGAAAAAAAGATTAGTTGCCCTGAACTGAGAACAACTTCTTCACATGTCTGATACAAATAGAACGGATAAAATGGTGTGTGTTTTCACAAGTAGTGTGTTCTTACAATCATGAGTTCATATAATGTGTTATACAGCAATAAGACTAAGCAATTTCGCATGTACCTAAGAACAATAATGATCTCCCACACACAGTACTGAGTGAAAGAAGTTGGGTCTATTTAAATTAAAAGAATGCGTACTATATAACCCATTTATGTATTCATTTACTTATTTATTTACTTAGCTTACTAGGTACTGAACCTAGGGCACATACAGGCAAGTGTTCTACCACTGAGCAACAACTCCAACCCCTTTATAATTCCATTTACATAAAGTCC
Organism: Ctenodactylus gundi; assembly: GCA_004027205.1. NCBI lineage: Eukaryota > Metazoa > Chordata > Mammalia > Rodentia > Ctenodactylidae > Ctenodactylus > Ctenodactylus gundi. Next base: position 675,593 of record PVKB01000123.1, read on the forward strand.
AAAAACAGTCAAATGTATTGTGCAGGGATAGAAACCAGGATAATAGCTACCTCTGAGGGGGAGGAAGAAGTAAGTAGGATGAGCACAGGGCGGGGAACTTATGACTGATGATAATTATCTACTTCCTGGTTCGCCTGGTGGTTGCGTAGTTATGTTCATTTGGTGGAAACTCCTTCTGTGTGCTCATCTGTATATTAATGTCAAGTGAAAAGCTTACTGACTGACGAAGTGCCCAACATTGGGGCTGGCCATGTAACTCGGTGGTAGAGTTCTTGCCTAACACTAGTATGCGTGAAGCCTTGGGCTCGATCCTCAGCACCGGAAACAGAACAAGCAAACAAAAAATAAACCTGACAGTACCTAAACTTAATCATTCCCACTTGCATGGTTCTCTCATGAGATGAAAAAGTCCTGTTGTTTGGAGCTACATGAGAAGTATTAAAGGTAATAAGGGTTATGTTGTGAATTTTGAAATGGTATAGGAATAATATATGTAAATTTCATACATACATTTTTGTAGAGAGAAAAATACATACTATATATACAAAAACCCAATGATGGATTAAATATTGTAAATGCAAAACTAATAACCATTAAGGGCTTTGAGTAAAGGGTATGTGAGGATTCGTTGTATTATTCTTATGATTTTCACAAGAATTTGAAAGTACTCCACAAAAAAGCTAAAACATATATTTTAAAAACTATCCTGTGGGTAAATGGTGAATTTCTGTATGCCTCAGAGCATTCTATTCTTAGGTAAAGATATAAATATCTACCTTTCGAATCTACTGTGACAATCTGAGAAAATAATAGAAATAAAGGGTGACAATCATGCAATCAGTCCTCTGTCACACACCTAGTAAGTGTGAGCCAGAATTTAGATTCAGAGATTCAGACTCTGGAACCTACACCCTCATGTAGTGCACAAATCAGTCAAGTAAATGATGCAGCAAATGTCACACTGCAGGTGTCATCAGGACTACAATGACAATCCTTGTATTCATTTCATAGAGATGTTGTAACAAAGTAGCACAAACTGGCTGGCTTAAAACAACGGAATTTTATCCCTTCAAAGTTCCAGAAGTTGGAAGTCTAGTTAATGACACAAGTTGCTAGAGATCCTCTCCTCCAAAGCATCCTTCCTAGCCTCTTCTACTTTACTGTAGTCTTAGGTACTTTTTGGCTTGATAGCAACATAATTCTGTTTTCTGCCTTCATATTTACATGGTTATGTTTGTGTGTGCATGCATGTGCATTTGTGTGTGTGTGTGTGCGTGTGTGCATCTGTGCCTGTCAGCCTGTATTTCTTCTTTTCTCATATTAAGGATGCCACTCACACCGGATTAGGTCCCTCAGTAACTCAGCGTGACTTCATCTCGGTTACAGATATCTGCAAACACCTTACTTCCAAATAAAGTCACATTCACAATGACTGGGGGTTAGGTTCTTGGTACATAGTTGGGAAACCACACAATTCAATTCAACATAGTGCATAAGGACTTTCTATCATTTTCTTGCCAAAAAGAGTAAGTTCCAGTGGAAGAAGATTCTCACTGGGGAAAAGAAGTTGATGCATGGGCTTGGGAAAAAAAATCCTTCCATGGCTCTTCCTTTTGATGTGAGATGTACCCTGAGAAACGTGGTCCTTTCAAAGTTTCCTTAATTCTTCCAGCATTAAAGTTGGCCAGACAAGGGCAGAGGTGACTTGCGAGTGTTTGCAAAACATAGAAGACAAACAAAGGAAAACCAATTAATAGAAAAATGTAAGGCACCGCACAGAAGCGAGCAGGGACCCTGGTAACTTCTACTACGTTTAGACAGAGGTTTCTCTTCCTATCTAAGAAGAACCTCTATTCTTGGGGAAAACGTGTGTAAGTACTGGCATTGGATGTTGGAAGTTGCCAACTGGAGCAGGAGTAGGAAACACAATCAAGAAAGTGTAACTTAGATTTTGTTCACCCTGCACTGTCATGTGGAAGCCCCCAGGGATGGTATTCATGCTTGAATAATTCATATTTGTAAAAATAGCATGCGAGATTGCATGGTAGATGATCAGATATATCCTTATGAATAAGAAAATGGTTTTTCAACTGGCTCACACAATGGAATATGAATAAGAAAGTAATTGCTGAGAAATGTGGGCTTAAGGATAGGAGATTAAGAAGTTGAGTTGTATCCACAGTGAAATCCTTCACAAAGGTTCTGATTTTTTGGAAGCTCTTCCTTTGGACTATAGGAATAATAACATATGGCATACAGTCTAAATTTTTTCCAAATGTCATAATTCTATTTACTTCTGAAACACCAGGTGAGTCATAATCATCTGTAGAGTCTCCTGTGGAAAGATTAGAGGATGGAGCAACAAAGGGACCTGTGGTTGGACATTATTCCTTCTGCATCCAGTATGGATGGAGAGGCTATTTTACAGCACATGAGAACATTGTTAGCATTTAAAAAGGTTCTACTCTGCTTGCACAGCAGAACTACATGAGCTAAGGAAGAGCACAGGGCCAAGGAAAGCAATGGTCAAGAGGATCACCAGGGAAAGTGGTCTTGAAAGAACTACAGATAAGAAAATAATGCGTGAGTTCACATAGACATTCATAAAAACGTTCCCAAAGCTACCACCACTTTATTATTTACCGTTTCATATCACATGATCACATATGTATAACTTCAATTAAGAAAAATTACTAAAAATTTGCAGAAAAAGCAAAAATATGATTCTATTATTGTTTAAAATCATGTAAATAGGATTCTTTAGGGTCATCTGACTAAAAATGTAACTTTCTTTGACATATTTATTATTCATCATTAATTAGGGTTTAGAGTATGTGAAATTAGATAGTTTACTTGTAAAAACTGATTTCTTTCAGGAAGAGACGCTAACTCTGAAGATTTTGGGTTATTGTCATAGAGAGGCATTAGCTAAGTTTACATGTGATTTAGAAAACTAATTTTAGATTTTATATATCATTTTACTTACAATATTGTTAATACAAAAGCACAGCTCTTACCTCAAAGAGAATAAGAGAGAGTTTATTCTAAAGCCAAATTTGAGCAACCAGGGCCAGGGAACGCAGACTCAGGCTACCCCAAATACCGTATTCTGACGTGTTGGCATCTTTATACAATATTTATAGTTACAAAATGGAAGAAAGTCATAAATCCAAGTACTTTTTAAAAACAATAGTGGAAGCATCAGGTTACACTGATGTGGGGAAACTTCTGTCTGCTGTAGGCCTCGTATCCTGTCCAATGACATTCTCAGCTCTTGGGTTGTTGAACCTGGGTATCTGCTCATAAATTTCTAAAGGGTTTATTTAGTAATCACAGAGATGTTGGGTCAGGTGCAGAGGAGGATGACAATATGGCCACAAAGGAGGCAAAAAAGCCCAGGATAATCTGGCTGTGCGACATTCCAACCTTCCCACTAATCACTGGGAATCTAGGTGTTCAGTTCACCTTGCAAGGTCCTTGATGCAAGTGTGGTGACTTTTTCCGGGGACTTTAGTTCACTATATATATATATATATATATATATCAGCCTGATAGTCTCATTTGCACTAGTTTTGTTAGCCTTTCAATAAAATAAAAGTGGGATCCATGTGGCCCGCTTAAATGCAAATTATATTCATATTTTGAAATAATATGTTAATACCTGTGTAAGTTGTAAGCAATCATATCAAAGGACAGTATGCTTTCAATTTTGTGTCCTATTGACCAGAGGTAAAATAGGAAGGAGAAGAACAAGAAAGTTTTCAGGAAGTGCATTTGTAGTGTCAAAGAACAAAATTAATATTATACTATTTTAAATTTGACTACAGCTTCATAAATTTATTTTTGCTGGTGGGAATATATAGATGGTAGCAATAACTTTCAGCCGAAGAGTGAGAATTTTATGCTTATTTAAAAAAGGAGATACGGATTAAAAAAGATTTCAAAGCATTCCTTGAAATTGTTCAGAATATAAACCTCATGGTTGGCAGTATGGTGCACTACCTGGGTTATTATTTCTCTTATTTTAAAATTTTTATAAATAAGCCAAATATTATGTACAAATATGCTAATATTTTATCTTTTGATGTACCATAAATAACCATTTTATGAATTACTATGATGTGGGTGATCAATTAACTCAGCCTGTTAGTTACCATGGAAGCAAAATCAAGGCCTCAGATTTTATCCCCATATGCTCAGGCTACTCTTGCAAATTTGTGCTGTGTCATTAGTCACAGAGGGACCTGATTAGTCAGAATCTAGGTGAATCAGCATAAATCCATGAGTCTCAGAAGAACTCAATTGCACACACCAAAGCTCCCAAACGGACTGCATTTCTTAACATGACATGACCCACTAGAACTATAGAACCACGATTAAAAAAAAAAATAATGGAACACAAAAATTTTCATCAAAAAGTTACACAGAAAGCTTTAGTTTAATAATCTATTCATCAAATATCAATAGCTGGCTAAGGCTTCTCTGTACAGAAAATTTGCTTCTGCTCTAACCATCAGTTGTCAGAAACAGGAAATTTATTTGTCTCTGGCCTACCCCCAGGCCTAGGCAGCTCAGTCTGACTCATTTGGTTTACCAGGGATTGAGGATTCTCTATCAACAAACCAGTTCTTGAGGGTGTTAAGACCTCTACAGCCTTTATTCCCTTGCCATAGGCTTAGATAACTGGGGGAAAATGCTCCCCTCACTGTCTAAGGATTAAGTCTTCTTTAAATCTGTACATGAGGAAAAGTTGCTTTTTTTCTGTTCTGTCTTAGAAAAAGTAAAGAGTCCTTTATTGAATATGGAGAAATTTTTGCATTTCCTTATCAAATATTTTCTTTCTTTAATTTCCTAAATCAAGTTAAGCAGGGTTATTTCCTCAATTGAGGGTTCTGTGTCAAAAGCAGTAGAGTCCTTAGTGTCTATTTGACTCTTGGTTTTAGTCAAAGCCCATTCTCTCTTGAAAGAGATTTTTTTTCAGTGCTGGGGATCAAACCCAGTGATGTTATTCATCCTAGGCATGCACTGTACCACTGAGCAATCACTGTGCAGAGTTCTTGTTTTTCCAAGCAAGGTCTTATACATTCTAACAAAAGAGGTTTCCCTTACAAGTCTTGTATGTTACGTTATTTTCTCACTCGTGATTCATGTTTTTTTCTTCTTTTTTCTTTTTCTTTCTTTCTTTCTTCCTTTTTTTTTGAGACTGGGTCTCACACTATTGTTCAGGGGATCCTGAACTCACCGTGTAGCCCAGGCTGGCCTCAAATTCCCAGCAATCCTCTTCCCTCAACCTCCAAAGTACTGGGACTAGAGCTTGTGCTGGTATACCTGGTTAATTTTTACATGGTGCTGCAGAATCTAATGCAGGTCCTTACAAATGCTAGGCAAGCACTCCAATCACCGAGCAAACCCACAGCACTCTCTTTCTCTCTTTCTCTCTGTCTCTTTCTCTCTTTCTTTCTTCAGTGTTCCTACAGTTTTTACATTTATGATTGCTAAATGCTCTCATAATAGATAATTTGAATCTACAAGAAGATTCTCCAAGAAGATTTCAGCAACTGGTTTTAGAAAATTTTTAATCTTTTGCCAAAAAATAACTTTAAAAATGTTGAAGTTATTTGGTCAAAACTCCCTGATGATTCTGGTGAACACTGGGTGGGCTGGGTGTGCTCCTTAGTGCAGGAGAGCTATGATACAATGAAGTAGCTTGCTCCAGGTTCCATGTTCATGCATTCTGTAGGACAGGGACTCCATTAGGACACTCCTTCCATGAGACTATGAAGACCCACATACGGCACACTGCCTGTGCTGATTGTCAAATCCTCAGCTTCCAACTCACTTTGTGCTCAGGAATCGAGGAGTCCAAATGGGGCAACTCATCAGAAACAGCTTCAATGGATAGTGTCCATTGGACCTTGGGGATCTTCCAGTGCTCCATCCTGGGGAAGCATATGCTACGGAAGAAAGAGCTCAACCTTTGCTGACAGACAGACCGGAGGTCATGTCTTAGACTTGCCACTGGCTAGATTTTTTATCAGGTAAATTCATGGAAAATTGTCATAATGATAAAAGGGAATTGTCACCACTGTAATATCTAGTTGAACCCACAGGTCAAAGGCAATGTCCACCACTATTAAACTCAAGTAAAAAGCCTGAAATAGTTCAATTATAGGAATGTTCTTTGTTTGAGACACTTACCCAGTAGCTAGTAACAGCATTTTCTCTCTCTCTCTCTCTCCCTCTGGATGCAAACTAGAATGCGAGAAACTGGATCTTTCTGCTTCCACAATGGCATATGAGACATCTTTTTTATATAGCTGCTTGGATATTAGAAGAAAACAGAAATTCTAGTTCAATGTGGGTACAGTTGGGAAGAAGAAATAACCGCCAGTGTTCTGCAGCATGGTAGCATAACTATAGTTGACAGTAATCAATTGAATATTTCTAAGTAGCTAGGACAGAGGATTCTGAATGTTCCCATGGAAAGAAATAGCACATGTCTGAGGAAGCAGGTATGCAAATTACCACATCTCATCATTATACATTGTATACCTGAATTGAAATACCACACTATATTTCATAAATATGCATAATTACTGTCAATTAGAAATAAGACACATTTGGGTGTCATATGAGAGTGTATGTGTGTGTTACTAGGGGTTGAACCCAGGGCCTTCACTGTCAGCTCCCCATTTATTCATTTACTTTTTATTTTGAGGCAGGGTCTTGCTAAGAACTTAAGTTGCCCAGACTGGGCTCAAGTTTGCCTTCCCTCTACCTCAGCCTCCTAGAGTGCTGGGATTATATGTGTGGGCCACCACTCCCAAAGAAACAGATTTTGTAAAAAAAATTCCTCCTCAACAAGTTTCTCCCTCCTCTTACTTTTGTATCAGTAAGGCTAATTTAATATGTAGCAGTACATAAAGCTTTGTAGTTGTACTAAAGAAGAAAAAATAAGTTAACGAAATCACCCCATGTATTGATAAAGCTTACCGTATGATAGACGATGGTGAAGCTTTAGTACACATTGAGGAAATTGTGTTGGAAGGGAAAGAAAGTGCAAGAAAGTGTGAAGGTGTTTCGCAAATGGCTAAGTAGCTAACTTTAGCTTTCTTCCTAAGTATGATCTCAGTGGGGCCACCCTAGTGACCAGATTTGCAAAAAGTCCTTCCTTTCTCACATCCCATAATGCCCACCATTTTCTTTCTCTTCAAGCCAAATTTATGTCTCAATCATATTTATTCCTTATTGCTTGGCTCCTATGGTTCCATGAGTGCAGAAACTGTTGTCCATTTAATTCTCAAGATTCTACAATATTGTATGACACATAGTCAATGCTCAATAAATAAATGGAGATTGAGTGAAGACTGTGGTCAGAGACAGTCTCTCTGACACACTGGCAGTAAGAACAGACGTGCAGGACGTGACTGTGACAGTTTAGATACCGTATGTTCCCCAAGTCTCATTACTGAGGACTTAGTCTTCAGAGCAACAGTGTTCAGATGGGGCTTCTTTGTTTATTTGTTTGTGTTTGTTTGTGTTGTATTTGATCATTTGGTTCAGCACTGAAATTGAACCCAGGGCCTTGGCACTGGGCTACACCCCCAGACCTTTTGATTTTTACTTTTTAAAATTTTGAAACAGGATTTTGCTTAGTTGCCCACATTGGACTTGAACTTACAATTCTCTGCCTCAATGTCCCAGAATGCTGGGATTAGAGGCTTCACCTGCCACACCTCCTCCGCATTCTGTCCGCTTCCTGGCTGCCACGAGGCAAGCAGCTTCCCTTCATCTGGCCCTCCACCATCATTTCTCTTCCTCAACGCAGTCCTAAGATCAATGATGCTTGCTAACCATAAACCAAAATTTCCAAAACCATGAGCCAAAACTCACTTTTCCTTCTTTAAGTCCGTTTCCACAGGTAGTTTTTCACGGGGATGAAAAGCTGACTAACACAGAGGCAGACTGAGCATGCCAAGTGGACGCGTACCTGGAGAGCGGAGGAAGCATCAGAGACCACCACGCGTGCTGTGGAACAAGCGGGGAGGCAGTGTGAGCCTGGGTTGCGTGGTCTGTAGCTCATTCTCAGTACCTTAGCTTAAACTCAGAATAAGAGGGGAAACTGTTACAAGTTTTAGGGCAGAGAAGTGTTGTGATTGCACAAGCTTGTTAAAAGGATCATCCCTCACTTGCTCTGTTAAAAATAGGCCCCAGTGAATAAGGGCAGATGAAATAAAGAAGCCAGTAAAAAGATAATAATACAGAAGGTAAATGACAATGACTTACCAGATTGGTGACAGTACAAAGTAGACTCTGCACACATTCTGAAGGCATTTGATAGGATGATATATTAAACGCAAGGTGTAACAGAGAGAAATGTAGGGACACTTCAAGATTACTTGACCTGAGCTAGTGGTTGGATGTAGATACCACTGACAAGATGTAGAGACTATGGGAGGAGCTCAATGTGGTGGCCTATACCTGTCATCACAGCTGCTTAGGAGGCTGAGTCAGGAAGATCACAAGTTCAAGCCCAATCAGGACAATTTTGCAAGACTTTGTTTCCAAATTTAAAAAATAATAACCATGAGAGGCGTTATTGTGTTGGGTGGACATAAATGGCAAGAATAAAAACCTTTCTGTAAAATTCTAAACAGGGAAAGAGAGGATAGTGGAGGGAGGAGAAAGGTATCACAGCACCTTTATCAACTAGTGAATCTGCAAAGGGAAGAATGAACTTTGAGACCTCATACGTAGCCATCTTGTAACTCCATAATGGTCTGGCCCACGTATTTTCTGTTTGTTTCTTGAGAATGGCTCCCTCTCTCATTCAGAGCCAAAATTCTCGCAAAGCCCATCACGCCCTCTCCATTCTAACTGCTGACATCAGTTCCTCCTCCTTTTAGTCCTGTTGGCGGGGTTGCGATCACGTGATCTTTGCTCATATTCCTTAAACACCACCAGCACACTCTCTAGGCAGGTCTTCACGCTTGTCATTCTCTCTACCTGCCGCATTCTCTTCCAAGTACCCTGCTTCTTGCTAGCCACTTTCTCCAACCTTCATCTCTTTACTCAATGATCTCTCTTAGTGTGAAAGTCTCCGGCAACACTAAAAGCTACAGCCCCCTTCTGCCCTGCCCAAGTTCGCAGTTGTGCTTTTCAGTAAAGAAAATACATCTCTTCACCTTAGGCTCTGGAAATTTTAGCCACTTGTTTTGTTTATTGACTGTTTCATTCTCTGAGACTATAAACTCTGTACGGGTAGTTATTTTTCTCTGTTATGGCCCTCAGTCAGGGGCATAGAGTAGGGTCCTCAACAAATATTGTTAAATGAATCCAAGAGTGAATGAATAACAAGTATTCTCAATAAATACTCATCAGATACACACTTGCCACAATGTCATGTTTATTACTCTACAACCACTATCATATTTGATGTAGTCTTAATGGTTAAAATCCTCACACACTATTAGAACATGAAATAGTTGCCTGGAACGGGCCTTTCTTCTTTGGCCTTTACTCTTAGTCTCATCTTCTAGTAAAGCAAGCTTTTCTTCCAGGCTACAGTTACTAGGGACATTAACTTTTTCAACTTTATTTATCTTTATTCTTGTTTCCATCACTGATTTGCATTTATATTTTAATCAACTTGCTATGTGATTTTTAACTATATCTATTAGTTATCTAAATTTAAAAATCAACATTTAGAAAATATATTTACACAACTTTTCACACTGACCTGGTACAAACACATGTCCAAACTATCTTTCTTACATGTATGCATGTGTGGGTCTCATATATGTGTGTGGTGGGGGTGCATATAGATGTGTGTGTGTATTTCATGTGTGCATCAAAGAAAATAAAAGATCATTTATTCTGAGCCAAATATGAATAGCCAAGGCCCAAAAACATTGATTCAAGTTACCACAAATAATACACCCTACCATGAAAGAGATTATTTGAACTTTTGCAGTCACAAAATGAAAGTACTAAATCAATGCTTTCACCAAGTATATTGGTAGGGAGATAGGAGAGGAGGCTATGTACAAAAACAGAAAAATCTCTTCTATAGTTTTTAAGATCTATTTCACAGCATTCTTAGCTTTAGTAACAGTGAAAAGTAGAGGTCTGCTAATCTCAACAATATAATCCAAGAGTTTTGCCTAGTAGTCAAGAAGATGTTGGGTAGAACACACAAGTTGGTAGTAGGTAGTTATTTAAAGAAACTAAAGATAGGCCAAGATAATCTACTCTGAGCTCATAATCTGCCACTTTCCATCTCTCCAGAATTATAATGCTCCAGATGAATCTGTAGGATCTTTAAACTAGATGTGTTTCTTCCAAGATCCTCAGTTCAGATGTGTAATTATACATGCCATTTGCTTCACTAGCTGTTCATATGACCAAGCTAGAAATGATAGATTCCTTATTTATTTCCAATATTTAATATATTCAATCAATCTCCATAGCTTGTTAATTTTTCCTTGAACTCTGTCTCACATACAGCATAGGTCCTTCTCCGTGTTCTCAGGCCTGTGGTTAGGAAAATACATGGTATAAACCAATAATCCTGCTTCAAAGGAGAAAGAATTACTTTAAGAACCAAATATGAGTGATCATGGCCCAGAAATTGATTCAAGTCATCCTGAATGCCCTGATTCCAAGTGAAAGAGGTTCCACAAAATTTTATAGCAAAAGATCAAAATAAATAAAAGTATTCAGCAACATATAGTAAGGACATTAGGTAGGTTGGTTACAGCAAAGTGGAGAACTCTCTCCTACAGGTTTCAGACTCACCTTACAATCTTCTTAGCTTTAGGGTTGGTGAAGGCTCGAGTCTGCTAACTTTAAATAATATGTCACAGGAGATTTACCTAATAGTTATTAGAATCACATGTCATATACAAAGGTTAGCCAACCAATAGCACAGGCTTGTAGCTCAGCACTCTGGGATGATGAGGCAGAAGGATCACAAGTTTAAGTCCAGCCTGGGCAATTTAGTGACTTAGCAAGACCCTGTCTCAAAAAATAAAATAAAATAATAATAATAATAATAATAATAGGCTGGGATGTAGTTCAGTGTGAAGGTCCTAGGTTGAATCACCCAAACAAACAGAGAGAAAGAGAAAGAAGAGAAAGAAAAGAAAAGAAAAGAAAAGAAAAGAAAGAAAGAAAGGGAAAAAGAAAGAAATGGCTGTGACAGCCAACTTCCAACTTTAGGTTTCCACCAGCTTCAGGGTCTTCAAGGAATAGGCTCACACTTCTTCATATGTCTTAATATTTCCAGGGCATGGCTATTATGAGTTGTGCTACTATAAAAGTGGGAGTGCCTGTGTTTCTATGATATGATGACTTTACCTCTGTTGAAAAGATGCCCAGAAGAGCAATAGCTGGGTCAAATGAGATTTCTGTAGTCAGCTTTTTAGGGAATCTCCAGACTGCTTTCTACAAAGGTTGTACTGGTTTACAATCCCATGAACAGCTTAGCAGTGTTCCTATTTTTCTGTGCCCATAAAGACAGGTATGAAGCATTTGACAGAAAAATGGTGTTAAATTGAGTCAGTAATATTCAGTGAAATGGACCAGACACAAAAGACTAAGTATTGCATGGTGTGTCTCACATGAAATTATCATATATATATATATATATATATATATATATATATATATATATATTAATCTCAGAGATAGTGTAGGAAGAGGGGAGGATGAACTGCTTGGAAAGAAACTGTTTTTTCGAGGGAGTCGAGGGAAAAGGTAAGGAGGGGGGAAAAAGTAGTTAAAAAGCAACATATATGGGCACAAATTCCCCAAGGTGTTCATTATTAATATGTAAATGATTCTGTAATACATACATATTCAAACAAAAATGTAAAAAAAAATCTTAATTTATTTACCTTCTCAACTAGGGCAGAGAAGTATTTTGTAGAAAATACTTAATACATTAGTCCAGTAATCCAAGTTCCTGGCATGGTTTCTTAAGACTAACTACACCCATTTGAGGGGTGAAACCCTATGACGGAGTGTATTTATTAGTCTTTGAGTCCAATAGGAGAGCCTAGATCTGGGAGCAGACAGAAACATTTTGAAAGAGGTTTACATAAGAAATAGAGAAGCAAAACCAGATTATAGTACATGCAAAAATTTAGAATGGAACAACATTTATACATGTAGGGATTTTTAGGTATTTAATGATTTTCAAACTTCCTGCGGGAAGAGTGTGACAAAGAAGAAAAAATGTTCATCACGGTGCCTGCATATTCTTTTGTGTATGTCAAAGAGCAGTGCTAGTGACGAGCTCTCCACAGATGAAGAATCCATGCCTTTGTGCGAATGTCTCCACTTCCAGGACACTAACTTGTTTGTGACTGGCATCTTTAAGGACATACTGCTAATGGTGCCTCATTAGCTTCATCAAGACAACCTATGCCTTGCCTTTATTATTCACTTTATAGTTTATTCTTTCCATTGATTACTTAATTTGCCTCTTGAAATATGATGAGAACTATGGAACAAATATTATGTCCAGAATTACAGATAACACAATGACAGTCCCCAAAGATGGAATACTTTGTCCAAGGTCACAAAGTTAGTGAAAAAAAAAAACCTCATTTATTCTTGTTATTAACATATGAAGTACCTGTCAAGTTTGGATTCTGAAAGTAGAAGAGAATGAGTATTAATCACAGCAAAGTAGAATTGATTAATAAATCATAGTTAATCATACTTTAAACAAAAACAATTGTGTCTTACCCTTTAGCCCCGGGGGCCTCTATAAAATCAACATGCCTGATACCTCGTGTTCTCTCAATACTAATACTGTTTAGTTGTATCTAACTGTGTGTCTACATTTTCATCCCATCTTGAACCCCTTTGGGACAGTGACAGATGATAATTACCTCTTCTTCCTGGCATTGTATTCCTGCCATTCAGCAGAAGGGTTTCATAAGTCTATCAAACTGGATAAACATTTGTAACTTACATGAAAGAAAAATGCCAAGCATATAGGTTCTTTTTCTTTACTCTTACCAGCACATCTCAGCATTGTTTTCTTCTTCCATTGCTTTTATTTCCTATTGAAATCTATAATGGTGATGGGCCCAAGAACTTTACACTATCACTAGCTATGAACCTTATCTCTTTAAATCAAAGTTGGCAAACATAAAGAAGAAAAACTAAGTGGACAAACATTCGAAGACACCGGTAATTTTAAATATATAATTACAGAAATGTAAGAAATATTCAGAGCAAGGAATTTGACATTCAGAAGTTAAATATTCTAGCCGATGGGTATTTATTTGAAGAAGTAAAGAAAAGAAAAGGAGACCTATTAGGAAGAGACAGGGAAAACCCAGCAAGAGGACAAGGAAAGAGGTTCCTTTCCACAGGTGTGCCCCAGACTAAGAACAATACAATGTATTTTCTAACAAAATTCTAATATAGAACATTACAATAGGCTTCCACAGAGAAGCAAGTATGCGGCAAAGTTGTCATTTTTAAAAAGAAACAAATACTTTTGATCTTGTTTTCTAATGAATTTATAGTAAGGGGGGGGTGCCATTATCATCCCTGTCATTCCGGCTGGAAGCAAAGTAATATTTATGAATTTATAAGAAGACACCACCTGCAGGGTCTGGCAGATCAGGCCTGTCATCCCAGCTCTCTGGGAAGCTGAGGCAGGAGAATTGCCAGCTTGAGCCCTACCTGTGCAATTCAGTAATCAAAACTAAAAACTGCACTGGGAATGTAACTCATCCTGAAGGCCCTGGGCCCAACAATACAAACCTAAACAGATTACATACAACTTTATAATGTGGAATCAAAAACGCAGCTGGAAGCCTGTTTCATTTGGCTCTAATCTTTGAAGCAGGGGGATCAATCTCGAGTTTAAGATCTGGAGTTCGTGAAACATATTCAAGTGGCAGCGCGGCAGATGACTACCCATGTCCTTTCTAGTTTTGTCTCTCTGGCCACTGTTCCTTGCGTTTGTTCTCAGAACCGGAGCTTTGTACATTTTGTGAACTTTCCAAGTCGGGAACATGCGGCCCTGAGTCACAGCAGCTCGCTCCAGAAGGAGCAGGGAGGAGACGCCCGCCGCGCAGTGGCAGGACCGGTCCAGAGTTTGGGATCCGAGGCGGGATCTTTTTGCGTTCCACTTCCGGAACCCGGGGCGCCAACTGGAGCGTGCTCCGCCCCCGCGCTCGGCCAGAGGATGACATTTCACGGCTGAACTTGAGCAGGGCGGGGCCGGGAGGGGGCGGGGGAAGAGCCGGGCTCCGGTCACGTGGCCGGCCGGCCCCCTGCTCGCCCCGCCCATCCGCTTCCTCCGCGGGAGGGTCCCGCCCGCGCCGTCCGCTGCGCACGTGTGTCGCCGCCGCTGCCGCGATCGTGGGGACCCCGCCTGCCGCCATGGCTCCCGGCCAGCTCGGTGAGGCCCTCGCGGACCCCCGCGTCCCCGCCCGCCGCCCTGCGCCGCGGTGGAGGCGCGCGCCGTCCGGCCGGGCGGGCTGAGGCGGCTTTTCCCGAGCGCGTGCGGGGCCCGCGGGTCCCCGAGCGGGGAAGGCCCCGCCACGACTGACCTGGGGGCCCGGGTTCTGCTGTCGCCTTTCCCGCGTCTCCTCCGGGCCTTGGAGACCTCAATATCGCGTACTCCGAGTAATGAGAAAAACAATGTGTCTTTCAGCCCTCTTTAGTGTCTCTGACAAAACTGGCCTTGTGGAATTTGCCAGAAACCTGACGTCTCTTGGTTTGAGCCTGGTCGCTTCCGGAGGAACTGCCAAAGCTCTCAGGGATGCTGGCTTAGCAGTCAGGTAAGCACAGGTTAGTGCTTAAGGTAAGTCCAGGCAGGAGCTGGCCACATAAACCCCGAAATCCCGCAACCCTGGCACTCTGAGTGAAACACCTCACACCTCTCGCAGCGACGGTATGAAATCCATACACGCCACGCCCGCTTGGGGCAAGAGACAAGTGAGGCCCAGGCCTAGCCGCACGTTTGCAGGGTTTTGTATAGGTCCAGGTAGCAGGAAAACCCGGTGGTCTCGAGAAGCCTCATTCCTAGCCACTTAGACACGTTCACGTAGGTGGCCCATCTGCCGTGCGCCGCACGGCAAAGCTGGGGTCACGCGAGGTCCGCGGCCTCCCTGGCTGTTCAGTAACGCTGTTCACAGCGTGAAAACTTCCAGCTTGCCGCTCTTCCCTGGGCACCTGCTGTACTAGGAAGGATCAGGTCATCCAGTCGCTCCTCACAGGCTGTTCACCTAATGAGGCAACGGGAAGGGTTCCACCCAGCTAAATTGGGAGGCCATTCCTGACCTCAAGCAGGTGTTCTCGTAGAGCGGGAGTAACTGTGGAAAGGTAGAAAAGGAAAAGGCCACCTGACTGGTACAATAACCTACAGTAGCATTCAGAGGAAGGATATATCCCCCCCACCCCCATGTATTATTTAAAAGAGGAGTAAAAGCTCTTCTTGCCTCATTGCCATGGGGGAAATTTACTTACTGCCCTCCTGACCCATGTAGGGGTAGGTGGGCCCCCTTTTCATGAAATCGTATTCTGTGTGAGTAGTAATGCCGCTTACCTCAGTTTGGTAAGTTCAGCTGGCGGAGTACCTTACTTTATGAAATGGTTCTTTTTAAGTTTTCTGTTTTTTATTTTTTAATCCTGACTATGATGTACTTCTCAGGAAAACCCTGTGAAGATCACAGAACACAAGCTGGTAGGCTCTTTTGAATAGCATCAATTGAGAATCTTGAGTGTAGACCTGGTCCCCATTAGTACAAGATGGGGATCTGCTGTTTTCTCTAACTTTGGGACCCATGTTAGGAAATTGTCAAACAGTAATAAAAGATGTGCGTGAGAAAATGACAGTGAAGGGGCTGGAGGAATGGCTCAGCGTTTAAAGCATAGGCGATAAGTACCCAGGTTCAGTTCCCCAGCACCCCATAAACCAGGCATGTTGGTGCATGCCTATGATCCCAGCATTCTGGAGGCTGAGACAGGAGGATTACCCTGAATCCAAGGCTGACCGGGGCTCCATAATGAGTTCAGGACCAGACTGGGCTACAGGGCAAGACCCAGTCTCATAAAAATAAATAAATAAATAAATAAAATACAATGAGAAGAGGTTCTGGGTAATGACCTGAGTTTCTTTCTTTTTGCTTTTGCAGTACTGAGGGTTGAACCCAGGGGTTTTGTACAGAGAATATATTTCCACTCTTTTAAAATTTCTTTTTTTTACTTTTGAGACAGAATCTTGTTAAGTCTCTTGAACTAGACCAAAACTTAAGGATCCTCTTGTCTCACACTTCCCTACAGGCATGGACACCACGCTCAGCTGCCCAGAGATTTTTTTTTTTCCTTCCCATAGTTTACTAGGCTCAATTTGATGTCCATTGAAGATTTGTAAGACTCCTTTACAGGCATGTGCTGGTTTTCTTAAATTTGAACATTCACAGGACATCAGCAGGTAAACTCCAGCAATGTTTTTAAAATAACTTGAGAGTTAAAAAATGTTTTTGAAATACTTAGTGCCCATCAGAAACCACTCTGACAGCTGAACGACATTTGGCTGTGAACCTGCTCTTACTGGTGGTGGATGAATAATAATGGGCCAACCATTGTAGTTGGAAATTTTTTTCAAATTAAGGCACCAAATTTTGGGTTGTGGAAATGTATCAGACCATCAAAATCAGCGAAGTATAATGGGCTCTTAGGTTGTGTATTAGTCACCTGTTTTAAATAATTTAAATATTAACTGGTCAGTCTTATATAGTGCCTCGTTTTCCTCCCATCCCATTATTGTGACAGCCTTTTTAAAATAGGGACCATGTTTCTCTTAAGTGATGATTTTGTTTGCCATACCTGGTTTGTTTAGAGCACAGCACAATACAATTGTAAACGAGTTGGAAGGGTGTTTTATGACCTTTCCAGTGACCCAACAGTTTGTGAATATTTCCTGTGGATGGTGACTTTCGGGACATTGTATATTAATTTGAAAGCCCTCACAATTTCCTTTTTGTATAAGTAACATCATTCCCGTTGGGTAGATAAGAAAATTGAAGCCCAGTGTTCTTAAAGCACAAGGCCCTGAGTTTGAATCCGCAGCATCACATAAGCTGGGTGTGACAGCGCACGCTTGTAACCCCAGCATTTGGGAGGAAGAGGCAGGTGGGTAGCTGTGAGTTCGAGGCTAGTGTGGACTACATAGTGAGCCCAAAGCCAGCCTGAACTGCACAACAAGACCTTGTCTCAAAAATAAATAAATAAATAAGGAGTTTTTTAAAGTAGGAGGCAGCTGGTGTAGGTCTGGGGTGAGCAGGGCCTCACGTTTGATCCCCAATGCCACACAAAAAAAAAAAAAACTGAAGTAAAGAAGTAAAGTAACTTTCCTAAGATTACATAGCTCATAGGAGGCCAAGATTCTATCCCGGAAAGTGAACCATTGCCTTGTGGGAAGGTGAACTGATGAGACTTTAATCAGCCAGTGTACCTCTGTGCATGTAGAGATTCATGGCTGAGCACTGTAGCTACTACATGGGAATTCTGAGGACTGAAGAAGTAACAAGCTTTTACATTAACCACAGTGTTTAATTCTAAGCATAAGCCGCTGAAGTTTTAAGTGATTGTCATCAGTTTGTTAGGTGATTGCTAGAACTGTTTATGTTCTAGTTGTGCCAAACACAACTCACCTGCAAGTGGCCCTCCTTGACAGTCATCCCAAGAAATTGTATTGTATTGGCAAAATTTGCTGTGTTATAATGTTTATTCTTCCAATAAAGGCTATATATGTTGATTGTAGAAAGTTTGAAGAATGGGGAAAAGTGAACCAGTTACAAATGGCTTATAATTTTTAGCATGTTAATGTATTTCCTAGCAATGTTTTTGTAAGCATCCTTTTTATTTTATGGCTCACCTAAAAGAGAAATTTGCTTCTTGCTTTTTTTTTGGCTTATGTATTATGAGTATTAAAATTTCCAATGCATGTAAATTTTGTGAGAAGTTGTTACTTCCACTTTGTCAAGGTCAGCTTGATTATTTAATATTAAATATTGCCCTTCATTTGGCATTTAATCCTATTTTGTGGTTCTCTCTTCCCTTTACTATTTTTTATATGTATACAATTTCCACTTAAAGTTACTAGTTTTAGAATATTTTGATGAACTTTTCTGTTGAGGATTTTTGTAATGGTTAGGACTTAGTTTTCACATATTTAATAATAACTTACATGGCTTTCTAAAATGCTTAAACCTATGATTCATCAGGGATTTTTTGTATAGAGTTAATCAGTTATTAATAGTACCAATACTATTTTACTAAGCAGTCTTTTCCCCTACCATCAGTTTGATATGCCATTTCATGTTTATTTTAAATCATTAAATTTTTATTCCTGATTTGATCAGTTTCTGAGTTTAGAATTTTTTTAAATGCTTTTTGTTATATATGCCAAGTTGCTTCTCAGTTGAATTTATATCTCAATACTATTTAATTTGTATAGTTTATGATTTATAAAAGACAATTATACCATGTCTAAATTCTTAACAGCTGTAGAACCAGTGCTTTACCACTTACCAGTTGTCCCTGACACCGTTTAGCAAATGTAATAAACATGAGCTAGGTACAGTGACCCGTGTAATCCCCACATGCAGGAGACTGAGGCAGGCTTGAGGCCCGCCTGAGCTCCGGAGTCCCTTTTGAAAAGAAAGATTCAGACCTTTTTAAAAATAGAATTTCGCTTAAGAAACCAAATGTAATATTTTTTTTATTCAGTTCAGATGCTAAACAAGATCTCTTAAAATGAGATCAGTAGACTTGTTGAAAGAAGATGCTTTGAAAAAAAACTAACAGTTCAGGAACAGTAGTAATATTCTGTTTATTTATCTGCAGAGATGTCTCTGAGCTGACAGGATTTCCTGAAATGTTAGGGGGCCGTGTGAAAACCTTGCATCCTGCAGTGCATGCTGGTAAGTGGTTGATGCTTTAGTTTCAAACAATCAGTGGCTTTAGGAATATTTTATCCAGTTAATAATGTCTTAGAAAAAGGAGGAAGAAGGCAAGTCAAGCTCAAAAAATTTACTTCTAAGCTAGTACTGGTTTTTGTCTCATTTTGCAGTCCGGTTTTATAATATATTAGTACCTATTTAAAATTTGACTTGCCTTTTTTCTTAACAACTGATTTAGATATTTTTTGTGAAACTTCTGCTGGAGTTACAGAAATATTTACATTTCCTAGTTTAGTATAAGCGTAGACTTTTAAAATAGTTCAAACTCAGAATAAGCCATTACAGTGTAACTTAGTTTGAAAGGAATTTTTCTCAAAGTGCTTTGTATTTGCTCTTTAGTCTAACACAGCAAATTGCATATAGAATAAATGAGGAGAAATAAGTATGTTATTATCATTCGCACTAAAATTTAGTGAATAAAGGCTGATGGATTGAATACTATTAGACAGGTCGTTGTATGCATACATGAAAATATTAAATATTTTGAAAAATCAATATATGCTAATAAAGATATATGTTAAAAGATTTTAAAAGGAGGTTTTTATAGGGAAGGGTAATGCTGACTATGTTCTAATCTGAATGTGGCAATAGTTGTTGGCCTTGTAGTTATTTATGATGTCATTTGCAGCCATACAAAGTAATCAACTTAAAAATTAGCCTGCTATATATGATAAGCACTTAACCTGTAAGTTACAGAAGAAACTGCTTCTCTTTAGTGGGGCCTTGGCCGGGCCAGAGCAAGTAATGATTTGTGGGAACACAGACTTCAATTGACTGGCAACGAAAAGTTACATAAAAATTCCTATTATGTGTTTTATATTTTGTTAAGGAAGGAGAGCTGTGTACAATTCAAAAGATTCTTAAATATACACGCAGATTCTAATTTTGTTATTTGATAGCTCTTTGTGTTCTTTTAATTGTACACATTAGATTTTATTTGTTTGATGAGACTATTGAAAGAAATACATCGTTTTTTATAAAACTTACTACTTTGTTAATTTAGGAATCCTGGCTCGTAATATCCCAGAAGATAATGCTGACATGGCCAGACTTGATTTCAATCTTATAAGGTAAAAATATGAATTTGAACTTTTAGCACAGTAAAAACCAAAGACAAAGAATATGTCAGACTTGTTCTTCTCCTTCTCCCACCCCCGTTTCATTTACTGTAAACTGTCTCTTCTTGTGATATTTGTGTATATAGCATTCTAGTTTTGACAAGTTTACATTTTCAAAATATGTAACTTTAATATTAGGAACTTTTGTTTTTGTAGGAAGTTATGATCCATATTTTATGTACAGCTAACTTCAGTTTTTAGCATAAAAATACTGGTTTCTTTTAAATATGTATAATAGCTATTTTGAGATGTAGCTTGTACAGTTTACCATTTTAAAATACATAATTCAGAGGTATGTAGTATATTCACAAAAGTTGTACAACTATTGCCACATTCAGATTAGAACATAGTCAGCATTCCCCTTCCCTATAAAAATCTCCGTTTAAAATCTTTTAACATATATCTTTTTAGCATATATTAACTTTTCAAAATATTTGATATTTTCATGTATGCATGCAACAGTTTGATGATATCTGCTAAATTACATTCTGTTACACCCTCTCTCCTGATCTTCTTTCTAATAGCCTTTTTCCCCCCAATGTGATATTTGTCTTTTGGAGTCTGGCTTATTTTATTTGATATCCAGTTCCAGCTATTATCCTGCAAGTGACATGGTTTTATTCTTTTTTATGGCTGAATGGTACTCTATTGTGTGTATATATCACTTTTTTAAAAAAATGTTTGTTTTTTGATGGGCACCTAGGTTGTTTCCATGTCTTAACTATCGTATGTGCCACAGTAAATATGGGTTTGAAGATGTCCTTTAGTTTAGGCTGATTTTAATTCCTTTGGGCATATACCACAGACTAGGATCAGTGGGGATAAATGGATAGTTCTGTTTTTAGAAATTCTCTGCACTCTTCAGCAATTAGTCTTTGTTCTGTTTCCCCCAGCACCTTCCAGCGTTGGCACCGCTGATTTACATACCGTCTGTGTAGATTTACCAGTATTCAACATTTCACATAAAAGGACTACAACACGTGGTCTTTTTTTTTTCCCCCTGTACTACTGATTGAAACCAGGGCTTTTTAACTGAGGTATGTTTATAGCCCTTCTTTTTGTCATTTTCTTTTTTTTCCTTTCATTATTTTTTGAGGTAATTTCTTACTAAGTTTCCTGGGCTGAACTCAAACTTGATCTTCCTCTGTCAGCCTCCTGGAGTGGGTCTTTTGCTATTAACTTTTCACTAAGCCTGTTTTCAAGGGTCTCTTCTCCCATGGATTGTATTTCTCTTTCTTGGTGGTGTCCTTTGGCTATCACACACGTTTTTAATTAAGGATATCAGTTTATTTTTTTCTTTTGTTTCTTGTGCTTTGGCTTTTAACTAAGAGGCAATTTAAGCAAAAAAAAAAAAAGACATAACTAATGAAGACTCTTGCTTTTTTTAAGTTTTAGCTCTAAACTTAGGTCCTTTGATTCTTTGTCAGTTAATGTTTATATTACAGATGTGAAGGTAGCATTCTGACCTTATTCTTTCATATGTTAGTATTGTTACAGCATCATTTATTGAAGAGACAACTTTTTCCTTCATTGAATGGTGTTGGCATCTTAGTCTGTGTCTCGGTTCTCCAGTGCTGCATCACTGTTGTAGGCTGGTGGTAAATTTTGAAATCGAGAATTATGAGTCCTCCTACTTTGTTTTGCTTACTCAAGATTGCTTTAGCAATTCAGAGACTTGTATTTCTATGTCATTTTCAGGTACAGATTGCTCATTTCTGTAAACAAAAGACATAATTTTTGTAGTGATTATGGATATGTGAATCAATTTGGAAACTACTTCTGTCTTAGCAGTATGAAACCATCCACCTCATGTATGTGGAATATCTTCATGTGATTCAATTTTTAATTTTCTTTTTTTATCATTGTTTTTATATTTCAGTATACAAGTCTTACATTTTCTTGTGCTATTGTAAGGAAATTATTTTCTTAATATCAATCATATATCCTGCAAACTTCCTGAACTACCTTATTTGCTATAATAGATTTTCTTATGAGTGCTTTAGGATTTGTGTCTAACATTATGTCACTTATGTATAAAGATAACTTCACTTATTCCCAATCCTGATGCACAGTTTGTTTTGTTTTGTTTTTGGAGTGAATTTCTGTGGCTGGAACTTCAAGCACACATCAAATAGAAGTGATTTAGGAGTGGACATTCTTGTTCTTGATCTTAAAGGGATTGTATTCAGTCTTTCATGATTAAGTATAATGTTAGCTGTAAATATTTTTCAAAAAAAATATTTCATGAAGGGGCTGGAGGAATAGCTCAGCAGTTAAGATGTTTGCCTAGCCAACTCAAGGTTCTGAGTTCAGTTCTCCAGCACCACACAAGCTGGGCATGGTGGTATAAGACTATAATCCCAGCACTTGGAAGGCTGAGGCAAGAGGATTGCTTGAGATCAAGGCTAGCCTGGACTACATAGTGAGTTCAGGTCCAGCTTGGACTATAGAATGAGACATATATCTATTGAGGAAATCGAGTGATTTTTGTCCTTTTTCTGTTGAAATATTAGCTGACTTTTAGATATTAAATGAAGCCTACTTTCAAGGAATTGAACCCTATTTGGTCTTGGTGTGTCACTTTTTTCATAATTTTCTGAATTCAGTTTGCTAGTATTTTTGAGGATTTTTATATCAGTGTACCTAAGAAACAGTAGTCTGTAGAGTTTTTTGTTTGTTTTGTTTTGTTTTTGAGGCAGGGTCTCACTCTGTAGTTTCAGGCTTGTCCTGAACTTGAGCTCACTGTGTAGTCCAGGCTGGCCTCGAACTCACTGTAACCCTTCTGCCTCAGCCTCCCAAGTGCTGGGATTACAAGTGGGTACCACCATGCACATCTTATGTGGTGCTAGGAAATCGAACCCAGGACCTTGTGCTTGCTACTCAAGCACTTTAATCACTGCTCCTCCTCCAGCCCCAGTCTATAGTTTTCTTACAACTTATATGTCTGGTTTTGGTGTCAGGGCTATGTCTGACAGAAGGGTACCCTCCTTTTCTCTTTTCCTGTTTTCTGAGTAGTTTTCGCCAGTTTTGGCTGGGTCTAACGAGTATGCCCATAGAGTTCCTTGTTACGCATTCCTGGGAGTAGAACTCTACTTCACTGATTGTTAAGTTTCTCTATTTTAAATTATTCTCCTGACCTTTCTAGTTACATCATCTTTATGACCTCTGAAGGCAAAACAAACGACTATTTCACCCTTAGAGCGCTCCATTGGTTTTCATCATTGTACACAGCCCACTGGAAGTAATTGTACACAATGCATTGGAGAAAGAATCTAATTTTGAATGCCCGGGGTGATAGCAGTCACAACCTAAAGTAAAGATGGTATCTGTAATCTTGTATTTCCTATTTCTTTTAAAGGTGTTTTAAAAGTTTGAAGGCTTAGTGGGGCTGGGTACTCAGGTTACCTAAGCAGCAACATTGTGATAGGTATCAGATCCAAAGCACCTGCTGACTGAATTATCCATGCTCTGTAGCTGTAGGACACACAGACTTTTTAACACAATTTTTTTATAATCCTAAAATATCAGACTCATAATTGTATTTTAGATCTTCGTGCTTTTTGGTCACATTTATAGGGTTGAATTAATTTTTTCTAGATAACTGTAAGCCTATAAGTGGAGTTTTTAATGACAGCCAAATTCTTCTCAATTTAGAGTTGTTGCGTGTAATCTGTATCCCTTTGTGAAGACAGTGGCCACTCCGGGTGTGACTGTCGAGGAGGCTGTTGAGCAGATTGATATTGGTAAGTTAGAAACCCATTTTAAAGACAAATAGAGAAGGGAATTATTTAAAATTCTGATGAGATCTTCCTTTGAATTTCACTGTGGAGGAAGCAAAAAATAGTTACTTCTCCCAGATTATATTCTGTAGTAACTATAATTCAATTATATTTTTAAGCTTCTCCTCCCTCTCACCACCTCCTTCCACAGTACTGGATTAAACCCAGAACCTCACACATGCTAAGCAAGCACTCTAGCACTGCAATGCATCCCATTTCCCTGGTCTAAGCTTTTTCTTTTTCTTTTTTTTCATAGAAAATCATCTGGATTATTTTTTATTGTTTATTTATTTTCCTTTTATCTTAAGAATTAAAGTGGAAGTATATGCACAATGACTGTCTGAAAGAGATTCATCATTTGATAACAAATGCCCAAAATCTAAATGTCTTTTGTCACTGAAAGGTGGAGTAACCTTACTGAGAGCTGCAGCCAAAAATCATGCTCGAGTGACAGTCCTTTGTGAACCAGGGGACTATGCAGCTGTGACCATGGAGATGCAAAGCTCTGATACTAAGGACACCTCTGTGGAGACCAGACGCCAGCTAGCCTTGAAGGTGGGGTACTCTTCTGTCGCTTCTCTACAGAACAGTACTGGCCAAAATACAGTTTTGAGTCTGGCTGTATTCTACCAATTACTGAGTCTGCTTAAAGATTTGAAGCTATAGAGGAATGTTCTATGAAAACAACTGAAACACAATTGGAAAGGGGAAACTTGTCCTATTCGTTGTTAGTTTTTATGTCTTGCATATATGTATACGCAGGGCCAAGGTATGTAGTTTTCTTTGAACAGAAAACCATTTTGTTTGTGCTGCACATATCTCACGAAACTTAATTCTTCGTAGGCATTCACTCATACAGCACAGTATGACGAAGCAATTTCAGACTACTTCAGGAAACAGTACAGTAAAGGAATATCTCAGATGCCCTTGAGGTATGGCATGAACCCTCATCAGACTCCTGCCCAGCTGTACACGCTGAAGCCCAGGCTTCCCATCACAGGTAAAGCCTGAGTGTAATGTGGCACAGTTCATTGTGTCTGGATTTGTGTGTGTCTTTTTCTCTGGAGATACATCTGATGTAGCTCGCACTTAGAAGAGCAAGTAAATTCCAAGTGCCTTTTACTTTTGTCTAAAACTGAGATGCTCGTTGGTAGCATACATGTTGAGGTAGCCTGGGATTGTGAAAGAGAGGTCAGGTTTGTGGTGCCAAGTGCAATGTCTTTCTTTGCCATAGATTTTCTGAAAACTTGAAACAAGGTGGGATGGCCTGCATTTCGTAGATTATTAATGAGCTTTGGTCTGCTTCTCCATTTGGCTGCTAAAGTAGTAGAGGAAACATAGAGGAAGATCTGAAGAATTTCAATGTGTTGCAGTGCTGTCAAGAACAGAAAAGGGACTGTTTTGTGATTGACAAAAAAGCAGTTTCCAGTAAGAAAAAAAGGGCCAGATTTCCCTGGGTTGAGTCCATAGTAAGTGCTTCCTCCCCTACCTCCCCAAAAAGTGTTTACAGAATGATACAGCTCTGAAGATCAGCTGAAGTGGGCCAGAATTAAAGACATGACATTCAAAAATGACAATGATAGATAATTCTTCTGACAAGGAAATTAAGATGCCCTGAGTTTGTGGAGTTAAGAGGAATTTTCACTATTTGACGTGTGTGAGGTGGGTTGTTAGGGCTCATGCTTTGTTGGAGGAGGGTAGTGGGTAAGGTCAGAGGAAAGAGTTAAGGTGTGGAGGCCTCAGAGGCTCAGTTCTTGGGGACAGGTTGGAGGGTGGCCCCAGGTCAGAGCAAGAGCTGCTCTGTTCACACATGAAGCAAGCCTGGAACATTGAAGTTGGCACTTTTAGTGGTGGGAAGAAGCAGCTTCCTATCAGCTTTTTATTGGCTTTCTTCCATGTCATAGGCTTGAAGAGAGGTTCAAGGGAGCAGAGTTGGAGGTTTGACACTTAAAAGTATTCTTAGTTTTTATCCCTTATATTCCTTAAATCTACAAATTTATTATGCTCCCATAGATATACTGGGTCCTCAGAAAAGTCATGATGCATTTTTGTAACAGCAGTAGTTCATTTTTCTGAGTACTAGAGTCAGTCCCATCTATGTTATTGCTATGTTATTTGATAATTGACAGTTCTAGCTTCATTCTAAAAAGAAATTGAGCAATCTGGTTAAGTTTTGGAGATTTTACAAGTTGAAGATGGAAAAGCAAACCGTATTTTTGTCATATTTTACTCTTCTGGTTCTGTGGAGAGAGAAATGCATGTCAAACTTATGAAAAGTTGTGTACAGTTAATGGTAATAGTGCTGTACTAGAATATCAGTGCCAGCAATGGTTCACAAGATTCTGTGCTGGTCATTTTGGTCTTGGTGATGCTTCTTAGTTAGGGGTGGTCACTGAGGTTGATGGTGATAAAATAAAGACATTGAAGGCAAACCCATGTTACACAACATGAGAGATTATAGGAAACATTGACCATCATCATCCGCATGTTCATGATCGCCTGAAGAAGCTGGGCTACATAGGTCACTGTGATATTTGGGTTTCTCATTAACTCAGAGAAGTTCATTTGATGGCACATACAAATGTCTGTGATGTGCTCATTAAATATGAGGAAAACAATTGTTTTTGAAGTGACTGATAACTGGTGATGATAGGTAGATTGTTCACAGCAAGGTGGTGGGTAAGTGGTCTTGATTCCAGTGTGATGATTCACCTGAAACATCACTGGAAATAGATGTTCATCAGAGGAAGGTTATGCTCCCAGTATGGTGAGATTTTTAAGTGTGTTGTGTTTTTCAAGTTTCTATGAAGAAGCCAAATAATCAATTCAAATGTGTGTAGATGGCAGTTGGATAGTTTGAATAAATCCAAATCTTCAAGGGATTGTGTTCCATCACAACAATGTGCGGCCACATTGATCCCCCATCAAAAATTATTGGAGCTTGGGTGAGATGTGTTGCCACACCTTCCGTACTTGCCCGACCTTGTGCCTTCAGACTTGTTCAGCTCCCGTCCAGACTTCTGTATGGTGTAGCGTTCTGTTCACAGTAACTGTCTGTCAGCAACTTGTTCAGTTCTTTGCTGATAAGGACATATACCATTCTGTGAATGAGGAATTATGAAACTCACTGAAAGATGACAAAAGATTATGGAACAAAATGAGCAATATATCATTGATGGCTCTTTGCTCTCTATATAAATAAATAACCTTTGAAAACAAAAAATACATCATAACTTTCCTGAAACCCAGTATTTCGAACTTAACAATATTTAAGTTCCTACAATCACCTCATAAATATGGTCAGACTGCGTTAATCGTTTTTATGCCTACTTTCTCAGTTGTACCTCAGATAAAGGGTAAGCCCGACAAAGGGTTTTAAGGAGGGTATTACATTGTCGGGCTTACTCCTTACTTTGGTCCATGGTGTCAGACCCTGGTGTCCTTCCTCTGCAGTCCCTGTCACCCCTGCTCTCAGTGCAGTCACAGCTGCTTCTCCTTTGCATTGGGTAAACCCTTCCCATGGAGTTCTTTCCTCTGCTTGGCACAATTCTGGTTGCCTGTTCTCGCACATCCCCTTCATTG
Source organism: Ctenodactylus gundi (assembly GCA_004027205.1). Classification (NCBI taxonomy): domain Eukaryota; kingdom Metazoa; phylum Chordata; class Mammalia; order Rodentia; family Ctenodactylidae; genus Ctenodactylus; species Ctenodactylus gundi. The sequence goes on from PVKB01000123.1 coordinate 703,070, forward strand.
AGAGGAACGTTCAGTGATCACCCAGACCAAAGAAGATCGCCATCAGTTTGGTTGTGTCGCCTTGTTTGCCATACACATTCATGTTTGCTTTGTTTTCTCTGTAGGATGACAGCTTCCAAAGCAGAACCCTTAGTCTCTGTTAGTTTCTATGTTGCTGTATCCACACACTAGCAGGTGTTCTGCCACTAAGCAGCATATTAGAACTTTAGATTTATCTACTATTTTATTTCAGATGCTTCCTTCAGATTGTTTGTATTCCTTATTTAAATTCTGAGGCAAAAAAATAGCTCCTCTGTGCTTTCATGTGCAATGCTTTTAATTTTTGGAGTGTTTTCATTCATACTACTGATATGTAAAAGTCTTCATTGTTCCTGACATTAGATCTTTAGAGAATATGTGTGCTCACATACACTTGTGCTTTTTTTCTTTGAATTTTAAAAATACAGTTATAGTAAACATGTGTGAGGGACCGGGGCATGAGAAAGCAGTTTCTTTTAAGAGATTCACAGGATTTTTCTCAGTATGTGCTTATTTTCACAACAGAAGGAGAATTTTACCTTCTCGTGGGATTTGAATATTTGGCAGTGATACATTTTCAAAGTGCCTGCTTGTTTGTGTCCTAGAAACAAAACCAAAGCAAAAATAAAAATGGAATGACATATATGTGTGTATGTCATCAAAATGTTTTTCATTTGATTGGAAATGAGACAATTTCTGTTTCAGCTTTGATTAAATAAGTTGAAAAATTCCTCTAGCGCTTTCATTTCCCTGTCACCACTTTTTAGTGTCTTTGAAAGGGCACTGGGACTCAACAAGTTTTCTCCCACTGATCACCATCCACTCTGTTGTGTTTGAAGAGAGGGAGGTGGGGGAGCGGGTCCTACGGGGTGTCAGTGTGTCTGCTTGTTGTATGCCTGTGAGATTTTGCCTTTACAGTACTACTTGTTGCTTTTGTGGCTCCCCTCCCCCCTTTTTAGAGCAGTTTCAGGTTTATAGAAACACTGAAGAAATGAGAATTCTATGTACCCCCTTTCGTCTCCCAGTGACACCTCACATTAGTGTGGTACAGTTGTTACAATAGATGTAATAGATGAACCAGTATAATTAGGTATTATGATCGATAATTCCCTTGAGCATGATTCTTTGTGTTACACGTTCTTTCTGGAGAAATAGATGAGGCCGTGTATCCTCTGTTACAGTGTCATGCAGAATAATTTTTCTTCTCTAAACATTCCCTGTGCTCCAACTTTTTCCTTCTTTTCTCCCAGCTTCCTGTAACTGCTGATGTTTTTACTGGTTATAATTTTCTTCTTAACAGAGTACCAGATAGATAATTTTACACCACAGATCCTTTTCACGAACTTTCTTAGCCACATACATTTAAGCTTTCTTCATGTCTTCTCATGTGTGTATGTATTTACCCATTTATTCTTTGGATTAGACGTAGGACCTTACTACACACTCTGAGCAGATGCTCTACAGACGTGCTCTCCTCCCTTTTCACTGACTAATATTGTGTATTTTATTGTGTATATCCATACACATTTATTTCGTATGGATATTTTACTATCCATTGACATATTGAAGGACATCAAAACTTACAGGACAGTTTTGGGCACTTATGATCACAATTTTTTTTTTTGAGACAGGGTCCCACTCTAGCCCAGACTGGCCTTGGACTCGTGGCAGTCCTCCTGCCTCAACCTCTCGAGTGGTCCAGCTTACATGGTGTTGGGGAATCAAATTCGGGTACTTAGCACTTGACTTAGCACTTGCTAGGTAAGCGCTTTAACTGCTGAGCCATTCCTCCAGCCCCATCCCAATTGTTATAATCATCCAAGCACAAGTTTTTGTGTGGATGTATGTTTTCTACTCATTTGGATGCTTAAGCTTTCTATTTGTTGTTATTTACTGTGTAGGAAGATTTTGTTTGTTTGCCTCTCCTTAAGTTTCATGAAGATGGTTTTTGGGAGGGTGACAGGAGGGATTTATATAATGTACTGGTATATCCCAAGTGCATAGAATAGGAGGCTGTCACATTGAGCATTTGGCAAGGTTTTACTTTTAAAAGTCTCTACTATCCAAGATAATAGATGAAGGAGATGAAAGTACACATTTGTAATTTTAGTTAGTGGTGGCCGACTGTTTTCTGTGCCAACCTGTTTATTCATAGAGAGATACTAATATTAGCTTCTAAAAAGCCACTAGTGAGGAAATGGGGACTAGCAAACCCCGAAGCTATGCTCTCGTCGCTGCGATTCAGCTTTACGTAGTGCCTTCTGCTAAAGGGAAAACACATTTTCCCCTCTTCTATCCACAGCTCTTGTTTTAGCTTGTAATATAACTTTATAAAATTGAATGGTTTATATCTTAACATTTTTATTGTCCTGTAATTGCCACAGTTATTTAATCTTTGTTCTGTATTTGCATAGATCCCTTACAGATGCAGATTCTGGTCTTGCCAGTTCCTCCCATTCTTCAGCTCCTGTTAATGGTTGATTTCTAGGCTGGCTGGATTTGATCCTGTGACATACGCATGCATGTGTGTGTGCATACATACATGCATGCGTGTGTCTGTGTGTTCATGTGCTTGTACATATATGTAAGGATTGGCCCAGGCTCGTCTGCCTTCTTTTTCTTTGTTTCAAGTCCTGTATATTTTCTGACCTTACTGACCACATGTAGTTAAGTGTATATATGTTTTTTTATATAGTTCTTAATGGAGCCCCTGGATTCATAAACTTGTGTGATGCTCTGAATGCCTGGCAGCTGGTGAAGGAACTCAAAGAAGCTTTAGACCTTCCAGCTGCGGCCTCTTTCAAACATGTCAGCCCAGCAGGTAAAGCACTGTGTTCAGGAAGGCCAAAGACCTATGCCAGATGCTTTTCTTTTCAAATTCTTTTGAATATTGACAAGTTCTAATGTGAACATAGACATTCTCTGAAGTATAAAGCTGCTTTTGGTGAGTCTATTGTTTATAATATCAATACTGGGATATGATAAAAATCTCATAACACACATATATTGTGTGGTATTATTATGAGATAGGAAAATGAGCCCATGGCTTTTTTGCAGTGTAAACAAGAAGATTTAGAAATAAAAGTAAAATGGCCTATTGTAATAAACCAAAGTAAATATTTTACCATAAATTTGAAATTCTACCTTAGTAAGCATGAGTACCTTTTTAAAAAATATTTTATCTGTAGCTTTCGGTACCCATTGTGTAAGATGCTTTTTCCTTCTGCATTTTAAGTCCTTAATTTCACAACCTTTTTACCTGTGTGTGTGGCTAGGTCTGTTAGCAGTCCAGCACAACTGTTCTCCATATTTATTACATGTTAAAGCAACGTGAGCAGGGAAGAGGTACATGTGTGGTAACTGGAGTCAGCAGTGAGACTCCCTGGTGCTCACACAGGCTCTGGGCTGTCTAGCATCAGTGTCTCTGTTTTTAGGGAGAACGCTTTCTTTTGCCTCCCTGCAACTCTGCTTTTGTTTTTTAATTACCTGGCTAAAAAGATTTAATTTGGCATGAGTGCTAGAAAATGTGCTACATAGATTAGAAATTTATTTTTAAAAGTCTTTCTGTAGGAATTGAGAAGTAGCAGCTTGAGGTTTTAAGGTCATTGGTTATTCTGTGGCTTCCTCTGTCAGGTGCTGCTGTTGGGATTCCACTCAGTGAAGATGAGGCTGGAGTCTGTATGGTCCATGACCTCTACAAAACCCTGACGCCCATATCAACGGCCTACGCAAGAGCACGAGGTCAGAGTAGTGGCCAAGAACCTAAAATAGTAATAGCCTTTGTTTCATTATGAGATTTTAAATTGTCATTATGTCTAATTCATACTTTTTAATACTTGGAAGTGAGTATATAAGTGTTTCAGTATCAGTTTGTCATATGAGTACACTTTAATATTTATTATAAATAGAATCACAGAATTAACTCTAGATAGAATATTGAGTATATTTTTATAATATGACATGGTTATTTTAAATTTGTTAATTTGGTTAGAGTTACATATTTCAGAAATATCTGATTCTTCAGTTTGATAATAATGTCTACTATTAAAATGTTTGTGGAAGATAACTGAGAAACTTATAGTATATAAATGCGGTATACAGTGATTACATTGACTTTTTTTGAGACAGTGTCTTGCTCTGTGACCCAGGCTGGTCCTGACTCATGGAGCCCAGGCTGGCCTTGGACTCAAAGCAATCTTTCTGTCTCAGCCTCCCGAGTGCTGGATTACTGGCGTACACCACCATGCCTGTCTTACATGGTGCTGGGAATCAAACTTGTGTACTTAGCGCTTGATTTAGCACAAACCACTGAGCCATTCCTCCAGCCCTGTTTTGTGTTTTTGAGGCACCATCTCATCTTGTAGTCTGGACTGGTGCTGAGCCCCCTGTGTTGCCCTATGCAGCAGTCCTCCTGCCTCAGTCTCCTGAGTGCTGGGATTATAGGATTCAGTCAAGCACTGCCACACCCTTATTATGTGTTGCTGGGGAATCATCCCAGGGTCTTGAGCTTGCTGGGTAAGTACTTTAATCACTGAGCTATTCCTTCAGCCCCAAGCTTGAGTATTTTGTGTACATACATGTCACATCACCATTACAATCCTTTTCCCTCCCCTTGCTTCCTGTTTTTATTCAGCTGTTTGATAGCTTCAAGGACCATGACTTTTTAAAGTATTTTTCAGTGGCTGGTTTTGAACTGCAGTTGAAGATTTGAGTAGTTGCAATAGAAACCATGTGGCCATAAAGCTTAAAAAAATTTACCATCTAACCCTTTCAAAAAGTTGGTTAAATGCTGCTCCAAAGATAAGATTAATAAATACTTTCTTTTGATTTTTTTTGAGTTAAATGACATTGGTCCGTTACTTAGATCTTAATTTAAGCAATAAGTTTAGCTTTAGAAAAATGTATATATTCACATGGGAATTTTTTAAGGTATCTATTTTCTGTGCAAATATATTTTGTGCTGAATACTGTATTTTCACTTTTATTTACAGGGTCTGATAGAATGTCTTCATTTGGTGATTTTGTTGCATTGTCTGATGTTTGTGATATCCCGACTGCAAAAATTATCTCCAGAGAAGTTAGTGGAAATTCCTATATTACTTATATTTGTAATATAAAATGTTTGTATTTATGTAAACATGAATTCTTGGTGCTAATTTTGAGATCTAGTGATTTAATGTTTCAGATGAATATTTAGTAAAGTTTTAATATTTCTAATTCTTTCACATTTTGTAGTAGGTGTATCTTAATGCCAAAGCTATTGTTTCTGAAGAACAGAGCCGTCATGAATGGTGATGAAGTAAGGAATCTTACCTTTACAGAACTGAAAGAGACTAAGTGAAGGGAAAATATGTAAATTACTTGGTAAACTGTTCTCTTCAGTTGAATACCAAATAAGCATTCTGGAAATGTGGATGTGCCTGTTGGTATTGGGGACATAGAAAAGAAAAGAGCAGCTCACATGGCTAAGAGGGGCAAAATAGAGATGAAGGTGAAGAGGCCTGTGGCTGGTAATATGTAGTTGCTTTAGGGATTTTTTTTTTTTTTTTGCACCATTGCCATTCCATTCATAGTAGAGCTGGCTGGCATGGCATGTTACAGGTTATAGCAAGGCCATGACTTCTGTGTCGTTAGTTAAAAATGTTAAATCTGATGGCCTCTGTAACCACGTTGTCTTGCTGTTGAAGAATATGCATACTGCCAGAGTCTGGAGTAGAACTTGTTCTTTCTAGTGCAGAACTCCATCTCTGAAGAGAGGAGCAGCAAATAGTTTTTCTTCCTGTGGTACATGTATTAGAGCAAATAATTCATAGATTATTGGTTAAGACAAACTAACCAGAAAAAGAAAGTAACGGAAGGGACAACCAGCCAGGTAGGTGAGCTGTAAAAAGTAATTCTCTGTGTTCTGAGTCTTTTTCCTCGCAGCTTAGTATTGGCATTATCCCTTGGAGATGGAAGCAGGAAAATGTTCCTGCATTATTTAGGATGAATGATTGCTGCTAGATTTCGGAGGTATTCTCTTGATTTTTGAAAAATAGAGAACTGGAGATGTAGCTTACTGCAAAGACTTTTTTATTTAACCCCAAGTACAATAAAAAAAAGAGAGAAAACACATTCACGTTTAATATGTTTACAGGTATCTGATGGTATTATTGCCCCAGGATATGAAGAAGAAGCCTTGAAAATACTTTCTAAGAAGAAAAATGGAAACTACTGTGTCCTTCAGGTTAGTGTAATTCATGTTTAGAGCAGTAATTTGCTCTTTTATTTTGTACAGCTTTATTCCCCACACTGAAGTTTATCTATTTATTACTTATTTTATGGAAACGTTCTTCTGTTTGTTCTCTTCTTACTGTAGTTTCTTCAATCCAGTATATTCTGTGTATGCTGTTGGTTTTTTTATTTAAGATAAAGATACCTATTTTACCTTTTTTAGAGACAGGGTCTCGCTCTGTAGCCTAGGTTGGTCCTGAACTCACTCTGGGAGCCCAGGCTGGCCTTGGACTCATAGCAATCCTCCTGTCTCAGCCTCCTTAGTGCTGGAATTACAGTCATGTACCACCATGCCCAGCTTAAGTGGTGCTGGAGAGTCTAACTCAGGTGTTTAGCGTTGTCTTAGAGCTTTAACTGCTGAGCCATTCCTCCAGCTCCCTGTTAATCTTATTTTTTAATCTTTTAATTAAATATATTTGCGTGAATTCTTGTTCAAAAGATACAGAATATTGTTTGATAGAAATGTCCCCATCCTTTTTCTTACCTTCATTAAAAGTAGCTAATATTTTAAATTTCTCACATATTGCTGAAATAGACTAAACATATTTAGCAAATGTTTGCATTTGCCTTTTTCTATTTTCTTTTTTTTTTTCCCCCCCCAGGGACTCGTTGAATAGTCCAGGCAGGTCCTGCACTCACTGTGTAGCCTAGGCTGGCCTCAGATTTACAGTAATCTTCCTACCTCAGCCTCCCAAGTACTTGGGATTACAGGTGTGCGCCAGCACACCCAGCTTAAGTGGTGCTTGCGAATCAAACCTAGGGCCTTGGCGCTTGCTAGACAAGCACTCTAACTGCTGTGCTATTCCTCTAACCCCTGTTTCTATTTTCTTATGACACAGATGTTCCCTGCTTCTTTGTATGTGTATCTTAACTTACCTAGCCGGTCTCTTGTCTTTAGCTGTTGAATTGCCTGGAAAAATTCTAGAAGTGAAATGGGTTGGATCCCAGACCACATTTTGATGTACCAGTGATTTTGGTAGCTATTGCCCCTCTTACAGGTTGGACAACAGATTTAATGACCTAATAGGCAGGTGACAGGATGCTTGTTTCCAAGCCCCTTGCTGGCACTGTATAAGCTTTTCTGTTTTTGTAGTTAGGTAGGTGAAAGTGGTGTCTCATCACAGTTGTGATTTCTCACAGCTTGGGTTAGACCTCTTCACATTTACGGGTATTTTTTTGTGAATTGTCTTTGTCCCTTGCCTATAGTCCTGCTAGATTGCTGAGATGTTTTTATTATTGAGTTATATGAGTTCTCCTGCAGTTAGCAAACTAATTTATAGTCTAAGATAATGCTTGATAAAGCAAAACTAATTGAACAGAGAGTAAACGTTCAGATACTGTTTTTCAGAAGTATCGATGTCAAATAATCTGTAGAATTCCTAAAAGTATATGATGGAGTGGAAGTGGAGCCTTCTCTCGGGTTCCTGGGGGATTAGTTCTGGGCCCTCTGCGGATAACACAATCTTCAGATGCTTAAATCTTGTATGAAATGGTATAGTATTTACAGATAAGCTAGGTGCATTCTCCCATATACTGTAAATCATCTCTAGGTTACTTACAGTACCTAATATAACATCATGACACAAAAATAGCTGCTACAGAATATTATATAGGAATAATGACAAGGAAAAAAGTGTGTGTATGTAGTACAGATTCAGGTTTTTTTAAAGATACTCGTGATCTGCATGTGTTTGAATCTGCACACGTGGAGTTCCCACATGCTGAAGGCTAACGGTGTATTCCTGACTATGAAACCCCAGTGACTCTAGTTCACAGTGGCGTCTATGTCAGCCTTTAAGGTGAAGAAAGGTCATGCTAAATGTTTCTTTTTCGGGGGCCAGAGGAACGGCACAGTGGTTAAAACACTTGCCTAGCAAGCGCTCTGTCAAGCAGAAAGTACTGGAGTTTGATTCCCCAGTACCACATAAGCCAGGCGTGGTGATGCACGCTTGTAATCCCAGCACTCGGGAGGTCGAGACAGGAGGATTGCCATGAGTCTAAGGACAGCCTGGGCTCCATAGTGAGTTCAGGACCAGCCTGGGCTACAGAGCGAGACCCTGTCTCAAGAAAAAAAAATATACTAATCTTTTTTTTATAATTCACTGAGAAGTTTAAACACATTAGCTGCCACTTTATTCTTTGGTTTTGCTTTTTTTTTTTATTTTTTAAGAGCATCAAATGCCTACAACTATTAACACTTACATGCACCATTAAGGAAAATACTTCCTAAATTCTGAGGCTACCTGGCCCTAAAATACCTGGCATAACAGGTTGCAGTGAATACTGGAGTGTCATCAGTATTTTATCTGAGAGTTTGCCTTAGCTTACTTCTGGACAGATGGTTATAATCATGAAACAGCTTACTTCTTTACTTGAGTCATGAGAGTCTTTTAACATGTACTAGTAGGGGGGCATACAGATTTTAGAAATTATAATATATGATACAAGGGAACATTTTCAAAATCAAAATGTAGGTTAGGCAAAAATAGTATTTGTGGGACCTTGCATGTAAGTTATAAATAACTGTGCTATGTCAGAGGACATCCAAAAGATAAATGAAGTTTGTCCAGCTTAACAAGAGAATATTTTATTCACCTTGATTTGTATCTTTGCAGTTTAGAATTTGGGAGAGGATGATAATACCAAATTATGTAAATTCCTGCCTGAATATCACCAAGGGCATAGACTACAAGTTCTGTTTTTTCCATTAATAACTTCAAATTCAGATTTTAACTAGGTATTTTGCATAACATTTTATAAAATCCAGGGGAAAAAAGATGTAGTTTTTGTTAACTAGCAGTTCTGTTTTATCTGCTGAGCTTCTTTAGGAACTGTATAGATGGTAAGTTTTCATTAATGTAAGGTAACCAGAAATACACTCTTGATTCATGATTTAATATATTCTGTGTAAGTTGCAATTTACTATCTGTTAATTTTGGAGCAAAATCCTGGTGCCTGGTCATTGTATTATACTGCAATGATGTCACACGTGTTGGCATTAAAAAGATAACAGCTGTGTTTAGAATAAAGTCCTTTTTACATATAAATATTTGAAGAATGTAAATATAATACTTTTTAAATTTGTGTTTTAGATGGACCAGTCTTACAAACCAGATGAAAATGAAGTTCGAACTCTCTTTGGTCTTCATTTAAGCCAGAAGAGAAATGATGGTGTTGTCAATAGGTCCTTATTTAACAATGTTGTTACCAAGAATAAAGATGTAAGTTTGCAGATAATCTAAAATGAATGCTAATAACTTTAGTAGGCCTTTTTTCAATATTTACACGCTTATCCATTTATTAAGGCCCATATTATAACTGGTAGATTTGAATTGTAGGGTAGCAAGGGAGCTTAAAAGGTGAATAAAAGATCACAGGGAAGCTTGTGTACATATGTACATTCACAGGGATAAGTATTTTCAGTTATAAGTGGAATCCCATCTTCCCTTCTATAATCTGCCTTTTTTGCATGAACGAACCTTCAATTGTATTTCTGTCAATAATGTCTAAAAGCCATGTAACATCTCGTGGATAGTTGTACTATGTATAATCTTTCCGTTTCAGTGCTATGATTATTTTTAGTGCATATTATATACTAATAATACAAAATTAATACACTATATAGATCAGTAGATTTTATTTGGGTCGATTTATACATGTACATAACAAAATTCAACCGTTTTCACATACAGTTTCCCATATCAACACCCCTGAGATCAAGTAGAGTGGTGTCCAACCTTTTGGCTGGCTTGGGCCACACTGAGTAAGGAGGAAGTATCTTGATCTCAGTATATAAAATATAGTCATTATAGGTAAATGGACACAACTTGACACCATCATGCTCAGTGAAGTGAGTCAGACACAGAAGGTTAAATATAAAATTGTTTCTCTAAAATCAAAACCCAAAATACAGTTATTTTATATAACTAAATGGAGGGTTAGTGGGAATTTGGGGGCTGGGGAGGTTCAGAAATTCAAGAGGGGAAGTGTTTATAACAGTGGCACAATATATAGGTTCACAGAATACTCAAGTTCAGTGTCAATATTATTGCATATATGCATATTAATAAAATGGGGGAAAATAAAATATATTTTCATTATAACATTAAAAACAAGGGCAAGTAGTCTGTGGGTGCGGCTTGTACCTGGCTGTAAGTTTTTACATTTAAGCTTAGGTCTCTGCACTCCCTGCAACAGAGGTAGAAGACAGTGAGGGAACTACTTTCTTTCCCTGGTTCACTGCTGAGGCTGTTGCCTCACAGTCACTAGATGACACTATGAGGTCTGCAGTTACTTCAGTCCTGAGAGACCTAGACAGGTGGCAGGGGTTACTTCCTCAGGTTCTGTTTTTCTTGTGGTTCAGTTTGTTAGATTCTCTCACTCCCGTCCCACCACGTCTCATTCCGCGATCCTTACACAGAATACCAGGGTTAAATCTGAAAGTAAACATCTAGGAGACTGGTTTTTAGGAATATTATTTGGAACCTGAGTAATCTAATTGGCAACTTAAATAATAGAAATAAGAGTATATATATATATATATTGTGTGTGTGTGTGTGTGTCATCTTATAATCCTTTAAAAATTTTCAATTAACTTTTAATTCTAAAGTTAAAAAATAAAAATTGCAGGGTCATAGGCAGTTGTAAGGGTTCCTATATACCCTTGATCCCACCTCTCTAATGATAACATTCTGCAGGGCTCCAGTGCAGTACAACAGTCCTGTGGTTGCCCTTAGCACTAAAAATGCAGAACATTAAGGACTCACCCCATTGCTCCTTTATAGCCAGGCTCACGCCCTGCTGCCTCCACTCCTGCCCTGACCTTGTGCATCCACTAATCTCCCTTTACTTTTTATAATTGTCATTTATTATACATTCACATACTGGTTTTTTGTGTGAATGTGTTTTTATTTCTCAAGTAAATGTCCATAAGTATTAATTTTTTTGTGCTATGGTAGTTGTATGTGTAGTATTAAAACTATCAGTGTTTTCCCAGAGGTGGCCTACTGTTTCTACATTCCCAGCAGCAGTAGACAAGTCATGCTGTTTCTACTGGCTTTGGGTCTTGTCAGTTTTTTTAATGGATGTTTTGGTAATTGTACAGTAATATCTTAACTAATTTTAATTTGTACATTCTAATAACTTGTGATGTTGAGCGTTTGTTCCTTTGCTTATTTGCCATCTGTGTGCCCATTTTGTTGAAATGTCTTTTCATGTTTTTTGCCATTTTTTTTACTATATTATTTTTCTTTCACTGAATTTATAGTTTTTTTGTTATAAGTTCTAGATAGTCACTGGTTATGTGGTTAGCAGATACTGATTTCTCCTGGGGTGTTGTTTGTGCTCATATCTTAACAAGGGGTCTTCCATGCAGTGGAAACTTAATTTTGATGAAGTCAGTTATCTTAACTATCAGTTAACTGTAGTTAGTATTTGCTCACCAGACATGCCAGCTTGGATCATTGTTCTTTCTTTTAATTTGTTTTTACTCTTTAAAGATAAAGACATTTTTGGCTGTGCTGTATTTATTGTTCTGTTTGGACCAATATCTCATAGTGCAATTTGGAATAGTTTTTACTTAGAATATTCTAAACAAAGCAGAAAATGATTCACTTGATTTTCCTTGGACAGTCTTAGCTGTGTATATGCATGTGTATGCATATAATGGTCTGTAATATTTATGAAAATTTGTCTCATTGTTTGTCAACAGTTTATTCTGTCTCCAGATATGTAAAGGTACTTTGGTCAAAAAAATGTCATTTATAGTTTTGAAATGAATTATAGTATTTTATGTGACTTACAAACGTTTAATCCAGAGTTGCTACACAATGGCATTAATTTGAGCCTATGACACATTGACATTTGTGCATCTACCACAGATAAGTTAAATACTTTGTCCTTTTAGTAAAACATAGTATGTAGCATGAGCAATTAATTTCACTCATTTGAGTACCTTAATTGCTTTATAAGTCTGTTGCATTAATAGGCATATAAGAAGCTTAAAGTTAAATGAAGTTTAGAAAGCCTAATGTCGCTAACATTGTATGTTTGTTTCAGTTGTCAGAGTCAGCCCTCAGAGACCTCATTGTTGCCACCGTTGCTGTCAAGTATACTCAGTCTAACTCCGTGTGCTATGCCAAGAATGGGCAGGTAACCAAGCTGTCAGACTCACCTCAGGGGGGCCTGTTGTTTTACAAAATGATATTCAAAAATCCATCTGCCTCTGGTACTGGACAGCTTGGAAGAGAAAACTTGCCAAGTATTTCTCCTCTGGGTGTGTCAGTATTTACTCAGCACCTTGGTAAACTGTTAATACTAATGATGATTAGGAAGTAGTTTTGAAACCAAGTACTAGAACTGGCCATTTGCTTCTTGCCTTGAATGCATTGGCGTATTTCGATTAGCAGAATGCTGATAGCTGGAATAAGACTGGTTTCTTCACTCTCCTCCACTTCCTGATAGAATTTCCAGTGAGGAGAGAAGAATGGTACTGCCACCCATTGGGCTATAGTTTTACAGCATGACATGTATTTTTCACATAAATGTCTTTTTTCATATATGTGTCTTGTTTGTGTTTTTCCCCCCACTGGGAGGGAATCCAGGGCTTTGCACATGCCAGGCAGGCATTCTGCCACTGGATTACACCCCTAATCTCTGATATTATCATGCTCTATCAAAAATCTGTCAAGTGGAAACTAGACTAGAAAATATCCTGTTTTGTTGTTTGTTTTACTGGGATTGAGCCCAAATATTTACACTGGAGGATACCCTCATCCCTTTATACTTATTTTGAGACAGGGTCTTCTAAATTGCCCAGGCTAGGTTTAAACGTGGCAGTCCTTCTGTGTCAGCCTCCGAGAGTGCTGGAATTACAGGTCTGTGCCTGTAATTCTGCCTAACTTGATCTTTTAAAGTGAAGTTTATTGAGATGTAATTTGTAAATATATAGTTAGACCAGTGTCATCATTGCCGTAGTCAAGGTACAAGTGGTCCCCATCTTAAAATGATTGAACTTAATATTTTGACTTTAGTGTGAATTTCTACCCATATTACCATTCTTTTTTCACTTTTAGTACAGTATAAATTAATATGAGTTATTCAGCACTTCGTTATAAAATAGGTTTTGTGTTACATGATTTTGCCCAGTTAGTTAGTAAGTATAAGGAGTGTTGAGGAGGCAGGCTGTGCTAAGGGGAGGTGTTTGGTAGGGTAAGTGTGTTTAGTACAGTTTTTACTTATTTTCAGCTTGCTTAGGTTTATTGATATGCAACATCATTGTAAGTTAAAAAGCAGCTGAATTGAGTGTTTCCTACTATATCCTGTTAACTTCTTCCCTTAAGTCTGCTCCATAGAATGAAAAGATTGAACTAGTTCCATAATTGGTTCATAACTTCAGGATGAACTTGAAAATTTTGCTGTTATCTTCAGCAGCATAGAGTCCTTCTTTCATTGTCTTCAGTTTGTCTCTTGGCATAATTTGTTAAATTATGTGGCCCACAAGTTGGTGGTGGATGGGACAGATGGATGTAAAGTAACATGTAACTGGAAAACGATTCCAGAATTCTGCCGATTGCCAACTGTGAAGATTGTCAGTCTCTGGTAACAAAATTATGGGAGGTTGTAGCTGCTGGTGTCCTTGGCCTGAGGTCCTGATCAGTTCTAGTAAGGCCATGCGGAATGAGCACTTCACTGTGGGTGCCCATTGAGAAGAAGGATTTGTCAGAAGAGGTATTCATTTAATTATTTGCGTCTGTCAGGTTATTGGCATCGGAGCAGGACAGCAGTCACGTATACACTGCACACGCCTTGCGGGGGATAAGGCAAACTGTTGGTGGCTTAGGCACCACCCACGGGTGCTTTCAATGAAGTTCAAAACAGGAGTGAAGCGGGCAGAAATCTCCAATGCCATCGATCAGTATGTGACCGGCACTATTGGCGAGGTAAAAGCCTTATTGAATTCTGAGTAAATTAGGATAATTTGTTCATCCTTTTATGTGTAACAGACTTCTGCTCAATCAATTTGGAGAGAAAAGGGTATTTTTCTGAAAATTCTGTATTGTCTAAAATTCTTAATCAAAATTTCCCACCAGTGCCCCATTTTCTTCTAAGGTATTTAACATTGTTTTTATTCCTGTTTTAGAACGAAAAACTTTTTGAAGTTATTACCCTGGTTCACTTTTATATGATTGAACAACCTTTGTGGATTATTAGCTTTTTATGACAAAGGACTGCTTTTTACTCATTTTGAAGTGTCTCTCACAGTGTCAGGCAGAGCTTGCTGATGACAAGTATGTGTTCAACATTAAATACAAATTACCTGATAGCAGGCAACCTGTGACTTTCTTCACTCACCATATTTTCTGCAGGCAGCACTAACACCTCAGTATATTATTGCTACCTTTTGTATTTTTGAGTGTCTTCTGTTTTGGAGATATGTGGGAACACCGAAATTGTGAACATCCAGAACCTGCCAGAGAAAATGATTCAGTTTCTGGACATAGCAAGGACTTAACAAAATACTGGATTGGAAAAAAGAGATCTGGTATTCAAAACCAGGTAGTCTCCTGAAGGGTTGGATTGACTGCTGTTGACCATCAGCCACAGGGGTGTACCTGAGAGTCTCTGAAGAAGGAGGCTGTGCTATAACCTGGAAGTACTTAGTTAAAACATCTCTTTATTTTTACTTAAGTACTTGGATTTTTTCATTTTGATTCAACCCAGCAGATACCTACTAATAGTCTAGGAAGAATCTTTGTGTACCAGCAGTTGCTAGAGTGACCTTTCCTGGGGAAACATGAACATCAGTATCTGTTGGCCCCAGCTAAGACACAGCAGAGGCCAAAGTAACAATTACACCAAAGTCTCATCTGATGTACTAGTGAGTTTATTGAGGTTACTTAAAAAAAAAAAAATGCAGGTGAGGGCTTACCTATAGAAACATAGAATAAAAGCCAAAATGTAAGTATAATTTTAAATAAGAATTGTCTTAGTTACTTTTTCATTGCTGTGACTCAATACCTGGTACCCACAAATTTAGGAAAGGAAAGATTTATTTTGGCTCACAATCTCAGAAGGTCACAGTCCATTCAGGGGCGCTGGCAGCAATGGAAGTACATGGCAGAGGCAGGGGTGGAGGCAGCTTCTCATGACATCACAGACAGGAAGGCAAGTCGAGACTAGTTGAAACCAGTCCAAGTCCTCATCCTAGTCCTCCAAGGATGCAGCTTATATATTCTTCCAGGTTCCACCCAGCGATTAGCCCCCCCGGCATCCAGGTGTGTAAGGTGTGGCCACTACACACCATTAATCCCAATTTACATGCCTTTAATCCTAACTTAACTGTTGTATTCCACCCCTCCACACAAGGCCCCAATCTACCAACAGCACATGGTTCCATAGACAATCCATAACATTAAAATACATGAGACTTTTGGGGGATATTTCAGAGCCAAACCACAAT
Source organism: Ctenodactylus gundi (assembly GCA_004027205.1). NCBI lineage: Eukaryota > Metazoa > Chordata > Mammalia > Rodentia > Ctenodactylidae > Ctenodactylus > Ctenodactylus gundi. The sequence continues at coordinate 718,821 of PVKB01000123.1, forward strand.
AGGAATATATGTTTTGTCTGAGTACTATGAAAGAATACCACAAACTTGGTAATTTACAAACAGTAGAAACTTCTCACAGTTGTGCAGATTGAGAAATGAAAGTCAAGGTACCAGCAGATTTGGTGTCTAGTGAGAGCTAATCTCTGCTTCCAACCTGACACATTGCTACTGCCGTCTGTGAGGGAGGAACACAGAAGTGCGGAGTTCTCTTAGTGGAAAGGGGAGAAGGAGTGAACCAACTCTCTCAAGCCCTTCTGTAAAGTCTTCTCGATTCCCAAGCATAGAGCCATGACCTCCTAAAACCTCATGTCTTAACTGTTGTATTGGGGAATTGAGTTCCAGGATAAATTTTAAGAAAACACAGACTTTTTAAACCTTAGCAAATACTGTGAGTCATGTTTTGATTTTGCTACAGCTGACTTTATACCTGATACGAACTATGTATGAATGTAATTTTGGGATGTTTATCAGCATCTCTTTACTGATTATTGAGTATGGAAGATTCCTTTAAAGTCTCTGCACTGTGATTTTCTTTTTGCTTTGATAAGAATTATAAAGTAGTAGGTGTAACTTAGAGATACAATAACAAGGTATATGTGGAATAAATTTGATTTAAATAATCACTTTCCTTAATGAAAAAATATTAACTTCTATATGAGCTTCTTAAAATATGAACTTAGATGTGTCACTGTTTACAATTAAGAAGTCATATAAAGGGGTTGGGGATTTAGTTCAGTGGTAGAGTGCCTGCCTTGCAAGTGCAAAGCCCTGGGTTCGGTCCTTAGGTCTAAACAATAAGAATAAAATAAAAAAACCAAAAATACAAAAGGCAAAAAAAAAAATAAGATAACTAAGAAGTCATATAAAATTTCCTATTTTCTAGCATCATGACTTTTCTTTTTTTCCCTGCTATTTTTATTAATATACAAATGTAATACATAGTATTTACAATGAATTTGGGTGTTTCATACACCTATGTATGTATCATACCGACTTTTTAGTCCCTTCCCATTTTCTACCCTCCCACCCCCTCCCTATCCCTTCCCCTGGCTCCAGCTATCACTTCATGTGGTTCCAAAGAATGTCTGTGTTTTGGGTTTTCCAAGTCAGAGAAACCATACAGTGTTTACCATATTAATCTTACGCACCTAAGTTATTTCACTTAAGTCACCACTCTACCTCAGCTTCCTATTCCTCTAATGGGTTTGCAGTAGTTAAATCTTGATGCCTCTTCTCTGAATCCAACCAATCCCTTTATTGGGATATTTACCAAAATTTTTTTTCTATATTTTTCTATATCTTTGTTGTTACTGTTAAACCTGGCCTTGCCCACAAGTTCACATTAGAAAATAACTACAAGCATGTAGTTCAAAAGACTAGTAAATTTGGGAAAGAAGAAAAATTAAATTTCAAATGCCTCAGCTGAATATTGGAAGGTGCATACTTTTACATTCACAGGGTTATCTTTACATCAATCAGTTTCCTTAGGATAAATTTTTTATCAGTGACCTAATAAGTGAATTGCTACACTAAAACAAAGTAAAAACTATATCACATTGCTACATTAAATGAACTTAAATCTATACCACATAAATGTACTTAGTGACAGATATGAAGGCAAATTTAGTTATTTCAGAATTTTTTAAGTTTCATAGCTTATTTACTCATATTTCACTGATTACTGACCTACTTTTTTCTCAGCTCATCCTCCTCTAGCTGTTGTTGCTTTTCTTCTGGAGTCATTGGTGTCGCTGGCCTGCCTTTCACTTTCTAAGTTTCCTTTAAGTGTTCTCTGCAATACTGGCTCAGTGGCTGCAGATTCCTCTAAGCTTTCTCTGTCATGGAAAGTTTTAAGTTCTCCCTTTAAATTAAAAGGTAATTTTGCTGGATATAGCAGTCTTGGATGGCATTTATGTATTTTTAGTGCCTGGATGACATTGCTCCATGATCTCCTTGCTTTTAGAGTTTGGATTGAGAATTCTGCAGTCATCCTGATGGGTTTATCTTTGTAGGTCACTTTCTGTTTTTCTCTTACCGTTTTTAGTATTTTCTCTTTGTGTTGGGTTTCTAGAATTTTTATTACGATGTGTCGTGATGAGGATCTCTTCTGATCAAAGTTGTTTGGTGTTCTATATGCCTGCAGTAGTTCCATGTTCATTTCTTTTTTTGATTTGGGAAATTTTCTTCCATAATTTTATTAAACATGTCCTTTTAAGCCTTTTGTTTTGTCCTCAGTGTTCTCCTGGACTCCCATAATTCTGAGGTTGTTTCTCCTTGAATCACCTATCAGCCATTGTAATGATTTGCTTTCTTTTTTATTTACTTTGTGTTCTTCACGTGGCCTGTATGTTTCAGTTCAGTCACTTTATTTTCTAGGTCTGACATTCTATTCTGAAGATGTTTAATGTGGTTGCTTATTATTTCCTGTGTGTTTTTCACTTCCTGAATATCTGCATTTGATTTTTTTATATCTCTGTTGTGTTTTCTCTAACTTCTTCTTTTGACTTCATTATCTCCTGTTATATTTCTTCTATGGTCTCCTCTGTTTGCTTTTCAAGGCTTGCTTTTTGCTTAGCTATGTGTTGGTGTAGCTCTTGCGCTGTCTGTTTTATTTCCTGCTTTATTTCCTGCTTTAATTCACTGAATATCTGGACCCAGAACTTACCATCTTTTTTGCCCTTTTCTTCTTTGGATTCTGCAATTTCAGTATCCCTGAAATCTTCTGGGGTGTCAGGTCTTTTTGTATGAGATTTATTACCAAGTTTCCCCATGGTTCTGCTACCTCTGACTGTCTCTGGTGCACAAGAAAGAAAATGGCTCCTGCTGACGTCACTGCCTGAGACGGCTGCTGAGCCCTGTTTCTGATCTAGGATCCTGGGGCCTTTTTGAGGGGGAGCGCACGCTGCGTTTGTAGTACACATACTCACAGGTTGGTGTTTCAGAGGCTGGGGCTGCCAGCTGCCGACAGTTCCCACTTATCCGGATCCACTCTGACCTCGGGCTGAGGTTCTGGCCTCTGGACCTCCTCCATCTGTGGTCTGTGGGTGCCGCACCAAGTCAACTACTTCTTTCCTCCTCTTCCGATGTGACTTCAGGATTTCTGACCCACCTGCAGCCTCCTCTCCGTTGTTCTATGCTCCATCCTCTCCCAGCTCTGTCAGATGTTCAAGTCCCCGTGAGCTCTCCTCCGTCTGCAGCTGCCTATGGCTCCAGCTGTTTGCAGCCAGCTGCAGCGGCTTCCTGGGCCGTGAGGATTTTTTTTTTTTTTTCTCTGCTTTTGATGATCCTTCAGAATTTCTGGCCTCCTGCTGGCTGCCTTTCAGTTTTTGGGGATGTTCCTCTTTCCCAGCTATAGCAAACATGCCTTTTCTAACTAAATTCTTGACTTTTTAAGTGAGTTGATGAGGAGACATTGTGCAGCGCTGTTATTCAGCTGCCATCTTCCATGATGACTTTCATCAGATACAACCAAAGATAATACGGGACTAACCTGTTCCCTCCCCCACCCCTCCCTGGACAGGATGAAGATTTAGTAAAATGGAAGGCACTGTTTGAAGAAGTCCCTGAGTTACTAACTGAGGCAGAGAAAAAGGAGTGGATTGACAAGCTCGGGGAGGTTTCCCTTAGCTCCGATGCCTTCTTCCCCTTCAGGGATAATGTAGACAGAGCTAAAAGGGTAAGTAAGAACTGTTGTACTTTGCATGGAATTGATGATTGTGTAGAATAATTTCAGAAGCACTCCTGATTTTGAGTTATATATTAAAGCTGAAACAGTGTGATAAAAGGCAGTAATATTTGGAGGATTATTTGACTTCATTTGTTGTGTGGGTTACTCAAATCCTGTTATTTTTACCTTTTTAAGGGCAGAGTAAATGGAAATACACATGTAGAGAAAATGAGAGTACAGACCCACCATCTTGAAAAAAGAGCCTATTTTGTCTTTGGACTAAACAGACCATTGTTAATTTATGCTTTTGGGGGGTTAGTTAAGATCTTGTTGGTTTTTCATACATTCGTTTTTTGAACATCAATACTGGTTTTCCCCTCAGAGTGGCGTAGCCTACATTGCAGCTCCGTCTGGCTCCACAGCCGACAAGGTCGTGATCGAGGCTTGTGATGAGCTGGGCATCATCCTGGCCCACACGGATCTTCGGCTCTTCCACCACTGATGCTGTCACACGTCATTTTGTGCTTTTTCTTGTGTGTAGGTGAACAATCATCGTGTGAAATGTTGAAAATACCTTTTTGAAAAATAAAACATCTTAATAATAATAATTGAATTCATAGTTCTGGGTAGTTACACTTTCTTTGACCTGAACATACATACTCTTAGCTTGACATGTTACACATAAAAGTTCGTGTGTGAGGAACACAGGAGTTCATTCCCTCCTGCCCCATGACACCCTGCGTTTGTGCTAGATAAGCTGAGCAGCCAGAAAGGATGGCACAAGCATCAGGCTCACAGGTTTCTTCCTGGGGTTTCCTCTGGGGCATGGTTTCTTTTCATTTTCCATTTTAAGAAGCTTGGTTGTCTGCTTTCTAAACAAACAGCAGCTTATCCCTGGGAACTGGAACTGTAGAGGGGATTACTAGGTCCTGTTGACCCCTGTGTGGATAGTGCAGTGCATACTCTCCTCTCTGTCAAATGAAACGTTGCCTGTAATTCCAGTGGCCTGCAGCCTCCCCTCTGGAACTGCATGAAGAAAATCAAGTTTGAACATGTGTTCAGTATTCATGGGGCCCCAGGTTCAGTTCCTACTGTCAGAAGAAAACAAGACCACCCTCCTCCTCCTGTACCCCATCCCCAGCCAAAAATAAAAAAGTAATCAATGTTTGCAGCCTAGGCACAGATCCAATATTTATTCTACTTAACCGCTTTCACCAGTGAGAGGGCTGTGTGCCCTGTCCGTGTATTCCTGGCTATTCACCTATGTACCTAGGTTACGCCTCTTCATTTAGAACCTTTTGGCACTGTTTACCTCAAGAGATATGTTCTATCCTGTTACCTTCCTAAATAAACAACTTTCAGGTTAGGCTTTTTTAAAGCTCATCTTTGTTAATCATTTCTATATTGACTAATCTTCCAGCCCTTGATTAGTACCTCCCTTATTGTGACAAAGCTGGATGATCACTTAAGTACTGCAGAAAGTAAACGGGTCTTCTGAGGCTAGGTCGTAAGGCATTGCAACCTCAGCCTTAGTTTCTTCGATTGTTGTTTGGGATAAGCCTGAGTCACACTTTGAGATTTAAGAAACCTTGCCCCAGGAGAGAAACCATTTAGCTTACAAGAGCTGCTAACCTGAGTGAACATCTTTAAAGTGAGTTCTTCCACCTCAGCTCCTAGTAACCTGTAGGTTTTGCCTGCCTGTTGAGATACCTGAGCCAGAGCCATACAGTGGAGTTCTTAGGAGTTTCTGACCCATAAAAATAGATACATATTACTGTAAATCACAAATGTTTGGGCATAATTTTCTGTGTAGCAATAAATGGCTAATACACAATTGGGCTCATAAATTATGTTTTCTGTCTCCTGGGTTATTGATTATTCTTTAGGTTGACTAAAGGCATAATTACTGGAGTTTTGACTATATTTTATATTTTATTGTCTAGCCAAGCTACATGATGTTGTACGAACCGTCACTATTTTGAGTCATAAAAATCAGGCATTGTTCTTTGACATCTAAGAAGTAATGATGGAATTTCAAGTCCACACAGCCTTTTTCCTCCAACTGAAAAATAAGGATGAGAGAAGGGATTCACTGGATAAACTTGACAGCAGTGTTTGTAACTAGTTGAGCTATTTTGGATCGCCATTTTTAAGAGCATGCTTTTAAGAAAAAGTGTGGTGAGGCAGGACAGAGTATCCCCAAGGGATTGAAATACATAGATAGTGATGTACCTTATTAGAAATCATACTTCAGTGTGATTTTGACCTTACTTAGCCTCACAGTACTCAGGCTAAGTGGTGGCAGCAGCAAGCTATAGCTGTACCATCTTGGGCAGGAACAGCTGATAGTGTACATTATAATACGTTAGGAAGCTGCTCTAGGCATGTTAAATGTATCTTTGATATTTGCTTAATGATGGTGTATCAGGTTCAGTCTGATTTCTCAATCAAGGTATTCTGGTTTGTGAGAGGTGAAATGGTTTCCTGCATCATGTCCTTCATATATAATGGATATAACCAATATCCCTTGACTCATATATGGAACCCTTTATTTCAGAAGTTACATTTTTCGGGGCTGAAGGAATAGCTCAATGCAAAGTTCAGTTCTCCAGCGCCACATAAGCTGGGTGTGATGTTGCATGCCTGTTGATCCCAGCACTCAGGAGGCTCAGGCAAGAGGATTGCCTTGAGTTAGAGGCCAGTCTGGGCTACATAGCGAGCTCAGAACCAACCTGAGCTGCAGAGCAGCCAGACCTTGCCTCAAAAAAAAAGTTACACATGTCTAATGTTACTATTATTGTTGCACTCTGTAATCTGGTATGTTCTTTTTCTTTTAAAATCTGACCTGAAATGATTTGGTGTGTGAGTCCCTGTACCTTTTATTGCTTCCCTACTACCAGCTCTTGGCAGGCAGAGCTTGAGCAGAATGGCTGATGTGTCCTCATCCCCAAGGAGTCAATGACCTGGGAGTTGAATGGACCTGGGGAGAAACACCCAAAGCAATTAAGGAAAAAAAGGAACTGTTCCTAGCTTGCAAGAAGTCCTTTCTCATT